>QPKB01000012.1:5358761-6558761 GCA_003546025.1 Camphora micrantha | reverse complement strand
AAGAATCTGAATGTTGCAGTGTGCACAAGTTCCATGCCCATACAAAGAATTTTGGCAGCATGTAAAATAAAACCCGTGAATTGAATAGTGCAGTGTGTTGAGGTTGGTGCTAGTTAAGGAAGGGGCAGGTGGAATGGATTAGTGTCAAGTAGGGCAGTTAGCACACGGGTGCGGTGCGACCTTAAAAGATTCGATTATATTATTCAACCTCTTCACTTGATTATTGCCCGCACCATTCAAACCAAAATCTTGGGTCTACCATTGACATTAAGGAATTGGATTTGTTGTTGATAATCCTTCTTATGAAAACCGAACAATTAGGACGTAAAGGGTTTGCTTTTTAAATTTTTTATAATCATGTTGGCCTTTTTCTTAACCCATAGATTATAATTGCAGAAGGTGATTCCCATTCCCAACCAGCTGGACTACTTTGGAGAGTACTTGAAGACGCTCCAGCTGAGGATAGGAAAGAAAGGAGCCCAAGATCTCATCAGACGAGCAGCAGTAGTCATAAGTGCTGGAACCAATGATTTCCTCGTCAATTACTTTGCTCTCCCCTTTCAAAAACAGAAATACACAGTTGAACAATACCAACATTTTTTGCTAGTAAATCTTGCAGACTTCTTACAGGTTCGCTTCTCCTCTTGGATTGTCTTCTTTAGCATCACTACTACATTCTCTGTTACTGAATCGATGGTAGTAGAAGCTTGTTTTCAGTGCCAATATACATTTTCCTTCTTAATTTTGAGCCATTAGAGTTTAATAAGATGAGCTCTTCATTAGATGGGTATTAAGATGGACCGGTAAGGAGTAGTCCGGGGGGTGATCTCTCACATGCTTCCCATGGGTGGAAGGAGTGGAAACCCACAATGAAGCCGACCTAATGAAAATCTGAGCGGCTAGATGTCCACAAATTCTACTTTGAACACAAGTTGGTCTAAGATTAACATTGATAACGTGATTAATAAATCTAATTAATCATATATAAGATTATGTTAATTATGTAATCAATGATATGGTCCGTCATACTATGGGACCAACTCATCTGGAGTAAAAAAAAAAAATATTTGGAAATAAAATGTGAAAAGAATCTCATAAACAGGGCTGGGGTGAGTATTAAAAAATATATTCACCTTCTGATGGCAGTGGAGAAAAGAGAGAATTAATCAAATACCGGCTTGCATGGGAGTTCCCATTTGAATCCAAGTAGACTATTTATTTGCTTGATCTAAACCATTCATACAATTGACTAAAAAATGAATATCTACGCAACTAAATTTCAATAAAGTAGGAGTAGTATAGTTTACACATTTGGGTCAATCACTATGTAAAAGAAGGGACTTCGATCAATATTTAGTCTCGTTTTCCACAAAGTTTCTCTTCTAGTGTTCATGTATTAGAGTTTGCATGCAAACGTCAGCTTAGGATCAGGCCTAAAGAAAAATCCAATAATGGTGAGATCTTTTTAATGTTCTGTCATAGAAGTTAGATCTTATTTAATCTATGGGGGGAATAATTAAACCTGCTCTTTTTTATAAACCCTTACATATAGGCATAGCTTCCCAAATATCACTCCAATTATAAAGTGGTGTACACTTTTGAATTAATTACGGGGAAAAAAAAAAAAAACTTAACTATATCTCATACATGATGAACCCAACAGTTAATATATAAGATTATTTGAAATTGAATTGTGATCAAGTCTTGTATGAGGTAGGTGTGAAATGAGCATGTTTAATCCCACTAAGATGAACTCTGAAAAAGATGAATTAAGTTTTAGCTTTTAATCAGACAGCATGCCAATGAAAAAGTGGGATCATATTTCTTTTGACGATATGCGGGCTCAGGCACTAACCCTAGATTTTGGCCCATTGGTATAATAAGTCATATGAAAATGGTTTCATTTCGACATTATTTTCACAGCTCGTTTACTTATGTGACGTAAATGATTACAAACTAAAGTATATTATGACATTTGCATATGTAAATGAGCGCAAAAGGTGTTATATATGATGTGCTGATTTTCATTCTACTTTAACAACTGATTTAAGTTCTTTTTTTTTTTTTTTAACCGAAGAACAAATATTAAAAGCAAAAAGAAAAATCTAATTCACCATTTTGTTCTTTCTTTATGGTTTCTAAAATTCATAAAATAAAACAAATGTAACAGGAGGTGCAAAATCTAGGGTTTCGGAAGATTGTGGTGGTGGGGCTTCCTCCAATGGGATGTCTGCCCATTGTTATAACACTCAATTCACATAACGGATTTCAGATTCAGAAACGTGGTTGCATTGACACATACAATACCGTAGCAAGTGACTACAACTACAAGCTGAGAAGCATGCTAGCTACCTTGCAGATGAGTGCTCGAAATGGGGTCACGATTGCATATGCTGACATCTATCAGCCCATGATCGACATGGTCCAACGACCCGCCAAATTTGGTAAGTGACTCTTTCTCTGCCAAAGGCATATATCAAGGTTGGAAAGCTCAGCGAGTTCACTCTGTTAAAGTTATCTTATTTTGACGAAAGATCGAGTCAAATATAGGGTAAACATGGCCGAGTCCAATATAAGTAATTTTTTTAGTAAAATAATATGGAAATTCTGTTTGCACCATGGAAATAACGGAGCACACCCATTTTTTTTTTATTTTAAAAATAATTATTACCAAAATACCCAAATGTGAGATGATGAAAATACACATGAGCTTCATCTTCTTTGCAAGTGCACGGCTGTAAAGCACATGATATATGCACGGGGGTTTTACAGCCATGCGCCTCTTTATGTACATGGCCCTGAAACTCCATGCACCGCACTAGCTAGTGATACACACGAAAAAGGAGGAGAAGATGATCGCTGATGATGGTAGGGCAGAGAGGGGAGCTCGTTGGTGATGGAGCGGCCATCGGGGTTCGTTCGCAGTAGGTGTGAGGGGAAGAGGAGAGGAGAGGAGAGGAGAGGATAGGATAGGAGAAAATGGTGTTTTAGATATTATTGGGGATGTGCTCAATAAAAATGGCCTTTTTATTTTTTTTGGTGTGGTAAGTTTGGAAAATGGGTGTGCTTAACAAGACATGTGGGTGCAAAAACGGATTTCTCAAATAATATAAGTAATTAATACTTAAGGTTTCTGGACGGTCAAGTCCAAGTCGCAAGTTTTTCCACCTTGACCTAAACACCTCTCACCTTAGGTGCACCATAGGTTTGGCATTTTCGGCTTAAAAGCAGTTGGTTTCATGTGAGGTCACGAGTAAAGATGAGATCTGAAGATCTTTCAGGATTGCATGTACACTTTTCCTCTACAGGCAGTGCATGTGAAAAGCTAAAACAATTGATGTTTGGTCTGGGCAGTGAATAGTGCTATACTATGATTACTTACAATTTACAACGTTTCTTTTGGGACCATCTTAAAATGTCCATACCATATTCTATATCTTCCCAGTTCCAGCCCGTGACTAGAGGTCTCTTGACCATTATTTTTATTTACCCCATTTGATTATCAGTAATTGCTCGTTCATGTTATGTTGGGATGATAGCCCATTCATTCAGAAGCCATCTGAAGAGTACATACCATTTTCCCAACTCTAGTTCCATCCAAATGTGACTTGAACTTCTTGAGTTGAGTGAGGTTGTTGGGCGAGAGTGGAAATCTACGTCGTTGGAAAACACCTAGGAGGAGTCACTTTTGTAACTTAAGGTGCTTCCATGCTTCAGTGGATTTGCAAAATTCGATGAGAGGAGGTGGAGACGGAGAAATCAATGGAAGAGAGTATTTTTGACGGGTTTGAAGGATTTGAAAAATACTATCTCACTTTTTCTCTCCTGGGTTTTTTTCTGAATCGAGGAAAACAAGAGAACCAAATCTATAAAAAGCGTAATCCAAAGCATCCAAAGTGTTCAAGTAGTGGCCCATCCGTTTTACCTATAGCAGGTTTGAGATGTTTCTCAAAGAAAGCAGCATTAATTGTTGGATTGAAGGAAAGATATATAATTAAAGCATCTATCCATAATGATTTTTCTTTTCTTTTATGACATGCATAAGAGCCCATCTTTTGGTAGCACAACTATGCATTTCATAATATACTTACTTTTCTCCCACATAATTGTGTGAAATTCCAGTTCAATTCAATGCGCGCAGGGGGAATTGAATTAATTGTTTGAAGCCATGTTATGTGAGCTCCATGGTATAAAAAAATTTGATTTCATTGTGCTTGATTACCAACATAACTACACCGTAGCTCTCGAAAATTGTACAAAGCAAATGGTGATTGTCGCAATGAACCATGACATACACAGGTAAATCAGGGTGGATTCAATCTTTTGAACTACTTGAATTCTAACAAAGTTGACTATACATGTAAACATTTGATTCAGCCTTACTTGACTGCGTATCATTTGCATGTTTCTTTAGGCAAGTTAGGTATCAAACCCAACCAAAGTTTCAAGTGGGTAGCAAAATTTAAACCCAACCACTCTAAAGCTAAAACAAGATCAACCCAAATTTCACTTTTGGTCATGTTGAGGCAAGCATGTTAAGGTTGAGCCTCACCCAAGTTGCAAACAGCATGTACACTAATTCATTTCATTCTAATTTCCTGACAGGTTTTGAGGAGTCAACGAATGGGTGCTGTGGAACAGGGCTATTTGAAGCATCCTTCTTGTGCAATCCTAAATCTCTTGCTTGCCCAGATGCATCCAAGTTTGTTTTCTTCGACTCCATCCATCCTACAGAGAAAACATACTACTATGTCTTCAAGTCCCTTCGTAAAACCATTGATGACTTACTAAAGGACTAGACGTGTCTTCATTTTTAACCCTTGTATACGGAGATACATGTCTAGCAACACCTCCAAAATCAATCAATCAATATCTCTCTCCCTCTCTCCCTCTCTCTCTCTCATATTCGAGAACAAGAAACCCATGTACACCTCTCTTAAATGCAATAAGTTCAAATTTGGCACTTACACTAATTTTGTAGGTCCCAACTGACCATTAAAAATTAGAACTCCCATGCAATAACTAATATTTGGACTAAGAGAGCCCACATCACAGGAAGGAGAGCCCCACATATGGAAAGAGAAGCCTCACACACATGGGGCATACGTAGGGAAATCATGCATGGCGTGGTAAGGTGTAGGGCTGCCAATCAACTGAGCAACCCTTGGAGCATGTTTGTATAACACCTTTTTACGGAAAAGTGGACGGTTTTCCTCGGAAAACTCATTTGTCCGGCGTTTGGTGGGGAACGATTCTGCGGAAATGCTTTCTTTCCCCGTCAGCATTTTCCTTGATAATTATGGAAATGAGTCCCTTATGGGGGTATGATAAATGGATTTCCTCGGAAAACTTCATCTTCTTTTCCTCACTCTTATCCCTTTCAATCCAAAAATCCTACAAATCTTTCATTTTCTATTTCTTTATATAAATTATTATTTAATGTTGAATAAATAATATACATGTTATGTTTATTTTTCTTCAAAAAAGTATATCATCAAATAAGAAATTTTGATTTTCTATAAAGAATCCATGGCTGCATCAAACAACATTAGCACCAATTCAATGAAGAAACTCTTTTTCACCAAACATGTGTTTCTAAATTCTATAAAAATCTTTTTTTTGAAGTTTTCATTTATGTGGAATTTGCTGACGTGATAATTTTTCCTCTTCGTGTAAAGAATGTGTTCACGAATATGCCATTATTCTCAATATTCGGATAACTTGAGGCCACCAAAATGATATTCCTTTTGATGGGATTGCTCTGGATGGAGACATTTAAAACCTTTAACACCCCCATGCACTCTGATTGTCATATTTCGAGATGGGTAGAGGGTAGAAGAAAGAAGTTGTTAACTTTCTAAATCTAACGTGGTCCTCTAGCCACTTGCTCCCCATAGTCCATCTTTCACTCTGGCATTCTTTCTTTTGTAATATAAATCAATAGGAAGACCAACCACAATAAAGAAGACAGAAAAATCAATCACATCATGTGAAGAGACGAGCTCAACCAACCAGTCTAGGTAAGATTTCAACAACTACACATCACAATTAAAAGATTAACAAAATTTGGTCTTCCTAGTGTTGAAGTTACGAGTATCCAAGCCCTAAATTTACTTTGAGTGACACTTGTAATTTCTTATATAACTACTTTACACTATTCATTTCCTAGTTGAATGTTGGTTAAAAAAAAAAAAAAAAACCCTTAAAAAAACCACTCAATTCTAACCTTAGAAGAAGTCACATCAGTTTATTGGTGCCAATTTGTGGATGTGTCCTTTCAAAAACACATAATATGTGCATTTTCAATAAAATGTGTCTTTTGGGCTAAATATGTGCCTTTTCAATAAAATGTCTCTTGAGCCCATTTGTGTGGATGTAACTCAATTCAAAGAGATGCCTTCCAACTCTATAAATTAAGGTTATTTTTAAAGTTTTTATTTAGTATTCAAAATGAGCATAAATGCATATGAATCATTTATTTTGTATATGTTGGCGTGAATTAAGTGATAAAAGATTTGGTTTTCATAATTTTTTGGTTGATTTGAGTTTTTTAATTAGTTCATTATATATAGATTTATAAGAATGTGATATTACTTTTAATATATTATTTAGGACTTAACCTGTGCGATGCACAAGGGTCTTTCGTACTAGTAACCACTTAACAAAGAGGAGCGAGAGCTGCAATGCTATAGAAGTTGTTTGTGCTGTCCCCTCACTTGTGTCCTTTCAACCTTTTGAATTAGAGTTTAGAACCCCACGATCACATAAAACATGTGGAAAACTTCAACATAGTTATAATCTTGATCGTTCAAGATGAATCCTTCCCTCTCCGAAAAAATATTGTCAGATTTCAATTCGATAGGAGTGGGTCCTACATTCCAATTAAACACGTGATGGAAGTGTGATTAATATCACACCAATGCTCGGTCACATTTTCAATCATGTGTTCAATCTTACAGTGGGGTCTATTCCTATATGAGTGAGATCTATGTGGGCCCATGATGAAGTTCTCGGCATTTGCAACGGGCATGTAGACTCGTAGCTAGGGTTGTAAACGGATTGGTTCCGGTTCGGGTCCATTATGGACTTGGAATCAGAACCGTTAAGGAGAAGGTGGAACCGGATCCGGACCCGGAACCATTTTGGAACTAGTTTTTTGGCTCCAGAACCGAAACCAGAACCATATATGGGACGGGTCTGGATCCGGGTCCGGGTTTAAGTAGAGAATGATATTAAAAAAAAATGGTTTTTAGGAGAGATTTTGGAAAATTGAGGTAATATATAGGGTCTCGGGTCCACGGGTCCAAACCAAGGTGAAATCAGACCCAGAGCCATTTACTTATCGGAGCCTAAATAAGGACCCAGACCCGGTTTTTAACGGGTCGAAACTTCCGTGTAATCAGAGAATCGAATACCCATTTACATCCCTACTTGCAGCAGGCTCTTTTCACTTACATTTTTTTTTTTTCAATATTCTCATCCCTTGATTCTTCAAAATATATATTTTTTTTTGTAAAAAGATTATTCTTCAAAATATTTTATAACCGTCTACATCAAACATGATTTTTATAGGTTATTATTAATTTTTATTCTAGTCTTATACTTTAAATATATTGCCCTATATATTTTAATATAAAAAACAAGTGCTCTATTTTTCCAATGGCATCGAATAGAATTTTAAATTTGGTCAAAGCACAACTTTCATATCATAGTTATTATTAACCCTAAGGGGTAGCTCAGTTGGCCTAGGACCACGGTTTGCACCCGGAGGTTGTGGGTTTGAAACTGCGCTACCATACTAGGGCCATAAGGAAATTTTACACGGCCTTTTCTCTTGGGCCCGTATGAATTATTCTGACCCAAAGGATTAAGAACGTGCGTTACTATAAAAAAAATAAAAAAAAAATAAAAATATCATAGTTTTTAAAAGGCTTAGAGCATCTCCAACAGAGCTGCTATTTCTCCACATAGGCAGGCAACGGTCATAAATAGAATGGAAGGTTGCCTCCAACAGTTATGCCTTTTCCACTTGGCAAATGGCAGAGGAGTTGGTATGCCAATTTTGGCATACAAAAAGCAACACTCCAAATTTGTTTCTAGCATTAAAATAATTGAGAACATGACCGTTGCATTCAAATGAATACGACCGTTTGGGTCCTTTGGGATGGTTCAACGGCTATTACTTCATAACATTGTAGGGTTGAAACGCTGATGGCACTTTCAACGGTTAAATTTGTAGCCGTTTTATGGATTTTTTTTAAATTTTAATGGGTAATTAAAAATTGTGATAATTTGAGAAACTCTTGGAGTTTGGATGCCTATAAATTATGAGTATTTGAAGTCATTTTTTTCTTCATTCACACTATGGATTCTCAATTCTCTCAATTTCCTAATTTTTCTACCCAATATTCACAATATTGTGGTGAGTTATCCGAATTCCCTACTGATGATGCCCCAAAGAAAAAGGGCGTTGGTCGAGGTGCCGACTTCAGTATAGAAGAAGATCGTCTTCTCATCGGTTCGTGGTTGAACACCAGTCTGGATGCTGTGCATGGAAATGAACAAAAACTGGGAGCCTTTTGGGAATGAGTGGAGAATACTATCACAACAATAAGCAATTTCCCAGTGCTCGAACAGAGAAAATTTTGTCACAGCGATGGCAAAAGATTCAAGCTTCTGTCAACAAATTTTATGGATATCTTGCCACAATTATTTCCAGAAATCAAAGTGGCACAAATGAACAAGATAAGGTAAAATTAAATATATATATTTATATATATGAAGTTTTTATTTTATTCTTAATTTGAGCTTACATTTAATTTTCAGATTGTAGAAGCAAGAACGGTTTTTGAACATCTATACGGATCAAGATTCACCTTGGACCACGCTTGGATTTTGTTGAGGCACCAACCGAAGTGGACATAACTGCAGCAACAAGTACTAGAGAAGACATCCGTAAAAAGAGCAAAATCTTCAAATTCTGGCTACTCATCATCTTCTAATCCAAGCACTCCCATAAATATTGATGAGGATGAGACAATTAACAATGCTTATGATCCCATGACTAGACCACCAGGTAGAAAGGTTGAGAAGAGAAAGATGAAGCAAACCACTATCAACGAGTCCACACCTGTTGCAGATCTCATCGAAAAAATGATGGACGACAAAAAGGAAAGAGATGAAAAAAAATAGAGCTTCTTAAGGAAAAAATCGAGCAAGATGAGAAGAAGGTGCAATTAAAGAAAATACAAATGGAGATGGAGATCATGGGTATGGATACGTCCAATATGTCTGAAGAGCAACAACAATATTATGCTAAAAAAAGACATGAAATTTTGAGAGGAGGGTTAGGTGGTGGTTTCTGAATTGTATTTTATTCTTAGAATTAATATGTACTTTTTATTTTTTTAATTAATGAAATATTGTTTGTTTAAATATCATATTGTACTTTCACTAGCCATTTTATAGCTATTGGAGAAAACTAGCCGTTTTATAGCAGTTGGAGAAAAAACTAGCCGTTTTATGGTAGTTGGAGAAAACTAGCCGTTTTATAGTAGTTGGAAAAAAACTAGCCGTTGGAATATTTCATATATATAGACCACCCTAAGTTCTTACTTCTCTTCATCTCAAAATAAGAAAACATTTGGTTCATCACTTCAGAGATGTCTCAAAATTATACTGATTCCTCTTTCGACACGACGAACGAGCTATGGCATACTGTCATAAATTCCGATTCAAAAGAAGAGTTACAGATGTTGTGCAGGGCTGCTCTGGAAGAAGAAAGAGAAAACTTACGAAGGAGAACGAGAGTGCATCGTGGTTCTATTCAAGGTCACGTAGTCATCCAAAGATGACGAATCTCAGGACATCACAGGCTTTATAATGACTACTTCAGTGAAAACTCTGTCTACACTCCCTCTCAATTTCGAAGGAGGTTTCGAATGCGCAAACCTCTTTTTCTTCGAATTGTAAATGCAGTGGAGGCTCTGACCCATAGTTTCAACAAAAAAGAAACTGTACCGGCAGTCTTGGTTTATCAACTCTTCAAAAGGTCACAGCTGCAATGAGGATGCTTGTTTATGGAGTTGCGGCGGATGCTGTGGACGATTACGTCAGGATCACTGAAAGTACTTCTATAGAATCATTGAAAAAGTTTGTTCAAGCGATCATTGATGTTTTTGGCAACGAATATTTGAGAACACCAAATAATGCTGACATTTGTAGATTGTTATCAGAAGGTGAGAGACGCGGGTTTCCTGGGATGTTGGGTAGTATAGACTGTATGCACTGGAAGTGGAAGAACTGTCCAGTTGCATGGAAAGGCATGTATGCTCGTGGAGACTACCGCGAGCCTTCTTTGATTCTTGAAGTCGTGGTATCGTATGATCTTTGGATATGGCATGCTTTTTTTGGACTGCCGGGATCGCACAATGATATCAATGTGTTGGATCGATCTCCTATATTTACCGACCTCGCCGAAGGCCGAGCTCCTTCCGCCAACTACTCAATCAATGGTCATGAATATACAACTGGCTACTATCTTGCTGATGGCATTCATCCATCGTGGGCAACATTTGTCAAGATAATTCCATGTCCTAATAGGCCAAAGGCCACAAATTTTACTGCAGCTCAATAGTCCGCAAGGAAGGATATAGAGCGTGCGTTTGGAGTGCTACAGGCACGTTTTGCAATTGTTTGTGGACCTGCTCATTTCTGGAATCGTCAAACACTTCAGCATATAATGAAGGCATGCATCATAATGCATAACATGATTATCGAAGATGAACGCGATCAAAGTCTTCCACTCAATTACGATGCACGAGAGGGTGAATGCAGTGACCTTCCTGTGTCACGTGACCACACTGCAGAATTTCAGGATTTCATTCAAAACCACTTGCGTATTCGTGACAAGAGAACACATTCTCAACTCCAAGCCGATCTTGTGGAGCACCTGTGGCATTTTCAATGTCAATATGAAGAAGCTTGTGATTGACTATAATATTATGTAATTTGATTTTACCTTTTCAATGAAAAATGGGTTTCAAGTACAATTTGTGCATTTTTTATTTTTTAATAATTTATTACTTTAATAACATTTAAATAGTACAAAATCCCATTAAATATAAGTAAGATATATGTAATAAAATAAATGAGAATTAAATGAAAAAAGAATAAAATAATAATTTGACATTTCTCTTGAAGTTGTCCAAGTGAGATGCCAAATTTACATATGCCTTTTTTGCCACATAAACCTTTATTTTTTAAAAAGGCATATGAGAAATGGAATAACTGTTGGAGATGCTCTTAGGTGCCACACCATAGTTATTAATATCGCTTCGGACCTCATTTCGCTCTGACCTACAAAATGAAAAGTTTCGGCCGATTTGGAATTTCGGTGGAACTTTTCGGAATTACATTTCGGGAAAAATATAACATAATATATATACATATATAAGTAAAAACAATAGAAAAAGTAATAAATATAGATTTAATCCATTATAGTAATTTTTTTGGAATTATATTTTGTGAAAATATAAGAAATACAAAATATATGTGTAAAAAAAAGTAAAAAAAAAATTAATTATGTAAAATTTCATTTCGGTCGAAAAGTCACATTTTGGCCGAAATCCTGAATTTCGGCCGAAATCGGTCGAAATCTTGAAATTCGGCCGATATTGACCGAAATTCAAACCGAAAAGTTTGGAATTTCGGCCACTTGACCGGAATGAAAAATTTCGGCAATTTCGGTTGAAACGAAACTAAATTAATAACTATGTGCTACATGTTTTGTGGGGGAAAAAAAAATTACAACCAGAGTCAGCTGTGTCAGTGTCACGTATGTTAAAAATTTGATTCCTTTCAATGGTTGGGTCCTTGGGATTTGGGATTAAAATTAATATACACTCAAAAGTAATGCCAACTTGAGTGGAATTTGGGGGCATCACTGAGGAGGGAAATTATATAAAGAGGTGTGGATATTCAATAGGTGAGCTTCATTATGGGCTTTTACTTTCTTAAATAAGGGTGCTCATGGGCCGACCAACCTGAGCCCCAGTCCCGCCCAGCCCGAATAGAATCTGAGCATGTTTAGTGATTGGGACGGGCTTGTATTGAGCGACAGAAAGCCCAAGGCCAGGCCCAATGTGGTCCAACTAATGAATACTTGTAATTTATTGTAATTTTATCTGAACAATTGGTAAAATGCCAGTTTGACCCAATTTATTAAATGGGTGGGTTTGGGCCTAATTGTTACAGCCTATGCGAGGCAGGGGCAGGGCCAAGGCCTGGGCCTATATTTCTAAAGTCAGGCTGGGCCTAAATATACCCCAGTCCTGTCTCATGAAAACTCCTACTCTTAAATATAGGAAGTGTGTTATACCAAAAATATATATATATATATATATATGAAGTGCGAGCGATACACTTTAAGTTTTAGGGCCCGTTTCTTTATACATTTAGAGGAGTAAAATTAAAGTAGAACCAAATCATAAATAAAGTAAAAATAAAAGTGGGTAAATTAAAAATCACTTTTTCACAAAATTCACTTCGGCACAAGCGCATTTACTTAAAGCCAAAAGATAAAAAGAAACAAAAAGAAGATAAAAAAGAAACAAAAACAAAAACGAGGAATAAAAAGACTATTCCTGTCACATCCAACTTTACTTTTCTCCTCTATTATTTTGATCCTAACAATAATAATAAAGGTAAAATTATCACATTCCACTTCACTTTTTACATCACCTTTTCATCATCCAAAAATGTAGTTTAGTTGGCATAGGACCACGGTTTACACTCGGAGGTTGTAGGTTCGAAACTGTATTACTATACTAAAGCTACATGGGAGTTTACCCTGCTTTCCTTCAAGCCTGGAGGGATTAGTCCAGCCCAAAGGGTTGGAAACCCTCCGATAGCAAAATTTTTTTTTTTTTAAAAATCACTTTCTCATCATCCAAAAAACAATGAATGAAAAAAATTTCACATCATGACCTCTTTTATGCCTCCATGCTACTCTTTTTACCAAAAATAAAATAACATCCAACCAAACAACAGGTGTTCAAAAAAAAGGTAAATATGCAAATAGGCCTTTAATTTTTTTTTCCTTATTTTAAAAAAAGACACAAGATTTAAAACTTCTCAAATTAATTTCTAAGTTTCCAAAAAAGTTTTCAATTAAATACATCTGTCTATTTAAAACTATTTTTTGAAAACGTTTTTCCTCAACTTCTTAAAATTTTCAAATTAGCCTTTATTAATATAAAATCCTCATTCAATTCTTCTATATTCTCCTTATTTCCTTCACCGACATCCTCATGGTGATCAATGACAACAACCCTATCCACGGCGATCGGTTGTATGTAGAGTAAGCCAAAACTATATCAAAGCTTTAAATGAAAGATAATTATCAAAAAATATCTTTAAATTGCTGAATGTTCTTAATTGAAAATTTATTAGAAAACTTTAAAATTAATTTAAAAAGTTCGAAAACTTATATCCTCTTTAGAAATGAGGTAAAAATTTAAAGCCTGATTGAAAATCTTCCCCCAAAAGTTACTTAGCAGGATAAAGACATAGTAAAAACAAGTACAATTCCCAACGTTTACGTTTGACACAGACTTCGACATGTTAAGTAAAAATAATTTTTTTTTGGCTTCACTCGGCACATGATTTTGCAGGAACGGCATCACACCTTTCCATGGAAATCCCAACTTTCAATGAATCTTCATCTAGCTCCGCTTCTCTTGGCCATGGGCGCACAATAGCAAAGCCTGATATAAAATCTGCCTTTCGTATCTGTTACGCTTCCATCTCGAGTCATCTTCTTCACAACACAACGAAAACGTTACCATCACCTCCTCCTCATCTATAAAATAAAATATCTTATCCTCTCTCATCTTCTACACAAGATCCCGTTATGGAGATTCCGACACAAAACGCCTCTGACCCCGATTTTTCGGCCGAAATCACGTACCAGTCCGGTTTCGGAAACCACTTCTCGTCGGAGGCTCTGCCGGCGGCGCTGCCTCCTGACCAGAACAGCCCCCTCGTATGCCCGTACGGCCTCTACGCCGAGCAGATCTCCGGTACCGCCTTCACCGTCCCTCGCAAGCTCAATCAGAGAAGGTCTGTTGCTTTCGTTCCTCCTTTTCTAAATCTGCTATCTTTTCGATTTCGGGTACTCAATCGTTAGGGTTTCAATCTGGTAGAAATCTCTCATTATGATCTATATATTTTGATGTTCGGAGCTAGATATAATTGTAGTGTTTTTTTTTTTTTTAAGATTGGAAGCGTCAAATGCGCTTTGTGGAATTCAGATGGAGAATTATCTTCCTGTGGATCGTCAATTTAGGATGAAGCTTTTAATTTCGGCCATTAATGGAAATGAGAGATTTCTATGATGAGAATTGGGATAAGGTTTTGATGATGATGAATGGAAATAGTAGATGCATGCAAAATCAAAGCTTTAGCGATGATTTGGCACGAAAAGCCTGTTATTTTATTGCCATCTTAAGTTTGATCATGAATCTTAAGGAGTTCCTGTTGATGTACACCTTCGCTCGTGAGCGGTCATAGTTGTTGTGGTCCATCACTCGCCCTCACCATAAAACCTTTGTTGTGCTGATTCCCATCACCAATTAGTTTTTGGGTTAAGTGGTAGCTCAATGCGGTGGAAGATCATACGATGCCACAAAAGCTTTTCTTTCTTTCTAACTTTTAATAGTTATTTTTAAGATTAGGACAGTGAATAGTTTAGCTTTAGATTTGTAGAACTTTTGGTAGCCCAAAATAAAGTAATGCATTTTCTTGTACAACAAAATATTGGAGCCATGGTTTATCACTGATCTTTATGTATTAATTTATTTTTTGACAGTTGGCTGTATCGCGTAAAACCATCTGTTACACATGAACCATTCACGCCCCGCGACCCAGGCCACAGATATCTTGTTAGTGAGTTTAATCAATCCACAAGTTGTGCTACACCAACTCAACTACGCTGGAAGCCTGCAGAGATTCCTGATTTACCAACTGATTTTATTGATGGGTTATATACAGTGTGTGGTGCTGGAAGTTCGTTCCTTCGACATGGATATGCCATTCACATGTAATTGGTATTTCTTAGTTATGCAACTGTTGGAGATTTTTCCCTTTAAGTGTCTTGTATACTCCTGTGGCCTTCATCTAGTTTTCTGCTCAATATTTTGTTGTCATCTGTTCTTTACACACATATAGATGTTGCTCAACTGGAAAGTCTAAGAAGACTAGACATTGGGTTGTTTCATTTGATTACTGTCTTTCCTGCTAATATGAGTTTAAAACTTATTGTGGTAGTTTTGACGTACTTATCAAAATCTCTAACAGATTGCAGTGGTTGAGAATTATTGTAGTAGTTGTGAATTATATATTTTAAATTATTGGACTTTTTTTATGTTCCTTACACTAGAAGCAATATGAATTTTATGTTATTACTTACAAACATTGCTGCATGATCCTTGTATCTTTAAAAGTCAAAAGCACATAATGCCCATATGAAATTGGAGGGGGTAGGGCTTGGTCACCTACCAAAAAATTTGATGTCAAATCTTAGACCGATCCAGTGTACTGTGCAATGATTTACTACGTGCTGGATAGTTTGATTGAGCCAACCTATTTTTATGCTCGTTTTGGCATTTTGTCACGTTGCAAATGCTTGGAACAAATATTCCTCCTTGAGTGTTTTCTTTATTGTTTGTGATTGTAAGCAGTAGTTCCCCTCTTAGTGCTTCTTGAACACAAGTTTTTTGGTAGTTTCCTAACATGCTCCAACTTTGGCTATATTCATGAGGAACTGAGCAACATGATGTTTCTCTTGGATCTTCAGAATCTACATATTATTTACATACAGATTGAAAGAGCATTGAATCCTTTCTGGACCATTAAATGGTCCAGCTTATCTCCTTTGTTACATTGTGAGAGATCATGATCTAGTTAAAAACTGCATGACTAGGCCTCCTTCCTTGTTCTGAACAGCTGCTTGGATCCATCCTCTGTGAGCCCTACCCAAGTTGATTTACCTGAATGAGCAGGAAGACAATCAGGCTGCTGAAAGTAGATTGGAGTTTCTGTGGTTTTGATACCATGTTAGATTTATGATACTGCTAAATCTTAGTGGTGGATAAGAACGTAAGGGGATTTGATAAGAAGAAATCCAGGTGTGAAGGGGATGTTTGAATCTTGGGTTTTTTTTTTCTTGTGAGAAACACGGCATTAAATAGAATTGCTAGTGGAGTACAGAATGTTCCTTATACATGCCTAACTCGAGGGCCTGGTAAATCAGTAAGGGAAAATACAAGGAAAGTTGTAAAAATAAATAACAGCAGCCACTTTGGTGCTCTTCAGGAGTAGAACAGTTTACGTTCCTTTCTTGGATATGATGTCGAATTGCATTTGTATGGTCATTTGTGGACCGCTTAAACAATTATATCAATTGCAGTAGACCACTGATGCAAAATACAGATGGAAGGGCTCCCTTCTAGAAGGATAGTAACAAAATAATATATGATGGTTGCAAAAAAAAAAATGCTACCCTTGCTCCAGCTAGCTAAAAACTTCAGATGTTCGTGGTACACAAAGTTTTGATTGAAATTTCACAAGGCATTGTATGCTTATTGGAGATGATTACTATCTTCTATTGCATATGTCTAGATGGTGTGGTTGCTATATTATTTAGCTCTTATTGAAAAATGATTGTTAGCATGAAGATGATTAGCAGCTTCTGAGGTATAAACTTCAGAGTTTTACGAGTTTCTTAATTTTATCATTTGCATTAATAGTTTGTAGAAGCTTTCTTGTGCGTGTCCTCTTGTGCCATTTGAATTTGACATTTGACAAATGCTATGCCTCGTATACCTGTAGGTACACTGCTAACAAATCCATGAACAATTGTGCATTCTGTAGTGCTGATGGCGACTTTTTGATAGTTCCCCAAAAAGGAAGTGAGTGAGTTTCTTACTCTTTTCAAAGTGTGTGGCTTCTTGGTTGACTTCCAAATCTTTCTCCATGCCCAATTTAAGGACCTCTCATATGGCTCTAAATAATACCAAGTGATTATCGTTGATGAATTGCATTGCTTTCTGTGACATTGAAAAGTTTTGGTGGATACCATCTCTATTGAAGTTTATGCAAGAACCACCCTTAGATTTTCGGCCGTTCTTCCTAAGAAGTGCACCCTATATAAGAAACAGAGTTGAGCATTGAATGCTCGGCAGACACCTTGTCCCAACATTTACAACAGTTGAACTTCCACCTTTTGTGTGGTTAAACATCTCAGACCACAAATATGCCCTCTGCAGCTAAAAGATGAAGCAATCCCAGAGTGGTATTACAGACTGGTTATGTCGGATAAAATGTGGTGGGATTACTGACCACTCATTCAGTACCTGGTCAGTTGGCAACCTTGAATTATCCATCACAGTGCTTGTAGTCACTGGATAGATTATCGTACTTCTACTAAATTGAATGCCTTCTTGGCGTGTTACTTTAGTTCCTACTAGGAGTCTTATACAAGACTTGAATGAGTTTTGTAACAATATCAATATCTTTTAAGTGCTTAAGTCGCCTTAATGGTTTCTTTTTTTTCTCTTCACTCAATTCCCAGACAAGTTGAAGTGCCCATTTGAAACTACATTGACAGCCCAACACTTTCTTCTTTTCGACAGAAAACATCCCAGTCATCAAGACTTCATTTCATTGTGGCTAATGGAGCCAGAATTTCTATTTTAAAGATGGTGCTTGCCTCTGGAAGCTGCACCTTTTGCAAGATTCTCTTCACTTACATCTCTATACTAATTGATGTAGGGTTGTGGATCAAAACTGAATGCGGAAGATTGCAAGTGTCCCCAGGTGAAATAGTTGTTCTGCCGCAAGGATTTCGTTTCTCTGTTGATCTGCCAGATGGTCCTTCTCAAGGTTATGTTGCTGAGGTTTTCGGTGCCCATTTCCACCTTCCTGATCTTGGCCCTATAGGTAAGTGAGTTTTAATGAGCATTTTCATGCTTTCAAATGCAGTAAAAAAAATGCTGAAATGCTGATCTTAGTGTTTGCTTCATGCTTTCACGTGCTCATGGCAATAAACTGTTGAACATTGTGTAGGTGCTAATGGTCTTGCTGCTTCAAGGGATTTTCTGGCCCCCACAGCTTGGTTTGAAGATGACTTCCTTCCAGGGTACACTATTGTGCAAAAGTTTGGTGGTGAATTGTTTACTGCAAAACAAGATTTTTCTCCATTCAATGTAGTTGCTTGGCATGGGAACTATGTGCCGTATAAGGTGTGTTGCTATTTATACCTGAAATGTTGATAAACAGCCGGGTTGCTTGCACTGCAATGAAGAAAAGCTACTATCATAAAGTTTATTAGTTATTTGTGCAATAAATAATGCTTAGAAAGAACCTTATATCTTCAGACTTTGTGTACCTTTATTGGCTATTGTTGGAGAATCAATGCAGTAATTGCTTCATTTCAACATTATCTTAACACATGAGAATATTTTATCAAGAATATATTAGAAGCTCAAACTTTTGGTTCTTTAAAATGCATCCTTTTTTTCTGTGTGCATCATTTGATAACATGATGTCAAGTGGGGGCGAGAAACCAATTTGTGGAGTTTCATCCTCTATTTCTGTGCTTATTTTATCTGGTAACCCTCCTATAGTCCAGTCATATAGGAATAATTCACAGCAGCAAACATTTCTGAACTTGGGTGCCCGTATGATTTTCCTATGCTTAGTTCATTTGAGACTTGTTGGTGATTCATGTGTTTTCTTTTTTGTCTACATAGTATATTCTTGTGATCTTGTGGCTCTCTGCTTGCTATTTGAAGATTGAAACCACAATGACTTGATATTTTTAAAGAACCTCAATGGACCTGACTTGGAACAAACGCTATTTTGTTTGCAGTATGATCTTAGCAAGTTCTGCCCATTCAATACTGTTCTACTCGATCATGGAGATCCTTCAATAAATACAGGTAGTATCAATTCCTGATAACTTTTGCTGCTATATATGAGTAGATTATGGAGATCCTTCAATAAACAAAGGTTGTATCAATTCATGATAACCCTTTTTTTTTTTTGAAATGGCAACTTAATTCATGCTTTTGTGATAAATTTGAGTAAGAGACAATTAACATATGAATTGAATTGATCTGTGTTGAAAAGAGAATAGTAAAATATCACTTTCCAGTTTCTTCATACCATACTAGCACAATAGATTGTGTTAAGCGTGGTCATGTCTATATGTGTTCCTTCTTTTCTGGATGTGTATGGTTTTATTTATTATTTTGATCTGAGAGCAACATGTATTTCCTATAAAGAATATCCATTCATGCCATAACTAAAAAAAAAAAAAATGTGATAAATTATAGTTTTCTTTCTAGCGGTTTCATTATCTATCATCGCTTATATTTTCTGTTTGGGAATCTCCTGGAAAATGTCACCCTTGGAGTGAAACTTGTGGGCCCCAAGAGATTTCTAACCATTGATTATTATTTTCTTTCCCTCCTTATTTGACTAATATTTTCTTTCCCTCCTTTTTTTTTTTCACACTTCATCCATCCCTTCCGTAGTTGCTTTGTCTGACCCTGTGTTTTAGTTTACCCCGATGCTTGGGCGTCCTGATTAACACTTCATAAAACAAAAAAAGTGGATGGAAAGCTAGATTCAAGGGCACGGGGATGATAACTTTATTATTTTGGGTTGAGTTCCTTTCTACAGGGCCCATGTGTTTTGAGTAGATGGTTATAAACCAATAAAGTGGATGGAAAGCTAGATTCTGTGTGGATGGAAAGGAACTCAACTCAAAACAATAAACCCCCATACCCTCATACGCACGCATATGGGATGATGATTCAATGATGCTGATGGCTATAATATGATTGATAGATGAAGAACACACTGAAAGGTACAATTGCATTGATAAAACTAAACATTTACTTGAAACCGCAAGCATTTTAATTGATTTTAGCAGAACACAAATGGTTGTAATTGACATTACGACTGTGTGGCCCATCTTGCGAATATCTTTGGAGGCAGTCTCCTTAAGCAGTGAGATGATTATCCAGGTTGTTCTTTGAGAGGGACAGCTTTGTCCCTGAATTTGACAAAGGCCTGAATGAAAAAAATGAAATTACTTCCTGAAATTAGAGCCAGTATAGGAAAAGAGAAAGCTCTGCACCTGCTGGAAGCCCAAGAGTCCCATGTGTCCAATTCCTGAGAGAAAAACACAATAAATGAGGACTCTGTGTGTTTAACAAGAATGATATATTTTTGTAATGTCTAAAAAGAGTAAAATACCCTTCTTTAGCCTTAAAACCTTAGCTGATGGAATTAATGCAAAGGGGTAAGATCGTCACAAATCTTTTCAACCTATAAATAATTATTCTTATAATATAAAGGGAGTCTAGAATTACTGTGAGAGCGAAAAATAGGATGGAGCATTGGAGCTCTATTTTATTTTTGGGTCAGATGACCACTTCATTTCATATATAATAACTGTGGTCTTACATCTTTTGTAATTCTATGCTGCAGTGCTGACAGCCCCATCTGAGAAACCTGGTGTCGCTTTGCTTGATTTTGTGATTTTTCCGCCACGCTGGTTGGTTGCAGAGCACACCTTTCGTCCTCCTTATTATCATCGCAATTGTATGAGTGAATTTATGGGCCTAATTCATGGTGGATATGAGGTTTGAAGCTATAAATAAGCTCTTGACATTTTGTGTTCTCATTTTGCTTTTGAACACAATTGCCTATGATTAAAGATTAAAAAATTGCTATTTCTTACTTAAAAATAAATATTGAGCATCAAATGAAACTTGTAAGCAATCCTGTTCTAGTCTAATGTTTCTCTTAATTGCAGGCCAAGGCTGATGGGTTTCTGCCAGGAGGTGCAAGCCTCCACAGCTGCATGACTCCCCATGGACCTGATACCAAGACATTTGAGGTAGGAATTTCTCAGAGTTCTGAATGTACTACTACCAGTCAGCGTCTATGTATAGCTGTTTTGTAATTTTCTACTTTTAATTAACAGGCCACAGTGGCGCGCGGAGCAGATGCTGGACCATTCAGAATAACTGATACAATGGCATTCATGTTCGAATCATGTTTGATTCCCCGAATATGTTCTTGGGCTCTAGAGTCTCCGTATCGAGATCATGATTACTACCAGTGTTGGATAGGACTAAGATCCCACTTCTCTCTCGAAGAGAAAGGCACAGTAAATAGAGGGGATGCAGTGTTATCTGAGAAAAAATCTGTTCACATTGCTGCAGAAATACAGGATGAAGGGAGTGCTGCAAGGAATGGGTGCGCCCAGTCCCAGTGATGCCACTAGAAATGTAATTGTAACCCCTTCATGTTGTGCTCGACTTGAGCAGCATGTTGGAAATAATGATATCTGTAGAAAGTTGTATATAGATAAATTTGGTTAGCCATAGTTATCTCTTCTTATGCTCTGGGATTTTATTTTAAAAAGAAAAGCACCCTTCAACTTTGAAATCATTGAAATAAAAATGAAAAAGAAAAAGGAAAAAAAAAAAAAAAAACTCTACTGTTTCCTTCTACTGATGTGATCGATTAAAACACCAAAATGCACCATTTAAAATCCAATATTTATCTCGATTTAATAACTTTTCTCTAATCAAACTAACTTAACCTCTTTTTTTTTTTTTTTACCTAACTTAGCGGGCTGGGACCTTATCCATCGGGCGAGGGAAGGAGACACTGGGTGAGGGAAGGTGGGCTGCCCATGGTTCGAACCCTAGCAGCCAAGTCAATGAAAACAGATTGATTGTTGGACAGGACTCCTAAGAAAAGCATAGTTAAACATTGAATGTAATTCTATACAGATTGAAGTTTCTTTCCAATATGAGGATAAAAAATGTGCTGTCTAATGAACAGTCTGAATTGCCAAGAAGTGAGACCTTCTATCCACAAAAATTAAATGTATTAATAAACTATCATTAATTAGTGTTATAATCATATTTCTTCAATCCAAGGGTTAATCTCACCTTTATTTTAGAAGAGCTAAAATTATTGATAGATAAACAATGTCGGGGTATTAAATCTTCTTTGCAAGTCATTCCTAAGAAAAAAAAAAATTATGCGATAGTAGATACAGTACAAATACTTTTTAATACTCTCTTTAGGGCCAATATATATTTTGATACACATATTTTTTTTTTAACATAAAAACAATTTTCATAAAATTCGAACTCATACTATATTAAATTTTTTGGGAAATTCTATGTACACCCCTATTTTTGATAAGCACACCCACCTTTATAAAAAAATAAATTACACTTGAATTTCTTTAAATTTCTTTTGCTAGCCAATGCTACCACACCCTCCAAACATTAGTAGAGGCAGTAAATAGATACTATGAAGGTTGAGTAACAAAATTTTCAAAGGTGAACTTCACAGTTCACAAGTAGTTTGACCAAACCATTTCTGTTGAGCGAACCTCAATTATATATGCATGCGTCGGCGTCAACCTGTGTGGTGCTCTCCTTTCCATATCGCTCGTGTTTCGTATCTGTGGACTTGAGTACCTCGTCTCCATCGCCTTCTCTGCAAGATCGCAAGTAAGATTTCTATCTACCTCTCTCTGTAGCTCGTATCCATCTCTAATTTGCATTTTGGAGGTTGGTGGGGTTTTCTTGTTTTTGCATTTTCATTCTTATTTTGTGGAATTTCGCCGTGGTTGGGCGTTCTTGAATCTGTGAGTGCGTGTATGGGGGTTGGGGACGGACTTCTTGTATGAAATTGACGAAGTAGATTCGGAGTTTAATGTTGAATCCTGTGGTAAGATTTGATTGAATTGGTTTGGAGGATTTTTGGGCGTTTGAAGCGTTTCAGTTGGTTTGGGAAAAATGGGGTTTTTTTTTTTTTGTCTGCAATTTGGAATTGGGTGAGTTTGAATTTGGTTTGTATGGATTGCCCAAGTCTTGTTTTTTTTTTTTATAAATTCTTGTGACTATTTTGGTGATTTCTGCAAGATTTTGGGGGTGAAATGACTGGGAATTCGATGGGTTTCTGTGAAAACGTGTTTCGCACTGATTCTGATTTGGGGTCTGAAATGTAAGAATTGTAATTGTTCTAAAAACAATCTCTAAATAAGATTGTGTTATTGTACAGGCCAAGTGAAAGCCCGTTTGTGAGATTACTGACTTGTGGCCAAAGAGAAGGTCCAATTCCTATAGAGAGAGGAACGAGAGATAATGGAAGCTTCTGCTGGCCAAATCCATCACCATGGTTTAGGTTTCAGAAGCCTCTCCTCAGATCGAATTCGTTTCAAGTGCAAGCCGCTCGTTGGATCGATCTTTTATGGGCGCTGTAGAACTCTACCACGAGTACTTTTCTCAATCCCTTTTCCTTTGCCCTTTTGCTTTCTTTTATCTCATTTGTTCTTGTGAAGCTTCAATTCTAAGTTTTGTAATGTAATAGGAGCAGTTGATCTCTCTCAAATGCCAATTCACATTTTCAGTTCATTGTTAGGGATTCCTTGATCCGACTTTCTATATTCTTTTGGACGTTTTTTAGACTGAAATTGATTATGACACGTACCCATTGATCTGCTTTTCTCCTACAGTAATTGGTAGAAGAATTCTGTATATTTCTGTATTTACATTCTTATGTGATTGTGGAAACAATCTTGATGGTGGGTTTTTTTTTTTTTTCCTGCTAATAGAGGGTTCCCAACCCTTTGGGCTGGACTAATCCCTCTGGGCCCAGAGAGAACCCGGGTAGTGGTGTGTTTAAGGAAAAAAAAAAAAAAGGAAATTTAAAAAGAAATAGAAATTGCATTCTGTTTGGCCAAAATAAACTGATTTTGCCTGCTTTTACTATTTTGATCCCCAACTGAAATGAACCAATTTTGATCAAACACTAAAATATTGTGTGGGGTTCGGGTTTCAACTCCATACCGACATAGTTTATAACTTATAATTAATGTATTGTGTTCATATTCCTGTGTGGAGGATCACTTAGTAGTGACAGCTATCTTGTTATGCTACTTCTAACTTTATATATATATATATATATATATATATATATATATAAGGAGATGCTCCTATGAGAGACGCTCTTACCTTACTATGAGAGATAAGGTGGGGGCCCTCCATGGTTTGAAATCTCGGTCTCGGTCGCGGTATCGGTCGGGCCGAAAAACCGATATGATATCGGTATCGGTCGCGGATATCGGTCCGTCGCGGTCATCGCGGTGCGAATTTGTTTTTTAATCCAAAAAAATTCGCAAAAATATCCAAAAAATCCAGAATATTAGAAAATGCTAGAAAACAATATTTTTTTTTCCATTAGTAACAACAATAAATTAAAATCTCGGTTACCTTAAGTTATGAGTCCTGTCTGTGTCGCAGTCCGCTGTCTTTTTCGGTATTTCATATAATGCAGCCATTATTGATAAAATAATTAAAATAAAATTTAAATCATGTTTATGACTATGAGTAGATGTAGATCTATCATCTACACACTATTAATAAGCCATTAAGCCTTTGGTATCATAAATATGCTAACAAGTAACAACAATTATTTTTAGGAAATTTTTTTTTTAATAAAATCATTTTCAAAATCCTAAATCTATAGATCTAACATAAAAGTATGTAGATCAATCATTTACACACCATATAATGACCATGAATCATTAAAAGAATATATTTATGATGAAATCCCCAAAAAATTATGTATTATAATTCAAATATTAAAAAATCCAAAAATAAAAAAAAAATGAAAAAAAAGTTCAAAATCATGTGTATGAGTAGATCTAGCATGAAAGTATGTAGATCTAACTTCTAAATGAAGAAAACAACACAACTACACAAGTAACAAACCCAAATGATTTATAATTTCATCTAAAAAAAAATAACATAATAAAATACTTTAAGTTGATTTTCTCTTACCTTAGATAATATTTTCTTCAAAAATAGAAGTGGAATTTGAAAAATGCAAGAGGGATGTGTGATGGAGAGGGGCTGCTGGTATGGGTAGTAAGAAGATGAGAAGAGAGGAGAAGAAGATGAAGATGGGAAAAAAAATGAAAAAAAAAGGGTTTTAAAGCATGGTTTAAAATCTCGGTCTCGGTCGCGGTATCGGCCGGGCCGAAAAACCGATATGATATCGGTATCGGTCGCGGATATCGGCCCGTCGCGGTCGTCGCGGTGTGAATTTTTTTTTAATCGAAAAAAATTCTCAAAAATATCCAAAAAATCCAGAATATTAGAAAATACTGGAAAACAATATTTTTTTCCATTAGTAACAACAATAAATTAAAATTTCGGTCACCTTAAGTTATGAGTCATGTCTGTATCGCAGTTCGCTACATTCTCTAGTATTTCATATAATGCAACCAATATTGATGCTCATGATCAATTTATTCGTATAAAATATAAGAAAATAATGATAACATAATAATTATCTATACATTATTAATAAGCTATTAGTATTTACTATTCGGTATCATAAATACTCCAACTATTTTTTTTTTAAAGTAGAAGATTTAAAAAAACAACCATTTTTCTACACCCAAAATCATGTTCATAAGTAGATCTAGCATGAAAGTGTGTAGATCTAAGTGAATAACCCAATACAAACCCAAAAATGACATGCCAATGATCGTTTCATTCATTTTTATGCTTTATCTAAAAATAAAAAATAAAAAACACATAATACTAAAAATAAGGTAGTTAATTGGATTTTTCCTTACTAAATAAAATGATTTCTTCAAGAAATAGTGTTGGAAGTTGGAAATATATAGGAGAATGAGCTATGGAGATATGGTTGCTCTAAGGAGATGAGGGAAGATGAGAAGAAAATAGAAAAATAGGAAAAAAGTTACAAAAAATCAACATTTTTGAACATCACTTCATCTCGGCCGATATTTTCAAAATATCGGCCGAGATATCGGTTATATCGGCCGAGATGGAGTGAAAACCGATATTTTGACCATATCGGCCGATATCGGCCGATATTTTGGCGATATTTTGCCTGACTCGGTATCGCGGCAAAATATCGTCGCGGTATCGGCCGATACCGGTTCATATCGGCCGATATGAACCGGTATCGGCCGAGATTTTAAACCATGTTTTAAAGCATTTTCTCATATCTATCGGCCGAGATATCGGTTCCACCGATATGATGTAAATCTCGGCCAATATGGGCCGAGATTTTGACGATTTTTTCCGAGTCCGATATCTCATTGAGATATCGGATCGGTATCGGCCGATACCGGTTCATATTGGCCGATAGGAACCGGTATCGGCCGGTTTTTAAAACCATGGGGCCCTCACATCCATATCCAATGCCAACGACTTAAATGTGAGGGCCCACACTCCTATCTCTCATAGTAAGGTGAGAGATGCTCTCTCATAGGAGCATCTCCCATATATATATATATATGAGTTAGGCTACAAAAGTCCCTGGGCGTTTTTCAAAAAGAAAAAAAAAAAACCAATGAAAGTGCGACACGTGTCATCAATATACACTTATCCATTCTCTCCCCTAAACATTCTCGTATGAAGGTGGATCTTTTATAGATTCTTTTAAAATACTAATAAATCATTGGCTATTAGATAGGGGCAGAAGCTCCCCTTTTGAGATATGGGAGCTTTTGAGAATTTCTTTCTCTCTCTCTCTCTATATATATATATATTAGTTTTTTAGTTTAATGGCAATTTTATTGATAAAGAATGTAATAAACTAATAATGGTACAACATAATTCACATTGTGGAAGTTGAGGCTTGGCCCGCTTGGGACAAGGACCCATCACGTACAATACAATCAACTGGCAATGAAATTAACTGCACTGGAAATGTCTAATGATTGTACTTATTATGAATTTGAACTGTCTTTTTTACCTTTGAAATCATTGAACTCTTTCATGATGTTTATGGGTACAGTTCAATGGTTTAACTCACTGACCCTGGTGTTTTTTCTAATGGTACAGCTATCGGTTTCCATGCGCTTTGAAGGAAGTAATATGGCTAATTCTAGTTCAGAGACTAAGACTACTTTAAGGTACACTGAGAATGAACAAAACCAACATATTGAAGAGGCGACGAAATCATATCCTACCGAAGAACAAACTGATGGGAATGTGGGAATGGATGGATCGTCACCTGCAGAGAGTGTTATCCCTCCGAAAAGAGCAGCTAAGATCCATGACTTCTGTTTTGGGATTCCATTTGGTATGTCTGCCCTTAGCACTTAGCAGCATGGTCTCTTGTTCATAATCATTTTAGACAGATAATTGAAATATCATTAAAAGAGGAAATTATTGGAAACAGAAACAAAAATTCCAAGAAGTTATTCAAGCACAAATGATAGAGACAAAAAGGGAAAAACTGCAACCATACTGTTTTCTCTTTATATCCTATGAATTATCTCCCAATAAGGCTTGGAGCCTGAAGCACAAGCTACTATTTTAGATTTAATTACTTCTGCAACACTGCTACTGTCCTTATCCTAAATGTCCTCCAATTCTCTCATTTTATATGCCCCTACAATTGCCAGAAAGCAGTATTTGTCAAATTTTCATGATTAATTGATGTGTTCACTAAAGTTTTAGAGTGCTTGTTAAGCAAAGTTCTGTATTTTCGAGCAAAGAATTGCTAAGTGCAGCTAAAAAATGGGCCATCTGCTCATCATGTGGGTTACGTGTATGATGAATTTAACGGTTTTACTTTCTTCTTCTTCTTCTTCTTCTTCTTCTCTCTCTCTCTCTCTCTCTCTCTCTCTCTCTCTACATATATATATATATATATATTTTTATCATTTGTTGATTCAGGTTTGTTTCTTGTTCTGGGTGCACTTGACATTATTGCTGTGTAATATTAAAGGAAGTGAAAATGTGAGGAAATAATTTTCATCCTCCTATTAAAATGAATTTAGGAAGAATTTCTTGGCCCTGTTATATGATGTTTGATTTCATTTTCCTTCTAATTTTTGTAGTATTAAAATTAATGCTACCATTTTCAGAAAAAGGGACAAAGGAGGAATTCAGAGAGATGAGGGGTATGGTCACTTGTAGGTCTCCCACTTTGTCATAGCCATTTCCCTTAAATTCTTGGGAAAATGCCAAATATGTATTTAATTTTGTTCTCAAGGTATTGAAACCAGGCTTTCTCTTCTCTTGGCCTTCATCTTCTATTGTTCTTTGAAATGGTTTAATAATTTTTTAGTGCTATTCACTATTTCACTATTTTTAAATTTGGCCATTTTCATTTCTATCTTCTTTTGTGTTTTGTGTCTTGGAGAGATTATTATCTGCCTATTTGGGTAGTTCTTATTTTAGGCTTGTGTTACCAGTGTTTTTGAACTTTTAGCTGAGTGTGTTTTTCTCAAAAACTAATTTTTTTGTTAGTTTTTTGAATAACACAAGCTAATGTCCACCAATCTGATCTAGTTTCTTATTTGTGTATATTTTTTCTCATTTTGAGTTTTAGAAAGATTTGCATTTTGTGGAGATCCGGATTCAAGATTTTATTTCAGGGAAAAATGAAATGGTTTGGACCGTTTGGTGATATGTTTTTCTCCAATTACTTTGGATTTTCTTTTGAGAGAGAGGTCTATGATAATGATCATAATACTCATTTTATGTTAAAACAAACTGTTGTTCTTAACTTACTTGTTTAGTAGTGCACATGTGACATTGTATGTTTCTGATGTAGTCCTTTTAGGCATCTTCCATATGTAAAGAAGTGGTGCTTATATGTTGATGGGCATTTGTGTTTCATAGTATCATATCTTAATTCTTGGTAGTTCAGTGATTGATCACATTAATCAGTTTCAAATGTCGGTGCTTATGATCTTCAATTCCTGTTTAATCGTTGCTCATTGTATTTGCTATGATGCAGGTGGACTTGTTTTAAGTGGAGGACTTGTTGGATTTCTTTTCTCAAGAAATCCTGTCACTCTAACCACTGGTGTTCTTTATGGAGGTGCTTTGTTGGCTCTGAGCTTCTGGAGCTTGAAAATCTGGAGGAAGGGAAAATCTAGCCTTCCATTTATCTTGGGTCAAGCAGGTAATCTATGTTGTTCTTGATGTACGTTTTGGAGAATACCAAAACCACTAGCACGATTATGATTCTGGCTGGGAGGAATGCTTATCCATTTCCATCAATGTGGGTAGCACGGGAAGCAATAACCACATGACTGTGATTCTTTTTCTATGGAAAAAGAAGTTACCGTGGCATTTAATTTCCCTTCTTCCTTCACCCAAATAAACACATCTCATACATCAAAGGAAATGGATCAAGATTTGGGAAGAAAGGATCTTGCCTACCATTGAACCAAACATAAACCTGTTTATTACATATCTCCTTTCTTGGATATTCCAAATACTGCAACGCTTAATTCTTAGTTTACCAAGATAGTGATTGTCATACTCATTAAAGCAACAGAGGTTCAAACATCATCATCATCATCAAAGCATTATCCCAACTATGTTAGGGTGGCCACATGAATTCTGTTTCTCCATTCTGATCTATTTTGAGACAAATCCTTGGATATGTTGCACTTCTTCATATCCATTTTTACTACCCCCTCCCTTTGGTGGGCCATCAATTTGCATAGTAAAACTTTTCCTTACTGGCGTCATTGTCGGCCTCTGTTGGACATGTCTAAACCATCTTAAATGGATTTCTCTTATTTTATCACCCATTAATGCTACCCTTAAATGCTCTTGAAAGCGCTTATTTCTAATTTTATCCTTTCTAATTTTATCACACATCCACCTCAACATTCTCATATCTGCTACACCCATGTTGTGCATGTGTTGCTTATTGATTGGTTGGCCAACATTTTGCTCCATAGGTCATGGTTGGTCTAATCGTTGTCCTGTAAAATTCTTCATTCAATCTTGTTGGCATGCACCGATCACAAAGCACTCCAGAAGAAAAAGGGATTTATTTTGGCTATTAGAAGCCAATATCTCATCTCTAGACATGGCATCCTCATTCTCCTATCCCCTCATAAGTCATAACATTACATGAAGATCACATGATAGGTCCTTCCCATTCATACCAAGGAATGCATCATAAACGTTGGCTAATAACAAGGAAAGTTAGAAGGAAAAAAGAAAAATGTTAGAGCACTCAATATTCTGTATATTGGTGGGAGCTAGATAGCTATACTTGTGAGCTAGCGCTTGTTTAGATGCACCCCAAACACGACTTTATGCAAATATCTTTGTAGAGTAGATGCTTCTCTATCCTACCTTGCGCTTTTGGCTGTGGAAATTTACATTTGGTGGGGGAAATGCTATGATCATCTTCTTCCCTCTCAGAAATTGGAGACAACACTATGGGAGTAGTAATCTCTTTTCTTTGCCCAATCACCATATAGGTCTGGGGTGGACAAGTCAGCAGAATGTCATATGATCTTGTTTGATTCCTCAATTTTTTCTGCACCAAATGCACCAGAGGTGGAATGGCCAAGTAATTCATTCACATATAACTCTAATATTACTGACAACATTAACTCTTTAAATGTTATGTAAATGTTGGCTTCCATCTGCTTTTATAAGACAATGTTGATTATTAGCTCTTTGGAGTTTCATAATTTTTTTATATTCTACTACTAAAAGAAATATGCACATGGAGAATCTTCTGGTGTTGTTTGATGTAGAGATTACTAGAGTTTTTGTTCTTTAAGTTTGTTGGAAGTTGTAAGATTATATGACATGACTCATTTTTTGAATATCTTGTAGCCCTCTCTGCAGTCCTCCTTGCTAAACATTTTCAGATGTACTCATCGGTAATGTATCTATCCCATGCCATGTTATGCTATTCCCAAAGTTATGGATCTGTTTGGACTGAAGAACCATGAAAGTCCTCGTAGATTGTTTTTCATTTTTGTCATTGTCATCATTTAAATGGGAATGTCTTAGTCCTAGGCGAGTCATGTTGGATAATTTTTTTCTATTTTGTGGGGTTTCTCATTTCAAAATGGAGAGGTGTGATAAAATTTTGATGAAATTAGTGTTTTGTAAGAGAAGCCTTTGAAACAAGCAGGATTCAACATGGGGTCTCATGCATTCTTGCTTACTGGAAATAACAGTGTGTTCATGGTTCCCTCCAAACAGAGCCTCATTGATCCTTTTGATTGAGCTATAATATGGTTATATTGTTGTGCAGACAAAGAAACTCTTTCCCAGTGGGTTCTATGCTGTTGTGAGGTATCCTGAAGCCTGATCTCAGATTGATGCTATATTTGCCCACTAATGAATTGTTCAATTAATTACGAAGGATTAGTAGCATCACTAAATTAGTCAAATTTTGAATATATATATATATATTTATTTTATTTTTTTCTTGATGGCAGTGCGGCAATGTTATGCTTCTATAGCTATGTCATGGCTTCTGGAGGAAACCCACCACCTAAGAAGCTGAAGTTGGCTACAAGCTCTTCTGAACACTGATGAAAAAAAACAAGTCATCTCATCAATTTACAATCCCGCAGTTCTGTTTTGAGGAAAATTTGAAGCTGCAGTGGCATGTGATCTGTGCGAGTCTAGGGTTCGCGATAGGAAGTAATAAAAAACTATGTTGTAGAAGTTATTTCGACAATTTTCCATGTTATGTAATGACAGGAGTTCTTCAATGCAGTTGTGGCTTTGTTGGACTGAGCTTCCATTAAGAAACAAAATTTTCCCCGTGTTGATTTTCTTTTGTTCTGGCCGTTCCTGCTAACTGCTTTTCCGTGGAAATAGCGTAGAAAGAAAAAAGAGAGAAAAAAAAAAAAAGTTTTCCATGCTATAGTAAAAAAACACGTTTGGTAAAGCCACTTTTTGCGAGGAAAACCAATAAAAATAACTAATTTTTCTGCGAAAATACCGTTTCAGATGGGATTCGGACTTTGTCTTCCAGGCGAACCTTCTCTGCAGCAAACACTGTGCGTCGGTATGGAAGGCAAATTTGATGGTTAAAATTAGATTAAGAGATCAGTGTGATTTGAGAATGTGATTTGGTCTACCCATCTTTACCATCATATGGTTATAATTATATCAATTTAACAATGCGATTTCTAGGGATTGTATGGATGGGATTGCTAATGTCAGTGGAATGTCCTTGCAATCCTGGTGTCCATAGGATTCTAAAGGCCCACCTTGTTAAGAATACAAGAGAGTTTATCCTACATTTCAAAATGTGCATTTACTTATAACTAAGATCAATGAACAAGCCAGAGCAAAATGCTACTGAAGTAAGCAACATTCACTAATGAATTAACCCACCCACAACCTTAAGGCTGTGTTGGTGAGCACTTTCTATTGTGCCACAAGCTTCTGTACTAGTAATAAGCTAATCATGTATAGAGTGTAAAACTATAATTGAAATGTAATTATTGTAACTTCAATCTATCCGTTTGGAGTGTGATATGAATGTAGTAGTGCATACGCAAGTAAGCCCCACAAGCGGAGTTATAATGTAGTTTTTGACTTTTAATACCATAGAGCTCGGATCTTGTAAGCTCAAAAAATGTAGGAGTTGATTATTGAAAATCTAAACAGCTCAAAATAAATGATCTCTTGCTGTATTGGTCTTTAGGTTGTTGCTAAATCCCAATGCAATGGGGGATTGTATCCAATTTTTACTAGTCACCTATATAACAAATACAAATTTCATAATATTTTATTTCAGAGTTATAACAGATCAAACTAAACAGTGGTAATATCTTTTGTTAAAGTAGAGTTTGGCGAGCTCGTAAAAGAAAGATAAGTTTATTTTAAACTTTTGGGATAATAAAATCAAACAGATGTTTCTACCAAAATTAAAAAACCTTTTTGGATATTTAGCAAGGACATGTTTGGCAAGTGCCATCTATAATTTTTTTTTTTTTTTGGTAACTCAGCTAGGGGTTGGGACCCTTTGACTCATGAGAACCCACACAAGCAATAATGTATACATGACTCACACATGTGAGGTGATGGAAACACGCACATAAGAGGAGAGACATATACAACTCACACATACAAGGTGATAGAAACTCGCACATGCGAGTGGACACACACAACTCACATATGCAAGATGATGTGTGCTGTAATAAAAAATCACATATGTAAGGAGGGAGGGAGGAGGCCAACTGACATTTATAGGCGATATGTATGGATTACACCTCCTTACGAAACATATTGTTTGATATGTCTGATTTCAATTAAAAAAAAAAAAAGCACACTTGTCATATTCTGAAAGCTATATATGCTACGTTGTCTAGGTGTAAAAATAACACAAACAAATTTATCAACATGAACCGTGCCAACTTGTTATATTAAATTCTTGTTTATCTGAAAAATTAAAAAAGAAAAAAACAATTTTGAAACCGACCATTTTCATTTTTCTTTATATGGAATTTAGATTCCTGCACTTCACTCACACACAAATATTGAAACAAACATTCACATGAACAGTTCCAAACACTCTCCTGAAATTTTGGTTGCCCAACATGAATCAAAATCTCCTATGGGGTATGCCACAAATTCTCTCCTAGCAGTTGCCTCAAAAATCCACCTTAGATCCCACATGATGATAATTTAAACTATGTATCTTGAACCCCATCCCTCTAGTCGCTATATCCTCAAAAATCCACTTCAACATAAGTTTCTTCGGCCGTCGGAACGACTCATGATTGATAATGCATGAGGTTATGCTAATCATATTCTTAGTCATGTACACAAGCTATCGGAATGATGAGCTCCTAATGAAGTGAAATTTGTGAAATTTGCGGTCATCATACCCTAAAGTGATCCACTATTGCTTAAGGGTATTTTGGTAAATGAATCGCATCACTCCACTGCCCTGTTTCATCTGCCCTAGACAAAGAAGCAGCTCCTTAATTTTCTTTTCCTGTCAGTACCCTTCCACACACAGATCTGCCTTTTCTTTTCTGTTCTTCCTTGCTTCTTCTCCAGTTGTAATGGCTGACGATGCAAACGATGTGGAAAAGCTCTATGAATATGGAGAGAGACTCAACGAAGCCAAAGACAAATCCGAGGTAAGAACACCAAGAACTTCTCCTTCTCTAGGGTTTTTGTTTTACCCAATTCTAGCTATTAGGGTTTTGGAATTATGTTATTGTGGTCTGTTTTGCAGCATGTCGGAGACTATGAAGGTATAATCAGCGCAGCAAAAGGCAGCGTCAAGGCGAAACAATTGGCTGCTCAGCTCATTCCCAGGTTCTTCAAATACTTCCCCAGCCACACAACCAAGGCATATGATGCACACTTCGATTTGTGCGAGGAAGAAGAGCTTGGGGTGATTCTTCCAACTTCATTCTCTATCTCTCTCTATTTAGTTATCTAGAATTGTAGCTTTTTTTTTTTTTTTTTCATTTAATTTGAAGGTGGAATGGTTGCATAATGTTCTAATGAGTTTGGGATGATTCCCCCAAATGGGGTTTTATTGGATTTTGGGTGAAGCTGAAATGGAAGGTATGATTTTGGATTTGGGTGGGAAACCATCATCCATTCCATTCTTCCTTAGAAAGGGCATTTTAGCTTTGCTTTGATTTCCTCGTTTCAATGTCGAAAGTCGGCCTTGACACAGTTAGTATTTATGTTGCAGCTTGTTTAATTTCTTGACAGCTTTAATATTCATTTGATTAGGGTCTATTGGCATAATTAAAGTGCAGTTTCTATTCTTACACAATTAAAATTTGGGGTGACTTTTGCTTATTTTGTCCCTGGCTGTTTGGTGGACAGACTGGTTAGGGACATGTGTGGTGTCTGTAGGTACCTGAGTTAGAAATTCTTGTAAAGAAATATTTTTTGTTTTGTTTTTTGTTTTGCTCATTTTGGTGTTCATCAATGGCTGCAGATAAGAGTACAAGCAATTCGGGGACTTCCTCTTCTCTGCAAGGACACACCGGAGTATGTTCCTAAGATTGTGGATGTTCTTGGACAACTTCTTGAAGCTGGTAATTTTCCTATTCGAAGTTTTATTTTTAAGATATTTAGTTGTTATTGCATTGATTCTCTAATTTCTGTTATGTTTCTAGAGGAAAATGTGGAGCGTGATGCAGTGCATAAAGCGCTAATGTCTCTTTTGAGGCAGGATGCAAAAGGTAAGTTACTCAAATCTTAAATGTCATCGTATCGGTAATTCAAGAGTCAAAATGCCTTACTAAATAAATTGTGGTGGAGACTTTGGAATGACCTAAGATTCCAGAGGAAAATAGTAACATCTACATATAGGGTTGGTGATGGATAGCATGATGAGTATAGGGCTTGGAAGGATGTGAGCATTTTTGGAAGTTCAGATGATAAAGAAGAGAGGTGTTTCAATGGAGGAATTAGTTTTAGGGTGGGAAAGAGTGATGGAATAAAAATCTGGAACGTTGTATGGGTGAGAAAGGTGTTATACTTTGTTTCTATGATACCCAAATATTCAGAAATAGGCGATCCTACCAAAATCTATTCTGAAGGTCATTACAATGTGATGTTTTATTGAGTTTCTGAAAAGAGAAGAAAAACAATAATTTTAAATATGAAAAAAACACTGTCATTCACTGGTAGATTTTATAAGGCTTCAATGATGCTTATGATTTCACGCACTGGTGAAAGGCATCTCGGCTATCACATTATCCTCCGAAAATGGGTTTTTTTTTTTTTTTTTTTTGGTAAGGCTGACAGGTAAAGCTTCCTCCACCCACATACCCACATACATATACTATGCAATTTTTTCTGAGAAGGATGATATGAATAAAGTAAATAAGCTAAAGGGTGCAGCTCGTAGAAACGGACAGTTTTTTTGTATATCTATCTAATGTTCGGAATTGTGCAGCTTCCTTGACAGCCTTGTTTCACCATGTTGTGGCCAGTGAGGAACATGTTCGTGAAAAGGTTCTCAATTTTATTAAGGATAAGGTGGGAAAGATGTTACTCTGTTAGATTTTCATTGTCCATTCTGATTATTCTCTTGTTACAAGTTTGTGCTATCTCATTGTTAATGCTCATTATTCTCTTGTTACAAGTTCGTGCTAAAAAATATATTTTGTTCCAGGTGTTTCCTCTCAAAGCTGAGCTCTTGAAGCCTCAAGAACAAATGGAAAGACATATAACTGATTTAGTGAAAAAAGTATGTTACGAAGATACTGTAAATTTGACAGTTGATTTTTTTACCTACTTCATGTCAAAGACTTTCTGTTGGGTCATGTGTTTATTTTTCACCAATGCTCGGGATCATATCAAAATGATTGGTTCCTTCACCTTAATTGGGATTATACTGAATTGGTGCTGTTGCAGAGTTTACAAGATGTAACTGGTGCAGAATTTAAAATGTTTATGGACTTCTTAAAGAGTTTGAGCATATTTGGAGAGAAAGCTCCTCAAGACCGTGTGCAAGAACTTATAGAAATTATCGAAGGGCAGGCTGATCTAGACGCACAATTTGATGTAAGTACTTAATCTGGGTATATTAATATGATGATATAACCATTAAAAAAAAAGATAAAATAGTAATGCAGCTTGATGTGGTTGGTGTAATGAGGCTGATCTAGTCGCACATTGTAGGAGTTGATAACTAACTATTGAAGAGCACCAGTTCTTAGAATGTGCTTCCTGGATCTCAGCAAATCAAAAAGTATACAGGCTTGAATCACATCAGTCCTCACAAAAAGAGAAAAATTAGCTCCAAACAGCTTTCGGCTATTCTAAGAAGAAGAATCAAGGCCTTGGCCATTGATAAAACAATGTTATAACTTCTCAATGAAAAACTGAATTTGCATGAAAATTGATTTTGCAAGTTTTTATTCATCAAACCCAAAAATAAGGAGCAGCAAGTGGCTATTCATCAAACTCATATACATGTCATCCTTTATACGGGCTGCCAACCATTTAATGATAATTGTGGATGTCTCAGTACTGTGGTGCTAACAACTTTATATTATATATAAAAGTATGTAAGTTTCTTTTATCTTTCTTATAATGCCTCGGGCTTGTTACTGCAGGTTTCAGATGTTGATCATATTGATAGATTGATGTCGTGCATGTTTATGGCTCTTCCGTTTTTCTTGGTATGGGCTCAACTTACACCAAGATTCAAGCATTCTTTTGGTTAATTTGGTCAATGACATGATAAATTCAATTCATAAATTTGATCTGATATTAACTTTTAAGCTTATGTTTTTTTTTTTCCAGAGGGGTGCATCCAACAGCAAGTTCCTCAACTATTTAAACAAACACATTCTACCTGTTTTTGAGAAGGTAATTATCTTGTTTTACAATTGTCTTTAGAAGCTTAGTCATGCACTTGCCTTTTCTCTTGATCATATTCTCTATATTGTTTTTCTCATTTTGGCTTGTTCCATTGCAATAAATTGACAATCCAAAGCTCTGACAACATTTTTTAATCTGAAAATTGTCCATAAATTGATGGTTTTGATCTCCTTTTTTAACTGTGCTGCTTAAAGCTCAATTTCTTATTATATCTTGTGTACAATCTCTCTCTCTCTCTCTCTCTCACACATATGATTGTAAGGTTGTTTGTTCAAAATTGTTTGTTCCATCTGGCTTAGACCACATTATGCTTGAGATGTTACATTGAATGATGTAGTGTGATGGAATCTAGGCTTTAGTGGAGCTTGGCCAGCCCAAGCAATCCAGTTTATGGGCCTGAAACTAATCTCCTTTGGCCTGACATCCTCCCTAGTCCAGTCCAACCTCTGCCTTTCTAACAGCTTTACTATGTTTTTCTATTTGCTTTTGTTCCTCATGATAGTATAATCCTCTTATAATGTTTCTGTATATCCGTACTTCTGGTTTTCACTTTGGTTTTTTTTTTTTTAAATCTTTTATCCATTACAATAAAAGAAAGCCTCTGATGAGTCAGTGGGCCAATGGGCCTTGATAATGGGCTTTGGAAGAGAGATCTAGCTCAAATCATATGGCTTTGTTGTTGGGTTGGGGGGGGGCAACGGGCTCTTTTTGGCTGAGTTCTCATAGTTGCCTTTATAGATTCTCCATGTTAATGAGGATGGTAACGTAAAAGAAATTTGATATCAATTCTTGCTTTGAGATTTTATCTAAACAAGTTCCATGTTTATTTAGTTCTCTGTGTGAATGTGCACACATATTCCTCTTTTTTTTTTTTTAATTTCTTTATGCAAAATTTAGTCTAACGATGGCCTCTGACTGTCAGCTTCCTGAAGAACGAAAAGTAAACTTGCTCAGGGTTCTTGCTGAAAGCTCACCTTACACAACACCGCAGGATTCACGCCATCTTCTTCCATCAATTGTTCAACTGCTGAAGGTACAGATTGATCCACAATGTTTATCATACATTTAGGTAGAACAGATCACATTCCCTTGCGCCATTTAGTCCCCCATTTGTTTTTGGTTCCTTCCATGAGAAATTCTACATTCTGCTAGCAATTTTTTCCCCTCTACCTTTCTTTTCTAATTTCCAGATGTTTTGTGCTAGTCAATGCCTTTAGCACTTGTTTGCATCAGGTTTAATATGTGTTTAGATCATTTTGTAAAGCTATGTTGAAATTATTTCGTCAAAAAGGTTGAATACAAATATCAAGGTTGCTGGATGAGTAGATGTACTCGTAGGAATCCAGTACTGGTGAAAGGTGTCTTATTTGGCAAATCCTAAAGCATGGGATTCTTGGATTCAATGAAAATATCCTATTCAAATTAAACAAGAAATAATGTACATAGATCTCCAATAAAAATGACTTATAAATCTGATTCTAATCAATTAATAAACCTATCAACATCTTATGTAGATTCCGAAGGAAAAAAAAAAGTGAAATAGCATTTTATCAATTGCAAAACTATGTTTAAATTTACAGTAGAAGAATCCAACATGGTGATGTTTCCCACTTGTGTCCAACGTCAGTGCATTGCTCATTTGAAATAATTCATCCAACATAGGGATCTGTCCTTTTCTTATGTTCTGCAAATGCTCTCTAGTGTGGATTTCCTCTCCTACCATGTGCCAACCAGCATTTGGTTTGGTGTAGGCTGGACCAGGATTTAGATCTCCAACAAGCTGGTCTTTATTTATTTATGTTTTTCTTTTTCACTCAAGCTATCTTTTCAATGTTTTTAGTGTCTTTGCAAATGGGGCGTGGCAATGAAAATGGCCAAAATGTTGCATTTCAGTTTAAAAGTGAAATGATCGATAGATTGGAAATTTGAACCATGGTTCATTGTATGAGTTCACCAATTTTATAAAAGTTTCAGTTTTGGGCGTTCTCATTTCAGATATTTGACACACTTTGCTTCCTGCATATTAGTGGTATATGAATCATGTATGTTGAGATATTCACGCATCTAACCTACTGTGTGACTAGAAATTTGAATCTTCACATGAGGCCTTTTACTGACATCATGTGAGTCAAATGTTGTTTCTATTTTAAATATCTTGATCTGGGATCTGTTGGTGGTATGACGTTTTTATCTGATTGAGGCTGTGTATCAACCACCCTGTTTCATTATGTACCGTCCATACCTAACATCATTTTTGAGTTGTATAGTTACACATCCTTTTTCGCATGTTGCAATCACTGCTTTCTTTATGTGATAGTATTTGAGTGGAAGCTTTGCTTCTGTATCCAACACTTACATTTTCCTTATAGCCTTTGTTTAACAATAGAAAGTTTTTTCCTCAATTTCTTATCCAGAAGTACATGCCTCGAAGAAAAACAGAAGAGATGAACTTTACCTATGTAGAATGCTTGTTGTACACCTTTCACCATTTATCTCACAAGGTTATCAAATTTATTTATTTATTTATTATTATTATTATTTTTTGTGTTATTTCTGTTGACATACTTTTGTGTTGGTCTTTGTTGAATTTGCTGAAGTGTAATGTTTATTGCAGACTCCTAATGCCACAAATAGTCTTTGTGGTTACAAGATTGTGACAGGCCAACCGTCAGACAGGCTTGGAGAGGATTTTTCAGACAACTATAAAGACTTCACTGAAAGGTAATTCAAATTATCTGCCATTGATTTTAGGAGACATTGTCTTTTTTGAAAGAACTTGACTAATGAGGGTAGTCTTATCTTTCTTGTGGTGTATTAAACACCACGATTCTCTTCCAATTTTGTCCAGTTTGGTAGTCTGCAACGCTATCTACTAAGGTTATGATTATGTCATTTGGAGGTGCTTTCTTAAGCTGGTTGAGCCCCAAGAATCCCTTGCATCGCTAATTTGGACTGGTTTGTTGCTTGTCCAACTGGTTGGAATTCTGTTGGAGTCACTTTGCTAGAGCTTTGATGCATCTGATCACAATTACTGCCCAATCTTGTACAGTTGAAGATGAGTTTATTCAGAATTATTCCCTTCCATTTGAACTGAAGTGGTTGGAACTTGGAAGAATTAAAATTGATAAGAGACCATAGCGCAGTTGGAAGGTGGCCATTGTCTCAATCATAAGGTTTCCGTGTTTGAGTCTTGGTACCTTGGGGGGTTGGAACCAGAGTTCAAAGGCATGATTAAAGGTTGATGTCATGGTCACAACTGGTTGGAAAACTGAGGAATCTTTGGTTGAATCCTAAAAGAATTAAGTAGAGATCCTTTAAAAAATATTTTAGAGTTTTGGTTTTGTTGTTTTTCTTTGGTGGTGGTGCAAAGGCAGAACATGAAGATTTGTCATCTTATGACAGAATGCAAACAAACTAGAAGAAAAATATTTCAGGAGACAACAAAATACGAGGAAACCATGTGCAAATGAGTTCAATAGTACAAGGAAAAAAAAAAGGAATTTTCTTCCATACAGTGGCTAGCAAATGGAGGAGAATTCACTGGCTGACTTTCTAAGTTAAAAATGACTTTATATATGACCCAAAAGACGGGAAGTGTTAGTCAATATTTTTAAGTTAATTATTTTACTCTTGCAAAGTTGGTAGGACCAAAATCAAGTGCAGACAATCTTCCTCTTGACACAATTTCAAAAAGGAAGGTTGCTTGAAGTACAATTATTTGAGGAATGTAAAAATGCAATTTTAAGTCATTATATGATGAAGGCCTCGGGAGTTGGGATTGAATGGATTCGCTATGGTGTGTGTGTGTTTTTTTTTTTTTTTTGACTTCCAGGAATTTTTGGAAATCAAAGACCACCTTATTCATTCATCAAGTTGTTGGAAGCTACTCTCATTGTCATTTTCCCTTAGGAAGAGGTAGCAAGGTTGCTTAAAGAGTAGCTTCTCATTAGTTTATTATGAGGTCCATATTAAATTTTGGCTAAACCTCGATTAGCCGAAGTCGTCCAAGAGATGGCTTGAAGGTATGGGGATTGTTTGTAGTAGGAAGATGGGTTCTTGGTGGTGTCCTCATTGCGCATTAACTCAAGGCATAATGTTAGTACACCGAATCTTCTGCAAGGAACATATGGGATGTTTTTTCCCCTCCCTATTCTTTGGTATCTAGTGAGTGATGTGTGGTTTCTGACTGACTTGGTAGAGGCGTGCGCTTCAAGCTAAAGAAGGATTGGAATTTGTGGGGCCCTTCATCGTAATTATGTGGTCTTTATGGAGGGAGCAAATGCAAGAATCTTGGAGATGTAGAATGACCACTGATGAATGTTACAGATAAAGGCAGCACTAGTATGGTTTCGTTTGTATAAAGGGCATTACCAAGTTTGAAGGGACATTATTAGAGACATCCATCATAAATGGAACTATGTGTTTAAACATGACAAGTAGATGGTGGTTGCCAAGAGTGTTGAAGATGGTCGGTTCAGGGAAACATAGTAGTAGTCGGGGTTGGTGATGGTTACTTCTCTATTGCCTTTGGATCAAGGATGTAAATGGGTTAGATTTTGGGTTGGGTTCATGATGGACACAGACCCGTGCTCGACTCCAATCAAGTTGATTGGACCTAAACCAAAATTGGTACCTGTGCTCTACCATTTATGCTACATGCCATTATTAGTAGATTGCTGTATAAAATAATATTACTAGTGTTTATTTATATATATGAAAACGTACAGTATTTTATATATTGGGTAACCAGATATAAAGGTGTTAAATAAAAAAATGGATATACAGGCACGAGACCTGACTAGAGCTCTTGCACCTGATTGTCAATCAGGTGGCATGGTCCATGCCCAAATTTTTGGGTCGAAACCTTTGGGTAACCATTTAATCAGGGGTCCATTGGCATCCCTATTTCGGATGAAGGCATCATAATTGGCAGGATGTTTCATACTCATTTAAGACAATGGAATCTATGTTGGGTCTTGCCATCAATTGTATAGAATTGCATGGACTTCTGAACTAGGGATGGCAATGGCTTGAGGTAAGTGGTTGACCTGCCCCAATTAGAATTGTGGTGAAATTTTTACTTGGGTCAGGTTTGGGTTTTAGGTGCCCTGCCCTACCTTACTTTGTTGATGACCATTTGACAATTGTTAAGATACCTATCACGGGGTTGGTTTTGTATCACATATTATAAACCTGTCATTGATGAGTAGGGTATAGAGTAGGGCAGGTGCGAGTCAGGGCTGTTTTGGGTTTAGCCCAACCTGCATGAAAGCTGAACTGTTGCCATCTTAGTACCAATGTTTTATCTCCCATTTTATAAAATAAAATCCATGCAATGGGGCTCACCATGATAAACCCCTCAAATAAATGGCATTTGTCCAAAATTCACTACAGTTGAAGCACCACTGGTGGATTGATTGCATGTAAAGACGTGATTTATCCCATAAGGGGTCGTTTGTCTTTTACACGTGGGATATGTAAATACAATTTACACATGTAAAAGATGAATATTCAAATTTTAAGTATGTAACGTTTACACATGTGTTTCTTTTTACAACGTTTGTCTAATAACACCATTTTCGCATCATTTACACATGTGATTCATTTTTTTATGTTTGTTTCAATGATATGTGTATATGTATTAAACGATTTTGTAAATGATACTTATTAATCATTAAATTATATTCTACTACAATGATATGAAAAGGAGACAAAAAAAGTCTGGTTTATATCAAAATTTTCATTTGCATTTTAAATCCTTAAAAAAGAACATGTCTTTCAACATGAAAGATACTTTTCAAAAATAGATATTTCTATCAATGATCACATTTTAAAAAAATACATTCCAACATGTTTTCTTAAGGAAATAAGAGTTAATAGTATGATGGTTAAGAAAAATAGGATTATTATTAATATTTATATTAATTAATATTTAGTTCAATATTATCTTAATTCATTATTCAATTTGCATAAAACTTTATCCATGCATCTCACCGACTTTATGCCAATATTAATCGATTATAGAAAGTTCTTAAAATGAGTATTTTATTGCTAAGTTCAATTATATTAAAAGTAACACAAATTTATTATGGTTAGATAAAATTGCATTTATATATTATTTTTTAATGATACCATAATGCTATATAATATACATTCTTCCTTTTCTCTTACATTCATTTATACATATTTAAATATTTTTAAAGTAATGCAATAATAAATAATTTTAGAAAAATCATTAAGACATTGGAAGAAAATCTAAAAGGAGAAGAGAAGATAGAGAATCAAATTCTAGAAGAATAACTTACAGAGTAGATAGATTTTAGAGAGGTTTTTTTTTTTTTTTTTCATAGCAAGGCAATAGAGAGAAATAGAGATGTTACATTCATAAAAGGGGATAAGATGAAGGGTTGATTTTCATTCATAGGTTTCATCAGTTTTTATACATCTTTTATTATTGTTTTGTAAATGCGTTGGAAGGGGGTTTCGAACCCAGAACCTCTTTGATGGAAATGCATCTTTTATTATTATTTTTTTAAATGCGTTGGAGTGGGGTTTCGAATGCAGAATCTCTTTGACGGAAACTACCCAAACCAAACCGTCCGCCTCCAACGGGTATTCTTTAAAATCACATGTGCTTTTGGTATTCTTTTTTCCCACCTCAACAGGTGTTCAAATCTTGGTGTGAAAATGGGCTCATTTTCACACCATTTACACATCTGATTTACACACAAGATGCGTAAATTCTTGTAGACAAACATTACTGATGCATAAATATTACGCATATTCACCATTTACATATGTAAATGGGTGTAGACAAACGACCCCTAAGAGTTAATTAAGTATTTTAGATGTGATTAGTTCAATGGTGCTTCTCACTCCAATTGAAGTGATTTTTTTTTTTTTTTTTTTTTTTTGGTTCATGGTTATTTTAGGAGTGACTTAAATTTATGGGTTTTGAAAAGTGGGAGCAAAACTATATGGACTATCGTAGTCGTCATCATTCTCATTGATTAGGCAGAACTCGGTTATTTTCTGGAGTTCTTTGATACAATTTTGATTCAGTTTTAGTCGTTGCCAACCTGTCCATTTTGTTTTTGGATCCCTCTACATCATTGTTTCTATTAACTCTTTCTCAAATGAAATAGAAAAGAAGAAACAAATACTGTTGATGGTGATGTTGCAGGTTAAGTAATGTTGAGGATTTAGCTAGGGCCACTATGAAGAAACTAACTCAGGGGATGTCAGAACACAACAAAGCAATGGCTGCTGCTAAGACAGATGATGAGAAGGCTGGCATTGTGAGTATTCATTTTTAGGATGTTTTGCTAATTAAGATTACTGCCTTTTATCTTATTTAACAGCCATTTTTTGCTTATGTTTTTCAGAAACAAAAGAAACAGGAAACGACAACTGGATTGCGTACTTGCAATAATATACTGACGATGACACAGGTAAAGACAATAAAAACATTTAAACCATACCACACATCTATCTATTAACTGACTTCACCCATTCCATATGTGTTTCTGTTTTACTTTTCCCTCCTTCCACAGCCATTGCATTCAAAATCTCCTTCATTTATTGGGGATAAGAAAATCAACCTTTCATGGAAAGAAGCAGTGAAACCTTCATCAGCTCCTGCAGCAAGGTAGGACAACTGCCTCTCCTTTGATTTTTCTTTTTGTGGTAGCTGACTAGTTCCCACTTGGTTTTCAGTGGTAAACGCCCTGCAACTGCCGCTAATGATTCTAATGCTGTTGGCACGACAAATAAGAAGGGACGAGGTGGGGGTGGCGCACAGAACCAGCTTGTGAACAGGGCGTTGGAAGGTTTATCACGTGGTGGGAGAAGTGGTGCAAGAGTGAGGGGGTGGGGTGGCCGTGGTAGAGGAAGGGGTTACCGTTAGCTTCAGCTTTCTTCATTGTATGATGGAAAAATCAGTTGGCCCTTTTACTGCGTATGGGCCTCATGCAAACTTTCATTTCTATTCTGGAAGCTGATGAGAGGTAGAGGTTCTTTTTGGACTTAGGTCCTCTGATTGGATTGTTTTAGGAAGGTGCATTGTCTGACTAGAGGTGATGGAAAGGGATGTGGGTGCAATCCCCGGTCTAATTTTAGCTGGTTACGTCATTCTGTAAAATTTGTGATGGGTGGCCATGTTCAGGATCTGAATCACAAAAATGGACGGCTGCTTTTAAATCATCCGGTATTGTGTATTTTTTGTACTGCTACTCCCTTTCATCTCAGTTTTCTAACATTATAGAGAAGATATGTTTGTTATATTATTCATTGATCCCATTCCCAGTCATTTTTATTTAAAATGGAATGAAAAAAATATATATTTGGGAGTTTTGTTTTGTTTCTCATGCAGTTGTCCGACTCATAAATCTAGTCCACCACTGTAGTGCTTATGGTCAGTGGTGATTGAAAAACCACACTCAGGTGTTTGTGCCCATCAATTTCAATTGGTTGACCTCTATGCACTCATGTTGTCTCAAGTCTACTGATCGGCTCAGAAAGATGTCCTAGCCTACAGATTCCTTATACTAAGATCTTAGGATGTATTTGGCTACCTTTTTTCTGTGGAAGCATGCTATTTTCAGAAAATTAGAGTTTGGATGCTTGTTTTTAGATATACTACATTTCCTTTTTCCCTTTTCCCTTGTTTTGTTTTTTGTTTTTGGCTTCTAATGTTTCTACCTCTGTACTCTCTTCGGTCATGATATTCTTATATATTACCACTCTACTTTTCTTAATTGAAGAACAGTTGAGTGGCATGAGACATCCAATGAGGACGTTAAGGGAGAGAGATTTGAAGCGACTAAAATTAGATTTATGTATTTACATGGTATAATTAGAAATGTAGCAGAGATTAGAATGTTGAGGTAAATGTGTGTGTAAATTAGAAATGAGAGATTTAGAGAGTATTTATGGGTAGCATCAATAGGAGAAAAAAAAAAATAGAGTAATTTGTTGGAAATGGTTTGATCATGTACGACGTGGGCCGGCAATGGTGCTGGTAGTAAAATTAGATACGAAAGAATTATTACTTATCTGAAATTTTGGCTCAGGATAGACTGGAATGTTGAAATAAAATTCATATAGTTGACTTCAATATAGTTGGAACAAGATTTTGATGATGAGGATGAATTTGAATTAAAATTGTTTTCAATTACACATTTTCTAATCGCAATTTACATATCTTAGAAAAAACGAATTTCTTTCTCCTCTTTTCACATCTTTACATATACAACTAAAAGAAGACTGAAGGCTAGTATTTACAAGATATTCAAGAGTAGGTGTTGCTTCTTCCGAACACGCGCAACTCCACTGGAGTGGAGTACTGGGCTTGCTTCTCCTCCTCAGGGTACCTAGGCCGGTGAACTCCTTGCATTACGTCGTCGTCGCTCTGGGAATGCTTTGCCAAGGCCATCATCAATGCGCGAATTCTTAAACCCACAAAGTAGGTTGGGTTGTTTGCGAAGTTCTGGCTTCTGCCTGCGAGGAAGATGAAGAGGGCCAGTGTTGATGTTGCTCCTGTTATTGCAAAGAGTACCCAGAAGCTATCCAACCTCAAGCTACCACTCCCATCATTATCAGACTCTGAACTCGAACAGTTGTATGTGCCAAGAAGATTATTCTCAAGTTCTCGCAGCTTACCGTTCTCTCGCAATTTAACAATAGCTTCAGAGAAGTCTGCCACTAGAGTTGAGCCCTTTGGGAAGCCTAAAAGCATGTCAAAGAAGAAAAAATAATTCAGTTCCATGCTCAATAAATCCTTTTCAGAGGAAGAAATTGCCACGGATTGAGTTCAACACCACATGTAATATGTTATGTGCAACTCAAACCTTGATTGGGTTTATGAGTAATGTCGGAAGTATTGACCAAAATCGAATTTGGCAGTTAAAGGAATCAACTCAAGTCAAGTTTAGGTCTAGCTGGTGGGTCTGCTAGCCTGAATGAACCACCCAGTCTAAATCTGAACTTTCGAAGACAACACAACCCAACTTAAACCCTGTTGGTCCGAGCTACTAGAGGGAAAAAAAAAAAAGAAGGTCCTTACCATTTGATAGGGGGATGTCTTGAGATTTAAAATTTGAGGATATTTGATAAAGGCATTTGTTTTGGGTGATGGAATCTTTTACAGGGATCCTATCGTGGGTTTATACTCGTTTCAATACATGAATTTTTCAGAGGGCCAATTGTTTTGGAGATACATCGGACGTGATTCTATGCATTGGAAATTCCTGTCTCAATGAGCGCCGGTGTCCCTTGTGATTCTAAATCTTCTACTTGAATGGTGAGAATTCATAAAACTAATTCGGTTTCGTATCACTTTCGGCCAGCGGAATTCTTAGTTTCCAAAATACCAAGTTATGCTTTGCATTTGTGAAACTGATCCGGATTCTAAGAGAAAAAAAGAATGCAACCCTTGGTAGCTGGGAAGTACTTGAGAGTGGGGGAAGGAGACATTACAAAGCCAAAACCTCCAACTTCATAGGTGGGGCCTGCTGTCATGAACCCCTTGCAGTTCTTGGCAAGCAGGTAGTTGATGTAGGGCACTTCAAGGAAGGCTGCTTTAATTTGTCCGGTTCGGAGGGCTTGGGGGTAGTCTTCTCCTGTGTCGAATGGCTTGATGCAGGCCTTGTCGAAGTGCAGCACTTCTTCTAAGTAACTTCTTACGAAGGAATACCTGTCGCACCCGACCATGGCTTTGGTCTGCTTGAGCCACTCGACGTCTACAACGCTGGGTTCGAGCCTCCGCACTGTCAGCATGGATGAGAGACTGGCCGTGTAGCTTGATGTCAGCACAAATGCCACAAACAGCCACACTGCCATTGCCATCCGAGATAGATTACTACGGAGCTTTTCCCCTTGAAAAAGAAAAAGGAACACATATAAGAACATAGAGAAATCAACTTTCTTTGTTGCACCTTGCTGATAAATTTACAGCATTGGACTCTTAAAAATTAAAATAATGTTGTCTAATCCTCATAGGATCCAAATTCCTTCCAAACTACATATTTTGGTTTTCAAAATACTTCAGTGGGCTAATCAGAACATTGGTCCTAAACAATAAACTAATGTGACTTAGTAGGGATGAACTGAAAAGGACACCTGGGAGTTGGGTGATCAACTGGCATAAGGTATGGGTTTGCTCCCACTTCTTGTACTTGAATCTCGCCCCATACTTACCCTGCGCATGTTTATGTGGGTTTCATGTGCGCCTAGTGGAATAGTTCTGTCGGGCTATATGACACAGGGAAACTCTTGTCATCAGTGAAAAAAAAAAAAAAAAAAGAAAATAGCCACTTTGGTTGTTGTATGGCAAACCAATTGGGGACCCTAGATTTCCCATATTTAGGAAAGCTGAGATCCACTTGTTAACAACTGGGAGGTCCCATCTTTCAATCATAATTAAAAGTAGTTATATGTCATTACCAACCACCTCATTCCTAGAAAAAGTGGGCTTGGAATATCTGCAGTGGGCCAATCAGAACATTTATCCTAATCAATAAACACGGGGACCCTTGTAGCTGTAGGGATGATTTACTTTTCCATACAATCAGAGTCTTAACGAGTTTGGTGGCCGTCTGGTCAACCAATTTAGTGACCCCCACATTTCCTAGTTTGGGAAAGCCTAGCTCCACTTGTTGGAGTTGACAAGTTAGGTCCCTCCTTGCAGCCATTATTGAAAGGGTTACTTATATTACCAACCAGTACCAAGTCACTGGTCTTGGTCACTAAAAACAGCTCACAGCTCTTGTTCCTACTTCTTACCTTGCATAGAGAAGAGAGTGTTGAAGGAGAGCCAAACCAATACGCCGATTTGGTTGCGGAAGGAACCCACCAAATCATCATTACCTTCTTGTCTCTCAATCAACCACAGTATGAGCCCATTATACAAGACGAGAACCACTGTCAACGCCCAAAGCTCTTTTGTAAATGGCATAAGGAAAATCCAAGTCTTCTCCGGTTGCTGTTTAACGGCCACCACCATCCTAACTCCCGACTCCGAATAGGGCTGGGTGAACTCCCCATACTTTAATCGTCTTCCGACGATTGCGGTGTCGCCCACCACAGCATCATAGCCCTTTCCCCACACATTGAAATGCAATACAAGTCTCAGTAATAACAAAATGAGAATTGTTAAGAGATATTATGAATAGATGAGAGATGATGAGCTTGGGATTTTTTTAATGAAGATTTAAGGCCTCTTTGTTTGCATTAAGGTGCTTCGGAATTGAATGTGTAGGAATTTTTGGTTAAATTAACTATAATTAGATTATTAAAGATGTGAGAGGTGAAGGGCATGAGTTGAGGGGTGAAGGATAGAAGTTGTATATGTAGATAATACTTTTACTTTCATATGTATTGAATTACTAGGGTGATTACTGCTAATTTATTTCTTATCTTCCATTGATTCTATTTCCTTGAAAGAGAAGGTTATTTGATGCTTATTTTTGTAAATTTGCTCTCAATCTTCCATTTTAAACCACTAACGGCATGAAAACCAGTGTATTCAATTCATATATATATATATATATATATATATTTTTTTGATCGGTAACTAAAACTTTCATTACGAGAAGGAGAGAATACAAAAAGACAAACAACAAAGAGGCAAGAACACAAGAAAGAAAATTCATATATATTATAATGCAACCAAATAGGCACTAAGTGATTCATTATCCTATTTTTATTCCTGTATGAATTGAGATGTATTCTTGTAGTAATCTAAGGTAAATAGCATGCAATGTAGTCATTTGAAAGCAGTCGCTAATTAGCAACTTCCAAGCTTTAAGAAAAAAGAAAGGAACTCACATGTTCTTCAAGCTCCTGAATCATGGAGTCATAGGTGCCATGGTGTGTGAAGAAGTCATAAAGCAAAGGGTAGGAGAGATTCTCCCGAACCATTTCAAACACCTTAATTGAGAAGCCATCAAATTTAGTTCCATCCAAAGTCGTTTTAACGCTCATGATATTCTCGTATGGGGAATCTGCAGGAACTAAAATCTTCAATCGCTTACCAGTAGCCCATTCTCTTGGGACATATGGAGGATCTCCAGGCCAAATCACGCTTCCCAAGATCTCCATTGATTTTTTATTTACTTTCATATCTACAGTCCTTGAAAAACCCAAATTGGGTGACCAGAATCCGAGCTCTCTATAACTTCTCTCCACCACATTTACAATCTGAAAAGCTGGTCCGGGAACTAGTTCGGTGCCCTCGAACTGGATATGGCCACTCAACCCTTCAAAATTGCTTGACAAGATGGCTTTCAACAAAGGCTTGCCCATTGAAGGAAACCAAACACCAGTTGGTTTTGTAGATTTCTCCCGGTGCTGTAATCGTTTTAGTGCCTTCAACACTGAAGATACAGCGTCATAAGCTCGGAGAGGAAAGATCCCAAGCTCTGAAACATCTTCATCTGGGTAATTTGAACGGAAACGACGTCGGAATCGAATGGAAAAATCGCTAAACCGTGCAACTCGAGGGAAGTAGGTCTTGATTCCGACGACTCCTTGCATGGAGGAGATGATACTTGCATTGAGCGAATCCAAATGGTTCATGATGGGTTCTGTAGCTATCCACACATAGCCCTTATCCATCATTCCCATGAGCTTCGCCTGTGTAAATAGATTAATGCTAAATGACAAAGTTGAGTGTACAATGAAAATCCTATACTGCTTTCCCCTCAGCTTCTCCAGCTCTTGTTGAATTGAAGAAGTTGAATTGCGCAGAGATTGAAAAGGTGGGAAGACGGATTGGTAGTCGACGTCAGAACCAACTTCTTTGAGGGCGCAAATGAGAGAAGCCATGCTTCCTGCACTGCCGTAGTTGTTGTCTTCATATATGATGGTGACTCTCTTCCACTTCCAAGAGCCAATGATAGCGGCGACGGCCTTCATCTGGAGCTGGGAGCTAGAAGCCACACGAACCAGGAAGGGCCAGCGCTCGGAGGTGAGCAGCGATGGAGCCAATGTGGCGAATGAAACAACAGGGACTTGCATCTGTGCTCCGTATTCTGCTACAAACGCTGCTTCCTTCCATGTCCGGAGACCTACGATTGCTTGCACTTTCTTCTCTTTGATGAGTTCCTCAGCTGCATTTGGTGAATTTTATGGTTTAGAACAGGATCATGCTTTTCTTCTTCCACAGCAATTTCATTTTCCGACGAAAATGAAAACCCAAGACTTTGGATTCTATGGTTTTGGTTTTCAGTGTTTTTGTGGAATGAAATATGTTTCTAGCTGATCAGGAGTAAAAGACTGTAGATAGTGGTGGAAACCTTCATCAAAATAATCATTAGTGAAAACATTCAACCGAATAATCATTCTCCTGCAGAAACTATTTCAACTTTCCACAGAAATGCCTTGTGCTAACATACCCTTTAGATTCTAGGGTGTGTAATTGATTTGTTCTCAACCACACTTGGTAATTTGTGTATTGATTTACACACACACACACACACACACAAGAAAAAGAAACAGAAAAGGAAAAAGAAAGAAAGAAAGTGGTGGATGAGAGCAAAACTCACCATCCCAAGCAGCTTGAACAGGTCTTCCTTGAGAGTCTCTAACGTGAAGAAGTGGTTTGTGGCCTGTAGAGTCAAAAAAATCTTCTACTGCCATTTCAATGGCTATTTTCTCTTGTTTGCCTGCACTTGAGGTAGAGTCGATGATGGCACCAATGGTACCTTTGAACTGGGGCTTGGTATATTTGCATTGAGAAGAGATTGCTGCAAGTAACAGTAGAAGAAGGATAGAGAAAGCCTGAGGCATTTTGTTTTGGAGATGAGTGTTTTCTTAAGATCATGGTGCAAATAAAAAGGGACTGATTACCATAGACCAAACCGAAAGGTCATGGTCAAGAGGTGTGGAAGGAGAAAAAAAACAGAGAGAGTGATAGGGAAAGGTGTCACTTGAACCATTTTTTCAGTCAAAGATTCCAGGCTCTCTCATTTTCTTGACTGGTTCGTAGATACTGTTCCTTGTGAGAATGGTATGGCATTCTGTGACTTGAAATGCAATGTATTTGTTGGGTTTTCTGAACATTTGTTTGTTTGTGATCTACCTTACAAGTTGTGTGGGGCATTTCGTGACACAGAGATAAGTCCTGGCATGCAAGTTAGGCTCACCTTAATATCAGTTTCTGAACTCGGTTAGCCTCGGTAAAAGCACTGGCGACTTCTTCTTTCCCTCTTTTGCAGCTCGGTAAGACTACCAAACGCACGCGGTTCGACAATAGTGTTGAGTTGAGTTCACAATTGGCCATCGGCACCTCAGGCAACTCGGTTAGCCGGAGTGGGTATTGTGTCAATCAACATTAATGGGATTGCGGCCACACACTGACAGATAAGATGGGCGTCGGATATATCCGACCATCGCATCAACAATCATGTAAAAGGTCAAGACAGGGCCCGATGGGATAGTACCTCTATCTACCTCCACTAAGGAGAAAGAGTATGGTCTGATGCGACCATACTCCTACCAACCTCCACTAAGGAAGGGTCTGAGGGGGGCCAACACCTATATATATGAAGAAGGTAAAGCAAGCAAAGGTATGAAAAAGAAAATATAACACATCCTCAGCTCCTCCTCTTGTTCATCGTTTGTCCCGTGGTTGTACTAACTTAGGCATCGGAGTGCCTTCGGCTGACCACAACCAATGCCTCTAACCTATCTCTCTCCTTTTTCAGGCCTTCGAAGTCTTCTTCTTTCCCAAAAGTTTTGTAGCAAACCCCACTAAATCAAGTCCGTAATTTTCAGGTACGTACACAAGTCAACAATGACAAATTCTAAAAAACAAGAAAAAACCAATAAATGCAAAATCTTTTTCCACATGTTCCATTTGAAACTCTTAAAAAAAAAAAAAAAAAAAAAAAACTGTCATTAAAGGAGAAAGAAATTACAAAATAATAAAAAAAAAAAAGATCAAGGAGGTACAAAAGCATTCTACCCCAAGCGCCCCACCAAGCTTATATAATCACACCCTCTCAAGGACACACCCTCTCAACCTCTTGTTTAGCCAAAGCATCAGCAAAATAGCTTTTCTCTGCCGTTGAGATGTGATAAAATTCATTCGAAAAAATTTGAAACTTTTTTCACTGTTAAGAAAAATGGATGTATAGTTTTTGGTGAGGCCCACCCAAGTGATTGAAATTGTGGTGAAGCTTGTCACCACCTAGGTTATAAGTTGAATGATCCAAATGCTTTTGGGCCCACCAAAATCAACAAACAATATCGTTGGGCCTGCCTACGATTTATCATCATTTACCAATGATATACACTGAATCCCAATGTAACCATGTTAGAAGGATGGAAGTTGGTGATGAATCGTGGGTGGTTTACATGTTTGAATAGTTCTCCTATTCATTTTGGTGGGCCTATCCAAATTAATGTATAATCAACTTGTGTAGTAGCATTTTTTTTGGAATAGACCATGTCTTTATAAAGAAGAAAGTCAACTAGCATCTTCGAGAAAAATACATGTCTCATAATCTATGAGAAAAAGTTTGACCACATGTCAAGATGGATCTTTTATGTTTGAATTACAAAGGCAAGGATCAATCTTTACAATGTACAATTTATTAAGGGTCTGTTTGTTTGGAGGTATAATTTCCGATGAGAATTGTGACTGTGAGTGTTGGGGATTTTTGATGTTGCTGTTGCATCAATTTTCTTAAGCATTTGAAATTCTAATTTGTTTGCTAAAATTCTAAAAATCAACTTACCTGAAAAATCATTAGCTTTTTGGGGTTTTCCCTACTTCTACCTTGTGGACTAAGGTTGTGCTATATTTTATTAGGAACGGTGATCTTCTTCCTTAAATCCTTTCATGGTTTTAGCTATGTCGGATTATGAAGTTTGGCCAGAACCAAATCAAATAAACCAATATATAAGTTCTTGCTGTGGCTCTAATCTTGAACATGAAATGAATTGGACCTTCACTACCTTATTATGAAGTTTGGCCAGAACCAAATCAAACATGGTGCTAATTGTAATTACTGAGCTAAATGGAGTTATGAATGCATGCTGTGCCTTCAGCGAAATTCCTGAGTACCGACCAGACCACCTCGTTTCTATTTCTTGCCTACAACATCTAGATGGTAGAAAGAAAAATGAAGCTGAATGCGGATCTTTCCTTTCCTCGTGAGGACTGAGTCCAAGGACCAACAAGAAGAAGCTAATTAAAAGCTAAGGACATGTAACACCCTTTAAGTAGAAATGGAAAATTGTCACATCAACAAATTCCATAGAAATGAAATCATCGAAAAAGGATTTTCGTAGAATTTAGAATTCATGTTTGGTGCAAATTTTTTTCCTTATTGAATTGATGCTAATGTTGTTTGGTGCGGTTGTGGATTCCTTATAAAAAATTAAATTTTCTTACTTGGTGAAACAATTTTTTGAAGAAAAATAACATAATATGTATATTATTTATTCAACATCAAATAATAAACTATTTAAAGAAATAAGAAATGAAAGAGTTGTAGGGTTTTGGACTGAAATGGACAAGAGTGATGAAAGGAGGGAGAAGTTTTCCGAGAAAATTCATTTCCCATAACCCTCCCTGTAGAAAACTCATTTCCACCATCATCAAGGAAAATGTTGACGAGGGAGGAAAGCGTTTCCATAGAATTGTTCTGCACCAAATGTCTGAAAAATGAATTTTCCGTGGAAAACCGTTCACTTTTCCGTAGAAAAGTGTTACACAAACATGCCCTAAGAATTAAATGCCAAGGAAAGCTTGATTTGTTTTTCTTTACCTCTAATGAACGGTATGTGACCGAGGAAAGTCCATTAAAACAGAATAGAGTAGTTTGGACTACTATAGCCGCTGAAAATAAACTCTACCTCATTCTCTAAACCAGATCCTCTTGCGACACATTGTTTACACGAAATTGTATTCTTACAAACTCATAGTAAAATAAGGACTTGTTTGTGCAACATGTGTTCCGCTCTCTCAACGATTTTGTTTCCAAGAAAGAGAGGAGTTTTGGATTCTTAAATCCTACTCCTATCATAGGAAATTGGAATCATTTATAATGAGTTTTTTTTTTTATCGGTAACAATAACTTATATTAAAAAAGAAAATAATACAAATAAAGAGTACAAGAGAAAAGGAAAAGGAGAAAGAAACACAGAAGTACAAGAGTAATGTACCCCCTCACACCACAACTACATAATAAAACTCTCCTAAGGGGAAACTCTCTCAACACCTTGCTTGGCTAAAGCATCCGCCATCATGTTTAATGACCTACTCTTATGCTGAAAGCTAACATTAATGGCGGTGGATAAAATCCGGATTTCATTGAAGAGGAACTGAAACTTCCATGGATAAGCATTCCGGTTCGAAATCCAACTCACTGCATTAGAAGAATCACTCTCCACAATAAGATCGCCATGGTAGTACATCGAAAAACATCGAAGAGATTCCAGAATAGCTAAAACTTCGGCTTTATTAGAGTCACAAATTCCCGCATATTTAGAGAACATAAATAAAATGTCCTCATTGCAATTTCGAAGCACCCCTCCAACACCAGCTAGTATCCAGGCTTCCCTCTGGTGGCCCCATCAACATTGAATTTAAACAAACCAATAGGAGGAGGAGGCCAAAGAATAGATTTTCTTACCTTAATTGGGCCACACCCCATACATGATTCCCAATTAATAAGTACGTCGTAAAGAGAAAAATTAGAGAATTCTTTTCTACCCAAATCCCACTTCGCAATCGTTAGAGTAATCTTAGAAATCAACTCCGCAGAAGTTAAGGAGAATCCCCTAAAAATTCTATCATTTCTTTCCTTTCAAATGGACCACAAAATAACAAATAGAGTTATCTTCTAAAGAATACGACCACAACCAACAAAACAACCTCCCAACCAAGACTCTCCCATATTAGCAATCTTCTCAGGACAACACCAATCAACACCGCACCTACCAATAAAATGGCTCCAAACACTAGATGTAAACTCACAATGAAGAAGAAGATGGTTCACCGACTCCAACTCCTTATGACACATCACACAAGTGTCATTGATGGTGGGTGATGTCATTCCTCTTCTCCTCAAGTTATCCGCTGTTGAGATCTTAGCTGTCATTGCTAATCAACAAAAAGCCTTCACTCGGGGAAGAACCAAACCCGTCCAAACAAGGGAAGAAGGAGCTTTAGGGTGATGGTTCCCCTCCAAAGCTGAGTCTCCAAGGATTTCATTGTCAAACATGACCTTAGTGCATAAGTTGTAAATATTTCTTACAATTCTTAGGAATTTGATTTCATTAAAATGATTAGGGCCCTTAAGCTTTTCCTAAGCTCATATCTAATTAGTGCATTAGTGAATTTCAAAATTTGGAATTTAAACCACTTAAAATTTTTAACACCTTTCTATTAGTCGATTACTTATTCTATATTTCTTAATTGTGTGTTTTACACATTATTAATTTGATGATGAAGCAAAATATGATTGGAATAAAATCTGGTTGAGAGGTGATAAAAAGGTATATAGTGATTAGTGATTTCTATCAAGGAGGGGGTGGACCACTGACTGAGAGGACTGAATGTGATAGACAAAGACTAAAATTTGGGCTTTTCCATAAAATCAGTCCGTCCTTGATCATTCACCGAATGTTCAATCGGTAAAGACTGAATACGTGCATGTTATGTAACCACTTCTATGACTTCCATGACTTTTCCATAGAGAGAAGATTTCTACTTTACTATAAGAGGATTTTACCATAAAAGTAAAAAAACACCTTATATGCACCTAGATCAGGTCATTTGAGTGTACATGGACCGGCCAGGCTAAGGCAAATTTAGACTCGACCCTACTTTAGAAACACTAACCCAAACAGTAACAAATAACATCAAGAAGGTTGGTTTAATTAGGTATTTTATAACAACGCAAACAAGGATGTGCTCTTCTTATTACTGGCAACTAAATAAGTGCATAATATTTATAAAAGCAAGAAAATGATCAAAATTGATAAATTGGCCAGCAGCTTTTGATGGGGTCAATCTTTCCAACAAGAGGGTTTGACCAGCAACTTTTACCAAAAAATATAGAAGGAAAAAATCCAGAGGGTTTGACCTGTGCCACACGTCTTGTGGAATCTTGTAAATTCCTAGCTGGAATTTTGTATTTTCCATTATTTCATGGCAAAACCGTTTTGTGTGAACAAGGGAGGTTCTATAAAGCATCCACTTTTTCTTCTTAAGAACAAACCCAATTTTAGTCAATTTCTTTTTGGGTTTTTATTATTTATTTATTTTTTTTTTTAAAAGAAAAAGAACTCATTAACCCAAAGATAAAAGATGAAAGACACCCCAGTTTAACTTGTGTAGCCTACATTGGTAATTGCTAATAATGGGGCAGAGTTAAAGAAAGGAATAAGTAACATATATTAGGAAAGCATATATTACTCCAATTGGATCATCCTAACTTTCATGTCTATGAGATCCACTTAGATTTTAGTAAGTATGCCTCATTGGGGAAGAGACTATGATTTCTACCAAGGCCCAGCTTTAGAAGACCCAGACACCTTATCAAGTGGACTCAATGAACATCAAGGGGTTGGTTGAGTGGTCAGAACCACAGTTCTTCTCTCTTCCGGAGCTAGAGGTCATGGTATCGATCCCCGATTCCCTTCTCTTCATAAACTGAAAGCTGACTCCACTAGTGCTACCAGGTAGGGGCCATGGGGATTTTACCCGACTTCTCTCTAGGCCCGGAGGGATTAGTTCATCCATTAGTAAAAAAAAAAAAAAAAAAATTCTACTCAATGTGGATCTCCAGCACCACATTTGATTTGAATAATGCCATTTTGATTCTACGTGAAAACTGATCATAAAAGTAAAAGGGAACTTTTAGTAGACCTAGACCTAGACCTTCCAGAAATCTGGGCTGCATATATTTTTGGAATTAGGAACCCAAAAGTCAGGCAGAATTTTGTCACTGGGGGGACTGGGGCCTCTGAAGTCTGAACCTTGTATTACGTTAATAAAAGGGTCTTTTATAAGTCTTTACGAGAAGTTGACAAAAGAGAGAAACGATGGATGAGACCCGACTGGTTCCTGGTAAAGCCTTTCAAATTTCAAATGAGAGACTCGGGTCGGGTACGCGTTTGTGTAGAAAGTTTTCCGCATAAAAAGTGAGGATTATAGAAATTAAATTTCATACCAGTAGAATTTATGTATGGTGTGATCACTTCTTCTATCCGTTACGTGTACAGATTGGTTGACTTTTTTGCGAATCTTCATAAAATAAATTCTTATATTGGGTGGTCGGATTTTTTTATTTACATGAAATTAGTTTTTCACGTTGTGTATACAGACGCACCTCCTCATTCCGTTTCAATAATTTACTTGTAAAATAAATAAAAGTAAAATGTCATTTTAAAAAATAAGAAAAGTAGAAAGGTCATATTACAAGGTACCAAATTTCAAAAGTCACTCTATTTTTTTTTAAAGTAAAAAAAAAAAAAAAAAAAAAAAAAAAACTATTCTCTCGTTCCACTAAAATGAGAAAACACCCTCTTCTTTTTATCTAAAAAAATATTAAAAAAGGTACCTTACATGCGACAAAGCGACAAAAAGTCAAAAATATAAAATTTGATATTTAGTTCCTTTTAATTTGTTGACCCCTCTCCTTTTTATCCATCTTAAATTGAATCTTTTACTTCATACTTACTTTATAAGTAAATAACCAAGCATGCTCGTGTAAATTCTAACATTTCAATGCACAGCCAAATTTCTCTCTCTATTTAAATATTTTTCCTATCCAAAACTCAACTACTATCTATATGCGTCCAAATGTGTCACATTCAAGACCAAATGGTCGGTCTTGTAGGCGTTACAAAAATAATAATGAAAGAAGTCATCAACCTGCAAAGCTTTTTAAAAAATATCAGTTGGGTGGGTCCTTATAATTAATATATCCAGGTTGAATGCCAATGAGAATGTTGGGACTCAAAACATAGAGTCAAATGCCTAACATCTAAATCTAGTTAATCAAAGTTCATAAAATTTCTTTTCTATATTTATGCTTCCAAGTTATCATCACCCTCTTTACCCACCAGTGTTCTTTGTTTCTAATAAATACTACTCATGCACCACACAAAAAAATAAAAAAAGAAAAAAAATCTAAGTACCAAAGATACAGCCGGTATCAATCACTGGTTCTTTGTGTGGGTGGATGTTTTTGTGAGTGTGGGGTGGGGTAACCATTAAGTTACCTGTAAATTGGAGAAACATCAATTACTGAGTCTGACTGGATGAGCAAATTAATTTAGTTGAAAAAGTGGCAAAATAGCTATTGCATGATAGCTTAGGTTTCTAGAGGACATGACCTATATACTTTTTTCAATACCTAAAAAAAAAAAAAAAAAATTGAAAACCAAACCTAGACTGTAAAGTGTGAAGCTGTAAGGCATTAATTGAACTTCCTGACCCATAATAGACAAGATTAGGACAAACAGATTTTTTCTACGTCTCTGATAAATACTCACGTATCCACACGCACACGCTATAGAAGTCTCTCACAGTTAAGCGGGAGCCATAATTCAATTCCCGATTTTTCTTTTTGGGGCTCAACACTGAGTTATAGCGCAGGTGCGAAGCACCTCCATTCAATAAAAACAGTTAGATATCAATCTCTTATCTCTAATTGCATCATTAATGGTATTTGGCATTTCCTGCAACTTTTCCCGCACCATGATAGTTATAAAATGTGTCCACATCTCTCCCCCACTGGCAACGGTGGGTGCTTTTCAAAGACGGATCCAAAGACTAATTAGGTGAGGAACGTGCGCTGATGGTTTGAAATACCCATTTGGGTGAATTTGAATCCAACAATTATGATGCGTGCCCTGTGAATCAATCACATTAACACTCATCTGTGAATCTAAATCATTCAAATTTCAAAACATGGTCTCACTGTGCATTAACTCTCGGCAAATTCTCACATTATTCATAATTGAAACCACCATTGGATTGACTATGTATAGAATATGTCCAACGCGTGAGCTCACTTCCTATGCATTCTAATATCTTAATTGCTTATTTTACATTACAGAGCGAGAGCAACTTACATTGAAGTAAAATTCAACACACAATTAAAATACATGGAGACTTTAGGCCTTAATCGGCTGCCTTTTCGCAGTGAAAACTTTTGTCACCATTTTGATTAGCATGTGTTTGTAGAGATGTAAATGGGTCGGTTTCGGTATGAGTCCACGGTGTATCCAAAACTAAAATCATTAATAAGAAGATGGAACTAGAGCCGGGACCAAATTCGGTTCAAAATTAGGTTCTTATTTTTGGAACCGAAACCATTAATGAGATGATAGAGCCAAAACCAGAACAATTCAGTATATGGGACGGGTCATGTCTGGATTGAGAATAAATTGGATAAAAAAAACTAGCTTTTGGGAGGAAATTTTGAGAATTGAGCTAATATGTCGGTCTAAAGTCTGCGAATTGAGACCAAAGTGGAATCAGATCCGAACCTATTTACTTATCTACACTTTAAATAAGGTCCCAAACTAAATTATTAATGGCTGGGAACCTCTTTATAATCGGATAATTCGAAATCCATTTACATTCCTATGTGTTTTGTCCACTGGATCATTTCATATCCATACACCAAATTGAAACTGAACTTTTCTGACTTGTTGTTTTTAATGATTTGTGATTCCCATTTGCTTCTCGCATGTGTTTCATGTCCTGAACCACTTTATTCTTCAGCAGCACCACTGCAATCGACACTGGAGAGAGAGAGAGGGAACTGAAAAAAATGGGAAAAGCAACATTTTCTCTTCTAATCATTCTGCTGCTTGCTCGCCATGCTCAGAGCCTTTTAATTTCAGATGGAATCCAGAACGTCCATCAACCTTCCTTCCTCCAACTCAACCGTCCATCTTCTTCTTCTTCAGATACATGTGAGCAGACGTACGGATTCCTACCCTGCACGACCACCATTTTAGGTAACCTCTTCCTGATGCTGGTGTATGGATACCTGATGCTCCGCGCTGCGATATGTCTGTCGACGGGGAGCGAGCTCCTCCTCAACATCCTCGGAGCCGGCGTCATCGGCGGCTTTCTCCTCCCTGTTCTCGGCGCCTTTCCCGACGCCCTCCTCATCCTCGGTAATTTTTCCGTTTCATCTGCATCAAATTAACCATCTCTCAGTACAAGAACAGTACATTTCTTTCCATCAGTTTTACTTTTTTTTTTACTGAGGATGAAAGTCAAAATTGTTCACAATCTGTAATTTTTAGCTAACTGTAGCTAGGGATTTGAAAATCTCTCTTCCCTGACTTTGAAATGGAACTGACAAGTGCTAATCCAAGCTGCAAATCTTGCACTGTAGTTAGTCATCCAACATCTAGCCATACAAGATACATTCAAGTGCAATTTGAATTGAGGATTCAAAATAGTATACTGTATTACATTAAGAGCAAGTTTGGCCTATTTGGTATTGAATTCCTAGTAGTTCATAGTAAAGGGTATTTTTAAAGATTTTAGGAGCATGGTTTTTAGGTTTAGATTTAATTAACTGGGACTGCAACAAAAATAAGAAATCTAAAATATTTCTTAGGATTTAATTTACTGAGGTGATTGTTAGGTAGGATAATGTTCTTCTAAGAGAAGATTTGCATATATATATATATATATATATATTGCTTATATGCAGTCCAGCTTGTGGGCCCCACTTAGATGGATAAATATTAATGGGATGAGGTTAAGTGGATAGGGTTCCATAAGGACAATGGGGGAGCTAAGAAATCAGCCCCTCCATATTATTTTAGCCCTTGATTTAATGGCATTAAAGTTTAACATCAACTTAACCATACATTTTCTTTTCTTTTTTGAGATTCAATCCAATGGTGAGTGAAGGTTCGACGAGGGTAAAATTAGGACTGATGCCGGATCATGAAATGATAAGATGCACATGCAATTGTTGTTAGGAGCATAGTTTTGAAAATTGGAATTGTATCCCAAGTCTTCAAACCCATCGAATTTTTGATAGAGTTCCGAAGCACACGCCCGCACAAACACACAACACGGCATGGGCAATTTTTTCCCTGCATGGTTTCGAACTCGAGACCTCTGGCTTTGATACTATGATAGAGTTGCTAGCCAGTAATCCCAAAACCAATTGGTGATAGGAAACTGCACAAACAACTACTTAACAACTATAAGGTATCAATATATATATATATATATATATGAAAAATATTCATGTGCATCCATCCCTCACCATAGGGTGAGGGACACTTCCATAAAAGTGAATTTTCAAGTACATAGGATGAGGTACACTTCCTTGTCTTCATGTGCAAAAAAGAAAAATGTCCTCACCCTATGGTGAGGGATAGATGCACATGAATGTCCCTCTATATATATTAATTTTTTATATTTAATATAAAAGTAAAAATTAAATCTAAATCATCAATCTTACGCAATAGGATATCTCTTGAAGTTAAGAAAGTGTTTATGAAGAAAAAAAAAGCAAAAAAAAAAGGTTAATAAAAAGAAGAGGATATAGACAAGCACTATACGTACAATCGAACACTTTAATTAATTGCATGTTCTTTATTTATCTCTAAAACCTCCCCAAAGCCATTAATATTCTCAAGAGGTTTTATTGACAACTAGATAACTTTTAAAAGTAAAAATGCTAAAAGAAAGAAATAATAAAGAAAGAAAATGGTAAAAGATTATTAATATTATTCAGTTCTTGTAGCCATTCTCGCCCAACCAAATTGCTTGAATAGTAATATTTGACGAAACACTTATCGAATGGTAAGATTCACACTTAGATCCTAAGAGTTATCTGTAAATGGGATTCGTTGAATAGATACGAATAATTTTCCTTAAGACTCGCGATACGAATTGGGATTCTGGATATGAATAGTAGGATTTTGATAACTATGGTTAGGAGAATATTCAACTGGTCAGGTAATTATTTTATATCAAATATGAGGTCTTTTGACAACCCCTACAGGATCTTCATCTTAAATTCTTCACATTAGCCTCTTTCTTATAAGAAATGTTCTCCTACGAGCTACTGCATATGTAGCTCAGCTCTGCAGGGCCCACCTTGGATCATTCCAGGCCCTTTCACACTTTCATCCCCACATGATTTGGTACCAATCCCAGGTTCACCATCATCGAACCTTTATCGACCGTTGGATTGGATCTCAAAGAAATCTACGGTTAAAAAGACCACTAAAGTTTATGGCTTTCAAGTCAACGACTAGGATTATCTTACAAGGCTGAATTTTATTGGCCCTTATCTGTAAGAAGACCTTTCCATGTACCGAATCCCACTAATAAAATGGCATCTTACGAAGGCCCCATGAGTTGGACTGCATATTGCTCATATTCAGGGCAATATATGAATTCAATGACACGAATTTTTTTTTTTTATTTTATGGTTGTCATGGTTGTTGCAGCCAATTATTTGGGCTGTAGCTAGCGGCTTTGGCAGCCAATATTATTGGCTGATTTTGGGGGATACGGAGTGTCTGAGTTATAATCAAAGTAATGTATTGGCTGATATTTTGAACTATAAACAATCCATTATTAAATATATTTATCAAAGTAGCATATAGGCAGATATTTTGAATAATGAACAAGCTATTATTAAATAGATTTCTTTCATAGTTATGAACTGCATGCTTAGCCTAATTTTAGTGCCATCTTCAGTATCTGGACTCTCTGGAAGTAAAGAGACTGCTCAAAATCAAGTCTCGATTGGTATGGGCTTGCTTGCTGGATCAACTGTCATGCTTCTAACGTGGCTGTGGGGTTCTTGTGTTGCCGTGGGGAAGTGTGATCTTTCGGAGGATTCAATTGCATTAGATTCACAGGATTCAAAAAGGTGCAGCTTAACAGGTAAGTTCCTTTATTTAGTTTTCAGTTTTGTAGTTCTGAGTTCAAAGTTCTCATCTGAATAGAAATGCACTTCCACATTTTTGCTATCATGTAAGAGAATCCATTTCTTTTGCTGCTTATATGCAATATTTGAAATTGACTTTTATTTGTTATTCATTTTGTGGGGCCTGATTATTTTTGAAATATGCAAGTGTGTTAGGAATTTTATTATGTTGGCCAATTCATGGGTTGGACAAAACTTTGGGTCCATTTGAGTTGTATTTTTGTATTTCTTTTAGAATGAACTGTGGTAGAGTCACCGGAAGGCCTAAAGTGAAGATGGGAGAGTTTTGGAGCCTCGAAGCCAAAATCTAGAATGCTAGTTTGCTATAGCGAACATAACTTTGTTGGAGTGAAGCTGCAACGAAGGCCGGGACCAGAGAAGGAGTTCGCTATAGCGAGCCTAGGCGGGAAGCCCTGCACGGATTCAGTCTTCTAATTCGAGTCTACCTGGTATTCTGATTGGGATATGATTAGAAATTTCTTGCATGTTTTTGGGGCTATTTAAAGGGCAATTCTCTCAATCCTAAGTAAGACAAGAAGTTGCTCTCTCTTGTTCTGAGGTGAAAAAACCCTAAGAGAGATTCCTTGTTCTCTAGAGCTATTATAGTGAGATTGGGTCGAAGACTTGTTCTAGAAGGTTTGAAGCTTTTACTTCTTTGTAGAGGATCTGAGCATTTTGATTCTCAAGGTGTTATTGGAGGATCAAGCACGGGGAGCGGTGTGTGGTGAGTAGTCGTGGCAGCGAGGGGTTGTGCAAGAACAAGTACAGTCCTTAGGTCAACGTACTGACTATGAAAGAGAGCTATGAGTATATATTGTAACCTTATAATTGTGATTGGTTTTTCTGGTTGTGGTTTTTCTCCTTGTTAAAGGTTTCCACGTAAAGGATTGTGTCTGCCTTCTTATGGTGTGTGATTGGTAGATTTGATTACTAGTTTACTTTTATTTGGTCTTTACTTCCGCTGTGCATTGGTTTGTGGAACTAGTAGCCATTCTAGTAAACGTTTTTCAATTGGTATCAGAGCTTGATTCCCTGAATGATTCCTTGGAAGCTTGCAAAGGTACAACAATTGGAGGATAAGAACAACATAATGGCTGACAAGCTGACTGCAGAATTACAGAAGTGTGACATGCTTGATTCTGATATGAAGACTTTGGAAGTAAAGAATGCCGATTTAAATGGAAGACTCAAGATGGTTCTATCTGAGTTAGATACTGCTAAAGCCTCATGGAACAGGATGAACACTGGATCTAAAAAGCTTGATGATATCTTGTAAAGTTAAAAGGCAAAAACTGACGAGGATGGCATTAGCTACGCCGACGGAGCATCCTTATCGAACGCAAAAGGTAAAACTTGCCTTGTTAAAAGTTTGGTTGATACTAATCCTGTTGTTAATGTTGCAAACAGAGCTACTAAAAAGAAGAATGTGTCACGTCCGGAACGAATTCCCACTTGCCATCATTGTGGAATTAAAGGACACATTCGATCCCATTGCAATAAGCTACGAAGTTTACCAAATCAAACGCAATGGAAAAAACATGATTCTGAGCTTAAAAAGAAGAATACCAAAGCTATTTAGGTCAAGAAAGACCTTCCTTCTATGTTGGTAAACACTTCGTTGAAATATTTAAATATGCAAGTGTGCGTACCTAAGCTTTATCACCCCTGATCTGCAAGATCAAGCCACCACCCCAGTGCTGATACGAATATCATTTTGAGGGGGAGGCAAAATTGAGGGGAAGCTATTGCATCCTGATTGACAAAAGCTGCTTGAAGATACTTGTTTGTCAATTATGGACAAAATGAGGGAGAAGAATGGAACTAGGGGAGAATTTCAAGAATAGATAGTCCAAGATCTGCGGGTGCTGAAAATTCAATGTATTTTGGTTTTTTCTTTTGGGTAGATCGTATTGTATTGTCCTAGGGAGTTTTGTCAATGAATTGCCAAAGGGGGAGATTGTTAGGAATTTTATCATGTTGGCCAATTCATGGGTTGGACAAAACTCTGGGGTCATTTGAGTTGTAATTTTGTATTTCTTTTAGAATGGACTGTGGTTGAGTTACCGAAAGACCTGAAGCGAAGATGGGAGAGTTTTGGAGACTCGAAGCCAAAATACAGAACGCTAGTTCGCTATAGTGGACATAACTTCGCTAGAGCGAAGCTGCAACGAAGGCCGGGACCAGAGAAGGAGCTCGCTATAACGAGCCCTCTTGCTCCCTATAGCGAGCCTGGATAGGAACCCCTGCGCGGATTTGGTCTTCTAATCCGAGTCTGCCTAATATTCTAATTGGGATCTGATTAGAAATCTCCTGCATGTTTTTGGGGCTATTTAAAGGGTTATTCTCTCAATCCTAAGTAAGACAAACAGTTGCTTTCTCTTGTTCAGAGGTGAGAAAACCCTAAGAGAGACTTCTTGTTCTCTAGAGCTATTATAGAGAGATTGGGTTAAAGATTTTCTCTAGAAGGTTTGAAGCTTCTACTTCCTTGTAGAAGATCTGAGCATCTTGATTCTCAAGGTGTTATTGAAGGATCAAGCACGAGGAGCAATATGCGGTGAGTAGTCGTGGTAGCGAGGAGTTGTGCAAGAACAACTACAGTCCTTAGGTCGACGTACTGACTGGGAAAGGGAGCTGTGAGCATGTGAGTATATCTTGTAACCGTTCAATAGTGATTGGTTTTTCTGGTCATGGTTTTTCTCCCTGTTATGGGTTTCCACATAAACTATTGTGTCTGCCTTCTTGTGGTATGTGATTGGTAGATTTGATTACTAGTTTTCTTTTACTTGGTCTTTACTTCCGCTGTGCATTGGTTTGTGGAACTAGTAGCCATTCTAGTAAACGTTTTTCAAAGTGGCCTCAAGCTTCAAACATTTCACAGCCTTGAAAAGACATGAAAGTGAAGGTCTTATATGCATTTCGCTGTTGTATTATATTAGGTATAATGATGAAGCTCTTTGGTGCACTCTCCATTTTAAAATTATAATAAGAAAATAAAAACAGTTGTTGCCTTGTGATTCTATGACTCTGAATATCTCACTGTTAATGCAACAAAAGGGTGGTAGAAGTTTGTTTTTGTGATTTGGCATGACTATTGATGAAAAATCCAAGAATATACAAATATCTGCCTTGGAGGATAATTTAAACATGTTATGACATGGGCTTCACCTTATTCTACCCTGACACATTGTTGCTGTGCTGAACAAGGATTAAAATAGTGGTTGTGGTGAGTGTAGCGGCTCGTTGGTGGCTAAGATGCTACGTAGTGGGCAATATGTGGCAGCTATCGGCGTGGATCGAAAAAATGGTAAAAAATATAAAAAAAAATCCAAATTTTGGAAAATGTTAGAATTTTATGCTTTTTTCTTGTAGTGACTAAGATGTGTGTGTATGTTGTGGGGGCGGTCCCTTCAGTGCATAAAGATTCTGTATGGCTGAATGATTATAAAATATTAATCAATTTATTTACTTGTATTGATGTTGGTTAGTTATACTAAGTTAGAAACTATTATGCATTTCTAAATTCATAATTCAAGTAAGCAATTTATCACAACTGTACATAACAAAGGATATATAAATTATAAAGTAATGTTTAAATAAAATATACAGTTCAAACCAAATAACAATTACTTTCATCAAAACAAACAATGTAATTTTGTTGAGAGTTGAGAATAATATTAATGGGGTGTCTGCCAAGATATACCTAAAGAAGAGCTCGAGAGAGGAACTCTATATATTGGCTTTAATTCGGCGAGATCTTTTACTTTTTGGTGTTCTTTTAAGTATATAAGGGTAGAAGAGCTGCGTCAAGTTGTTGTTTGGAGAGAAGAAGAGAAGAAAGAAGCCTTACTATGTGATTTAAAAAGTTATGGAAAGTAGTTGTCGGTCTCACTCCATTGTGGCCCTGTGGTGGCCTTGTAGCGGTTTGTAGCAGACCGTAGGCCACTGTGTAATCCATGCTGCTGAATCCTTAATTTTGATCTTAGCGTTAATAGAAAGCCAATACGGCCTATGATGTCTAGGTGCTGCAGGGATGCCATGGATACATCAGGGATCCGGATTTAACACTGAGAATTAGAGTACCAGATATGACTTGACATAAATACATTGACTATTTTGAAGATTATAGTTATAAACTTATAATAGAGTACAGCTAGTTGGGTTCGTTTTTAAGACTTCGGACTCACTAATATTCTTAAGAAACATGGAAAATTTGTCATTCTGATTCATGACCCACGTATTTTGTTGTCTACTTTCAGAGCCATTAGGACTGGCCCAGGTCCATAAGCAGTGGCTGAAACCTAATTTCTCCACATTTATCTTTGTTTACAGTAAGTGTTCAATAACATATCACCTGGGTGGGAATTGAAGCAACTAGAAACATACAACCAAGAATGGTGGTTGGAACTTGGAAGTACTTCTAATGTGAACATTCAAAATTCTAAAAATCTGTTATAAGGGGAGAATGTGTACCCTTTTGGGTATAAGTAACTTATACCATTCAGTATTATCACATTTGCTCTTTCACACTGGATATCAGTATTGGTGACTAAGTCTATTTCTCAGAATCAGCTGCTGGTCAGTATTTGATGGAATTCCTTTTATTTATGCTAGTGATTTAAAATGTGTTTCATTTCTTATATTATTGTTGTGGGTTTTTTTTTTTTTTTAATCCAGCTTCCTCTGCTCTTCTTTAGATTTTCGTTGGATACACCATAATCCACAAAATGCCACTCTTTGCAGGGTCTGGTGTTACTACAGACTTGCCGACTAGTTATTCTGCAAGACTCATGCTTATATCAGTGATCCCATTTTTCATCGTGCAACTACAAACATTTTTCAAATCATCATCTGGGAAACGTATAGCCATCTTGGTTTCTCTTGTTATTTCAATTGCATTCCTACTTTCTTACTGCCTCTATCAGGTATTTCATGCATCTCATGCTAGTAGCTGAGTAATTGTTGAAGTTGTTTTGTTCCTTGTGAAATGCATGTATTACCTTTAAAATCATGTATGCATTATATTTCAAGCAAGATGGCAGGAATCTACTTAAGTTAATTTATCTATTTTCATGTACACGTAGGGTTCAAAATGTGGATGGATTGTTTTTATCATAGCATATTTGACAATATCATTGATTATTCCATAAATCATTCTGTTGTAGATATGGAAAATAAACATGTAATGATATTTATCATTTTCATTGAGGACATGGGTTTAATCTGGCAGTCCATTTCAATCAATTATCCATTATCATGAAGATAAAAAACTTCAATTAAGGATGGATTAAATTTTTTGCAGCATATATGCTCAATCTATGTAAACATATTTTCCCTGTATTGTTTCATAAATAATTCTATCAAGAATGTGGGGCGTCAACTTTTAAACAGCACTGTATTCTGTATTTAATTGTCCACTATAGCAGGGAATAGTTTGGGCATGACTTCTGGCAGGCAAACTAAGAGGTGAATCGTGTTAGCAGCCTATGTGGGGAAAGTAGCAACTACTGACCCTCTGGATCCTCGACTACAGTCATTGCTGAATTGATATCACTGTGCCATTTGTTAGGTATCGGGCAGTTAAGGATAGAACGCGATTGTTTGATTTTGGTGGAATCACTTCAGTACCTAGGAATGTTGTCATGGGAATTCATGGTCTCTTGGAAGAGAGTGCTGGAGAGGTTAGCAAACGTCCAAAATTGGGAGGTTTGAACCTGTAGAAGAACTGCGAACAGGGTGATATTCAACTGACTCAGCCACGACCACTGTGAAAACACTGAAGAGTTAAGTGGAGGTATTCAGATGCTCACTCTGAATTTGGCAGCTCAGAGGCCGTAGGATCAGGATCTTCATCAAGGAACCAATCCATTTCATTTCATCTAACTGTTGGTTTTGTTTTGTTTTTTTAGTTTTGTACTAGTGTAGTCATGTTGGTTGTCTCCTTTCTGTTCGTTTGGTCTGTCTTTTGAATTAATCATATTAACAAGGGATTTTTACTTGTAAGTTATTCTTAAACCCTTAAGCAATGGCTAAACGAAGAAATATTAAATATCGCCTTCATAGTGCTTCGTATGTTCAGACATTCTTTTGGGACAAACTGCGCATATGCCGTGGTATCTCGAGAATCTTATAAATCTCATAACATCACATGTTTCTCTCTTCTTTATGTAAAATAGCACTCTGTAACTTCTTCTTCTTTTTTATCATCCCTTTTCTTTTCTTGAGTTTGACGGAGAAAGAGCTCACTTTTTTAAATATAATGTAAATATTCAGTTCCCTTTGTCTTCCACAGTCTTGAACCAAACTAGTGATAAGAAGTGGTTATTATACCAACTGGGAAACAGTACCTTTGTGAACCAGCAAAACAGTACCTTCTTGGAAGGTAACTATTTTTCACACCTCTGTTCAATATAACTACTATTTCTGGGGCAAGATAGAATTTTTCTTAGAAAAGAATCATCAAGCGAGGAGCTATTGGCTCGTGTGGAACTAAGGATTGCCAAATGGGCATGTGCTAGAAAGGAATTTGCAGATATCAAGATTGATAACATAATGCATAGTTGGGGTGGATGTTTGAAGATGGGAGGTTTCACGAAGAAAATGAAAGGTTGCTGGTGCCTTCCTCCATATGAAGTTCTAAAGTTAAATGTAGACGGAGCAGTTAAAGGAAAACCAGGTTTGACTAGAATTGAGGGTGTCCTAAGAAATCACAAAGGGGAGGTTATTTATATGTTTTCCAAGCATGTTGGGATCAAATTCTCTAAGAAAGCAGAAGTTCTGGCCATATTGGAAGCTATTCACATTTATCATACCTTATATCAACAAAATCTAATTGTGGAGAGCAACTCAGCTAATGCCACTTCTTGGGTGAAATCTATGAATGGACCTTGGAAAATGTAATTCCTTTTCAATGAAACTAATCTTCTAGTTTCAAACTTAAAGGTTTTGTTTCAGCAACGTTAGTAGATCGGCAAATGAAATGACGGATTGTCTAGCTAAGCAAGGGGTAGATCGGTCTTGTAATCTTAGCGCTTCTGTAATGTAGTTGTGGTTTGTGGCTGGTATATTTCTTTGTTTGACTTTTCTAAGTGTTCCTTCTTTCTCTTTAATGAAATTTTACTATTACCGATCAAATATATATATATATATACGTGATTTCTATCATCTCCATATGGGCCCAAAAGTTTAATGGTGAGTAGTCCATTCAGATCGATACATAGTCGATCCAACAGTCCAGTAAATTCGGATTTGACCGAAAGTTGGTGGACATGTTCAATTTAGGGGGGTCATGTGTTTGGTTCATTTGGATGGACCAAAGGTGGGCCCCACAAGCATGAGTTTATGAAATTTTCTCCTAAGCTTGAGCTTAGGAGAGCCTTGCTCATATATATATATATATATATATATATATATATATATATATAACACTACTATTTCCACCATCTTCACCAACCATCTCTACAACATAGTAACATTCCTATTCATAAATATAAGGTTAGAGGAAGTTAAGAAACAAGACAAGCAGGCCCAGGCATACAGGCTCTCATATTCTCCCCCACCGGAAACAGAGTTGTCTTACAAATTTAATGTGTTTATGTGTAGGTTGATCTATAGTGAATTTGTTGTGTAAATCTGAGGAAGTGTCTATTGTGTAGATCTTGAGAGGAAGTAAACAAAGGCGATTGGAGGCCTAGATGATTTAGAAAATGAGTTCCTTCCCTTTCAAACCTCAAATAAGAAAAATAAAGATGATAAAAAGGATTTATAGTGTGCCTTCTATATAAAAAAGAGAGCAAATGTCATAATATCGTAAGATTCTCGTGATATCACGACATATGGGCATTTTTGTCCAAAAAAACATATTAGATTTATGAAGCACTCCGAGGGCAATATTTAATATTTTTTGGTTCTGCCATAAATTAAGAATTTAAGATTAATTTTCATGTAAAAACCCTATTAACAAAAAAAAAATAATAATAAAATAAAAAAGGGGTATGTAGTTCATCTCTACGAATGGGGAGTTACTTAAATCGTCATAGTTGAAATTGTCGTCTTCTCCTCAGGGTTTCCAACAAAAGTTGAAGATGAGAAACCTATTGAAACCCTGTATTTCCATGGTTATAGATTGCCGGTAATTCAACGATTTATTGGTAATACTGTATGTTGGCTTCTACTAAAGCACTTACGAAAGCAATGATGTATATGCTATATTAATTGTGCAGCTGGCGAGGTTCTAATCATGATGTTTTATCATCATCGGATGCTTCACACACTCTGTGCATTGACAAATTGGCAACTTGGCATGCCTTTTTTTACAGTTAAAAGTAATATAATTTTATCATCTCCACATTATAAGCATTTTAGTAAATAGTGATATGATATTTGAAGCATGCTGAATTCAGGATTAGTGTATTTTGTTCCTCTTATGTGACTGTAGATACTGATATCTTCCATTTCAAATACTGGGCACAGGTCTTTCAAACCTGGATTCAAGAAAGAAGACGAGAATATGCAAAGCTCAAACTTGTGATGTCTGGAATCATAAGAAGTGTACAAAGGGGTCCACTTGGATGGCTCCTTACTAAAAATGGGGAACCTAATACACCTGTTTTGGAAAAGTTAGTTCATGTTCTGTACTTCCTTTTTTTTTTTTTTTTTACCAGTAATAGATTTTTTTTTAAAAAAGAACAATTACAGAACCTATTACAACAAAAAGGGAGCATCCTCTAAAGGTGAACTGGTACAAAAGACATGTACCAGCCACCAAACCAAACTACAGTATAAAAGCACTTAAATTACATAATCGATTCACCTCCATCTTAGCTAAACAGTCTGTCATACTGTTCGCAGATCTACTGACAAGCCGAAATGAGACTTGCAACTCAGAAACTAGAAGACTAATTTCATCAACTTGTATTATGAAAAACTTGATCACTCTTCCTCTTTTGCTCTCAGGTTATTTCAGAGAATTGATCAGGATTCTAATCAGTATATTTCACCCGCGGAGTTAAGGGCACTGATTGTGGGAATAGAGTTTCATGGGATTAATTTGAATGCAGATGATGCAGTTACGATGGTAATGCGTGATTTTGATACGTCTCGTGATAATCAAATCAGTAAGGATGAGTTTATCACGGGACTCTCAAAATGGCTTACTGTGGCTAAGGACTCTGTTCCTAACCCAAGTTCTTTCTCAGGAAAGCTTGCAAATGACTTTACTGAGGTAAATTACCTTGAGCTTTGTCTTCCAAAACATTAAGGGTGATCATTATGTAATGGCATTCAAAAGGGATTTGCAGATAGCCATGGGAGAATATGATATGCTGATTGCTAAGAGTGACGATGTTGTGGAAAATGTGCCCCTTGTTTGGTTCCAATCAGTATCACTCTTGCTGCTAGGAACTGTCATTGCAGCTGCCTTTGCAGATCCTCTTATAGATGCTGTTGAAAATTTCTCCAGTGCTACGAGTATTCCTTCTTTTTTTGTTTCATTTATTGCAATGCCTTTGGCTACCAACTCCAGTGAGGCCGTCTCTGCAATCATCTTTGCCCATAGGAAGCAGAAAACAACTGCATCCCTAACATTTTCAGAGGTTTGTTTCTCCCATAATTTTAGTTTTAGTATTTTTTGGGTATCAGATGATTTTTTTGTACTCCCCACAGGGCTTTGATAGTTTCTATTAGTACTAACAAAAAAACAAAAAAAAGGTGTCTAATGGTCTAACCATCCATAACGTATAATGTTGGAATTAATTTATATGGAATGCGATGCAGCCCAAGAGGGGTTGTTCCATAGTAGGCTTTGGATCACGGGTTATGTCCGGCCCTAGGCACAATGGCCCTATCTTAATGCCCTGGAGGCGGACCAAATATATACACTATTGGTCCAATCCTAGCTGTGCTACTAGCTTCACACAGTAGGCCTCTTGATTTATTTAAGAACTTTGCATCTCTATTTAGTTGAGGAGATTTGTTATTTAGGAGTCTTATTGAAGATTAGAAAGCATCCTAGTTCCTCCTTTTTTAAGTGATAAAACACCATCCTAGTTCTTTCCAATTTTGATTTTAGCAAGGCGGGTCTTAAATCCTTTCTAGTTTTTGAATTTTATTTTAGAAAGGAAAGATGTAAATGATTTCTGCAAGGAAATCAGAAAATAGAAAGTTCTAATTCCTCTAAGATTGGCCAGCACCAATTTTGTAAATACTTGTGTACTTTTTGTTTTTTGTTGGGAACTAAAGCCTTCCTGTCCATGTGTAAATAAAATGGGAAAATAAACCCACAAGTAGATATCCATAATAATCAGGAAAATATCAAGCCACACTACTATATGAAACCACACCACAAGGTTTACGTGGAAAACTCTTCAATGAGAAGGGGAAAACTATAGGGCAAATCGGTAAGAAAATCCACTATGATAAATAAGAGAGTACAATTCTTTCTTACTTCTCAAGTTCATGCCCAAAACTTGAGGTATCATATCAAGTAGACAAGATACAGTCGTTACCTCCATGATACCTACTCAAAATCCACTTTCTCACTTGAAACCACTTTCAAGCTTGCTTGAAGGAATTAGATGCCATACGGACACCAGGCTTAAACAATGACGAAATGTGAAGGATGGTCTGATCTTGACTCTAAAGCAATGGGGAATTTTCTCCCATGGGACACCCGCATGCCAATGGTAGCCTTAATGAAAGGGAACCTTTTTTGGATAGTGGGGATTGAAAATCCTACAATGTCCTTGTGTGGGACTCCTGTAGCAGAAAATTTCGCCTAAAGCAAAAACCTCTTTTCTTTTCCTCTTTTTCTCCCTTTTCTCCATTTGAGAAAGACATGCCTACTCTTATAATCCATGCATTCTCCCTTTCCATTTCTTTTTTTTTTTTCTTTCTTTTTTTAAACAAGTTTAGTTGCTGGGGCCTTGATGAGGCTAGAATCCCACTGCAAAAACTCTACATGGGCGTCCTCAAGTCAACATTTTTCTTCATCATATCTTTAATAATATCTAGATTTTCTTTCAAAGCGTGAATGTGTGCACTTGCTTCTGATCTTGAGCACTGAACCTCCCGGATCATCTTCAAGCTTGCCTCGGGTTTTGATTCTGTCTTCCAATTCCATATGGTGATATTTTCTTCTATGAATCAACCAGCTAGTGTTAGGTTGCATGATATGTATGATCTCCATTGAGCTTGCATAAAGTTAAAAACTTTTACAAAAGAGAAAGATGAATGCTAACTTGGTGGTAAAATTGCTACATTGTGTATTGAACTGAAACCTTCTGCAAGCTGGTGGTAATTCATTTGCATGTGCTCGGAAATGCAGTCAGTTTTTATGGAACAGAATGGAAGATTATGCAGTTAGTTTTTATGGAACAGAGCGGAAGATTTCCCTCTAATAATTTCTGTGTTTTCAGCAGAATTTCTTTTTTTGGTGAATGAGCAGAATGATTTTAGTGTCAGTAGCTAAAGTAGAATAAACCAGAATTACAGGAGAAACAGCATGCTTCCTTTTATGGTTTGTGAATTGCGACTAACATGCTTCCCCAAATTCTTAGAAGAACAATCTGTCTGCAATTTTGGGTTCACCCAAGTTGTCATCTGAACCAAACTGTTACGAATAAGCCAGAAGAAATATAACTCATAAACAAGACTGAATAGAATAGGATTCGATGACGTCCTTGAGAATTCACCATTGTATTTTATAAATCAGAAATGCCCAATTTGAGCTACAATTACAATCTATCAAATCTCCTATTATAGTATGTATTGCTATACAAGTCTGACTAGTAGCAATCTATCAAATCTCTTATTATAGTATGTATTGTTGTACAAGTCTACAATACAATGGGCTTTGCAGATGGGTCATGGATGAGCCGAACTTATATTATAATGGGCCTGTGTTAGCACAAACAACTAAATAGAGTCTACTACACAATAAATTTCATTAGTGACATGATTAATTGCAGAATCCTCTGACCAAGTTGACCACAAATCAGGTTATTATAGAATCAAAATCTTCACTCCGTGTGCAAACAAATACTGAAATAAGTGGCAGCATTTGCACACCTCTAATTTTGGCCACCTGGCATACCCGTGAACCAGCTACATCTATGAACCAATGCCAAGAACTTTTTATTTTATTTTATTTTTTGTCTCCCCATGATCCGCATGTACCCCAACCTATTTGTTATGGCCAAATTCCAGAGAGCACCTCACTATAGCGAGGACTCTGCTCGCTATAGTGAGCAGGGCGGTGTTTGCCCAGTTCCATCCGGACTCTTAGTAAGAGTTTGAGACAACTTGATATTCTTAGTGTATTATCATTAGAAGTCTCTTGCACGGATTTGGGTCTATATATTGGGTGATTCTCTTAATCCAAAGACACACAAGAAGTTCCTCTCTCTTGTATAGAGGTGACATAATCCTGAGAGATTCCTTGTTCTCTAGAGCCATTAGGAGATTGTTCTGAAAGGCTGTTCAAAAAGGTTTGAAGCTTCTACTTCTTTGTAGAAAATTGGTTCATCTTGGTTCTCAAGGTGATTGAAGGAGGATCAAGCACAGGGAGCGGTGCACGGCAAGGAAGTCGTGGCAACAAGAGAAGTTGTGCAAGAATAACTACAGTCCTTAGCTCGACGTATCGACTGGGATAAAGGAGCTGTGACTGTAAGTATATCTTGTAACCATTCAATAGTGATTGGTTTTCTGATTGTGGTTTTTCTCCCGGTAAGGGTTTCTACGTTAAATTTGTGTCTGCCTTCTTGTGGTGATTGCTTGGTAGATAGTTTTGCTAGTTCTCTTTGGTTTGGTTGGTAACATCTACTGTGCATTGGTATTTGGACTAGCTTACTCATTCCATTCTAGTAACTTTCACTATTCCCCCTTCCCATCATTTGTGTGCATCAATATGAGCCCCACACTGATTTCCTCATTTTTGACCTAGGAATTATTCCCTCTTGAGTATTCCTCTCTTTTGAAAAACCATTATATATATAAGATTTTGCAAATGAAGGTTGAGATTATCTAATCAAGGTGGTATTTCACCCACCCCATCCTCAACTCCCACACATCTCACCTACTGGCTACTGTTGTAAATTGGATGTCTAGGGAGGCCCCGTAGGAGGGCACACCTCTTTGAATGTGTGCTTGTGCTGAGAGGAGAATGCACACACTTGGATCCCACAAATGATGTCACTCATGGATGATGAAGCTAAATGGGTGACAAGCTGACAGCCTTTGTAGGCTCACCATTGGATGATGAAACTAAGTGGGTGAACTGGCACAAATGCAATTTGACACTCACTTCAAACTATGTCACCATTGGATTTCGCTTTATACTTTTTGATCACTTTTCCCACCCTTCATTTTGAAATCTGAATATGTCGACCATTTAAAATCCAATCAAGCTGATTTTGGCCAACCCCTCATCCATGCATAGACCGTTCCCATCCCCCTACCCTTCCCCTTGAATGATTCCCTAGGTGGGCCCCACAGCAGTACTGCACACAATCACCCATGGCAAGTGTCATGCAGATTGCAGATCATCACTAGTATATCTCTTATATACTTTAATTGTATGAAAGTATAGTGATGATTGACAATTCATAATGACGGGAATGTGTAGGAGACGATGAAGATTGGGAGAGAGGCGAAGTTTCATCCCCCTCCAATCGCCCTAGGTTTGTGGTCTATCCACAAACATTTCATTGACTAAAATAAATTTAGTCCTAGATCACTAGGCTAGATGTCTAGAATGGGGTTGAAATTCATGCGTACACCTACTTATATGGCGCTCTGAATATCCCCCACTCTTAGGTGGGGCCACCAATTTCCTTGGTGCATCATCTCACAAATTGGTGTCTTCTCATTGCATCAGTTGCTGTCCATATGAGGAATCTATCTCAGATATATTGTATCCCAGGAAATTGGAAAAATATTTGTACACATTAATTAGGCTAATGGTAAGCTACATTTACATAACAATTTTACTGCTGCAGATCTATGGTTCAGCAACTATGAACAATACTCTTTGCTTGGCTGTCTTCTTAGCTCTTGTTTATTTTCGGCATTTAACATGGGACTTCTCAGCTGAAGTGCTGGTCATTCTTATTGTCTGCATTGTGATGGGTCTCTTTGCCAGCTTCCGCACCACATTCCAGTTATGGACATGTTTTGTAGCATTCCTTTTGTATCCATTGTCGTTGGCTCTTGTTTATGTCCTTGACTATTGTTTTGGGTGGTCATAGGAATTCGTAGTGAATGGAGTAAACCTCAATTTGCAGTCTTGGGATACTGTGAGTTTTAAGGTTATTTTCCCCCTAACTTTCTAATGTTGTGTATTTTTGAAAATAGCTAAGCTATAGGAAGACATGAGCATGCTCAACATGTTGACTGTATTTCATGTACTATATCATACAATATCAAATGCTAAAATTTTATCTGGCTACACCAAGTGTACAGTGTATCCCGTATCAAGACCTTGTTGGATCCAATGAATCAGCATGGATGATGAGATTAAATCACTGGTTCTGATGAAGTGATGGGCGTTGTTTTAGAGTAGCTGCTATTTCTAAAGTCACCACTCCCTAGATTATCCCCTTTTTTTCTTAATATTTATGGGCTATATAGGGGACTCGCACACATGCACTCCCACTCCCACCCATCTCCACATGCAGTCCCACGTGTGCCATGTCTTAACTAGCTGAGCTAGAACTTGGGACCCCACTATTCTTTATTTTTGTTTCTTTTTTGTAATAGTTTATACTCACTACACAGGTCACCATCCAACAGACCCGGAGATTTAGAGATTGATCCCTAGTTGTTTCTATGGATTGGGGAGATGCCTGATCACCATTGGTCTACTAGCAGATTGGCTGCCTGGGACCCACTTGATCATCTTTAGTTTGGATTTTCTCCACAAGGGATGTTTTCCCTTGATCATTGATTGATTTATTTAATCAGAATGTTCAGGGTGGTATGCTTACTATGTACAGTTAAAATAACAGTCCCCTGGGTTATCCATCAGTCATACTCTGCAGGTTAGGCCAATCTTTTTCAATTCTCTGGAGAGGACTAACAGATATTATCGTATTGATGTCCACTTGTCCAGATAAAATCTGTCAGAAAGTATACAAAATTTTCTCACCTCTGTTTTCTCCACATTTCTTCATCACCCAAAGTAGTCCCTTTTTGCATCTCTAACTAATGAAGTGTATGAAATGATTTCTCTTTTCCTCCTTGCATACAAGTCGGGCATGCGGTTTACACACTGTATGCCATCATATGTGGATATCGAATCTCAACTAAAGTTAGAGATGACATTTGTCCAAAAAGACCCTGTTTCCCGAGAACGTTGTATTCTCTGTGGACTGAAATTTTGGAATATCTCAACACCCCGGCTTCTATGGATTCTGAATCTCAAACGAAATTCAAATGAGATTTTCTCTATCTTTGAATTCCAGATTTCTAGCTTGCTTTCGTTGACATTGGGTCCTCAGTCTGACCATGTAGTGTTGAATTGTTGAAGGCTAGAAAGCCCCCACCTGTGGGAAATTCAATGACCATCAATTCCTAAACCCCGGAGAATTTAAGCGGTCCAGGTTCGACTTTGATCAGAGAGGTGGTTACTGTTGGGATATTCATGCATAAAAAAATGATTTGCAACAAAGTAAAAATTAATCATGCATTTCACGCACAATGAATCTGATGGTGACTATCACTATTCAAAATGAGATTCAGGAGTGGAACATTCCCTATGGTTAGGAATGGATTCAATGTTTTAGATTCAGTGCAGGTACAGGTAGGGTTTACCATCATACCATGTGCAAAGGGACCAGCAAATTTGCTTGGTGGTTATAAGATCATGCACATCAGTTTGAAAAGCCCAAGATATTGAGTGACCTCATAGCATTGCTTAGATTTTTATCAATCCAAAATGTCCAAGTAGTGGCCTTATTCTGGAAAGATATGGTTGCTTGGGCAGCATAATCTTTCATAATCATATGATTCTCATTTTTTTTATTTTTTTTTTCATATGAATAGGTCATGAGAAAACCTTATAAACCTTTTCAACCCCCATGATTGTCATTCCTCCACAAGGGAGCCCACAGATGACAGCAGTAGATCTAACCCTTATGTGCATATTGTCTAATATTTAATATTTAGATAATTTCAAAAGTGATCATATAGCGCCTTTCATAACTACATTGTTCTCATTTTCTGCACAAGAGTAGGTCATGGAAGACCTCTCAAATCGATTCAATCCCATGTAAATCATTCTTCCTGGTGCCCCCCCTAGATTAGAGTCTAAAATGGCTTTAGTAAATCTAACAACGACCCCACCCCATATATATTTGTTTCATACAAAATCGACCTGCACTTTGATCATGAGCTATAAATGTGAAAGGTTTAACCGCTACTTTGTCTAATTAGTATTAATTTTCTTTTTCTCTCAACGTAAGTGTTACAAAATTGGGGTATTAGTAGAAAATTAGAACTTCGAACCCAACTCTAAATAGACAAGAAGGGACTAACACTATCACAACATAAGCCCCACCTTCATGCATGGAAATAAAAAAATTGAGAACTAGGATTTAAATAGTTTGAGTTGCCAAAGTGGTTGGGGGTAAAGAGAAGATAAGGATAATAATCTTCACATTAACTTTTTGGATGATACGAGCGTTTAGAATCTATCCCATCTGGACAGGTAATGGTGCCCCACATATACACCTGATTTTGGTGTACAAATGCTCTCTGTCACTTAACAGTAGTCCCTTCTCATGTTATCACCCAACAGCCTGCCTACCTTTTACTCACATGAATTAAGAGAAATTAAACTATCTCCTAATCTTCCTCCCTTATTTTGTTCACTAGTTTTGAGGTTCATCAGGGAAAAGAAGGAAGAATAGAGAGTACAAAAAGAAAAGGAAAAAAAAAAAAAGAACAACTTAATACTGTGAAAATAATACTAGTCTAAATCTCTCCAGTCACATGGCCAAGATGCATGAGGTCACTGTATCAGGCAAATCTGCCCAGCAGATCTGCCTTTGAGAAACACTGAATCAAACATACTGATATTTGTGGTCCAATACCAGCAGCCTTGTGATGCCATTACAGTGAGGTATGTGCTTTCTCCACATGAGCATTCAAAACCATCTCCATTTCTCACCTTTCATCTGACTTGCTACATGGCCTTCTTCTACAGTTTCAAGTTGAGATCAACAGAGCCATCAGCTCCTTCAACTCTCCCATCACTTGATGCTGTTTGATGACTGCTCGGCCTCATCGGCAAGAAACTGTAAAATGGCTGTTGTTGCATATATGGGTATTCCATACTTCCCTGAATCAATTAAAGGCAGATAAAAAATTAATCAAAGTTTCATTAGGAGAATAAATCACAATGTGTGGAGAAGTGGGTTATTATTTTCCATTGCTTTTTCTTACTTGAAAGGGAATTAAGTCGAATTCACTGTGATGGGTGGATGGAACTGAGATGGGTTGCTTTGATTTGAGGTTTGAAGAAGCAGCAGGAGGACCCAAAGAGAGAAATCTTCCATCAGTCTTGTTGAGATTCATATCATCAGTGGCTCGGATGGTATTAGAGCTGGAAAACCCCTCTCTGCATATGCAGAACATTAATGTATGTTAATTTAGATGAAAACACAAATCCCAACCAAGAACATGATGATAATCAGTAGAAAAAGAAGTTACCTGAGACCCATGTTGAATACATCATTCCCACAAGAGGATTCATCCCATCTGCAATAAGATGGGCCTAATGGAGGGAATTTGCAGTGGAACTGGAAGGAGTCATCAACAGAAAAGGGCCATGGACGCTTCATGCCGACCATCTATACTACATTCTAACCAATTCCACAATCAGAAACAGAAAAAAAAAATAAAAAAACATCTGTGCTTTTACTATATATCTTAAATTATAATCACTACTAATATCTAAAACTATCAACATGCAGTGATGTTTAATTGAAAGAAATCTCTGAATGAAGAGCAAAAAGGACTAGTTTTTATCCTTACAAGATATCCAAAACATACCCTTTCTTCCTCCGGCCAAGGCGGCATAGAGTTGCTACAATAGCTTTGGTTTGAAGGGGGCTCCATCTGAAGATTATTGACTCCAGAGGATGACGGAGGTGACGACGAAACGTTCACCTGCAACTGACCCACATCATGTTTTCCAGTCAGGATCCCAACCATCCATCCATATAGGAACAGATGCAAATACAAAAGCAGGGAAATTGGCTCACCATTGAAGAAGGTTGTGGCAGATGCTGCTGGATCTGTTTCCTCTGCATTGAAGAACGCCAAAAGGAATTTGGGTCATTGTGGAGAAGAGGAGGAGGGCGAAATGGGTACATGGGTTCCATTCTCCGTCTTTCATGCAGTCCATCATGGCTGAAATCCGTTGAACTCCACATTGGAGGACAGAGAGAGAGGAGCGTTCACATCATGTGGAAAAGGAGGGGGAGTAGGGGGAGCGGGGCTGTAGAGATCGAGTCCGGAGACAGGCATGGAGGAGGTGAAGATGGGTGAGAGATCTGTGGAAAGAGGAGGGAGTGGGAAAGGATTTGAAGGCTGCTGGGGGTGGTGTTGAGGGAGTGGGAAGGGAATTGAAGCCTGCTGATGATGTTGTTGTGGAGAGGGAGGACGATGCATGCAGAGGTTGCCTTCTTTTGCTGCTCTGCCATTCTCATTCTCTCTAACTGAGCAACGCCAAGGCCACGTTGAGGAATCTTCTTCTGCTTTGCCTTCTTGGAAGATCGGCTTCCTCCTCCTCCTCCCCCACCGCTGCTGCTATTGCTGCAACGCTGCTCTTCCTGCACCATGGCTGTGTTGTACATTGATTCTTTTGAATAAAAACACAATCACTGCCATCAACCCAACGACAACCCAAGTGAGACAAGTGCAGAATTCATTGAAAGGAGAAGAACCCAGATGATGAAATCTTCCTGATCATCTGTAGAAGCCCACACAATATGCGGAGAGGAGAAGAGAAGAGAAGAGGAGAAGAGGAGAGAGATGGGGTTGGGTTGGGTTAGTATGAGAATGAGAAAAGGAGGGCGGGAATGTCTCTTAGCATGAGCTTGTCTGAGAGACAAATCGATGCGTAAAAGAAGGCCTGCGAAACCACGCAAATCCAAGCGCTTATCGAATCTTCTTCATTTCTGTCATCCCTCATATCGCCCAAATCCTCGCTCCACCCATTTCTCCTTCTCTTCCTCTTCTCAAGCCGTCTCTCTAGTTCTCTCTCCCCACGGATCTAACAACACCACCACCAACGCCACCTTCCATCCCTCTCTCCATCATCATCACACCAACAATAGCAAATGCAACCATCAAGCATCAATTCATCATCATATAAATGTAGATGTAATCTCACTGTGGCCAACAAAACCAAACATGCATCCCCACCATCACACCAACAACATCTGTTTCTTCTTCTCTTCTGTGGACCAACAAACCCAACAAAATCAAAAGGACACATATGTTTGATTGTCGTGCATGTTCTGATCTCTGCATTGGTTGGTTTGTTGTGTCTATATACTATTATTGTCCATGACCCCACAAGCAAACATGTACACAGACTCTATCTTGGGTTTTTATTAGCTTGGATGTACAAGAATTTCTCTATCAAAGTAAAATAAATTGAGATATGAATGAGATTTCTTCCTCTATTACTTTTCAAAAAACGGACGAAAATGAACAAAGAAGTAGCTGACAATGTGGCCATGTCCAGTCATTTGCCTATTGTGGGACAGTGCAAGCACTAGCAACATTAATATCCACACTTGTCTTTAAAGGGCACAATGACTCCACATGCCTTTCTTTCGTATTTTGGTTCTTCTGAAATAAAGAAGCATATATGTTCGAGTTTGGTGAATATGAATTGGAGTTCTAATTATGCTAAAGTGTTGCTAATTATACTTTGTGAACTAGTAGTGTTTATGGCCTCAGTCAGACCTGGTCTGGATGAATCTTGTTCAAATTTGGCCCATTGAAATATGGGCCAGATATTCAAGTAAAGATCCAGATTAGATGTCTTAAACTTGGGTGACCTAAGCTCCATTTGCAAGATTATAAGGACCTTTTTGCTAAATATGTACGTCTTGTTGGGCCTTTAAACTTATATTGATTTAGACTCAACATGTCTAACTACCGGGCTAAGGATTTATGCCCAAGTTAGGCAAATGGTCCTGAAATGCAATTTAAGTCCAAGACAATGCAAACTGAGCTTTGGTTAGGCCCAGGATGCCAATGCCCATGAGCAGAACTGCTGCAGACCAAATTCAATAGATCATAGGTCAACTGGTTGGTATGAGGTCTAAATCTTTATGCCCAAAACTTGTAGGCAAAGAGGTAAAATTCTTTATATTTTCAATGTTGTGCCTGCTTATGTAGTGAAGCTCTCATTTTTTGTCATCTGGCCCACGGTAGCTCATTGTTATTATTATTATTATATATCTTCTCTTCACTTTCTTTTGCAAAGCATATGGGACTATAAAATCTAAGGGTTCCTTTGTTTGCATTAAAATACTTAGCGTGGTTAAAATTGAAGATCAAATGTGAGTTTTTAAAAATAAGCATCAAATAGCATCTTCTTTCATGAATTTAAAAAAAGAAAAAGAAAAAGAAAAAAATAGGGCCATCTCACCCTTACATTAAATGCCATTATGGTCTTAGTTTTGTAGTATTTCTAGTGTTGTGTGGAGAATAACTCTTTTCAGTTGACTCTGGATTGATGAATTATTGAGGTTTTTTTTTTCTTTAAAAGAGTTAAGGCTTTGTTGATCATGATAAAATACTTGATTTTGCAACTTCTGCATGATCTATTCCTACCGTAATTAAGATGGCCCAGTGTCAAAATTGGGGTGAGCATCAATTCATGGGAGGTAGTGGGCCACTAGGTAGCTGGATGATAGGTGGGCCCAACTCGCCATGTCTGACTTCACATTATGGGTGTGGCTATGGGAGGAGCTCTAGAAGACTTACGGCATTTTTATTTATTTTAGGGAGTGAGTTGCGATTATATAGTATAGAAAATGTTCTCCTGCTAATGGCTACAAGTCCAATCCGTACTGTGGGGCCCGCTTGGGCCCACCTTTCATCAGTACAACCTGTTTTATAGTCTTTTCATCCCATGACTAGCGAAAGCCCCCCGTGCTAAGCACGGGTAATGTAATTGGTAGTAGTTATAATGTAAAGGTCTAAAATAAAAAATCAATATAAATAGTTTAGAATGTAATCCTAAAAAAAAATCAATAAGTTGTTTATTTTAGATGATAGAGAAGAAGAAAGGGCTTGTGGCGTTTAAATGTGGGAAATGTAGAGGCATGAATAGAAACACAAAAGAGAAAAGAAAAGAGTTTCTGTGACATTGAATTATTAAAAACAATGTTATTAATAGGGCTAATATTAATAGGAGGATTAATGAGTGATATTAGTAAGAGGTCAACATGAGAAGAGTCAAAATCAAATTTGAAATTGACAGTGAAATTGGAAATTGAATCCAATTCGCTTCATATATAATAATGTGTCATAAGGGCCAATTTCACACTCATTGAACTTGCATTCGCTGTTTGGTTGAATATCAAGAAAATTTATAGTTAAGATATCATTAAACTCTAAGAAAATAAATCAAGGGTTAGGATAATTTAGTGTTACCAGCGGCGAACCGAGGTATTGGGTTTTTGGGGTACTCACCGCCGTGGACCTAGAAAAGGCCTGAATCTGGCTATGAGCTAGACAGTCCATCCTCTACACACACACTCCCCATCATACGATAAAATAATGAAAGAAAATAATATTATGGCCATTGCCCACCCTCTCAAATGAAAATCTCGGGCTTGCCACTGTGTGGGGTTTATCCTTTGTATCCACCTTGTTAATGAGGGGATCTTTCAATATGTTCTGCCATCAATAAACTTTTATCTAAGTGGACTCCACTTGCTGAATTAAATATAAATTATATGTAGTATGCTCGTTTGTGAATATTTCCCGATTTCGTTTAGGGCAATGAGGAGTATACAGTTTGATATGGTCTTATTGCGTAAAAGCTTTTACCTAGATGAAATTCCAAGACACCAAGGATTTTCTAGGGTTCCGGGGAGATTGCTTTGGCCCGTATTAGAAATCTTCTGTCATTTCTGTTTCAGAAATAGACCCAAAGCTTTGACTAAAGGAGCCTTTTAAAGTGTTAAAACTTGGAATTGATTGTTCCATTTGAATCTACCAACCAACCCATGACATGCTTACGTAGCAGTAAAATGGTGTACACTACTGTTCCCTGTAAAAAAAAACAAAAAATTACCTTCACTAAACAAGATATTTGAAACTCAATCTTGTGCTCATGTACAGAAGATCTGAACCACACGATCTTGGAATTGATCATAGCCCAAAAACAACATTCACCATGAAAATCCTTATCTCTTGAAAAAAATTTTTTTTTTCTCTGGGTTAACCCAATGTAAAGAAAGTCATGAGTGCTTACTAATAGAAACTTTTTTTTTTTTTTTAGATTTTTGAAAGTGGGCCACAATTAGTGGATTGGAGAGGGACTCATGAGCTGAAGATCTGCAATGTGGCCAGCAGCAAAAAACAGCATTCGTTAGCTGCATTGTTTTTTGTCCCATGAATGGATGCTGGTATTCGGTGGATGGATTTATTAGAATACAACAAAAACAATCAAATCTAAGCTAATGAGCTCTATATTTAACATTGTGTGTTCTGAACCAACACCCATAAAGAGATTCATGAAAGGTCCATTAATGGCTGGTTGGATTTGTTTGGTGGGTGTTTCCAGCCCCATACGTCCCCTGTAAAAGTTGGTCGATGGAGCACGCGAATCCCTTGATTCACCCGTGCAATATTGACTCAGCCTTTCTGATGTGGGTCTAGCCCTTTAGTCCAAATCCACACCATTAGGAACACCAACATCAAAAAGAGAGAACACCAGTTTATCTTTGGAATTGATTTGGGTGAGCTTTTTATGGTCCCTTCTTTAACACCAAGCTAACACTCTTGCCTATTATAAAAAGAGGTTCTTGTATAAGTGGTCTTAGATCAAACTTCAAATAGTAGCATCTGTTGTTATTTTTATTTAGGTGAACTTACTATTATTCAACTATATGATGCCACTTAAAAGAAACCCTGGTGGTGAAGTGTGACTCCACAATTTGCTGGTTGTGTGGAACTTCTTCGCGGGCCCCTTTCCCAATGACTACTTTGTTTATTTTTTTCCTTTCTCTTTTTCTTTCTTTTTGTTGTTGATGATGATGATGATGATGATGATGATGATTTGGATTTGGTCATGCATAAAATGTTCAGTTTATGTTTGCTCTCTCAAACAAGAGTTCACCTGAGCCCGTGTGGTTCATGAGACAATGGTTTGTAAAGGACCCCAAAATTTTATTGTCTCCAAAATCTGTGGTCACATTTGCATCTTAGAGCTCAATTCCCTTGTAATCAAGTTACTTGTAAATCTAAAATAACTTGTAATTGGTCTTGGAATAGAACAAAATTACTTCAACTAAAGTGCAATTCAGGTTGCTAAAATGCACTAAGCATTATTAATCCGTAGAGTGAGTGATCCAAACAAGGCTAAGTGAGAGGGAATGAATTGATGCAGAACACTCTGCCATATATATATATATATATATATATATATGGGGGCTGCTCTCCTCAGCTGCAGCCCCCCTCTATCCTCAGCTGCAGGCATGTGAGGAGGGCTGCAGCTGCTCTCCTCACATGCCTGCAGCTGAGGATAATGAGGGCTGCAGCTGAGGAGAGCAGCCCTCTCTCTCTCTCTCTCTATATATATATATATATCAATTCCTACTTCAGTTTTTAACTTATTGATGGAAAGTGGAGAAACATGTATAATGCCTATATCCCTGGCTGAAGGTTCTGTAATAACTGTGCAGATTGCGTATGCCGCTGAAAGATCTTAACCACAATCAAAAGCTTATGAATGCACACACTGGTCCACAGAATAGCACACAATGAGTGCATCATTTTATGTCCAGATGTATCCTAAGTCCTAACCAATGAATTACTCCGCATGAACACTCGCGCACATGTCAAAAAATGTGCGTGTGAGCAGTGGCGGACCCAGAATTTTTTATTAGGTAGGGCAGATAATGGCCAATTGCAAATGTCAAAATCAAAACCAACTACTAATAATCTCCACTTATTATATGGTTTAGAGACAATATTTTTTTTATTTTTTATTTTTTGATAAATAAAAAATAAATAACGTACATCTTACGACTCATACTCAATTTCTGCATAAGCTTTTTAAATACACCAACCAATTTCTCCTCGAGAAAATAATTTTTTATTCAAATTAATGGGATGAAAATGAATTTAGCAATCACACTGCAACGATAATAAACAAACTCTAGATAACTCCAGGGAAATATTAATTATTATCATCGAAGCCATTAAAAAATTATCATACAAAAGTAATACGTCTTTGGTTATTTCCTTTTGCTCCATCCGCAATATTATCGTAGTACAATCTACCTCTGGTTAGATAACCAAATCTCTCATTTTAAAATCTATAAGTTAAAATTTTTTTTTAGTGCATTGATTTTGGTAATAGAATCCAACTGTGGATAATGGTTAGATAAATCTCATCAAAATAAAAATAAAAAGCAGAGAGGGATAAAGAAAAAGATTAAATAAAAATAGGTTAATATGAGATAAATCCATTAACCATAGAAAACACAAAGGATTAGTAGTTTGATCTTCGCATAGGGATAATAGATAAATAGAAAGAAAGACATGATTTTAAACATAATTTTTTCTACTGTTTAGTCCCTTTCTCAATGGGCGACACAACTCAATCTCTACATATAGATAATAACAAAGCATAATGAAATGTGGCAGCACTTCAGTAGCCGTGCCTTCATTTTCTCACGTTTTTATCCCATCCAAACTAATCTAAAATGCATGTCATTGATATTATGGTTCCATTTTTTCCATGCCACTGCTTCATAAGTTATGATTGGAAACATGCCTTCTTAAATGTCTAGAAAAAACAAATTAAAGAAAGAATAAAAAAAAGGTTTTGTCTAGCTTTATATAATATAATGAGTGGAGGGCGACATGTGGTGGGAAGACTTTTATATGGGGCGACGTGCAAAGAGGTGGGGCGGGATTGGGCATCAAGCCATCAACAGATGCATGGGCCATGGCAATTGTAAGGAAGTCCAAGAATTTACCTGGGGCGACCGCCCCAGATATCCATAACATGGGTCCGCCCCTGCGTGTGAGAGCGAGTGAGAGATAAATTAAGACCTTGTAAAAAATGTTATATACCTAATCTTGTCAACTTGTTTCCTCATAACTCTTGTAGAAGCTCCTCTTTACCAATTTTTAAATAAGATATAAAGTTTGTAGGGTTCATTGGCCTTACCATATCGCAGAGAGCACTGAGATTGAGTCATATGTAGAACATTATGTCAAATAGATATTTCCAATTGACTGATCTAAAGTCATAAAATAAACGGTCAAAATAAAAAATTTATTCTCGATCTACTAGCTGTCAATTTCATGATCTTATGGTTATGAATGTCGTATAAAAGTCTTTTTTTTTTTTAATGGTAGATCCTATATCCTCTTGCATCTTGCAGTGATAGTGCCAACACAAACTTGGCATTGTCTTTAGAAGCACTAGACTGAGGTTCCAGCTTGAAGGATAGAGACAGTAGGTTTTGGACTAAAGTGACAACTCAAGTGGGTCTAAAATGTTGAAATCCATGAGAATCATCAGAGCCTACTTGGTTTTCAAAGCATCCCTTGAATAGCATCTGTAAAATGTAGTCTCCTCCACTGGAAATGGAAGTGTCTCTATCGTTAGGCAGCTCGGGAATGGGAAGCTGAAAACAACCCTTTCTAAGCTTTGGATGGCACATTTCAGCCCCAGTTCTCACTTTCTGCTTCTTACCACATGGTTGGTCCCCATGGCATCATTTCCTTTCTTGGTATCCAACTGCAGTTTGCTATTTCATCTCTATACACGTTATTCTACTGTGGGTAGTGTGACATGACCGCTTAGTTGCAAGCACTAAAAGCTAGGCAGTCCATTCACGCGCACAACAACAAGAGTGTGTGTGTGTTTTATTTTCTTAATCTAATGCATAGTTGAAAAATGAACTATTTTAATCTTAAAACTAGCTTAATCTATCATGTGAGGGCCCATCCGTCATCTTCGTCAACATACTCCTGCTCTAGTGCTCCACCGTTGTGTGCTTCTGTCCGTGCTTCATTACAATGTGCTCTACCACTTGCACTGGCGGACCAATGATTTTTGTTTGAGGGGGGTGGACTCTAATAGGTAATTGAATTTTGGAAGTCAATATCAACCAAACCGGAGCTCACTAGGTATAACACAAGCTTGATTGATCTACTTTCCTAAAGTCCCATAAAAATCTCCAAAGATCATAATCCAAAAGCCCTAAAATGACAAATAAATCTTTGAAATTAAATAATTAATTTTTTTAGGGTCGTTCTTATTTAATTACACACATTAAATTTTTGTAAATCATTAAATAATGTCTTTCTATCTAAAGGACTATATAAGTGAATATTCACAAGAAACCATCAATAGATTCACTATTTGATATAAAATGATTGCCTAACCATCATCATATTAAATTAAAACTTATTAAAGTGATGACAGTCTCATCCAGATCTACACGTGACCCTTAACTCCCCCATCTTTGTAATCTCCTTGTATAATTTTTAACTTGTGTTGACACCTTCCTGTGTCGACAGAGAACTTGGTCATTAATGTTGGAATTCAGTTCTTGATCTGGAGAATCTCTTCTCTGATTGCAGAGATTTATTAGGAGTTCATGTCTCTTTATAGAAGTATTTTTTTAGTAATAAAGCTGCTATGGGCTGGCCATTGGCTACAAAAAGCTAAATCTTAAAATGGGCTGGGCTGAAATGGATGGAAGTTACTTCATATGCCAAGTTCAAAAGGCCCATTTTGAGAGCCCTGCCTATTGGAAGTGCATTGGCATGTAGAGAGGGAATGAAGCTAAAAGTGGGCTAACAATTGTACATCTGAATACATCTCTAATAGTTCCCACCTTGCATAGGTTTTTTTATGCGTTTGGGTGTGACTTTTTGGGTACTGCTAAATTCCTTGACTGGACCTGAGCCATGTCTACCCAAAGTTAGTGCCAGGTGCCAACTTGCCCTGCATTGGCCCAAAGTTAGTGCCAGGTGCCAACTTGCCCTGCATTGGCATACATTTTCTGGCATGGATACTGTGTCAGCGCCCCCAAGAGCTTGTGATCATTTTCCTTGGGCCCTTGCTGCATATATGCTTTTGCCTGAAGGATTCTCACCCTGGGCCACCGACCCAGTTTAAGTGCAGAGTGAAGACTTAGTACTTCTCTGCTTCAGTAATTATTATTATTATTATTTTTTTTTTTTTTTTTTTTTGCTATCGGAGAGTTCCTAACCCTTTGGGCTGTACTAATCCTTCCGGGCCTAGAGCGAAGCTGGGCAAATTCTCTTGTAGCCTCAGTGTGGTAGTGCAGTTCCGAACCTATAATCTTCAAGTGCAAACCATGTTTTAGGCCAACTGAGCTACCCCTTGGGGTTAAACTTTGCTTGAAGGTTAAACTCTGCTTGAGCAATTGATTGAGTGGTAATGGTAAGTTATCATACTCCTGTTTTCCAAGTAGCTGCTAACAGTAACATGGCCATGGCCCACGGAGATAAAATCAATCATGTCTAGACGACTGATGGTGTGCGGGTGGCACATACATGTTGCCATCACAAGCCTTTTGGAGAAGTGTTGCACCTCTACTGGCCCAGCTGAAGCCAGAACAGGCCCAGTTAAGCCAAGAATCAGGTCTAGAGAAGCTCAGGCCCATCAAATTGCATTACATTATCTATTACTATGGCCACTTAATCAGAGAGCCTGAATGCTAGTCCCCAGATGCTGTCAGTGCTGGTTCTTCCTACACTGAATTCCAATATCAGGCTCAACTGGATTTGGCCCACAGTCCCTTGTACGGAAACCAATCCACCAAAATGCTCTCAATCAATGATTCCTCAATGATAGTTCCTCGATCACCTCACCTAATTCAAGTGATTCCTTAAAATCACCTCATTCTCAATAATCTCTCAATCAATGATTCCTCAATCAAATATGAAAAACCGGCCTTTACCCAGACTGAGGTCTCAATAACCATTTCTCTATTGAATTTCAAGCAACACATGATTAATCTAATAATTAATTTTAATTAGATTAAAAGCAATCAACCCACACAATGAGAAGGACACACAATGTATATGTGGAAAATCCTATTCGGAAAAAAACCATGGACCTTATCGTTTAGGCCAACAGACAACCAAGCACTGACTGCTCCCAGTACACATTCACCGTGCTTGAAACGAACACCTCAAAACTGCCTTCAAGATGTTTCTACTATAGAAGAGTTGAATGGAATAAAAACCAAAGCTTGATCTTCATCACAGCAACTAGAAGCCTTGGGGGATGATGGATCTCTCAAAATCTTCTCTAGGGTTTTTAATGGAAGAGAAGTCCTTTTGAATAGAGAGATAATAGCTATTTATAAGCTTTGATACGTTCCTCAAGAGGTGTAGTTCGATTAGGGTTTGACAAGTTATCTTGAGAGAAAATAGGAAAAGAGTTCTGGACACATTTCCAATTTTACGCACATATCCGCTCGAGAGGCTAGGGTGTCTGCTCTATCCTTAGAATTTGAACTGCAGAAATCATGGCTCGAGCAGCCAGAAGAAAAGGTCGAGCGACAGAGCCTCATTGAGGGTCCGCTCTAGTGAGTAGACGTCCCCTCAAGCGACCCCAGCTAAAATTCTGATTGAGAATTTTCTGTTCCTTGGAAAGTCTTGAATAAGTTGTGCAGTCCTTTTTATGAAAATTACACTTTATAAAGAGACCCGGTTTTATCCAATTTTCAATGAATTAGCCAACACTCGTAATACCTTGCAAAATATGTTCAAACATGTAATTGGTCAATACTTTCTGTATGTATCATTGATCTTATCAATGTACTATAAATCCAGTCCTTCCCCCAATGAATTAATACAATCAGTTTTATGAGTTAATCACATGAATTTACACAATTCTTTTGGCACTCCACAGAGAATGCCATAGCCTCATAGGTTTAGGCAGGCCAAAAAATTAATTCCTGTTACATGACCCACCTCCATACACTCTGCTTCACATCCCTGCTCACAGAGGGGTAGAGCTCACACTGACCAATCCAGCTAAAATTGGGTAGTTGACATGTACTGATGGTAGTTGCTTCAACATGATTGAAATACAATGAAGGGGAATTATCAAATGGAACAAGGCCACCAAACCCAACCAACTCCACCTACCAAATTATCATTTTCTTTGAAACACAGATAAGAATTCTAGCTACATGTATCCCTGCAACATCCACCAAACCCATAAGGAGTTAAGTAATTTCATTTGCCGTCTTCATCATCTTCTTCATGAATTGCTCACTCATACATTTAAACTCCAAAGATATAATTAAGAAAAACACAACCCGATTTGCAAAAACTTATGTGTTCACTTCAATTTCTGTGATTAAACACAGAAAAGAGAAGCATTAAATCACTCAACCAATATGGATTTTTCACATGACACACACCGAGTATGATAAATTTAAACAAACAGGAATAAATGAAAATCCAATAATCAAGCTTCAATACCGAAACTCATTGCCTCTCCAAATCTTCCACAACATCAGCTTGCAATCTCCTGTCTGATCTCTCCCTGCTTAGCATCCTTCGAAAAGAGCTCAGTCGAGAACCTGATCCCCCCTCCTTGGGGGACTGCCGGAGCACATCTGCTGCACCCTCCAAGCCTGAATCCAATTGGGGTGCGACCGCACCCACAGCCTGCTCCCCGTTCTCATTGGGGGCTTTGGGCTCAACCCCAGATCGACAGACCGGGCACGTCGAGTTCGAATGCAACCACATGTCAATGCACTCAGCATGGAAAGTGTGCTTGCAGTTGGGAAGAAGCCTAGCCATCTCTTCTTCCTCTAAAGCAGTTAAACAAATGGAGCACTCGACGCCAGGATCATTAGGCTCTTCAGAAGTCTTGTAGACGAATATGGGGAGGGCGGCGAGAACCGAAGGGTCGATCCCATGTTTGGGTGGCTCGTGGGTGTGGGCCTGTGCACCTACAGTCAATCGGTGGATGATGGCACGGCGTCTAGCTTGGTGCCTGAGAATACACCTAGCATAGATATGGAGGAGGACGACGATGACGACGACGAAGAAGAGGGAGATGAGGGCGACAAGCATGACCCTGTTGTTCAGGTTGTAGCGGGTCTCATCCTCACGTCTCATGTGCCACCAATTGTTTTCTGACATGGTTGTGGCTGAAGTTGTGAAGGGAGGAGAAATGCAGGAGGTACAGGTGGTGTTTCTTTCTCTCCTTATATGTGTGTAATATATGCAGAACTTCACCAGGATTTGTTAATTAATTATGAAAGATGTATGAATTTGTTTCACAAGGTTGACCGTGACTGGTCTCATTTTTGCATTTGTTGTCTTGATGTGAATCCAAAATCAGTAGGGTGTGAATGGCTAGGATTGGCTGTGCTGTTTTTCATGTCGTGTGGACCATTCTATGGCAAGGGTGGATTTTTCAAGTCAACTTGGGTAAAAGACAAGCAAAAGGATGACAAGGAAAGAGGGAAAGTAGGAATAGTCAAACTTCTCCAACGTGTAGATAAGGGAGAAGGGAGAATCACGTTTGGGAGGCAAACAGTAGAATACAATATACAATGCACACATCAAAGCTTGTGAAATCATGTGCCCTGAATCTAGTAATTGAAAAACTATTTTTAGAGTAAAACGTAGCTGGTTATGACCCTCATAATGAACTTATAGATTTGGGCTTACAGGATTTTGCGGAGACATGATAAATGTGATGGGCTTACAATTCAAGGTTTATTGATTTTTTTCTTCTCTGTCCTCTGCATATTTTTCAATGAAGAAACACTTCCTATGCAATACAAAACTGAATGAGGGGCAGAGTGTATGGAACATTGGCCCAATAAATACAAGAATTATTTGAATATATACAAGTAAAAAAAAAAAAAGACTCATATCCATGACATGATTTTAGGTGGTTGAGCTAATGCTATAAAATGGTTGGTAAAACTTATTCGATAACTTTATATTAAAAATGACACCCATATCTTAAAAACTCATTTGTGTAACGAAAGGATCTCACGCTTTGCAAAATCCAAATTTCATGGAAAAGAGTAATTCCGTATTAAATCAAACTTCTCTATTAAGGAAAATTAGTTTATTCTTTTTTATCTTTTTCTATAAAAAAAAAGTGCCACAGTAAATATAAAACAATCAACTCAAAAGAAAACAAGAATAATTTTGGTTTTTTCGCCTAATTCTTTGATCACATACATAACACATTCACCCTAAAAAAGTAAATTAAAAACAGTGAGGCTCACAATCATACGTGAAAGAAAGGCTATACAATATTATACGTTTGGAAGGAGAGGTTGAACGAGCCACTTTTTCTGACCGCGTTTGTTGGGTGTTGGAAAGTTCCTGGCAGGAACGATCGACTGGCAGTCAAGTCCCAAAGTCAAATGACTCACCTGCCTCTCAATTTCACTCTTTTTTCTGGATTCCTTTTTGTGTACTCTAACCCATACACACAATTCCTTCATTATTATTATTATTGGAGGACACTTGCAAAGGACCTTTCATTTTCTTCTTCTTTCTGATAATTCAATCTCTTGTGAAATTGGGGGAATCCTTCTTTCTTTGACTCTTCCTATTGTAGGTAGCGGCTGCCTAATGCTATTTTAGAATCGTTGATGAGATCTCATTGCCTTTGAGATATCTGGTCGGTGGTAATGTTTATGCTAACAAATTTTCACATGTGCAAGTCTTGTACAAGGGCGGTGTGCAAGTCTCTCTCTCTCTCTCTCTTTTTTGCAAGCTATCATGTGAATGGGTAAATTGCTATCATGTGAATGGGCTAAATTTGATTCATACTAGGCATGTTCTGTCCTAGAATCCCAATTTGACAGAGACAGAGTAGTATTGGATCACTGTCATATCAGGAGGAAAATAATACCATCCCAAAGTTTTAATTGCTGAATTCACTGACAGTTTAACAAGAATGCTTGATTTTAGTTGGGACCCAATTGAAGCCGTTATGGATCCAGATCCAAATAAAAAAAAAAAACTTGAAACCAATATCTCAGATTTTGCTTGAATATCCATTGGATCCAATAAGAATAGAGAAATGCGGGACAGTCCAGTGGTAAGGGGCAGCCCAGCTCACCTTAAGTGCGACCCCTGGCACCAGCAAAGCACAAGTTAAGAAGGTAGGTCTGATTGAACAAAGCACAAGTTAAGAAGGTAGGTCTGATTGAACAGGGAGTTGAGAATAAGAGGTTGTTCAAATTTCAATCGTAACAACTTTAACGTTTATTTAATGAGCAGGGCTCTCCTAAATTGTAGGTTAGCTCATCCTAAACTGGAATGGTGCTGGTTCCACAAATAAAAATTGATTATATCTATTTTTTGCATGATGGAATTGAAAAATCCAGTTATGATTGGATTTTTCTTGATTTTGGAGACGATCATCATGCAAAAAACAATGATAATCAACTTTGATTTGTGGAACCAGCACTGTTTTAGCTTAGGATAAGTTAAGCTTCAGCTTAGGAGAGCTGGCCCCTTATTTAATTCTTCAGGGTTCCGAACAAAAACAAAAAATTTCTTCAAGGTTGTTTTGGTCATCAATAGAGTTTTGCGTTATAAATCAGACACTTTTCCAATATGTAATCGGGAATCTTTAATTAGTAGCCGCATATGACTGGATTACCATGCCAAAATAGTAATGGATATCACAGAACTATCCCCTAATGGAGTCACCAAATATGAACGTGGACTACCAACTGGCCATATATCACCCCATGCTATCTTGGGCTGAAACCCAAGATAGCACACAAGTGGAAAGAGGAAGCCCATACATGTGGGAAGAGTGGAATATCCAAGGTATATTCCTGGGCAGCCCGGTGACATGCGAGGATCCTGATGACTTGAAAAGTCCTTTACCTGCTCATTTTAACCAAGGATTCACAGCCTGCTTTGGATTGAATTTTGTGTCCTGTTGTATGGACTGGGCCTGATTTCTTCTAAAGACAGAACTTGACCATTCATGAGCAGACACACAGCAGATGCAATTCATATTTCCGTAAATGATTGGGAGCAAGCCCAACCAAAGCCAGGCTTGCACTGGATCGGGCCGAGCCTGAACCAAGCCCTGGTTTTGCCTCTTCTTTTAGGTGCGTATATAGGTTCAGGCCTACTTCCTGACATGAATACCCAGAGGGTTGGACCTGATCCAAAGGCCTGGCCTGACATTCTTAATACAAAGGGTGTGGATCTATTGCAAATGGGATGGGTCTGGCATGATTTCAAGCCTTTGGGTTGGATGCTGGCGTAAGTCTTTGACAGGAGCAGAACTCTGTGGTAGAGCCACTCAAAATGAAGGCCCTCACCGTGATGAATAACATGATTAGCAACCATAACATTATTCATCATATGGTCAATCTTATGGTGGATTATCCTGAGGAGCGAGCTCCACCCGAGGGAGAGCATTTAAAAGTATTTATGTTGCATCCCCTCACGTCTTGAGGTTTTGATAGGAATGATTAGCAAAGGTTTTTGAATGAATGGTTAGCTAAAGAAGCTTTAATATGGTATAATAGTCTTGAAAGTTCTAATCCCAAAAAGAATTGCTCAGCATAAAAAAATAAAAATAAAAACAAATAAATAATATTATCTAAAGTGCGCTGGCTGGGCTCCACGGGAATTTAGGTGCAACCCTTGAAAAAAGGGTTTGAGAATGCCACATTTGACACTCAGAACGACTAGATGAACTCTACCCAATCCTCAGCCCGAGCATGAGCCTGAAAATCCATGTCTAAGATTTGGCTTTCCATACCAGTTGGACCAAGTGGGCTTTTAGCTTCACCCGGCCAAACTTGCACGGTAGATACTCTCGTCACACAAACGCACCCAAGGGTGCAACTTAGCTCGAGAAAACCGAACTTGGATGGCCTGACCCTCATGAAAATCAAATTTGGCTCTGATGTATGTATAAACAAGGTATATAGGTTGGGTCGGGTGTTGAAACAAAGCCCCAATTGAACCTGGGCTGGGCTTTCATGTATGTATAGGAGAAGTATATTTTCACATTTATTTAATCTATACATTTGTGGGGAACTCTCTCCCACGGAGGGATTTTTATTCCCCACCTTTAGTTACGAGGAGTCCTACTTTTTAGAAAGCAGGGATTGAAAATCTCACACCACCTTATGCTGAACTTTTACATTTAAAAAAGTGCATACGATGATACAATTTGAGCGTGTTTCTTATAATCTAGCTATAATAGACATTATTTCTTATAGTGAAGGTAGAAGAAAATGACCACCGAAGGGATATACATCGTGCACGACTGCACATGGTCAGTGGATTCATCCTGTCGAGTCAAATACCAAGAGGATACCCTTGTCAAAAACGATAAGAAAAAAAAAAGACCACAAACCTTATGTATATACCAAATATGAATCACTATACACGGACATTCACAGGTATAGATGCTAATATAAAAAACCTCATTATATAAATAATTTTATATAAACAAAGGCCTTATTATAGGAAGTACTTTACAATGTATATATTTTATAAGATTAGGCCCATTTTCTTCCAACACAATGCCCATCACTGCCCATCTTCCTCTTCTTCAACTCAATACCCATCAGTCTAGGAGTGCACAAAAAATCCGTCGATTCGTAAATCCGATCCGATCCGATCCGCAAATTTTTATCCGATCAAAAGGTAAACGGATTGGTGACCAATTGAAAATTTTGTAATCCGTTAGCAACGAATCAATGGCGGATTTCACCTTCAATCCGCGGATTCAATCCGATCAAATCCGTAGACATTAAATATAAAAAAAAATATAAGGGGTCTAAATATAAATTAAGATGTCTAAATTTAAAATATGAAAAAAAAAAATTAAGGGGTTAAAATATAATTTTTTTACAGCATGTTTGATATTTTTCTTTTAACATTAGATTGAACGGATTATTCCGGTCATCCACGGATCGGATTGGATCGGATTTTAACAGCCACAGATTGGTAATGGATTCCAAATCCGTCAATCCGTAAGTAACATATTGGTGAAGGATTTTGGCCCAATCCGCACCAATCCGATCCGTGTACACCCCTACCCGTCACTACACCACTCCCATTACTCCCCATCAGGTGCAGACCCATATAGTGCCAACCTAGGGCGGTCTCCCTATCTGTTTTTATATGGAATATTTCATGCGAACTCTATGCATGTAGTGATAGCTTTGCTAAGTTTTGTATAAACTTTACTCAAAACAACCCTGACTGTTGATTCATTAGAGTTAGTTTTTATTGGCTTCCTACAACGTGAATTTGAGGTGTCGTCAATTATAGGGGTTTGTAACATGGTAATCAATTTAACATAGAAACAAGCCTGCAGGGGCGGACCTACACAGTGCCAACCTCTCTATGCCCACTCTAAGTCATCCTCATCCTTTTACACAGTGCCAATCATTTGCTATCTTATGGTCAATTTGGAAGGAAAGGAATGCTAGGATCTTTAGGGGTTCTTCATCTTCAACAACAGATTTGATATCCAAAATTACCTTTAAGATTGCAAAATGGGCTTTGGTTAGAAAGGAATTCTCTAATTTTACCTTTAACGATATTAAATCTAATTGGGGAGCTTGTATGGGGTGTGGCTCCTTTAAAGAGAGGAGAACAATCCATTGGTATCCTTCTCCTTTAGGGGTCTTTAAGTTTAATGTGGATGGTGCTTCAAGGGGTAAGTCAAGCCCAGCCGGGATTGGAGGGGAGCTTCGCAATTGTAAAGGAGAGGTGTTAATTATATTTTCCAAGTATGTGGGTGTGTGTGATTCCAATGAAGCGGAGGTGCTAGTCATTCTTAAAGGTCTTCGTTTGTTTTCTTGTAGATATGGCGGTATGCTTATCATGGAAAGTGATTCATCAAATGCAATTGCATAGGTGTCTGAGAGAAAGACTAATCCTTGGAAGTTTCATTTCCACCTCAATGAAATTAAAGAATTATCTGTTGGAATCAATGTTTCCATCCGTCATGAGGTTAGATCGGCTAATTTCATGGCAGATGCGTTAGCCAAGCAAGGGGTTGATAGGTTGCTCCCTTGGGTAGGTGTGATTATGTAATTGGTTGATAATTTGCTTCCTTGAGTGGGTGTGTTTATGTACTTGGTTGATAGGTTGCTTCTTTGGGTGGGTGTATTCTTGTTAAGGTGGTGCATTTCTCCTGCACTTCCGCTTTCTCTCTTTCTTTGGTCTTTTGTTGTTTGTCCCTTTTTTTTCTTTGAATGAAATCTTTAGTTAACGTTAAAAAAAAAAAAAAAAAAAAAAAAAAAAAAAAAAAAAAAAAAAAAAAAAACTCTCTCTCTCTCTACCTTTGTTGAATTTTTTTCCCCATTTTTTCCCCATTTGCAATCACTCTACTTATGTATTAGGTTGCCTATGATATATGTGATTATTTTCATCAAAGAGTGATGGTCAAATACGCAAAACTTTTCAATGAAATGCCTTTCAAGTTCTGACAATGAGTTAAGAATATCTTAAGCAGTTGAACTCAAACAGAAATCCTACGTCCTCCATTACTCCCCATCATCATCATCCCATTTTGTGCGGGGTTTGAATATGTCATTAGGGCCCATTAATAACTGGGAGGGGCTTCGATTAAATGATAAAAAGCCCAAACCCCGGCCCGACTCGTGTGAGAAATGCATGTAATTTAATTTAATTAGTCCAAACAATTGCCTGAATGCCCACAAAATTGATTGAGCCCAGCCCAATTGATTAAATGGGCCGGTCGGGCTTGACTTTTACGGCCCGTGTTGGGCTTGAATATGCCTGAGCCTTGCTTGACCCAGCCCATGAACACCCCTAGTTACGGGGAGAGAATTTGTTACTCAATTCAAATTGGGTGGGCATTTCTTCATAGAATGAGTTCGCATGGAGGGGAATTCTCCTGGAGAAAGTACAGTCCAGCTCTATGGATCCCATTTGGGCTCACCTTCACACTCTTAATACTCTATTCTATATGCCCGATTTCTACTCATCAAGCCTTCATTCTCTATTAGATTAAATATGGAAAGAAAAGACCATTAGTTAAAAGTCCATTAAACTTTAAGGCCGTTGAATCGAGGGTAGACCAGAGTTGCACCCCTATAAACACAATTCACCATAATCGGTAAAAACTGAAAGCATGAAAAAACCAGTCCTAAGTTTTAGTCTTCGGAGAGAAATTCTCTCTGATTTTCCTCGATTTTGAAGAGAACGCTAGTTTGGGTGAGGAGAGGAAAACTAAGAGGGGATTTTTCAAATCCTCCAAACCCATCAAAAACCCACTCTTCCATTTATTCCTCGTCTTCACTTCCCCCATCGAATTTTGTAATCTACATAGGCAAAGCAGTACCTAAGCTACAAGAGTGACACCTCCTACGTGTTTTTCAAATTTAGAATGCAGTGGTTGCTCCCTTAAAAAATTCTCAAAGAGAATAGCATTGTTCTAGTTTTCGGTTTTCATTTTCAAAAATATAGTATCACCAAAAACTGTTGGGTGGATCTATGCCATAAAAGTACATTTGCAGGGAGCAATGTTTGTGAAAAATCAAATTGATTTCGGAGAGAGAAGGACGACGTCTTTGGTTTAATATTAACATTTTCTTTATGATTTTATACTTTCCGAAATAAATAAATATTTAGAATCCTCAAAGTTTTCTTGGCTTGCAAGGAAAACCCAGAATTGGATGAAGCATGGATTTTCTGGGAGGACTCCTCGCTATAGTGAGAAGAGATTTTCTCCACATGATTCCTCGCTTCCCTGGGCCCCCCATCGGACTCGGACATTCCTCGTGTAGATTTGAAGATCAAGATCAGAACCGTTAATCATGTATATAAAGTCTAAAATGGATAGTATGTCAAATATCATCTATTGGTTTATCACCAATTTTTAGATAATTGTAAAAAAAAAAAAAAAAAAAAAAAAGACTAAAAAACTTAGTTTAGTTATCATTCTAGAGCTCCGTGGACTGCTTTTGCAAAATCCAAACTGTTAACCCACCACAAAAGGCCAAAAATGGCCAGGGGCTCCAATTTGATAGCTTAATTCGTAACAGATCATGAGAAGATTGGGAAAAACATTGGACCATTGACCTACCATGGTGCCAAAATGGAATCAATTGGTAGTTTTTTTTTTTTTGGTTTCCTATGGGCCCCACAACAGTGATTTAAACCGTTCATCATATCCAAAAGTCTAAGAATGTTCAGGTAGCCAATATTCAGCCAAAGATTCATCACAGATTTTGAGATGTTTACAAAGATGTCCAAACCCTATAAATTGAAAATTTTCCATTCCTGCAGAGACCATTTGCACGATCTGAACTGTTAATCATATCTGAAAAGACATAAATGGTTGGGAAAGTGAAAGCATAGTTCTTGATGCATCATGTATTGTGTGTATGTAAGAAATTTGTGAGAAAAAGTAGAATCATGGGATGACAGAGTGTGTATATACTATATAGTATGATTCCTTGGAGTTTTCCAAACATAGAATCCAATGATTCCTTTCCTCATAAATCCTCATTGAGGATGGTTTGGTTCCAAAGGAGACGAGGAAGGCCCAGCAAGGATGGTTACCAAAGGTGCCCCTACAGTTTTGCAACAGACCCATTTCTAAGGTAGAAGAAAATCATTTTCTCCAGTCCCACACAAAGAAAGTAAAATCAATCCTACTGTGGAGACCTTTTTATCTGGACAAAACAGTGGAAATTGAAAGGCAGAAATCTGCCTGAAAAGAAATTACTGTACAGAAGATAAAATGCATGAAAAAGTGTCGCCCTCAAGCATGCCCTAAAAGCTGTGACACATTATCAACATAAAAGTCCTGCCACAACCGACCATAACTGGCAACACCGTGCCAAGAGTTTTTATCTGTTTCTGCACTTGGATTCTGCGTTTGCAGGCATTTCCAATAAAATAAAACGCATGCATGATGTATTCATTGTAATATGTGTAGGGGCATTTTCAAATATAATAAGACTCAAGAAGATCACATGCCCCCCACACACACACTCTCTCTGCTGTACACAAACCGCCCAAACAGTTCAATGAGTGAGCAGTTGCTCATAAGAAAACAGCCATCAGTTTTGATGCTCTCCTACTGGGCAGTCAGATTTAAATCTGAATTTCTGCATGGCCAAGGGACCACAACCTTAGAAGTTTGGGTTCAAGTACATACCTGAGACTTGTAGGATGGAACTATGGAAGTGTAAATGGGCATGGACCACTGATTGTCTACATCCTCTACGTTTCAGATGCAGTCCCTGGATTCCGGAATCCAAATCTATGATGAGTGGGTCCCACTTGATAAATTAAAAACACTCAAAAGCGCTGTGCCCCCTGGGGTATGGTTTCATTTCACTCAAATTGGAGTGAGGGTCACTGTTAGATTGATCACATAAAAGTCGTTAATACACATCAAGCCATAACCCACATCTTGTCTTGAGAACCACGGGCAGCAAGTTGGTCAGCAATGCCGAGTTTCACCCACTTGTCCAGGTTCCATTGCTGGGTACTCTGCCCTCCCCCACTTGTGTGGGCTTTTTGCGTGTGTGGGCTCTCTACCCGCTCCCTTGTCTGGGTTACCCAATTTTTATTTTTATTTTATATAAAAGTAGTAGCATGTGGAGAGGGAAGATGGAGCGTGCCCCAAATCAGTTCATGCAATAGTTAGGTTGAACTTTGAATGCGCTTATCATCTTTGATGCATGGGTTGAATTACAACACACAGGCCCCTCCATTGAGAATTTTAGTCTTTCGAGAATTCCCTGATCAATAAAATCATAGTTTCCAATCAGGGAGTCAGTGATGATTTTGCCTGTTACACAACCAGATTTGGTGGTCCTCATGATTGTACTGTGTTTTGAATGCATACTGTATTTTAAGTTATAAATTGGAGTTGAACTAGATTACAGATACAAATATTATATATATAGTAATACTGGCATTAAGTATAGGTTTTGGCCATGGAAATCCAAAATGGTGTCTAAAACATTTTTGGAACAAATGGGCTTCCCAGAACATTCAAGAAATCAGTTCACAACCGTAGATTGGATGTTTAGGGCATATGTGTCATTCTCCTATAGAAGGAGATGGTTAGAGGTGTGAACATGTCAGGCAAGGTTAGGTTAGACCTGAGACCAAATTAGACTCGACTGTCAAAACTTTGGGCCTGAGATGAAATTGAGACCTGATGGGTCGTGTTCAGGCTTAATGGTGAAGAACCATTAGCCTGTATACTATGTTGATGTTCCTATTTCCATATTAATTAAGTTTAGAAGTGGTCAAGAAATAGCCAATCATAGATGATAAACCAACCGAAATCAAACTATTGAAAGATGTCATGTTAGCCTCTCCATGAATGATATGCTCAAGGAATATTTGGAATAATCAATTTTACATGGATAGGTAATGATAAGTGATCTTTATGACTTAAGTAATATTACGATTTTAATCAGCTAAAAAAGATATGATCTTCATAACTACAATTCATTTTATAACATTAATCCACAAATCAAAGGAGATTTCTGAAAATAGCTAGCCCCCATCCTCTTATAAGCCCTTTGTTTTCTGCACTTTGTTCTGTACAGCAGAGTCACCTTTGACAAATCCAAATTGTCCATTCTGCTACCCATATTTATTGACTACACCTCAAACACTGATCTAATTATTTGCAATTGTTGAATTTATTCATAAAATACACACACTCACACAAAAAACATCAGTTAAATTTGACGTTCTCGAATTGAAACTGTAACAATTTATTTAACCCAAGTGATTTTTGGCTCACCATGAGTAAGGATGAATCCGTAAATGAACAGTTTTTTTTTTTTTTAGCTGGGTTGAGGGAAGGAAAAAAAAAATAACAAGAGGAAAAAAGAAACCAAAACACCAGGAGAGAAATATCATCCATGTGCAGGTCCCTTGAAAACTGTTGTGAGAAAAATGATGTCAGAAAGGGGGCAAAAAAAGTAGGGACGTCAACAGACCACCGACTACCCAAAGGAGTCAGCCCAAAAAATCTGAGTATAGACTCTCATCTTCATTTAGCCTGATTAATAACCGGGTATGTGTAAGACCCCACCCATAGGAGCACTCCGTTAGAGCAAGTCCTGCTTTGAGCGAAGAGGTGTGATCTACCCAGGGTGGAGTGCTTCAGTTAGCACCGTGAGGCCTTGTCCAAGTCCCACATCGGAAACATTCAAGTCCTAACCCTGGGTTTGTATGTGCGACTTGGTCTTAACTACACATGATGTGTTTTAAAAGCCGTGAGACTTCAGTCAAAGATAATATATTATACATTGTATATGATGTATTGGTATGTGTAAATCTTCACTACTATGGAGGGCCTGTGCGGATTGTATTTTCATATGAATTTGTAAGCATGATTAAGTTGATTTTGTCTAAGAAAATTGAGTATAACAAATCCCAAAAGTTAGGGAATAAAAACTAATTCTCAATAGTCAATATGATAAGGACTCCTAAATAATTAATTAACATGCAGGGACTATAAAATAAATTCCCCATAGCTTCATCTCTTTCAACACCACCCTCCACCTTTCTACATCTTTTGCTTCATTTTTCCTTTTTTCCCTTTTTTTTTTTTTTGGTAAAACAACTTTCCACTCCTTTGTAGCTCACTTCAGCTTCAAGGTTCAGGTTCTGTTTATTTGCATAGAATACATAAGAATTAAATGCATGGGAGCTCATGTCATAAGTGGTTAAAAATGAATAACCTAGGGGAATGTACAAAAAATGACCATCAAATAACCTCCACCCTTTTATGTGAATCAAGGGAAGATGGGAAATGGGAAATGAATTACCTAGCCATCACCTCCACCCCCCTAATTCAAATCCTAGGACGTTTATATTGCTATCTCATATCTTCACCCCTCACCTCTTATCATTCACACTTCACCTTTTTAATAATCCTTTGGCGGACCTCATCTTACCATGTATTCAATTCCTATGTATTCTAATGCAAACAACCAGGCCCTCAATGTCCATCAACAACTTTCCATCCTCTCTCTCTCTCTCTCTCTCTAACTTGGGACAGTTGTACAAAACTTGTTAAACTACCCACCCTCTCTCTCTCTCTCTCTCTCTCTCTAACTTGGGACAATTGTACAAAACTTGTTAAACTACCCACTCACCTAGGGTTTGATTCCTGGGTGCCAGTGTGAGATGAGATGTCCTTTTCCGTGAGCGTCTCATGTTTCTCTATGAAGGTTTCACCTTTATATTCGTAATTTCATTTTCACATCGTACAACTTCTAAGTTTTCTCTACCAAACCATTGCATAGGACAATGTAACTCCATAATTCACATGTATGGATTGTCCACCTCATTCTCACACAAGGTACATGAAAGTTCTCCTTCCATTTTGGTCGCCTACCGATCCACGAGAGCACATGACCTCTCCCTTTTCTCTTAGTATTCTGGCCTCCATTCCTCAATTTTCTCTCTTGTTCATGTTCTAGACCCAATCATGGAAATCAGTAGGCTATATCTTAGAGATGAACCCGTCACATCTGTTGCATGTTCTTGCAAACGGACAATAATACATCACATTCGACGGCCAATCTTTTGCAAGAACTCTCCCTAACCACATTCTCAGTTCTGCAAATTTACAGGACCATCCCTGCCTCTCAACTCATACACTATTAATTCAGGATCAGATCAGCTGTGGTAAAAAAACTTCAGAAACTGATGGAAAACGCCATTTTGTTTTCTTCCAAAAATTTAAACCCAAATCTTCTAAGAATAGACACCAAAATGACCCAACTGAGCAAGACGCTCGCTCGCTTTCTTGTTCTCTTTGAATCCATAAACCGCTCAGCCGAGCATGACAAGTATTAATGAAATCAGAGCATTTTTTGCTTTCGCTAAACCTCCTCCTCAACAAAATCATCAAAACAAGATTCAGCCCAACTGATTACTGACCAACTATGTTGCCTAGATATCATGAATATGGCAAGGGCATACCATGGACGTGGACGACAAATTTTACATATAAAAGGTTTAGTATCATATGCAATTCGACGTTATTTGTTGCTTATTTTAAAGTAACTGGGCATCATAGCTGACTAAATCTGGAAATCGTTCAGACAAGTAACCATGAACGATTGAACAGTGAAAGCATATCATCATATGAGCAGTACAAAAGAGAAAAACCTTACAAAATACCCCATTCTCTTCTAATCTAAATTCCTGCATATCATATTCTATTATGTGGAAAGCAACATGGGTTCGCCAAATAAATTAAAAAGAACACCACATGATTGCATGCTACTGCTGCTCAGGGACAAGGACTTGTCCTGCGCCCTTCGCGAGGAATTTTTAAATATGACCGATAGAGCTGTAAATATCAGATACTCGTCGTTTGGGCCTCGAGGTAAAATGCAAGCAGCAACAATTCCATGGAAACTAGCACGGCCCCCTTCAAGCGGACATTACAATCTAGATGCATTCCCCAAGAAACAAGACCATTTCTAATGGGAGAAAATGCATCATCTTTCTCTTATTTTCAGCACCAAACAACATCTAGTTCAAACTCAAATAGAAAGCAACAGCAATTAAAACAAAAGTCTACTACCATTAAGAGATATCAAATGAAAGCAGAGGAGTCTGAGTTCTGATCAGTATCTCCAACTGCTAAGTACTAACACAAAATAACATGCCATTTTCCCCTTTCAACAGTACACTAAATGCAATGTCAAAACATCAGAGTCTAACAACAGAAAGACAAGCAAACTAACGAAACAAACAGGAGCTCAAAGAGCCCATCCAAACAGGGGAAAAGTAAAACAGCTGATAAAAAGGAAAACCAAGGAAGGAAAAACCTGGTTATACAGATTTACTTCCAAGGTAGAACACCATCGAAATCAGAAACCGAAATCGCTCCTCCTTTTTCTTCTTCTTCCTCTTGTTATTCACTCTAATCTGTAAAAGAGCAGCATTCTCTCCTCTGTGGAGACAGAGTCCTGATGAAATGAAGGAAAAGAGAAAAGATCATGAAGAAAAAAGCAATGGATCGTGGAGAATCCATGATTTTGGCAAGTGGGTATTGGAAATTATACCTGGGAGAGTAAGGATTTCGGTTTGTTCATCAATGGCGACGAGCAGAGGACGCCGAAGACGGTTTGTTGGCGTCGGCGTCGTGCTCCTCCTCACCCTGAATCCGTGCCGGGATGCGGAAGCCGGAGAATCCACCAGATGCAAATCCAATGGCAGAGATGGAAGATGCCGATGGATAGTGGTGGTGGGTCGGAGCCGATTGATGCTCCGCGGATATCTGCGGCGGCAGCAGCGGCTGCTGCTCCACCCAAGCACGAACGGAAGGTGAGTTACTGGACTGAAGGGGTCCCCTCTGTGAAAAAAACGGATTTTGCCCGAGCAGCGGCATCGGCGAAGGCGCAGCGAAGACATAGCCTCCTCCTCCTGCTCCTTCTCCACCGCTCTCCGCCGCATTCCAGACAATCATTCTCTGTTGCTGCTGCTGTTCCGGCCAGCTGTTGGAGCCAGCGTCAAAAGCCATTGGAGCTGCACCGGAAAAAAGTGCTTGTTCGCCGGAATGCATTGGGTGGTGCTGGTGTTGGTGGTGGAGGAGCATTGGGTCTTGGAAGGATTGCAGAGAAAGGCGGAGATCCTGGCTTTGGCTGCTGGTTCTGGAGAGAAGGTCAGGTGGGTAGTTCTGGAAATGGATGGAAGTTGATGCAGAAGCACCAGCAGAAGAAGCAGCAGCCATGGGGAAGAAGGACTTGATAGTGTCTGCAATCACATCCGAATCTAAAGAAGGCGGAAGAAAGCTTGGATTGCTAAGATGCTGAAACCCAAACGGCGCAACCGAAATCGAAACAGCCTGCTCAGAAGCTTCAACAGGGTTCTTCCCAGCATCTCCTCTGTTCATCTGCTGCTGATTTGGGTTGCTCTCTGGTTCAGGACTTTGATCGAACACGTGGTGGTGGGGAGGATTGGAAGTGGCAGTAGGCTGCCACGGAGGGAGCTCTTCGAGCTCGTCAATGGCGGGCCTGGAGTTCTTGATGAGCCAGTCGACGGCCTTGCTGGGGCGGTCGTAGCCGAGGCGGTCCTGCACGTCGTAGAACTTGATGGCGGTGTGGGCGGAGAGGCGGACCCTCCGGTCTCTCGGCCCTTTCGCCGTGCACACCTTGCTGTGCCGGTCCTTCCTTCCCGTCGACCGGACAATGTGACCGCCTTGAACCTCCACGATCTCTCCTCCCCCACCGCCCCTCACGGCCATCCTCGACGACGAAGACGACTGCTGCTGGTGGTAGAGCTGGTGCTGCTGCTGGTGGCGATAATGGTGTTGGTGATGACTCTCCCCCATCCTCTCTGCGAGCTGTGCATGTTCGGATGGTGCGGATGGGGAAGAAAGGTAAGATCTTTTCTTGGGTGTTTGCTGGTTTCTGTGATGTGTTTCTACAGCTTGCTCTTCCTGCCCATGAAATGATTGAAATCCTTCTTCTTCTTCTTTGAATTGTTCTTGTTGATGATGTTGAGTCCTCTTCAGAGGATCCAGAGTCACCCTCCTCCTGTTTTCCTCTTCCAGTTTTTGATTTCTTGCTCTTTTTCTTACAGGGTTTCTTCACTCTTCTTCCCCTCCTGTTGCTGCTGCTGCTTCCACTGTAATACCTGATGTTGGTGGCTCTTGCAAAAGGCCTTGCCATCCAAGTCCCCAAATTCCATTACCAATACCATGCACCCAGATAGATGATGGGAGAGCCAGATGCAAGAAAGTTACACAGCTCCACTACCTCTTCTTCTCTAACCCATTCTCTCTTCACTCTTCCATAATAATAAAATTAGATTAGAATGAGAAATGAAAGAGAAGGAGATAAAATAATCCCAATCGCAATAAAATAAAGAGGAAGGTAGAGAACATGCTCTCCTCTTACTGTACTCTCTTTTGTCTGCAGTACTGCAAACCAGCAATAGGGACCCACTTGAACAAGCCAACCAAAAAGGCTCTCTATCTGTCTAGCTACAGACCCAACAAGGGTTTCTCACCTCAAACTCAAAAAGATTAAATTAAAAAGAAACTCTTGTTAGAGAATCATTAGATGCGGAGAGAGACCGAGAGATGAGAAGGAGATTTGTGTAGAAATAAAAAGGCGGGGCTGGATGCTTCTACTGGGGGGGTTGACAGATAGGGGTGTCAGAGAGGGAGATTAAAGCTCGCGCTCTCTCTCTATGGGCGATGAGTGCAGCAGCTGCTGCCGCCGCCCAAACAAACACAAGGCTCTGCTTGGAGGGGTTGAGACTTGAGACTTGAGACTTGAGAGACGAAAGTTTTTACCATACAAATCTCTCTCAGTGATTCTAGTTTTTATGTTTTTTACGCCAATCTTGGCTGCTTAGTTCCTGCTCCTGATGTTAGATCGGTTATATCCTTTTTACCTCTTATGAGTTAATTTAGATTTAGCTCTTCCCCTCTTCCTCTCTTTTATCTCCGGAGGGTGGGCTAAGTGATCAGGACCGTAGTTATTCATTCTTTCAAACTAGAGGTTTTGGTATCGACTTCTGATTCCCCCTACTTCAGGAATTGAATGTTGAGTTAATTAGTGCTACAATCTTGGGGCCACAAGAGTGTTTATTCCGCTTAAAATCTCTTCCTCTATTAGGTCTCTTCTACTTTACACTAAGCAAGTTTTCTATATCTTGATTGTGGCTCTTTTACATTGCATGACTTCTTTTGGTCTTTTTTTTCGTTTCTATATTGCTTTTCCAAAAGAAAAGACATCAGCTTTCTCCCTCCTCTCCCATAATTAACTCATCTCTCCTTCTCTATTGCCCCCTCATGTATGAGTAGTTAAGAATACTTTAATACTTCTTACAATGAGAGTAAAATGGAATGGAATGGGATTCAAAGGGTTCCTAGGGGTTGACTTACTCCTCTTTCAAGTTAGGGGAATTTTTGGGCAATGACTCCTCATTAGCATCATTTACCTCATGGAAAGAAAGGGTAGCATTGGAAATTTGGGCAGGGCCAGAGTGGTATTTTTGTGGAGCAAGGCAGCAAGCAATGGGGGTGGGTTGGGGTGGTGACCCTGAGTTGATTAGTTATTGTGGGGAAAACGACGGGACGTCCTTTGGAAATTGACAGTGTCTGTCTTCCCTTGGCAGGAATAGAGGAGTTTTCCATGTCCATAGCATCTTGTCTCGATTGAACGAGGAAAATGCTGGTGCTGCTTGTGCTGGTGTTGATGTTAGTCATGTGCATGGCAACATAGCAAGTGATCCGGACCTACATGCTGTCAAATAAAATAGGAATTTTTATGAAAAAAATCCAAACTCGTAATTCACGAGACAGTGAAAAATTTTAAAAATTAGGGAGACGCCAAAGTGGACAGTGCTTTGTATATAATATTAATTTTTTTATTAAAATATCATTCATCTAATATCTGGTCCCCCCGATATCCTCACCCCATTCCTCTAAGGCCAGGATTAGAAGACGAGAAACACCAAAGCGGAGATCTGAAGTCACAAGGATTAGCAGATGAAAACCTCTCTTTCTCTCTTATCTCCCTTCTCCAAGTTGTTGTACCCAAAGAAGCCATAAAACCACACCAACTTCGACAACAGGTTTCAACAATGAGCATCCATGATGCACCTGATCACCTTTGGCTGCCTAGACAACATCAACTTCCTCTCCGTGATCGCCATCTTCGTGGGGCTGTCTCTTAGGACGCACGTCGTCTATAGAGTTTGAAGGGTGCAATGCGGGCACACATCAATTTGTGGGTCTTAGGGCCTGTTTCTTACCGAAATTTATGATTAGAATTTGGGAGGTTGGGTTTTTTTTTTTGACATGATGTGACATTTTATATTCTGACATTTGAAATGCTATATTTCTTTCATTAGAATTTCAAATTCCAACCATTCAAAAGGCTTTTTGGAATTCTTGAAATTTCACTATCTGTACTATTTGTTAAAATTTCAAACCCTCCACCAAAAAGAAGGATTTCAAACTCCACCTAAGGAGACAACTTTTGGAGAATTCGAAATTCTCTCAGACAGCTAGCTGTTGGGTTTGTGATGGGTTGCATCTTTTTTATGTTGTTGATGGTGGATGGTATCCACGTCTATGCTCACTTTTCCTCTTGAGTCGCTTCAGTGTTGCAAGTGTGAAAAGAAAAGAAAGGGAGTCACAATATTGGGATTGCGCTCGCGATATTGCAACTAAGGGCATTATGTAAAAGAAGAAATTAACATCTTATATGAAGCACTGTACCAATGATTTTAAAAGTTCTTTACTGTAGTATAGATTATGAATTCAAGCTTAATTTTTTTAAGAAAATCGATCGCAAGAAAATATAAACTTAGAATTCTTGAAAATTGTAATTATGTGATGCCTGTCTGTGCCCATGAATGAACAATCTAAACAATTCACACTTTTCTTTCCACTATCAATTAACTCTAGCATAAATTCAATGTTTATCCAAGTTTTCTTTACGCTATCCAATTGATTATACAAAATTTGGCACCCATTGTACTCTATCTCGATGATTAAGATTTACATGACTTTGAAACCCTAAAATTGTTTTCCTTGGAAAAGGAGGGTTCTCTTTTTCACAGGTAGGCTGTTGGATAGACACTATAAATTGGACCTTTTAAGGGGGCTTGTTTTTTAAATAAAAATTCAAATAATTCATATACGGATGATTTGTAAATTCTCCAAAAATTGTCCCCTGCGTGAAATTCTTAAATCCTTCACTTAGTTGGAGCATTCAAATGCTTAAAGGGGATTGGAATTTAAGAATGAGAAGTGACAATATCACAATGAGAAGTGTCATTCTAATTCGTCCGTGTGTTTTTGGAGTCGGCCCAAATAGGTGCATTGGGTGCTACAATATATCGAATTTTGGATATTGTCCGTACAACGGTTCTTAAATTTGATATTCACCTATGAATTGTCTAAGTTTAAATATTTTCCACAAAATTATTTATGCGATATCCTAGGGTCATGCAATATCACTCATATCGAACTGTATGATATCTTGGGACATGCAATATCTCACATATCACCCTGTGCGATATTCCAGGGCTATGCAATATCATGCTAATTTTATACGAATAGCTTTGTGAGAAATATATAAAGTTGATATGTTATGGGACAAATGTCAAATTTAGAGGCAATTATACAGCCGAAAAATATCCCATATCTTATATAAGTCTATGCAGATTGTTACATGAAATGAACCCAACTTCTAAAGATCTTTTAGTATTTAGTAGGATCCCAAAAGCTGAGATTATGCTGCTTGCTCTATGAGGGATCCCAATGTTCAAAATAAAAAAGTAAAAACAGAAAGGAGAAAAAGTAAGAGCACTTATATGGTTGTGCTCACCATCTCTATATACTCTCCACTGTGCAGCTTACCAAAAAATGGCACTGTATGCCTCCACTTGCTAATGCAGCACACTTGAAGACAGCACCATCAGTAAGGGCACTCAATAGGTGGGTCACACAAGGACGAATTCACCAGCTGTAGTATTGTTAGGCAGACCCACCGAATTGAAGGGTTTCAGCAAAATTATTGAAAATAATAAAAGAAGTGTCGAATCTGGTGGGCCACACTTGCAAGAACTGCCCGACTATAAGGACTCCATATGCAGTTGGCCAGCTGACTGACCTAATGTCTCCAGGCTTTTGGATATATATCCACTCCAGATGAGCATAAGGTTTTTTTTTTTTTTTTCTACATTAAAATACATATGAATTAAATACATAGCGGTTAATTAAAAAAATAAAGTTGAAAGGTGAATTCTTAAAATTGAGTATCAAATAATATTTTTTTTTTAAAGAAAATGTTATTTCATGTTCGTTTCTTGGTTAGTCACCTCATTTTTAACTACCCTATTGTATTCTATTGCAAAAATAAAAATAAAAATAAAAAAAATAATACAGGGTAATATGATGCACCCTCATTTGTTTTTGTGTGTGTGTGTTGTGGGGGGTGGTGGGGTTGGTTTTCAGCTGACCCTTGATTCTATGGGTTAGATCGTCTTTGATTCTATGGGTTAGATCGTCTTCCTTTGTATAGAGAGGTCTGTGGGCTGGGAAGGGGATTTTCAAGGGGTGATTATATGAGCAGCCTTTTCATTACATTTTCTTTCTCTTAGTTGTCATGCATCCAAGTGGGTTGCAATAAAATTGTGCAATTCTTATTGCTAACGCCGTGGCACTGAAAAGCATTGCCTATTAACTAACACGATTTTTACAATGAGGAATCATAATTGCAACCAATTGCCTTACTACTACTGGAACGAATATAATTAATCTCAGATATGTTTGAATCTAACGTGATAATATCATGATATTTTATTTATATTTTATCACAATATTGTTAAGATAAAATAAATCTTTATAGTCAGAAATGAATTTATCTCGATATTATCACGGCAATCTTGTGATAGCAATGCATTAAAGGCTAAAGATGATATATATTTGGAAGAATACCATACATTCTTAATTTCATCATTCCATTTTATTTTTTTTAGTTATAAGAATTTTATATCATTTCAATGATATTCTTTTATAATTATCAATATGAAAACCACAAATTTAAAAGTATCTTGATATTATCTCCTGCCAAATTATCCCAAAAATGACTTTAAAAGGTTGTCATGCTATCAACTATATGAAGATATCTTTACCAAAAAAGGAAAAAAAAAAAAATATATATATATATATATATGGGAAGATTGTATATCATTGCTTATGTCTTTTTCACAAAGAAATTGCCATCCCTTAAAAAGTAACAAATATTAGCATTTTTAATAAAGGTCGACTTCAATTGGGTTGACTTCAATTGGGCCATTAACTTGTCATATAGTATAAATTATCATATAGTAGTTAAAAGTTATACTGGTTAACTTAAAAGGAAAAAAAAACCTAAAAAAAAAGGTCTGATTATTTTAAATATTCATGTTTGCATGAAAAGATTACCTTTTCTTTACTTATTGAAAAGAAAAGGAAGGGAAAATGGTCTTAAAACCAATTCAATTAAATATTCAAATAAAGTTTTCCAAATAGTTTAAAGTACTTAAACATCATATCAGATTAATTTTTAGTTAAATAGATCCAAAAAGTAGACTTACCAAACGACTCCTTATAAAAAATAATTATTATGCCAAACAGCTCCAAACCTTATAAGTGATACTTCCAAGTTCTACGTAATATATGAATGGAAATTTGACTAAAATTAAGAAAATTGAAAGCCACAAAAAAATAATTAGTTTGACTAAACCCTAAAATTTAACCCCCAAAATGATTGATTTTTCTTTTCTCCCAAAGTTGATATATGAGGCATGGAACTCAAGGGGACCTTTTGAAAGACATATTTAAAAGAGTTTGATGCTTGGAGTGGAAGCTATAATCATCATTTGTTTTTTTTTTTTTTTTTTTTTTTTTTTTTTTTTTTTTGGTATGCCAACTAAGAAAATCTTTTTTGGGAGGACCACATAAAAAAACACATAATTTAAAATATATGGGGCCTTTCGTGGGAAAAGGCCACAGACGTGGAAAGAGCAGCATGCTGAGGATGGACCCATGGGTGGCAGATTGAGAGGTAGGGTTGCCAACCAATCGTGCAACCCCTAGTTCTCTAAGTTCATCAAGTTAAGGTGGATACATAGCCCCTCAATTTAGCTTATGCATTCCTAACATCACTACAAAGTCATTTGCTAAGAATGGTTCCGCTTATGCGAGCCTCCTTCCCACTTGAGTGGGCTGCCTTTTCATGTGTATGCGGGCTCTCTTTTGAGTTCCGACCTCCTTGACTGGGGTATAAAAAAAATAAAATTTCATCTGCTAATTATTCGACAATAGCTTTAGGAAAAAAACATACAACTAACTAGAACACTTTTCTCGTCTCAAGAGAATATATACCCCCATATTTCTAAGGTGCCCCCACTCATCTGGTCTCAAAGCATCAAAGCATAACCGCACCGTTTCTTCCCATGCAGGATCACTCTTGAATCCACACACACAGCTAGCATATTAACTTATTTGATTTTCTCATTGTATACTCTATGCTTATTATAGAGTAGCCATAGCTTCTTAATGCATATTTTAAAGTTAGCCTTATTAGAGTGGACTAATAAATTCGTCACAAGTAGTGTACCTGAAGTGCCATTGTGCGTACAAGATTAAGGAAGGTGGTTGTGGATGCACATAAATCCATTCCCACTTTCTATTTTAACTAAAGCGAAACAATATAGAAAGTGCTATTTGAACTTTGAAGTGGAATTTCAAAGAAGATGTGAATTTTTTTAGAATGTTAGGAAAATTTTCCTTTCGGGTCACCGTACATATGTGAGTCATGTCTTCTTTTATGTGTGTGAGTTGTGTCTCCTTTTATGTGTGACTTCCGATCACCTCGCATGTGTGAATCTAATAGGTCCTCAGCCTCTCAACTGCTATACCAAAAAAAATTAAAACAAAATGCATGTGAAGTAGAATCTCATCTCATATGGTTTCCAATACAGTGATCTATGAAAGACCATCACATTACATCTCTAGCAACTCTCAAAATTCGGGAATTGGTTTCCTCTTTGGGGTTACATCCGAAGTCCCAACTCCCAACACTTCCCTGTCTAATCCTCTCTTCTTCTCTAATTCCTCAAAAAAGCATCGAATGTACTGAATATGTGACACAATTCACAAAGTAAGAAATAAGACTCTTAGATGTTAATCTTGAACTAATAGCATTTCTCTTGTTATATGTGGCCTAGTGGGAGATGGGTCTCTCTCTTTCTCTCTTATCCATATGCTTTTGTTGTAATGGGAGAAGGCTGTGAGAGAGAGATGATGGTTCTGACTTCTGACAAAAAGAAAGAGGCGTTTTGTGTGAATGTGTGCGTGGAGTCGCTTTCCTTTATTCGCCGTTTCAGCACTGCAACCATCTTTTTCTCTCTCACAGCCCAGCAGCCGCTTCTGCACTACCAGCTGCTGCAGCTCTATTATTTAGCCTCTGCTGCCACTCCCGTGCCTCCCTCTCTCTGTATGCGCAGTTGAGGGTCTGGGTTATTGTCATCTATCTATTCATTACTTCTCCTTCCTAAAATTTCATTTCCAATACAATCCACACAAAACTTATGCATGTTTTTTTGTTGGAATTTTAGAAATTCCTGTTTGGAGAATTCCTGAATTCTCAGACAAAGTGGAATTCATGAATGCTCCTTTGGGCTTGAACATCTAGGAATTCCACCAAAATGCGAAGGAAGTGGAATTATTGGATTTCCAAAGGTCAAAAGAGACATTTCATATAGTTGGAATCCAGAAATGCTAGTAAAAAAATATGGTTCAGAAATTTCATGTCTAGGAAGTCCTGGACATGGTGAATTCCTAACAGAAATTCCACTTAAGAAACAGGGCCTTAGTTTCCATAACTTTTCCTCTCTCGGATCCTCCAAGGCTTTAGAGAAATCCCGAGTTATAGGAGTGGAACTCTAAAGTGGATCTATCTTTTGAAATCCAAATAGTTCAATGTAAAATCTCTTCACATATGGGTGGTACTTTCAAATTTTGCATCGGAAGTTTGGATTGACGTAAGAATTTTAAAAAATTCCCACATATGTAGAGGACGTTTATTTTAAACGATTTGGATTTCAATAGATGAGTTCCATTGTGCAATTCCACTCCTTTTGACTCGAGATTTCTTTAGATTTAAGCCTAAGAATATATGAATCCCTACTCTCTCCTCTCATGAACTAACGCCAACACACCCTTTTGCCAGGTAGACATATGTTGTGCCAGGTGGGATTGGAATGGGAGGTGGCATGCCCGGTTGTTGGGACCTACACAGAAGAAAGGAGAGTGAGGGAGTGGATGGAAGAAGCCAAGAGGGAAAGGGGGAGGCATGTGCAGTGTGCTAGCCCACTTGAATGATGAGATCACGTTGGGGTCGATCTCAAGTCTCAACCATGCCTAACAGAAAGGATGAAATTAAAGAAAAGGAGGGCCTTTTCCAACGAACTATCATGGCCCCTTGTGGACTCTTGTGCACTACTGCACTAGTGAATGGACATGCACCTAGAAAGAGGTGAGTTGGCCAGTTGAAAGCTTGGTCATGTTGTTTTGTGACATTGTTGGTTCATCTATCACTTGATAAAGTTTTGCTTTGATAAAGGCAATATTAACCATTGGATTGGGCATTCTTGATTTGATTGCTTTTTATTCTAAATGCTTTTACCTAGAGTAAATCTTTTACAATCCTAGAGATGACAGTTTGAATGTATGATTCTTATGTACATAAGGTAGCCCTCCATTGACAACAAGGGTTTGCTCCCTTATTGTCACCCGGCTGCCCAGGGATGACCTTACACAGTATGACACTCTTTTCACTTGTCTGGTTGTTCTTCCCGTTTTGTTGGCTCCTTTTTCCACTTGTGTGGGCCATCCTTTTCACTTTGTGAGTTTTCTCTTTCCACTTATGTGGACTCTCTTTTTCACATTGTAGGCTTCATCTTCCAACTTGTGTGGGTTCTCTGATTCCTCAAGTGTAGATAGAAATGAAAGAGCTGAATAGAGGTGTTGCTAGATCTCTAGAGGGCTACTTACTTTTTGCCTTTGCTCACTGTAGACTGATTGATTTTAAGGTTTAATCTGAGAACCAAGGCCTTTCTTCAGTGATACCAGCTACTACTGTCAGGGTTCTGTGACAACATCATGGGGTGAACCCCACTACAGGCTGTCTTATGGATATAGCTTGCCTTTACAAGATGAACACATAAGTTAGATGGTGTGAGGACCCATTGCTGAAGAAATCTTAGGAGAAAAAAATTATCAAAACTAGAAAACCATGAAGGGACATGGCAACTAGCGTGGATTCCTGTCTGGGCAACTTTGATCATGATTTAAGCCCAATATTAGAAGCTTTTACATTGGATTGAAGGATCACTAGAAGGTGGAAGAACTTAGAAGATCCATTTAGCTCAATTTTATGTAATTCAAAAACATTGAAATCCAAAGGTTAATATTCAAAAATGACCATCAAATAATTAAGTTATCCTTCAATGACAATTGAATCAAGGAAATATGAAAAATGAATACCTAGCCATCACCATAGTAATTTAATACCTAGGAAAGTCAAGGTCCTCACTTCTCATTTGCCCCTCAACAATTTAAAATAATCGTTTGATGAAGCTCATTTGACCATGAATTTCTATATATCCAATTTAAATGTATTTTATACAGACAAAAGGGCCTAAGGCTGGTAGAAGAGGCATAGTTGCCCATAAACCATTTGAATGATCAGTTTCATATTAGTAAGAAGTGTTGGGAAATTATGTGGCCTGACTGTCATGGGGCTCACGCTAGATCGAGCCCAGCAGTGTGTGGTGGATGAACTCCTAACAAGTCCTTATCTAATCTCAGTGTTGTTAGCCAGTAATCCCAAAATCAATTGGTGATGGGAAATTGAATAAATTACTTAACAACTCCTCGGGTGGAACATTGCCCAAACCCAAAGTACAGGCCCGCACAAGACTACAACGCAACATGGGGCTTTCTTGCCCTGCGTAGTTGCACCCACACAAACACATAACGCGGTATTACATTTTTACCCTATGTGGTTTCGAATCCGGGATTTGTTGGCTCTTATATCATTTTAGAGTTGCAAGCCAGTAATTCCAAAATCAACTGGTGAGATGAAAAACTGCACAAACAACTACTTAACATTTAATACCTTGTTGTACAGTTAGAATAAAATATAATCAAAAGTCAGTAATGTTCAATTTTTCTCTAAGGCGTTTTGGAATATCCCGAGCTGAAACATTTTTCGATGGATGGTGGATTGGCCTTATTTTTCATAATGCTTCATAAAATCAAAGACTTCTCTTAGTAATACAAATAAACTGAACTACACTGAATTATCAAGCTCCGCCAACACCCGATAGTTCTTTGATTATACATCTGCCCATCCTCTGCTGTCTTGCCTTTGGTAAAAGTTGGCCTTATATTGATTTTCTGTCACTCTTTTACCATCACATCCACCCAAGCACCAAGTACATACTTCCCAATTGAAGGTGCACAAGACATTTACAAACATTTATGTGAACAGTGCTTACCATTCGCCTAGTTGAATTTAATTTGGTACAGCCTTCAAAGCTCGATAGGACCTCTTCTGCACCCCAATTGCAGTTAGAATACATTCACTGTCCCAACTTTGTTGGTCTAATGAAGGGAAACTGAGAAGTTTTTTTATCTCTCACTTTTCCACCCCAAATGGGAAGCAAGAACAGCTAATAATTGATGTCTTGACACTTTAACTGTGAATAGAGGGTGCATCCCAACCACCATCTGCGCTGACACACAGATGGAGACTTAATTTTCAACATGAATGCATGGAAACCATACATCTGTTTGCCCCAATGAGACAGACTGAGAAAAATTAAGATTGCCATTATGAATACATTTGCACGTAAGTTTGGATATTCAAATCTTCATTTGAGGAGGTAGAATTCCTTTTATGGTTAGCTAGAGAAAACGAAACAAACAATATGAGTTTATGGGAATTGATAAAACTATACTAGAAGATCCATTGTAATTTTGATGCAAAATCACAAGAAGGTATTGGTCATCATGTCACTGTGTGCAACTTGATAATCTAAATGTAGTTAAGGGCTCGTTTTCCTACTTTACTTTTAGTAGTAAAGCGGGTTCCAAGGTGCGGATGTAGAAGGAACCCTTACTTCACTTCAATTGGGATTTACTACAATGATTCTAAGTTGTCATCTCCTACCAAAGGAGACTAATTGATACCTATTTCGAGATCTTTACCTTTACTTTTTAATATAGGCCTTTTTTATTGGAAGATAGTACTTAGAATTCCTAAGAATCTAACGGAGAAAACAAATAAGCCCCAAGTTGTAAGTCCACACGCAACATCAATGAGGTACATAGTTAGGAACTTGCATTAGATAATTTATCGTCATCATCACTATTCCTAAAAGACAATGGTATCTTGCCCTCACACGGGGGGGGGGGGGGGGGGGTGGTGGGTTTGGAAAAGCTCCTTTTCCATTTTCATTCATCTATCTTGTGGAAGACTAGTTGTCATATCAACATCAATTTATGCTTGCATTCATTCCTTAGCTTCTAATATAAAACTTCTTATGGGTAGGTAGGAAGTAGAAACAAATGTCAAGTTCAATAAAGTTAGGATAGAAGTCGCATGATCACACCTAAACACATGATTAAGATTAAAAAAAGACTCAAATCACATATTTTTATATTTCATCAATGGATAGTGTCACGTCCCCCGAACCCGATTAAAGAAATAACCGGATGCGGAGAGTGAATTTTTAGGACTAATTAAAAATTTTGTCCTTTGGGCCCACGGATCGTAGTACGCGGTGAGGATTATACATTTCATGCCTCTTTTCAATTCATAAATACTGAGTTCATAAAACTCTATACACATGGTAATCTGAACAGAGGATAATATCTCATCAATATATAATGAAAGTTGACAGAAAGAGATAAAACATCTAGAATCAAGTTAATTATTACATTGGCCATCCCAAAATAACTAAGGCCAATAAAAGGAATCAATTCAATGAGTTTAAAAAGTTCCAACGAGGGAAAATAAAGAATAAAGAATATAAGATTAATTCCCCGTGACTCTCTCCTGTGCCGGGCAATGATGACGCTACTCTACGTCATCGGCACGCCACTCCCGTGCCTCCTCGATTGGTTGGAGATCCTCTGGGATCTCCTCACCTGCCTGCTCCTCGTAGAGGTAGGCATCACCTGATGTGTCTGCACACCAAGGAAACAAAGTCAACAACATATTGAGCAATGATAAGCAAAACATAATAAATATGACATGTATCAAATACAGAATAATAACAGGTAATCATCATTAGAATACAATGATAGCAAGTCTACGCATAAAGCGAGAATATGTATAAGTGGAGTCAACAGCAAGAATTCCTAACAATCATCTAACAATAACCACTATCCATGCAATGCAAAACAAGAACAAGACAAGAGGGAGACTCCGAGGATATCCTATGCCACCTCCCGGGGTACCAGTAACAATCCATACAAGTCCGTACAAGTACAAGACTACTGATACCAAAGTCCGGCTCCAGTAGGATCCTAGCTCCCTGTCCTGGGAATAGCAGCACGGTCCAATGCCCGCTCCCAGCTATTCTACGCCATGGACGCCGTCCTACGCCGACTGCCCATCCCCGACAACCGAGTAACCGGTTCGTCGTTTTAAACCCCATACTGCAGATGGCCATGATATGCAAACAAATCCTAAAGTGGTTCTGACACGAAGACAAACAAGACAAGCAAGTCTGGCTAGTTCCAATGTACAAGACAAGATCCTGGGGTTATCTCATCAACACAATACAAGATTTCCAACACGTGATAATCCCCTTTCATTTCTAGCCAGTCAAGTTTATCATACAGGACAAGGTTCCTACGATACATTCTAAGTCAAGTCCAAGTCCTAATTCGATAAGAATCTATGTTTCACCTTTAATTAGGTATTTTATGTCAAGAGTGTACAAGGTAAATTTACAACGGATACGATTCATGAATCAACGAGAAGTTACAATCCATTCCTAGGTAAAATGTTGTCACCCCTGTATCCAACATATCCTAATAGAGTACATATGGAATTCGGATCGACAATGCTACGAGGGAAATCCCTTGGTGTACAATAATGTAAGGCATTGGTCGCTTCAGTTTCCATATGCAATCGGTTACAATACACGTAATACCCGAATACCTAGACAACCATCGAATTCACACCAAGCAACGTGATTCGATTTAATTCCCATTTATGGTCAAGTGATAATAGGTTCATGGTTTCCAACATCTAAGGCCCAAATCTGAGTTTTAGTTTCCATCCAAAAGAAAAAAGGCATGTCTAGTTCCATTAGGGTAGCCCGCGGTTGACCAACAAGGTGTCCTCGATCGACCTGCTGCACAGACGCGGTCGACCGGCCAAATGGCGCGGTCGACCGGCTGCACAGACGCGGTCGACCGGCCAAAGGGCTCGGTCGACCGGCCAGGTGGGCCCGGTCCACCTACAGAGGCTTGCGAAACCAGCTCTCTAGTTTTCTAACCGGAGCCTTTTCCGGCTCACGGGTAGTGTCCCCGGTCGACCGGCTGAAGGGGCCCGGTCGACCGGCCAGTTAGCGCGGTCGACCGGCCTGCACGGGAACGCGAGTTCAGAGGGTTTTTTGAACTGTTCCAAACCCAATCTGTCTCCTTCTCTTTTTAGGCCTTTCCAAGGGCCATTTCTACATCAGAAGAGCCTCCTGCTCTCTCCAAAACTCCATTCCAACCTCATTCCACACATTGCATTCTATTACCCCCAATTTTACCAATTCCATTCAATTCCAAGATTTTAACCCAATATACATTTCTCAAATTAAACAGGAACATGCTTGGAATTAAAAGGGTTAATCTACAGAATGTGTACAACAGTCAAATATAACAACAAGCATGTTTAATATGTAATTGCGAATCTACTTGCCTCAACCGGAAGAAATATCAGAAATGGGTGACTTTCGAGGAGAAGCCTTTCTACCCCCAAATCACAAATCTAACCCGACAGAACGAAACCTAACATACCAGGAAGAACAAAGGAAAGAAAATAATTCAGATCTAACCTAAATCTAACCAAAAGGGAGATTAAAGAAAATATGAAAAGAGAGGAAGCTTACCGGAAGTTGTACCGGAAGAAAGAGGGGAGGAAGAGATTGAGATCTACCGGATCAGATCTTCGAAAGAAGCTTTCTTGGGTGGAGTTCTGGCTTGAGGAAGGAAGAAGAAGAAACTGGGCTGCTGTTTGTTCTTCGTTGCAGAGAATAGAATAAGAGATTAGGGCTTGGCATCGATTAAGAAGAAGAAGGAGGGGAAAAGACTTAATTACCCCTTAAGTGGGCCCGGTAAAGAATGAGCCACTTGAAGGTCTTCTGATCATCGGATCGCGACGAGTCAAGAGGCAAAACTGATCTATTCGACGAGATCTTTCCAACGAACCCAAAAATCATGGCGTTTGGAATATTTCGGAAAACACTCAATTTTCCCTAAATTGCAAACTACCCCCCCTACTATGACCAAACGAACTCCGAATCGCACGAAACTTCGCAGATACTATTCTAATACTAAAAGAAACTTGCTCAAAATCTAAACCCACTTAAATATCTAAAATACAATTAATTAAAATAAATATGCATTTAAATGGGTCAAGTCGGATATTGGGCCCAAACTGACCCAGTAAGGTCACAGACCTTACATCTCTCACAAATAAAAAGAACATTTGGTCCCCCAAATGCCTAAACATACCTCATCTGGAAAAAGATAGGGGTACGCCTTCTGCATCTGATCCTTCAGCTCCCACGTAGCTTCCTCTGAACCGTGGTTCTCCCACTGTACCTTAACCCATTGAATGGTCTTAGTACGCAACACTACCTCCTTAGTGTCGACGATCTGCGCTGGTCGCTCCACATACGTGACATCTGCTTGAAGCTGAAGTGGCTCGTGTTGTAACACGTGTGCGGGATCTGGGATATACTTCCGAAGCATCGAGACATGAAACACGTTGTGCACACCCGCTAACTCTGGCGGTAGCACCAAACGATAGGCCACGTCTCCAACCCTGCTTTGGATCTCAAACGGTCCCACAAACCTCTTGGCAAGCTTCCCTTTCTGACCGAATCTGACAACACCTCTCATCGGGGAAACCTTCAGGAACACCATATCTCCAACTTGAAATTCTAAAGGTCTCCGCCTCTTGTCTGCATAGCTCTTCTGACGATCTCTGGATTCCTTCATCCTCATCTGCATAATCCGGACTTTCTCACTAGAATCAGCTATCTCTGAGGGGCCATGAAAACTCCTAACTCCAACTTCTTCCCAACATGCCGGAGTTCTGCATCTCCGTCCATATAAACGGAATATCCTTCCTCGTCAGCTTAGTCAAAGGAGATGCTATAGTAGAGAATCCCTTCACAAACCTCCTGTAATAGCCTGCCAATCCAAGGAAACTGCGAATCTTCGCTACATTCCTCGGGCTACTCCAGTTAACAACTGCTGCAATCTTCTTAGGATCCACTGTCAACCCTTCCTTAGAGATAATGTGACCCAGAAATGCCACTTGCTCCAACCAAAACTCACACTTACTCAACTTGGCATACAACTGGTTCTCCCTCAAAAACTGCAAAGATGCCCTCAATTGATGCTCATGCTCTTCCTTAGTCTTTGAATACACCAACACATCATCAATGAAGACTACCACAAACTGATCCAAGAAAGGAGAAAACACCTTATTCATCAATGCCATAAACAATGTTGGAGCATTGGTCAATCCGAAAGGCATCACGAGAAACTCGAAATGACCATATCTCGTCCGGAATGCAGTCTTAGGAATATCCTCGTTCTTGACTCGCAATTGATGATACCCGGAACGCAGATCTATCTTCGAAAAGAATTGTGCTCCCTGCAACTGATCAAAAAGCTCATCTATCCTTGGCAACGGATACTTGTTCTTGACAGTGACCTGATTCAACTGTCTGTAATCTATGCACATTCTCATAGTCCCGTCCTTTTTCTTCACAAAAATCACTGGAGCTCCCCACGGTGAAACACTGGGTCTGATGAAACCTTTATCCAGAAGGTCTCCAATCTGAGTCTTCAACTCCTTCAATTCTGCTGGTGCCATCTTATACGGGGCCTTCGAAATAGGTGCTGTCCCTGGCTGCAATTCTATCATGAAATCCAACTCACGAAGAGGTGGCAAACCAGGAATCTCCTCCGGAAACACATCCGGGAATTCTCGCACCACTGGAATCTCCTCAACAGACTTGGGCTCCTTGTCTTCCGCAATAAATGCGATGAAGCCTTCGCAACCACTCCTCATCAACCTTTCTGCCTTCAATGCAGAAATCAACCGTGTGGAAATGGGCTTTTCAGCTCCAGTAAATTCAACACTACGGTCTGCATTCCGCAACTTGACAGTCTTGTTAAAGCAATCTAACACTGCCCGGTTAGTTGCCAACCAATCCATTCCAAGAATCACATCGAACTCCGCCATCGGTAAGATGATCAAACTGATGGTTAACTTAACCTCTCCAATCTGAATACTACACCTAGGGAAGATTACATTACAAGGTACCTGTCTACCTACAGGGGTAGCTACCATTAAATCATAGGGTAGTATCTCCTTATCCTCCCCCAAACGAAGTGCAAATGCTGGTGCAACAAAAGAGTGTGTAAATCCAGGATCAAATAGAACTTTGGCATCAAATCCACAAACTAAAAGTGTACCTTCAATGACATTCCCCGCAGCTTCCGCTTCCTCATGTGTCAAGGCATAAGCTCTCCCTGCCTGCTGGGGACGCTGCTGGTGATACTGCTGCTGAGGTGGCCTCTGACCACGACCCTGGAATCTGGGTGCCTGGGTTCTTTGCTGATACCGCTGCTGAGGTACTGGAGGGCGCTGATATGGAGGTTGAGGTGGTCTAACAATCACCTGCTGCTGCTGCTGTTGCTGTAATCATGCCAGTCTCTGATACCATCTGTAACGCCCATGGTTTAAAATCTCGGTCTCGGTCGCGGTATCGGCCGAGCCGAAAAACCGATATGATATCGGTATCGGTCGCGGTCTGTCGCGGTCATCGCGGTGTGAAAAAAAATTTAATCCGAAAAAAATTAAAAAAATATCCAAAAAATCCATAATATTAAAAAATGCTGGAAAACAATGTCATTTAACATTAACAACAACAATAAATCAAAATCTCGGTCCCCTAACTCATGAAAGCTTGTATCGCGCACTGCTTAAACTTTTAGTTGTTAAAATATAAAGTTATAATATGTAATCTCTGAGCCCATTATTATAATTTATAAATTCATCAATATAACACATATCTAAATTTCTTACAACAACCATCACCCTTATATAAGCTTTGTAAAAAGAAACCAGTAGGTTGTATGTAGATCCATTGTTAGATTCATTACTGTAAAACACTTCTATTTTGGTTAAACACAACAATTAGAACAAGGGTTTTTCTTTAATATTTTATTTCTACATTTATAAGTGATCAATGTGACATTAGACTTAATTCTTATTTGATTAAAATTTATTGAGGGACCATTTAATGGGAGTCATTTGTTTGGTTTAGATTATTTTCATAAGTAGGTCCTATTTGTATTTTAAAATGAAAGAAAATATGTGTAGATTTTTTTTGGGAATGTTGTAAGCTCCACAGGGAGCTCATTTATAAAAGAATGTAAATTGTTAGAAATAAATGCCTCCTTTTCTAAAGGCTTTTGGTTAGATTTTTCTCTAATAGAAATAGGTTCAATGTTAGATTGATGATTTAAAAAACCTAAATTGCCCAAGAAGAAAAAGGAAAAAAAATAATCTACTTAGGGGCTTTACAAAATTTCATTCTAATTAAAGATCACTAAATATGGCCCCTTATGCTAATTAATGCCCATTTTTAAATTGACCCCCTCTTCGTAGACCCATCTAATACTCAATTAAAATTTGACCCTAATTGAAATAAAATTCACATCAAATGGTTTAAAAAAGTGGGCCACAATAGAGCCCACATAAGTTATACTATGGACAAATGGTGCAAGACTCACAACCTAGCAAAAAGGTTAAAAGACCCATCAAGGGTTTTGACCTCTGACGTTTCCAATTCCAGGCTTCCAGCCTACTCCACAGAGGCAAAACCGCAGGGAAAAGAAAAACGAAGAGGGAAAGAGAGAAGAGGAAAAGGGAAGAAGAAGAGGGAAGAGAGGAAGAGGGGAGGAGACGATGATACGCGGATGCAGGTGGCGGCTGGCGGCAGGAGCTTCGCCCAACAGGTACTTGGACCCCATCTTCTCCTCTCTGTTTTCTTTTTCTTTTTTTTCCTGTAACTGCTTCTTAGATCTATCATCTATGGGTTTTTTCTCTCATTTTTCTTGCAAATGCATCAAATCAGTACCCATAGTTTTCTTTCTCTTCCTCATCATTTTCTTTTTTTTTCCCCTTAAGTTTTCATCTGTATCAGTCATATCGGCTGTTACAACCGATATTTTGAAAATATCGGCCGTAACGGCCAATATTTTGGCGATATTGATTAATACAGTACCGATACCGATATCGCAGTAAAATATCGGCTCGGTCTAGGCCGATACCGGTTCGTATCGGCCGATACGAACCGGTATCGGCTGATATTTTCAACCATGGTAACGCCCCACCCATACCCATGCATGATATTGTCCGCTTTGGCCCACTGGCCTCACGGTTTTGCTTCTGATGGGCCTCAATCCATCAAAAGGCCTCATAAGGGTGTTTGATGGTCTTCCACCATCTCTCTGCTACCCCATGGAACATGTGGGCTGCCAGCTGCACCTGCTGAATCCCTGAGCAACGGAACACCTCATAGATCTTCTCCATCTGTACCACCCACTCATCTGCCACAGCGGGGTCCTCAATGCCATGAAACTCTGGTGGAAACCTCTTCCTGAATTTCTCAACCAGCTCATTCAAATCATACTCCTTAGCCTGTGGCTGGCCCACTTTCTGTACCACTTCAAGCATCTGTGCTTGAAAGACAGCCTGGTCCTCGTTCTGCTTCTGGCTCTGCTCAGCCAAATCCTTCTGAGATTGAATGAATGCTGCCATGAATTGATGAAATTGATTCTCTGGGCCACTCTGAGAAGAACTGCCTTCTGGCGGTGGTCCGTTATTAGATCGGGTGGGTCTACCAGCCATCGTCCTGTAAAACATTCAAGGTTAGTTCCAATATACCCCAAGCTAACAATACAATGCTAAGAAAGAACTACCAAGCCAACCTACTGACTAACGGAATCCTCACACGCGTCCTATGGTTTCTACAATTTTTACCCTGAGAAACCAACCACTGCTCTGATACCATCATGTCACGTCCCCCGAACCCGATTAAAGACATAACCGGATCCGGAGAGTGAAATTTTTTTAGGACTAACTAAAAATTTTGTCCTTTGGGCCCACGGATCGTAGTCCGCGGTGAGGATTATACATTTCATGCCTCTTTTCAATTCATTAAATACTGAGTTCATAAAACTCTATACACATGGTAATCTGAACAGAGAATAATATCTCATCAATATATAATGAAAGTTGACAGAAAGAGATAAAACATCTAGAATCAAGTTAATTATTACATTGGCCATCCCAAAATAACTAAGGCCAATAAAAGGAATCAATTCAATGAGTTTAAAAAGTTCCAACGAGGGAAAATAAAGAATAAAGAATCTAAGATTAATTCCCCGTGACTCTCTCCTGTGCCGGGTAATGATGACGCTACTCTACGTTATCGGCACGCCACTCCCGTGCCTCCTCGACTGGTTGGAGATCCTCTGGGATCTCCTCACCTGCCTGCTCCTCGTAGAGGTAGGCATCACCTGATGTGTCTGCACACCAAGGAAACAAAGTCAACAACATGTTGAGCAATAGATAAGCAAAACATGTTAAATATGACATGTATCAAATACAGAATAATAACAGGTAATCATCATGAGAATACAATGATAGCAAGTCTAGGCATAAAGCGAGAATATGTATAAGTGGAGTCAACAGCAAGAATTCCTAACAATCATCTAACAATAACCACTATTCATGCAATGCAAAACAAGAACAAGACAAGAGGGAGACTCCGAGGATGTCCTATGCCACCTCCCGGGGTACCAGTAACAATCCATACAAGTCCGTACAAGTACAAGACTACTGATACCAAAGTCCGGCTCCAGTAGGATCCTAGCTCTCGGTCCTGGGAATAGCAGCACCGTCCAATGCCCGCTCCCAGCTATTCTACGCCATGGACGCCGTCCTACGCCGACTGCCCATCCCCGACAACCGAGTAACCGGTTCGTCGTTTTAAACCCCATACTGCAGATGGCCATGATATGCAAACAAATCCTAAAGTGGTTCTGACACGAGGATAAACAAGACAAGCAAGTCTGGCTAGTTCCAAGTACAAGATAAGATCTTGGGGTTATCTCATCAAAACAATACAAGATTTCCACCACGTGATAACCCCCTTTCATTTCTAGCCAGTCAAGTTTATCATACAAGACAAGGTTCCTACGATACATTCTAAGTCAGGTCAAAGTCCTAATTCTATAAGAATCTATGTTTCACCATTAATTAGGTATTTTATGTCAAGAGTGTACAAGGTAAATTTACAACGGATACGATTCATGAATCAAAGAGAAGTTACAATCCATTCCTAGGAAAAATGTTGTCATCCCCGTATCCAACATATCCTAACAGAGTACATATGGAATTCGGATCGACAATGCTATGAGGGAAATCCCTTGGTGTACAATAATGTAAGGCATTGGTCGCTTCAGTTTCCATATGCAATCGGTTACAATACACGTAATACCCAAATACCTAGACAACCGTCGAATTCACACCAAGCAACGTGATTCGATTTAATTCCCATTTATGGTCAAGTGATATTAGGTTCATGGTTTCCAACATCTAAGGCCCAAATCTGAGTTTTAGTTTCATCCAAAAGAAACAAGGCATGTTTAGTTCCATTAGGGTAGCCCACGGTTGACCAACAAGGTGTCCTCGGTCGACCTGCTGCACAGACGCGGTCGACCGGCCAAATGGCTCGGTCGACCGGCTGCACAGACACGGTCGACCGGCCAAAGAGCTCGGTCGACCGGCCAGGTGGGCCCGGTCAACCTACAGAAGCCTGCGAAACCAGCTCTCTGGTTTTCTAACCGGAGCCTTTTCCGGCTCACGGGTAGTGTCCCCGGTCGACCGGCTGAAGGGGCTCGGTCGACCGGCCATGTTAGCGCGGTCGACCGGCCTGCACGGGAAACGCGAGTTCAGAGGGTTTTTCTGAACTGTTCCGAGTCCAATCTGTCTCCTTCCCTTTGCAGACCTTTCCAGAGGCCATTTCTACATCAGAAGAGCCTCCTGCTCTCTCCAAAAATCCATTCCAACCTCATTCCACACCATGCATTCTGTTACCCCCAGTTTTTACCAATTCTATTCAATTACAAGATTCTAACCTAATATACATTTCTCAAATTAAACAGGAACATGCTTGGAATTAAAAGGGTTAATCTACAGAATGTGTAACAACAGTCAAATATAACAACAAGCATGTTCAATATGTAATTGCGAATCTACTTGCCTCAACCGGAAGAAATATCAGAAATGGGTGACTTTCGAGGAGAAGCCTTTCTACCCCCAAATCACAAATCTAACCCGACAAAACGAAACCTAACATACCAGGAATAACAAAGGAAAGAAAATAATTCAGATCTAACCTAAATCTAACCAAAAGGAAGATTAAAGAAAATATGAAATAGAGAGGAAGCTTACCGAAAGTTGTACCGGAAGAAAGAGGGGAGGAAGAGATTGAGATCTACCGGATCAGATCTTAGAAAGAAGCTTTCTTGGGTGAAGTTCTGGCTTGAGGAAGGAAGAAGAAGAAACTGAGTGTACATGAAGAGTCCCACATCGACTATAGAGAGGAAAGTGAATGAGATTATATGTAGAGCTTACACCCTTACCTTGCATGAGGCTTTTTGATGGATTGAGGCCCATCAGAAGCAAAACTGTGAGGCCGGTGGGCCAAAGCGGATAATATCATGCATGGGTATGGGTGGGGCATTACAAATGGTATCAGAGCCGACTCTCAATTAGTTCGAGTGTGGGTCCCCTGCCGTGGTCTGGTGTAAGTGGGCGGGTCTCCATGTGGGCGGGCCAAGAGGGCTGGCAGGCTACACAGACTGGCAGGCTACTGCACAGGGACGTGCAGCCTTAAGGGGGGTGGATTGTGACGCCCCGGAGTCCCACATCGACTGTAGAGAGGAAAGTGAATGGGATTATATGTAGAGCTTACACCCTTACCTTGTATGAGGCCTTTTGATGGGTTGAGGCCCATCAGAAGCAAAACCGTGAGGCCGGTGGGCCAAAGCGGACAATATCATGCATGGGTATGGGTGGGGCGTTACCTCAGAAGAAGTTCATCCCGGAGCACTACAGGGATCAGAAGATGGAGGAGTTCGAGAGACTGGTACAGATGGAGAAGATCTATGAGGTGTTCCGTTGCTCAGGGATTCAGCAGGTGCAGCTGGCAGCCTACATGTTCCGTGGGGTAGCAGAGAGATGGTGGAAGACCATCAAACACCCTTATGAGGCCTTTTGATGGGTTGAGGCCCATCAGAAGGAAAACCGTGAGGCCGGTGGGCCAAAGCGGACAATATCATGCATGGGTATGGGTGGAGCGTTACAGATGATATCAGAGCCGACTCTCGACTAGTTCGAGTATGGGTCCCCTGTCGTGGTCTGGTGCAAGTGGGTGGGTCTCCATGTGGGCGGGCCAAGAGGGCTGGCAGGCTACAGAGACTGGCAGGCTACTGCACAGGGATGTGCAGCCTTAAGGGGGGTGGATTGTGACGCCCCGGAGTCCCACATCGACTATAGAGAGGAAAGTGAATGGGGTTATATGTAGAGCTTACACCCTTACCTTGCATGAGGCCTTTTGATGGGTTGAGGCCCATCAGAAGCAAAACCGTGAGGCCGGTGGGCCAAAGCGGACAATATCATGCATGGGTATGGGTGGGGCGTTACAAACAGATGGTATCAGAGCCGACTCTCGACTAGTTCGAGTGTGGGTCCCCTGTCGTGGTCTGGTGCAAGTGGGCGGGTCTCCATGTGGGCGGGCCAAGAGGGCTGGCAGGCTACCGAGACTGGCAGGCTACTGCACAGGGATGTGCAGCCTTAAGGGGGGTGGATTGTGACGCCCCGGAGTCCCACATCGACTATAGAGAGGAAAGTGAATGGGTTATATGTAGAGCTTACACCCTTACATTGCATGAGGTCTTTTGATGGGTTGAGGCCCATCAGAAGCAAAACCGTAAGGTCAGTGGGCCAAAGCGGACAATATCATGCATAAGTATGGGTGGGGCGTTACAGATAGTGACCACTCTAATTGAAGTGAAATTTGACTAAATCAAACATGGTGAGGGCAATAAAAGGTCCCAATGAAGGATTTACAGCATTGGATTCAAGAGTTTACTCAAAAGTCTCCCTGTAGGAGATCACAACTTTTCATTTTGTCCTTTCCTACATAATACAACCACAAAATCACACGTGCAGGCATTGCGGCTTCTCTCATTCACAAGCTTTAACAAACCATGATTCCTGTGTGTATGATCCATGCCATTGGTCTATGCTGCTCGCTTATCAAGAGAGTGCAATCCGTGAGGAGAACGGTTAAAGTTTACTCTCTGCTCTCTCTGTACTTTCCTTTGGTCTTTACTGAACAACAAAATAGTTATCTTGTTTGAAAAGAGATGTGAACAGCACACTGATCAAAGGCTGCAAAAGGTCGCAGCGCGTGATCCAATGTGAGTGTGATCCACAGAAAGAGAAGACTTTGATGATCTTTGGGCTCTATAAGAGAGAGATATCTTGCTATTGAATACCTGTCACTCATGTCGCAACTGAGCCCAGTTTTGTCCATTTGAAGTGGGAACATAAATTTCATTTGTTTACTGATTGGTGTGTAGGGTCTTCTTTGGTTCTTTTTCTTCGTAACATAACAAAACTATTCCTATCAACAGATGATATGATGGTAATTTGGAGAGAATAAGACGTACTTGGGAGCTTAAAAGTAGAATGATTTGTGGCTTTCCATCCAACCATTTCAACTGGGACAATTGGGTTGAGGGTGATGTCCATGGATGATTGAATAAATCAGATGACATGTAGACATGGACGGATGCGGCATTCTAAGCACGCCTAGGGTTTGCTTTTTCAAATATGACAATGAATATAATCAAAGCATGGTCGCTATCATGCACTACAGCTCTCTCTCTTTCTCTGTGTAAGTTCACCAAATGGCTGTCCCTTTGTAAAGACTCAAAGGACCTTATGAATAATGGTGTAAAGATGGCCCTTTGTAAAGAATCAAAGGACCTCATGACTAATGGTGCACAGGCGGGTCGGTGCTCAAAAGATTAAGCTGATAGAAAATTCATTACTTGGGCGACATAAAGAAATATCATATAAGATATGGTGTACCAATTCAAAAGCTTAAACTGACAAGGTCCAAATAAGTATATAAAATCGTGTCAAACCAATTACTTCGCCGATGTAGGATGTTGGACTTTCCCAACCGTCACCACCACCCATAGCTCTTGTATCTTGTGAAAGGTTGGCTCATTAGCCCTTTTATCATTGTATCTTTCTAGTCACCATAATAATCATTAAAGCATTTTTCCAATTATATTAGGGTGAGCTACATGAATTCATTTCACCAGTTTAATTTATTTTGGACATAATCTATAGAAATGTTGAATTCCAGGCCAGTTTCTTTACTTGGTGATAGGAATTTGAAGACAATGAGGTGACAACTATCCCAAATTTTTGGATGCAACGTATTTTTTGCTAAATTTTAGAATTTCAGCTACCTAAACGTTCAAGGATAACCTTTAAAATTATCAAAATTCCATTCTTCTTGGCATTTTTGGATTGCTCCAACGGAGAGGAGGATGTAAAAATTCCATGCAGGAAGAACTTTTGGAGAATTTATAAATTCTTTCAACATGAATTATTGTAATTCTGCTAAAGAAAAATGCCTTTCATGCCTATCCTGCCACTTTCATCCATGTCATCTTCGACTTAATCTTTTTTCTCTAAAGGGGCATCAACCTGCATAAGCATCATTGTTGCGTGCGTTGGACTGTCATTATCTTTGTATAGTTGATTGTTCACTTTATCTAATTCATGGTCCCTACGCTGTAGGGTAGTCCCTCAACTTCTTTACCTTTACCAAAAGAAAAGAAAAGAAAAGAAAAGAAAAAAAAAAAAAGAACTAGAACTAAATAACTGTAACCCATGTACTGGAGTTGAAAGTAGTTTACATGCATGAAATCTTATATCTAGGAGCTTTGCACATTATGTTAAGTCTCTCTTTTGTTTGTGTGGGGCTCTTGTTAGCCTGGTGAGTTGGAATGTCAATAGTTATGAGCAATGGAAATTGGCCAAAATTGGACTAGTAAGAGTGAGGAAGGAGTGGAAAGTGAACCAGCAAGTGAGGTCAGTGCTTACCAAATCCCCTCTATCTCTTTCTATCATTTGATAGCGAAGTAAGAAGGCAGGGCTCAGTATGGCCTTTTGTCATTCCTTTCCATCCAAACCTCCTCTATTCCATTCCAAAAAACATCATATATGTGTACATGTGATTGGCTACAAATTATTGTACGGCTGCACAGTTGAAGGGTCCATCTACTAGGGAGTGGATGGGTCCTATTGGAGCCCACTAATATAAGTCCGAGTCCAAGTGGGACTCGATATGTCTGAGTCCAAGTCAGGATGGATTCTGGAAGTGTCTTTAGTCTGCCCAATTGTGTGGTTGGACCCTGATCCAGACCCAATTGTACAAAAAGGTCCCATGTGGGCCCCACAAAGCTATCTCTCATGATTGTCTCTTGTGGGTGAACACCCCATATTGTGCTCCTGTGGTGATGTCCTACACAATCGCATGCGAGACAACCAATGGCCCCCCCACCAAACAAGAATGAGGTGGGGGATGGAAAGATCTAAATGAGATCGGCTCGTGTATGAGATTTAAAGTTAATCTCATCAACCTAACTCGTTGATATGTGGCCCTCAACATTAACAATGTTAAAATACATGATTTTAGGGTTTAGATTGGTGTAAATTCAATTCTTAATATTTGAGACCCACTAAACAAATATTGTGCACATCTGACCTTAATGTTATCCATCATATGCGACCCACTTATCCAACTCTTCCTTTGTTTATATATGCATTGGATCCATCTCATCAACCCTTCTATGAAACTCTATGGAACCCAACCCAATCTTAGCATTCTTTTGATTAGAAAGGCCAACTTTCTATTCTGTTTGAGGGCCAAGTTAGAGGGCAGATCAGTTTGGCCTTTGTCAATGGGCCATATTTTGGGCCCAATGAAGTCACTAAAAGTGGCGGATAGTAATGACAATGTCCTGAGCCATTTGATTCAAGAATGCAAAATAAACAGTTAGGGCAGACTGTGCAAACCATTCATTTTGGAGGCCCCTTACATGTTTATGTTGATTATCAAAATATGAATCCAATTTCATGCCAAAAGTTTATATACATAAAAAAAAGAAGATGAAGAGAAAAAAAAAAAAAAAAACACAAAAAACAAGTTATAATCCAACCAATGCACACTGGTGGTTGGAATAGGCCCACAAGGTGGTTTGGACCTCATTGGTAATCCGACTGGTTGGACTTGATATTTCTCCTAGTTCCATGTCAATAGAGATTCAAGAAATATTGTTGTGTGGATCACATAGATGTTCATCTGGTCCAGCACCAATTGGAGACTTGGTACCAAGCCCAGCTCGTCCATCCTAACCTCCAGCCAAGCATTGGCCCATTGTGTTTATTGATCTTGTCGGTCCAGCCTGTCAACTGTCATGTCCTTGAAGTTGATGGCATATAGCAAGGCCAGCTTGATTCATATGGACGAGTCGGGCTACTTGTCCCGACTTTTGTGGCGGGACTTGGCCCAGCTCCCCATGGGATCCGTTGGATCCCATGCTGCCATGGGATCCAACGGATCCCATGGGGAGCCGGGCCAAGTCCCGGGACAAGTAGCATATCTGCATATGGACTGACCTTGAAATTTATAAATTGGCCCACCAGATCATGAAAAATGAATGGGCTAAAATCCAGCCCTCACCAAGTTGGGTTTGGGCCTCCTCAATCAAGTTGCAGAACTATAGACAAAGATACTCTTTTGATAGCTTCTTTTTTGTTCTATGACTGATGAACATTCTTTTGTCCTTTTTATTTTTCCCAGATCTTTGCAACCCCTAATGCATCATGGGATCCTCTTAGATTCTGCCCAAGTGGTCCTGGAGCTATGATATCTTTGTAGAGATCACAACGCCTATTTACCATATGTTATGAATCTGTTTCTCCCACCACCCTATTTTAGATCAAGTTGGTCCTTTGATTTGGGGTTGCCCCATGTAGATAAGATTCATTTAGATGCCTTTGTAAAAGAAGCAGGGCCGGCTTGAGACAAGTTGAGGCCTAAAGCGACAAAATCCTAAATGAGGCTCAAATTATTTATTCTTTTTTTTTTCTTCTTTTTTTTTTTTTTTAAAGTTTCGAGCATCTGAATTTGTATTTTCTAAGAGATACATTTATCATTAATAAATTATAACTAACAATATTTATAAATAAAACGATCATTAACTTTAATAAACATACAATGCAAGCATGGAATTAAAAAAAATCTTAAAATCATAAAATAATAGAACTTGATTTAGTGATTTATCATTGTTGGCCATAAAGATTGTAGAAGTAGATGAATTTCAAATTTGATCCAGTTTTTTTATTATGAAAAAAATGAATTATATTTGAGTTAGTGGGTTATGATTAACATATATTATAAAAAAGACTCACATATATTATCAGAATATATTCACATATATTACTAAAAAGAAGACAAAACCAGATAAATAAATCTTTAAAGAAGATTGCTTTAGAAATAAAAAAAAGTAATTATAGAGAGAGACAATCTATGAGAGAGATAGAAGGTGAGCGAGTAAAGAGTACGTAAGATGAAAAAAGCGTTAGTGGAGAAAAATTAACCTCACTGGTGAGGTAGCAAGAAGTTGGGTTTGAGATTTGCTGGGATTTAAAAAGACATCGGGTGGAGAAAAAAAGGATGCTACTTGCTTTAATGCTTTGTTTAAATATGAAAACATGACTTTAATGAGATGTGATACTAATTACTATTATGGGGCCTTAGGGAAAAAAAAAAAAAAAGAACTATGACAGTTGCTTGAATGTTTTTTTAGAATTTAAAGAGATGATTTATATGAGGCCTTATTTTTTAGGGGCTTAAAACAAGGGCTTTTTTTGCCCAATGGTCGAGTCGGCCCGTAAAAGAAGGCATTTTTTATATGGAACCAATAGCTAACCGACCTTTCTCTTATATCTTCTACTATTATAAGAGAGGCAATGTTGCATGTTTTTTTCACTACACCATTGTGGGGCCTATCCAAAATATTATAAGAAAATATAATGATATCTTATTATATAATAATAAATAATAATAATATAATATCTATTCCCTTATTATCTATTTATTCGTACAAACTTTTTCATTACACCATTGTGGGGCCCACCTCCTAAATATTATAATATAATATCATAATATATTATTTTGAGATAATTGCAAACTTTTTTACTACACCTTTATGGGGCCCACCCTAAAATATTATAATGTAAACAATTTCACTACACCATTGTGGGGCCCACCTCCAAATATCTACTATCTACTATATACTATCTGTTATTGTTATAAAAGAGGGAAAGTTGCAAACTCTTTTTCACTATATCATTGTGGGGCCCACCCCCAAATAATATAATATAATATAATAATATATTATTATGAGTCATTGTAAACTTTTTCACTACTCCTTTGTGGGGCCCAACCCCAAATATTGTCATGCAAACTTTTTCACTACACCATTGTAGAGCCCACCCCAAAATAGTATAATCTATCTACAATTTTATCTTATCTTATCTTATATATTATATATATATATTATATTACTATTATAAAAGATGAGAAATTGCATACTTTTTTCACTACACCTTTGTGGGACTCAACCCCAAATATTATGATATAATATAATAATATATTATATAATAATAATAATAATAATAATATAAAATCTATACCCTTATTATAAAAGTAGAAGAGAAGTTACATACTTTTTCACTACACCTTTGTAGGCTCCCCTCCTTCAAATATTATAATATAATATAATATAATAATATATTCTTATTATATTATAATAATAATCATATAATATCTATGCCCTTATTATAAAAGAGAAAAAAGTGTCATGCTTTTTCTCTACACATTTGTGGGCCCCACTTAGTATTATGATATTATATATATACAATTTCTCCTGTTTAAAAATGAATATATATATATATATATATATAAAATAAAGAGAACTACACATATGTGGGCCCCAATAAAAGAGAAGAACTTGTCATGCTTTTTTGCTACACATCTGTGAGCCTCATTTAGTATTATTATATTATATTATATAAAAATAAAAGAGAACCACACATATGTGGCCCCACTTAGTAGAAGAACTTGATACTTTCATGTGAACTATTATTCTCTACATTACAACAGAACTAGACATCTGTGGGCCCCACTTAGTATTATTATATTATATATATGTATAAAATAAAGAACTACACATCTGTGGGCCCCACTTCGTAAAAGAACTTGTCAAGTTTTTTCTCTACATCTACACATCTGTGGGCTCCACTTAGTATTATTATATTATACCACTTAGTAGTAGAACTTATCATGCTTTTTCTCTACACATCTGTGGGCTCCACTTAGTATTATTATATTATATATAAAATAAAAGAGAACTACACATTTGTGGGCCCCACTTAGTAGCAGAACTTGTCACGCTTTTTCTCTATACGTCTGTAGGCCCCACTTAGTATTATTATATTTCGATGAAATGCTTAGCTCAAATGATCATGAAAGGGGTTGTATTTGACGAAGTTGTTCATTCGCTGCAAGAACTCAAATGAGAAATTTCAGTTGAGATTTTCATGTGTAGAAAATTTCAACTTCGATTCCAATACCTGTAAAGACACAATTTGCTTGTCAGAGGAAGAGATGAGAATGCCAAAGATTGCTTGGAATCCTTGTGATTTGTTGTTGATTCGTTTAAAGCTATGAGTTGGGTACTGTTTTAGTTGGTTAGTATTTTGTTTCATTGAATTTGATATGTATTTGGCGCTAGGTTTTAGACAAATTTTAATGGAAAATAAGCCGGACTATCGATCTATATTGAAATTGGTGAGTGTTTTGCCTAATCATGTATAGCCAGAAAAGGTTGGTGTTCAATTTTTTTTTTTAAATTAGTTTCCTTCCATATATTTTGTTATTCCATCTTCTTCTTACTTTTTTCTATTAAAGCTTTTACTAAATTTCATAAGAACAATGAGTGATTGTAAATTACTTAATTTGCCAAAAAATGAGCTATATGTAAATTGGTCATTCTCCATTGGGATAGTTAATATTGAGTTTTTAAATGACTTTATTTTTTCAGATTATCATATTGAAAGAGTATGTTCCTTGCACGTGCAGGTCTCCACTAGTTTACCATAAAGGTAATGAATCTGTTTCTCCTACCACCCTCCAAATGGAGGGACTTCTATATCGATCCACGACCAACTTTCTTTTGCACAAATGGACATGTATGATGAATACTTACGTGAACTACAAATCTACAATGCATCCAAGTCTGATATCTTTGCATGCCCACCACTAAGTAAATAGACCATACAAAACAGATTAAGAGATCAACATTTATCATTTAATAGTATAATAGAGACTTATTTAGCCAAATTGAAGAAAAAACTAGCCATGCAAGTTTTGATTTCTTATAATCTTATATCACTTAATCCCATGAAAATGAGCATGTTAAAAAGTCAGGCTGAAGTTATAGTAATTGTGGTTGGGTTTGAGCCTGTTTGGCACTTTACTAATATAATAAAAAACAAGTAAAGGCCTTATTTTCCAGATAAGATATACATCAAATGCACTTTATTTAAAACTGTCTTCATCTGTTTCATACAAAAAGTCAAAAAATAACTATCTTTATCCACTAAAATACAAAAGAACTCCACTTTTCCATACAAAAAGTCAAAATTATTCCATAATAAACAACTAAAAATAAAATACTACCATAACCCATTTATATTTTATTCTTTCTTCGAAGCGAAGTTCAAAAACCAACTTTACTTGAATTGACTCAATTACCAAATTGGCACTAATGAATTGACTTTTTCAAGTACAGAATAGAGGGACAATCAAGTATGATCCTCTCTCCATATGTGTATGCACCAGGCAGTCCTTTGCCATGCATGCAGTCAAAAAAAAAAAAAAAAAAAGAAGTTGAGGGTTCGATCAGCTACAGCTAAGAAGTATGATTAGAATCATTGGTATGAAATGTGAGTTGTAATTAACTCATTTGTGAATTGTGTCAATCTTACGTGTGCGAGTTTCTATTACCAAATTTAGGAGCTTTTGAGTGATACTTTCTTCTTGTATGTGTCCCTGTTGGCTTGTTTGCAGCCGCAGGAGGCTTTTGAGTGGATTAGCAAGTGACCCCCTACAGCTTTCCCTCCACAATTCTTCCCTCTGAGAACAAGTCTCTTCTTCTCTACGAGGCCTTCTCTCTCTCTCTCTCTCTCTCTCTCTCTCTCTTCCAATGCTTCTTCGACTACTCCCTCCTTTCCATCGATTCCCCACAATCAATCCCATCCGTTCATCCCAACCAATAACCCACGCTTCCCTCCATTCCTTACCCTTCCTTGGTTCCACTCCCAACACTTCCACTCTCACTTCAAACCCTAATTCCCCCACTTCAATTTCAAAACCCCATCATCTAAACCCCTGCTTCGATTCCTCTTCTTCTTCTTCTTCTTCTTCTTCTTCTTCTTCTTCTTTAGATGAAGATGAGGATTCTGAGATTGAATTGGGGCGCCTGCTGGTGCTCCTGCCAGAAGAGATGCGGCGCAAGGTGAGCGAGCATCCGGAGCTTCATCACTTGATCGAGATTGTGATGGATTTGGGCAGGAAGCCCTTGGCTCGATTCCCCACTGGTGATTTTGTTCTATCCAATCTTCCCATCACGTTTCAGGATCTAGAACATGCCACGGCGCAGGTTATGATCGAAATTCTATCTCTTATGTTTTCTACCCTTTTTGTTTGCTGTAGGATTACTGGGTTTTGACTTAGATCAATGAAAGCCTTCACCAGCTTGGCCAACAAGCTGCCCTTACGTCACCTGTTGCTTGCAATCATCGCAAACACGTTTTTTTTGTCGATAAAAATGCAATCTTTAGATTTTATTTCACTCTATTTTTATTCTATATTCTATTTGATGGGAGAGGTGGAACTTTAGCTTTTGAATGTTGATTAATTGAATCTCATACTCTTGTGGGTATTGTTTTGAGGTGTTCTATGTATGAGCATTTCAAATGGGACTTACTTGCTCTTGATTTAATGGTCTTTATAGGATGTAGTCACTGAGAATTCATTGGTGGTTTTTTTTTTTGTTCTCTCTCCTATGGTACATGTTAAACCTTTCAGTTGCATTAGTTGGACAAGAAGAGTTAATCTTGGATGAGGGATCAGTTGATGATGGACATTGATTTGAGGGTGCATAACATCAAATGCTGTAAACTGATGTTGATTATTTCGGGGAGCGTTAAGGTTGGGTTCATGAAGATGCCCGGAGGGAACTAGTGATTGAGAGATTTACTATATACCAATGTCTATCTTCAGCTGACTAGACCATCTCTAATCCACTGAGACGCCTTCCCTTCACTCTGCTCTTTGATTTGTGGTGGTCCCAGATGGGCTCCACATTGCTTCTTGCATAGTAGTAATGTTCGGTACTGTCCCTTGGGGATTGTTGGCTGGTCCTCAAAGCTCAATAAAGGCTTTCCTCCTATGCAAGATTTCAAGGGATGTTCATGAACATTCCCCTAACTGATTACAGAATCTTACGATTACCATTTACCAGTAACTGTAAGCTTTTTTGCAGGTTGGTGATTTTGCCACTGACAACCGTGCTGGAATCAGTCGAACATTGCACCGCATAAGTGCTATCAGAAACCGAAAGGGTGTGATAATTGGTTTAACCTGTCGTGTTGGTCGTGCTATGTCTGGAAGTGCTAATTTGCTGAGGGATTTGGTTTATGATGGGGGTTCTTTATTGCTCATTGGGCCTCCAGGAGTTGGAAAGACTACAATTATTAGGTTTGTTAATCATACTTACCTAACATTAAAAGCATTATGTGTGATAGATCATAGTAACAATTTTTTTTTTCTACTTATGTGGGGTAGTTTTATAGTAGGAACTAGAAAGAATCGTGCATTTTCTCCCTGGAACTAAAGTTACGCTAACCTAGTTTCATGTATACCCTAGTGAAAAATGTTGGATGAAGGGGCCGGATAAATTGAACAGAATGAGTAACTTTTAACTCCAATAAATGTCTATGCCTTTGCAAACAAGAAATAAAGTGAGTTTCTTTGAGGTGGGTGCCCTTGCCTGCCATGTTGATGTCTATGCCTTTGCTGACAATAAGCCAAGTATTGGGAGAAAATAAAATTTAGTTTGTGCCAATAAAATAATAGATGGTGAAATGGAAACTTGTTTTTAATTGTAAATCATTTTAAAGAGAGAAGAATGTAAGAAAGTAACAGAACAGCCATCTCTTTCTCTCTCTCATGCTTTTGCTTTCTGTCAAGGAAAAAAATAGAACTGAAAAGGAAACTGGTCTGGCTGAGCTGCTGTGGATGCCTCAGTGAGAGTCTGAGAGACCTTGTCAGTGTATGTCTTTTCAATTGCTGCATTTCCTTCCAAACCTCAGAAAACACATTTGAATTTCGAGGCATAGCCTGTTAGTAATGCTTTCAATGATGGCCTGAAAATTGATGCTTGTTTGTATTTGAAATGGCTGTGAGGGTTCTGTTAATCATTCTTGATATATATATATATATATATATATGAGAAATATTCAAGTGCATCTATCCCTCACCATTTGTGGTGAGGGACACTCCTTTTTTGGGTGTTTCAAGTACAAAAGGGGTTTTGTACTTGAAGGTGAGATCTCCTTTTGTACTTGAAACACCCCCAAAAGGGGTGTCCCTCACCATTTGGTGAGGGATAAATGCACTTGAATACTCCCCTATATATATATATATGCATATATATATATGAGCAGGGCTCTCCTAAGCTAAAGTTTACCTTATCCTAAGCTGGAATAGTGCTAATCCCATAAATCAAAGTTGATTATATCTGTTTTTTGCATGATGGAACTGGAAAATCCAGTTCTAATTGGATTTATCTTGATTTTGGAGACGATCATCATGCAAAAAGCAACGATAATCGACTTCGATTTGTGGGACCAGCACTGTTATATATATATATATATATATATTTTAACTTGCATTTGATAAAAAGTTTTTTAATGATAAGGGAAGTCCTAGTGGCTCACAGATATAGGCACAAGTCTAACCACAAATCAATAATATCATTTCCCAAACTTTCCAGGGAAATAGCTCGGATGCTTGCAGATGATTATGGGAAACGGGTGATGATTGTTGACACCTCAAATGAGATTGGTGGTGATGGAGATATTCCTCATCCAGGGATTGGTGGTGCACGCAGATTGCAAGTTCCCAATTCTGATTTGCAGCATAAGGTCTGTGTGATGATTGCTCTTGGATGTCAATGCTGTTTTTTATTTATTCCCGATTGGAAAATACTGGCAATTAAGTTCTTGAAGAGGCCTTCTTTTGTTCTCTTAACAAATTTTGACATTTAAAGAGTATGGGCCCCGCAAACTACCTAGGTGGGGCCGTGGGGACATTTAGGGCTTGTTTGTGTAACTATGTGGAAAAGGAAGTCCGGGTTCCTCTTCTGCAGAAATGTAAATCTGACGGGGGAGGTTGGATACGGTTTTCTTATCTCACACAAAATATCCCACAAAAAATAGGGAATTTTCACAGAGAGTTCCATTTGCACCGAACAACAAAAAAGTGAACATGTGGAATATAGCTTTCCATTTCTATGGAAATGGGCCTGCACAAACTTGCCCTTAAAGTACATGCTGATGTACTTTAATACTAAAATGATGGTCCTAATTAACATTATTTTATAATCCATTGATCGACCTTTTTATTTGTAGGATCCTTATTCATTTTTAATACTGTTCAGGTCCTGATTGAAGCAGTAGAGAATCATATGCCCCAGGTAATCGTAATTGATGAAATTAGCACCAAACTTGAAGCAATGGCTGCCAGTACGATTGCACAGCGAGGAATCCAGCTTGTTGCTACTGCTCATGGAGTAACAATTGAGAACCTGATAATGAATCCTTCCTTAGAGATGCTTGTTGGAGGGATACAAGTAAGGAAAAGTGTGCAAATTACTTCATTTTGGTTTGTACGAAAGAAAATCATTGGATTAATGTGTCTTTTGGATGATGTTTCTTTGTGTCTATGCTTGGAATCATGTAAATGAGGGTTATTTGGTATTTTCGTGTACATATCTATTGCCATTAATTTTAACTACAAAACTTTGGTGGCCTCAATATTGTGCAGTTGCCAGTTGCTGTGATTGGTTAGGTAATTTATGTGAACTGGCTTTCAGGATAGTTTCTCCTTCTTCATGTACATTTGAGCCGAGCCTTGTTCATTTATTTGCGAAGTTTTTTTCAATACGACCAGTTGAACACGACTTCTTCTTCTTTTTTTTTTTTTAAGAATGTAAATAGGTATGATAAAATACTATTGGAAATGGGATTTGTCAATCTGTTGGTCTGTGGTTTTTGAAAATCTTGTGACCTTTTTTTCTTTTCAAAGGAGGCATTCTCTCCTACAAATGGTGAAACTATATCTCTGCCCTCTTGGTGCGACTCCAAGAACCTAGCTACCTCAGTTTGAAGACTGAAGTGTGAATGCGCGGTTTTGTGGGATCCAGATGCCATCATTTGAGGTGCTTAGCTAGCATATCCGGCAGAACAACTCATATGCCTAAGAATGACCTTAAAGTGATCCAGCAGAATGACTCGTATGCTGAAGAACCACCTGAAGTGATGCCATCAAAGATTGATACAAATTGTGTTGAAACTTGAAAGTCCTAGTTATTAAGTTGTTTTCAATTGGACCAGTCAAAAAAGTGTCTTTTAGTTATTTAGGATGTAAAGAGTTATCGTTGAATACTATTGGAAATAGAACTTCTAGTCCTAGGCCTGCAGCAAGTCGAAGAGTCTATGGGTTGAGATTATAGCTTAGTCAAATTATATTATGCTGCTAAAAATAGGGAGAGGTGAACCTTATTTCTTTCATTCAGAAGCCCCTATTTGTTAGGGAAGTCCTAGTTGGGTCAAGATTCTGTTAGTCAAACACTGATATATCACACCCTCCAAGTCTCTGGAAAGAGTCCTCTCCAATACACTCTCTTATTCTCAACTTTTCTAGAAAGCCCATGTGACTTCATGTAGTTTAGAATTCTAGAAAAGTCCAGCACCCATTCCAAAATGACTTACCCATTCTAGAGAAGTCAAAATCGACTTCATGTATGATGGATAGTGAGCCACGTGGACTGTGTCTAGAATCCACAAGAACCAACTCTACTGCCTCACACAACCTGACATAAACATTGGTGAACAAGTAAGCCACGTGGGCCATCTCCCTTCCACATGAGAATACCACCACTGACCTTACACATCTATATATATGAGGACCTTGCCTCATATGAACACAAGTCAAGTGACAAACTCAAGTCAATTGAGAGACAGAAGTCCAGTGAAGAGTGAAGCACTGAAGTGCACAGTAGTGTGTAGTGAGAAGTGTTGAGTGAGTGTCCCTTGAAGTGGAGTGAGTGCATTGAGTAAAGTGTAGTGAGTGAGTCCCTTTCTTGTAAGAGTGTAGGCTTATAGTGTGTGTAACTTGTAAGCACTGTAATTGTGTATTTGTGTAAGATTTATAAAATGGGTTCTTGTTCTTAGTGCAATTTGTAATTAAGCTGTAGCTAGTGTGTATCTCCCATTGCCCAAGCTATCAAAGCCATCTTCCAACAGATTCTTGTTAGAAGAATTTCAAACTCAAGCTGGCCAAGTTGTGTTATAAGTTTTAGTTAGTAGGCTCTTTCCAATAGAACCAATGAAATTTTTTTTTTCTTACTTTAGAATGTAAAGTGGTATGATCAAGTACAATTGGAAATAGGATTTCTAATCCTTTTGATCTCAACAGAGCCAGGAGTCTACATAATGGTCGAATCAATTGAAAAACAATTCAGAATTTTTCCTTTTCTTCCCCAAATGAGATTATCTCTCTTTCCATGGAATGGTGCATCCATCTCTACTCTCTTGGTGTGTTTTGGAGAACCTATCTACAGCATTTTGAAGACCGAAGGGCAATTTGTAGGGTTCTAGAGTGAATCACTTCTTTTATTAAAATTTCTTTTAAGATAGGATCCTGATACCCCTCTTGAAAGTTCCCTCAATAAAGCAACAACAGAAGATGTTCGCAGGAGGTTAACTGAGAAGAAATGACTAAGTTATGCCAAAATTCTATTATAATCATGATCTGAACATAGAAAACACTTGCTGTTACAGTTTATATAATGGTTTGAATTGAAGTAGGCTAACTTTCCATTTTCATATATATATATATATATATAGGGAGGTGCTCTTATGAGAGCATCTCTCACCTTACTATGAGGGATAAAGGTGGGGGCCCTCACATCCATATCCAATGGCAACAACTTAAATGTGAGGGCCTCCACTTTTATCTCTCATAGTAAGGTGAGAGATGCTTTTATAGGAGCATCTCCCATATATATATAATGTCTTGTAATAAATTTATCATCATTAATTTAAAAATTCGTTTAAAGTTCAATTATGTTATAGAAATTCGTTATAGTGCTGAGCTGCATATTCTGATTACTTATATTGGTGCATGTGTTTAAGAGTGTGACACTGGGGGATGAAGAAGCTAGCCGAAGGGGTGTCCAGAAGACTGTGCTAGAGCGCAGGGGACCTTCGACGTTTACATGTGGTGTGGAGATCATATCTAAGACTGAGTTACGCGTTCATTGTAATTTAGAGGCAACAGTTGATGCTCTCCTTTCAGGTTTATTTCCTCCCTATGTTTCTTATATTCTTATGTTCTAGAAGTTTCTCTCACATGGTGTTGACTTTCTATTTATATGTTGTTGTTTTTCCGTGTTGGATATAGGTCGATCCCCTAACTTTGAAGTTCGCAAGCTAAATGCCCAGGGTATTGCAAATGAGATTTTTATGGTGGAAGGAGATCCTTCCAGTGACGAAAACTCTAGCAAGCAGCATGAGATCATACCCAGAGACGCTTTAGAGATAAATGGTGAAAGATTTGTCCATGATGAATACACTAATGCTGCTGAAATGCTAGAAAGTACTTTAGAAGCTGCACTTCCCGTTCATCTATATGTATATGGGGTAAGAGCTGTATTTCCTTGGATTCCATATTCACACATGCACCCCCATGAGCTCATTTTCCTTTGATGAGTAATTTAAATTCTATTGAAGCTCAAAGGAAGTTACATATGCGTTAGCCAGTTGATGTGGCGAATGAATACAGACATGATAAATCGACAAAGAGAGAGATTGAGAATTTGAGATAGGTTTCCTATACTCATTGGCCTACTCATGCTATTTAAAGATTGTATTTCTCTTTGAAAATTTACATTTGGCTGTCAAGATGGTTCCTTGAATCTGGGCATGTCGCACATAGATTAATGGGATGGTAATAGTAGGCATTATGTTGATCTGAACCTCATTCCCATATATGAAATCAGATGATACCTTCTACCACTTCTGTCTCGTCATAGCTAATGGTTATAGAGTTTCAGTTTGGGACTTTTTTTTGGTACCCAGTTTGGGACTTATAGGATGAACAGTTATTCTAGATCCTGGAGACAAGCGTGGTGCAAGCAATTAGAGAACTGAAAATGAATGATACAATTGGCTTAACTGATAATATCAGCAAAGCAGATGGATTACTTGCCCTTCATTCCAAGCTCAAGAAGAACTCACGAATTCAAGTGGTGGCCAAATCCCATGACATACCCATTTATGTGACAAAGGTAGCAATGTGCATCTTTTTCAGTTTCAACACAATTTGATTATCACTTTCCAAGTAACTAAAGTTGTTTATATTCTTGTAGACAAGCTCTTTGCTGCAGATCACAAAGGCCATTCGTGCATTTATGAGAGAACATGCTGATGGGGTTAGGGATTCAGTGACCGAAGACAGAGAGAACACCAGATCGTCAGAGAAACTTGATGCATTAGAGGTGAAACTGGGTCATTTTTATGTGAAAACCTAAGGTGTTGGTCGGTGATTCAACATCTTACATTTGGCTGGCATTTATGAGATCGAACCTCCATTCGGTGGACTTCCATGGATGAATCATAGGCATGGCTAAAAAATCATACTGATCAAAGATCCTAATTCATTGATCAGAGAATTCTTCCCTGAAAAAAGAGTCACATCGAGTTGGAAGCTCAGTCGACCTTTTATCTTTACCATTCATTTCCTTTTCTCAAATGTTCTCCAGTTGAATGGTTGGGATACTTCCACGGTATGCTTTTGGGACTATGGCCAACCTAAAGAGGGACTGGATGCGTATTGGGATCTTATTCTTGTGTGCCATGAATACAAAATATACTGATGACTGGCAGTAAAACTTGAAAAAAAAAAAAAAAAAAAAAGAAGCAGCAAAAAGTAATCTATATCTATGTATTAAAATGCAGCCGAGTCGGTATCTTTTATGGGGCTTCTTTTGTTTTAATCATCAACAGCCTTGAATGCAAGAATTTTTTTTTTCTTATATACATATTTGTTAATTTGGGTGGATTAGTTATTTATTTCAGAATTTTTTTATTGACTGAAACTTGTTCGGTTTCCCTTGATTCTGTAGGAGGCTAGATTAGCCATTGAACAAATTGTAATTCCCAGAGGGAAGCCTGTAGAGCTACTACCTCGGTCATCTTCCATTATATCTCTTCAGATGAATTTTATTAAAAAATATCAGCTTCAGTCGGAGAAAATAGGGAAGGAGCCAAATGTACGACTTCGTATCCTTCCACTTCATGCCTCTGAGACAGAAGCAATTGCACATGAAGAAATGATTGACGATCTAAGCAACATGGATGATCTCAATGGTTCACATAACAGTGCGACTAAGTTGCCACTCCTTTCTGACTGGTAGCTTCCATTTTTCTTGAAATTTACTAGTGCCTTTCGCTGCTCTACTTTTGGTGCAATCTGGATTGCTTTTACAATCGGGGTATCTGCCATGTATTCCAGCTATTCTCTATGCTCCAATTGCGTTTTAACTGATTCCAAGTAAATAATTAGGATTTGGTTCCTGATTTGCTCTGCATTTCAAAGGTGTGGCCTTAATGATATTCTTCGGGGATGATCCATATTTCAAGTATTTCCTTATCCATTTGGTGCCTCATATTGGATGTATTTTCGCCTCGTATGTACATTAGCAGGATGTGTTTGTACACTCAAGTATTAAGAGAAATACAACCTTCAATGTGCCTTTCTGTCAGATTAAACTAATATTCTATTGGTGCATCTCTAATATATTGTTATGTCTTATCTTTGCACATTATGAGTGGTGTGTTTTTCATTTTGAGCTTACTTTTTATGGTAAAGTCGTGCGGAAGCACTCATTGCACATAGTTGCAAAGCATATATCCAGTTTTAGCTGCCAATCCACTGGTAGCTCAGTGGTGAGGCACCTACCTTCCTTCCACAAAAGTAATTAGTGATCAATTCCTGTCAGTATTACTGATGGTAAGGAACTTGGGTGGGTGTGGGCTTATTTATCAGAGCAAATATATATGTTGAAAGATGATGAACTGTGTGCACGCGTGCGTGGAAAGTTTATGGTCCCCAACCCCCTCCCCCTCCCCCTCCCTCCTCCGTGTCATGCATAGAGTGGAAAACCCAGTCAGGGGTTGTGCAGTCAACTTTGTTTGGAAGTGATAGTCCTTGTCGACAGTATTACATTTCCACCTATCATAAACCTTGTGATGTGGTAGACGGCCTAAAAATGCTCATGTTGGAAGGGCATCCCCTCATCCCATGTTGGATCAACTCAAGCCTAAACTGGAATTGACATCTGTGCTTATTCAATCCAATGGCAAATGTCTCTGTTTGTCTAGGTTTCACAATTGAAGTTGGAAGTTCTGACCTACCAAATTAATAGGAAGAAACAAAAATGTTGGTGGTTCTTACTCTTGCAACTTTTTTTTTTTCTTTTTTTTCTTTTTTATAACAGAGGGTGTCCCAGCCCTTCGGTCAGAATAATCCCTACAGGCCTAGAAGCCCTCAGGTAAATCTCCTGTAGTTCCAGTGTGGTAGTGCAGTTTCGAATTCTTACTCTTACAACTTTGGGAGTATAAACCAGGGATTTGAAGATTTTTTAATGGATGGATGCATTACCTCACATCTCAAATCCCAAGGCATCTTAAAATTATGCTATCATGAATATGGCATCAATGTATTATGCATTTTCTATTGTTTGAGTTCTCCAAATGGATTTTGACTTTGTTGTGAGAGCTCATAGAAAAACTTGATAAAGCTACCTTTCTGTGCATGCATCGACTGTTGATAGGATGAGTATCGTTGACAAGGGTTTCCATAATTAAAATCAACTAAGTTGCATCTTTAATTTTTCTATATGGTCAACCTCTCTACAATTCATTTACAGCCCTTAAATGGCCAAAGGGGCAACGCCAAAACTGGTGGATGTACTGGATAAAGCTTAAGTCCACATCAGACAACCTCAAAGTTGTAAACATTCATGTTAATGATGATAAAAGATGTTGGTATTGATGTCGGCAAAGAAAACTTCCAATCTGAACTTGAGGTCCAGCTAAAAAAGAAAAACCGACTTTACTTTCCCATCTAATTTACTTCCAATGCTTATCTACAAGCCATAACCACTAATTTTTTCTATTTTTAACCAAGTGGAGTTCTACAATTCAGCCCAGGACCTGTCAGTCTTTGATTCTGTCTCGTCATCATTGGACGGAGTCCGTCCCGATCCTCCATTGCAGCTATTATATATAATAAATTTCTAAAACTCTATTGTTGGGCCTACATAGAGATAATTCGAACTACTAAAGATGAACCCATCTCCTCTATATCTAGATCCTTAGGTTTTTGTTTAAAAGGAGAGGGTCCCACAGTCCATTCCTTATGAACAAAAACTCAAGAAACTAGGCGAGGATGAGATGAGGTTAATTTTGAATGGTCCAAATTATCTCTACGTGGGCTCCACAATGGTGTTTCAGAAATTTGTTTCATGGTTCGTGTAATAGGTATGACATAGGATCCAGACTCCATCGATGGTGATACTTGGTGTGATGTAGTTCTTTCGGGGATTTTTTGGATGGTGGCGGACCTAGGATTTTCATTTAAGGGGGGAGGATAAAAAAGAAAACTGGTTGGGTTTTGGGCATAAACCCAGAATTCTCATTAGGGTTTTAGAGGGGGACCCATGATTTGCACATGACTTTTGGAATTGTATGGCCCACAACGTGGAGAGCTACACATCAATCGTGAAGCCATGAGTTTGATCTGGACCATCAATTTGAGAAATCCCATAATAGTTTATTTCGGGTTGGTTGATCCTATTCATCCAATATTTGACCTTTATGTGATCATTGTTACTTACAAATTTCCGATCAACAAGCGATAAGCAAAATTACAAGGCTGAATCTTTAATCACACTATTTGTCATTGCTAATCTCAATTCCTAATCATCCTTTTTATCCCATAATATTGTGCACCTACGAGCAGGTCGATGAGTGTCCAATTTTCCTTGGATAGGGTTGGATAAGATCTACTTATTGCCTACAAGTAAAAACTGGAGTGTGAACAAGAGAGAAGGAAAAGGATGGGATGGGATGGGATGGGATGGGATGGTGGGGATTGAGTGGGAATGCTTGGATCGCAATGAGCGATCGTTGCTTGCGTGGATAGCTAGCCTTAATCCAATCTCAGTACCTTTCCAGCGTCACCAAGGAAATGTATTGACTAATCCGACTAGGTTCTTGCAATGGAAGCTCATAAACAAGTAATCAAGTATCAAAAGGACAAACCGTCGATGGGTAGGTATTTCACATTAACAACTTGCTAGGCCGTTGTTACTTGAGAGCCCAACGGCCATGTATAATAAGGACAATCACAGTATAGCTAGACATTCCACCATCTTGTCTGCATCAGGCTTTTACAATCTATATAAAGGGAGGTAAGCCATCAGACCCATCATACTCAAAGCTTTCAAACCTACTTGTCTCTCTATTTGATTTACACCAGCAGTTCAACTTCTTCAGTTAGGAGAGAATGGATAATATGAGGAAATGGATGTGTTTGGCCTTGATCTTGGCTTTACTTTTTGGAGTAGAACCTCGACTGCTTGTAGACAAAAAGGAACTAATGGGTTTGTTCCAATCGGAAGCCAACAACGAGGATGGGATGGTGTTAAAGGCAAGAGTGAGGAGACGGGAAATGGACACCACCCCGAGCGCGGTGGATCCCATGAGGACGAGTCCTGGGGGACCAGATCCCCAACATCATTCTAGGCCTCCATCATTTGCCTAATCATCATCATCACCACCACCGCCGCCGTCAAAAGCTACAAAGTTAATTCATTTTATTGGATTTGGCTTTGTGAGTTTAACTTTTCCAACAAATAATGTCTCCGGTCATGTTTTCTTGTACTCCTCATTCCTTACCTTGTTTGAGCCTGTTAATGTCTTTGTTATTATGATATGTAGTAAGTAAGGAATAGCATAGAATTAGCTCAGCTTGCTAAAGACTTGAGTGTTTGTGAGTGTGTGAGTTCAAGACCTGTTGTAGCAAATAAATAAATAAAGAAGTTGGAAATTCTATGGACGCCCTTTTATTTAGCGACCTTATTTTGATTTATGCGAGATGAGATTTGTCCATCAGTTATATATATATATATATATATATATATATATGAATTCAGTCGAGAAGTATGTGAAGAAAAAAGGCATATAGCAAAAATCTTTTTTCTTCCCAAAGGCCATAGACTATAATGTTACTTTTAAACGAGGAACCGCAGGAAGGAAACGTTTGAAAAAGTATTCAGTGTCGTCTCTCTAATAGAAGTGTGACACTTAAAGTTTAAACATCAAAGTAAACATACATACATGTTGACCAACTGTCACCAGCAACTTCACGTGATTATTATCATTGCCATCTGATATGAACCTCTAAGAGTAAAGGATTTGAAGTTTAAACAGTCTGTCTTCCCTTGGATGACATGCATGCAATAATATGCATCCTGCTTGAAGGTTGGCTCACATATCAATTGCTGTAATCAACATACACTCGAAAAGGTGGCAAACTATACTTGATCTCAGAGAGAGAGAGAGAGAGAGAGAGAGAGAGCTTTGGAAAAAATGGAATATTTCGTCTTCAAAGCTGACGCAGTACTATTTAGAGAGTACTTATCCGATCTATTTAGGATTGGCTACAGGAACAGCTGACGCAGTACTATTTAGGGAGTACTTATCCGATCTGTTTAGGATTGGCTACAGGAACGTGATTCGTGACACTATTAATTAACTTTAAAAAAAACTTCACAATCCGTCTGTGAGTAAAAGGACTACTCCATATCTAATCACTTATATTTCATAATACCAAAAATTGCAAGAACCAAAGAGTTCTCTACTGCTTCTACTATTCTTCATTCTTCTGAATAGCACAGATGGCAAAAATAGTGTCCATATGACCTGATTCAATGTTGGAATCAGCCGGGCTGAACAAAACTAGATCGCAGATCGGACCGGACCACTAAACCGGACCGGACCGGACCGGATTTGTGGTCTTAACAATACAAATCCGGTCCGGTCCGGACCGGATTTGAAAAACCGGTTATATCTGGTTCGGTCCGGTCCAGACATTTTAAAAACCGATTTGGACCGGACCGGACCGGATTAATAATATTTTTTTTTTAATTTTTTTTAATACAAAACTTTAAACTTAAAAAATAAAAATGTTCAAAATATCTAAACTTTGAATTAAGTAAGTCAGCTATGTTCAAGTCTTTAAATGAATTTACATTTTTTTATTTTAAGATGTGTGTTGAAAATGAAAAAAAAAAGATTATGAAAAAAAAAAAAAAACGAAAAAGTGGTCCAGACCGGACTGTTTTAGACCGGACCGGACCAGACCGGACCGCTTATAAGTAGACCGGACCGGACCGCTTATAAGTGGTCCGGTCCTGTCCTCCCATTTAACTACAACCGGAAATCCGATCCGACCGGATTCCGGTCCAAAAACCGGACCGGATTTTCGGTTGTGCAGTCCTAACAGGCAGTTGCCCAAGTAGCTAGGTTAATATTTTTCAGGATATTCTCTTTTGATTTAATTAGATTAATTGGTATGGAAGTCTTTAGGTATCTTTAGAAGACTTAGTTTCCTTAATTGATTAGAATTACTTGTTCTTATCTAAAGGTGCCTCTTATGTAATTGAATACATTGAGATTCATTAGATACCTGATCAATAAAGAGAGTGGTTTCTCCCATCTTCCTCTTTATCTTTCCTGTACCACCAAATAGGAGGCTTTAGGTGGTATGATTTTGGCAAAATAAGTAAAGCCTAATTTTCGACAAAATAGTCACACCTGAAAGCCGTACTCTTCTATTTGGCACGATGAACTTTCATCAAATCCTAGTTAATAAACATTAAGGCTACATAATTCACAGACAAAAAAAGCTCTCACATTATGAAGAGTCTTGTGAATTGCAACCTATGGAAAATACGCATTTCCGTAGTTCCTTTCTGAACTTCAGGAACAATAATTGCATTTGAGAGGATACGTGGGGATGTAGTGGTAAAGTGGAATGAACCGGTCCCAGGATTTTCGTTTGAGGGGGCTGATGATGGTCAATTGAAATAGTCCATATATAAAATAACTTTTAAATGATTAACGATTAGAACAAAGTAATATATCTAAAGAAACAAATGAGAGCAGCCCATTTAATATGCCAAGCAATTAGTCACATGAAGAACACAACAATTAACGTTGTTCGACATTGTGCCTACCTCTATATGAAAGAACGCTCAACTATTTTCTTTCACACTTCTCGCTTAAGGTTAGGGCTGCAATTGAAAGTAGAATAAGATCTCAAAGCTATGAACAAATAGAGAAAGAGAAGAAAGGAGCCCAGAGCTCTCGATTCATTCAATGTTTTTCAATAATACATCAGTTGTCTCAACTCATATATATATATAATTCAGAAAACTGAATACAGTTAGAAGGAATCTATTCTGTTACAGCCAGCTGTCACTGAGTTGTAAATCTGGACCGAGTGATCTGACCATCATCTTTACTATTAGCAATCACATCACATATAATTTCTCTTTCTTAAACCCTAAAAAAGCAATGGTACAAAAGACCAAAAATAGGCTTGAACCCTAGATGTTTGGCTAACCTAGATGACCAATCCGATTAACCTAAAATACAAGAAATAATCCCACAGGCAAGTGATTAATATAAATAGGAAATGCTAACAATAAGAATATGAATTTTCGTACCATCCATGCAACTATCTCTTTTCACAAGTAGTGCCTTATATTCTTACGAGGGAGCTTTCTATAACAATTTTCTCTTTTCTTAAAGGAAATGGCAAATTAACAAGAAAGTCTCTAAAACCATTTTAATTCTTTATAAATATTAGTAAAGGTAGATAAACCTATTGAGACATATTTCCCATGCACGTAACCCGAAATCTTTGTCTCTCAAACATCTATACTCAGTGCATATTGGCTTATCCATAGCTACCTGATTTGGTCTATCCACAGCCAAATCTCATATTGTTTAAATCGAACAATACCAGATTCGATTCGGTGGATTCGGGGTTTTCCAAAGTCTCTAGTTCGAAGAAGCAATTGTGATGATGGAAAAGAAGGAAAGAGAGACAGTTAATGGTCTTCATGAATGAAAGTAGGAACAGGAGCCTCTCTTCCATCAAGTGTCTTCCCATCACAAGTTTGTTGAAGAATAGAGTACAGCACGTCAACACCCCTTGCCTCTGCATTTCTGTAATTCCAAAAGTCATGTGCATATGGTCTACATTCAAGTTCATGAGAAACTGCTATGTTTTCTATTCATAAAAAAATTGTGAGACTCGTTTTGTGGACGTACCCAATTAGAAATTCAAACTAATGAAGGTGAGTCTCCTTCTATATATACATATAGGATTTAGCTAAATTCCATCCAAGAAAAAGTTGGGCCTAAAATAAGATTAAGCACTTATAAACTTGTGACAAATTATGTAATTTATACCCGTCAATCTAATGTTGAAACCATATTAATTTCAAGAGTACTTACAAGTTGAAAATATATTTACCTAATTAGATTTCAAAAGATAGGCCCCAATTTAGAGCCTCATAATTTTTGATGGAGCCTTATCTCTCTCAATCTTCCTCTCTTTCAATTTTTTTTTTTTTTTTTTCAATTTCCTTCACTCTCTTCTCTTCCTACAATTGTATGAATTTTTGAGATTATTGTCGAAGTCAAATATCTAATATTTGACTTCATTAAATATAAGAATACATACGGTAATCTCTATCCATCCATGATTGGAACCCATTTATAAAACCCAAACATGTATAATAATTAGTGATCCCGAATTACTTGATGGTGGGCCATTTCACACAAATTAATCTTCGTTTGTATTAGATTTGATTAAATACTAAACTCATGATTTTACTTATTTATTCTTGTGCATTCAAATTATTATACTGAACTCCTTGAACTTGAATTTCAAATTAAGTAAACGTCCCCCCATGGAATTTTCAAATCAAAGCAAATGTCAAACTGCGAAGTACGAACTCAAATGTGAATCTAGCGAATTGCAAATTATTTGACTATGGTCTAATCTATTGGGGTCCTTTATTCTTCCAAAGCTACAAAAGGACAAATGTTATGTTTGAATCAAACAAAGAAGAGATCCATTTTCAATCTTTGTTTCTTAGATTGAAAAGAAGTTAGGAATTGAGATGGTAATGGAAGTCGCATGGATGAATATAAAGGGCATTTGTCAACTAGCCTAAAGACAATTCAAGATCTTCAGTGAGAACGCAGGTCATATAAGACAATTCTCTCTTTCAGACTCGTCTTCCTTTGGATTCTACTAATAAGTTATTTTTGGCCCATTCTCTCTACACAATATTGCCGCATGAGATTTTTCACTTTTTAGCAATGATATTGCAGACTTCACTCAGTAATATTGGATGAAAGGGGATTCTATCTCTTCATTTGGCCTATTTAAGGGTGGTCATGGTGGTAATTTTTTTCTCCAATACCCATTACTAAATGCCCTCAAAACCCATAGACATACATACATAGTTCATTTGATCTCTATTTAATTGTCTTCGTTTTGTAATATACTTGATGTATAAATAATAAATATTGCATGGTTTCTTCCAATCCCTTTTTCTAATTTTGTTGCTCCTTATTTAAGATTTTTATATTATTTTTTGAATATTTACACTAGTGCGAAAGGGAGGGTACTCTTGTTAATGACGATACACACGTTTTCCTTTGTAGAGTGATTTGGCATGCCAACCAATTAATAAAGGTAGTTTTTTTTTTTTTTTTAATGTAAAGGGAACATTGAGGATGTATATGGGGTGATCCCAATATCATTTTAACTAGATAATTATAACTCACAGTTTTTAAAGTCTAAGGTACTAGTGATTTTTAAGTACATTTGTTTTATGACTGGAATCTGACAATGGTAATTAATAATAGGCTGGTCAATGTTGAATTGAAAATAATGCCAATTCATAAAAGGTGCATGAACGTATATGGTTTGAATTTTTCAAAGATAAGGACCTGCTGTATAAAGTAAAGAGAACATGAAAAAGCATTAAATTAAAATGATTTGGTCTAAGAAAATTTATATGAAAGTTGTGAGATAGAATAGATTATTTAACTGTTTTCCTTCTCTGACAAAATAAATTAAGTTGTACTTTTAGGATCGCAGTCACCAAAGCGCTTATGACTTTAACTCATAAAAAAGTTTTTAGAGACAACCTCTATTCTCTAAACGTTTTATTAGTGGTCCCTTCACAAGAAGTTAGACATGATAATACTATGTTGACATTCGATGCTTAACTAGTGACAATGTAGAAAAAAAAAAATAGTCTTCTTATTTTTAGGCCCTGATCATTGTCGTGATCTTTGAAAAAGTATGGTAAAAGCCTAAGTAGTGCAGGCTCTTCGAGGGCTTCAGCTTAGCTAAGACTTGCCTGCATATATTGAGGGCAAAGTAAGGCCAGCACTAGGCCTGCCCGACCCTTCTCTTTGACAACCCTTACAATAACAGGAGGACTTTCTCTACTCCAAACAGTTGGACAATTTCTCCGAGACATCGCACACTTGCTTCTTATCAAAATAACTACAACAGTCTTACATAGACTATCAGGACATTTTCAGAGTCATGTCTTTTTATTCTTCCAAGTAGGGGTGTTCATGGGCCGGGAGGAAGAATATTCATTCATATGCCAATTTTAAAGAGAGGTGGCCATGCCCGGCCCTAGCCCCAATCTGGCCATAATAGCCCCAATCCTAGCCCCAAGCCCGAGCCCAGACCATTTAAAAAAAAAAAATTTAATTGTTGGAGGTGGTAGCTTAGCCTGTTATCATCTGTACTAGTGAGCTATAGTGCATGGCTTTGAGTCTTCATTCCAACATAAATCCTAATTTTTGCTTAAATGGAGTCTGTCATTCGGGCTGGGCCTGGTTTTGGGTCCTCTATCCCTGAATCAAAGACTAGCCTGTATATTAATCAGGCCCAAATTTACAGTCCAAGCCCGGCCCTAGTACGGAAATCTAAGGTTCGAGGCCCGCCCACAACGGGCTGGACCTGGTAAATGAGCACCCCTACCTTCAAGGTAACAATAAAGTCCCCCAAAAATGGAATTTCACTTCCCTACACAACTCTTAGATATTGGGTGGGTTATTAGAATTTTAAGACAGACACACTTAAACTTCGAATAATTAGGATCATATTATTTATTTAGTGGGCTTTTATTCTTGATACATGGACATGCAAGATTAGCAAACGGATCACAGTAGAAATGAGGGCACTGGATCTGCCTTTCCTCATAATAAAACCTTAATTTCATGTAACAATGAGAAACAGCTCTGAGCTCTGTCTCCATTGTTGTGTTCCTTTCCCTTTATCACAATACAATGGGGAAAAGCACTTGACCCAGCCCACTGTCTAGCCTGGTTTTAATCCATTAATGATATCTTGCCCTATTACTTTTGAATTAGTTGGGCTGCCCTTCGTCAACTAGTTGGGCTGCCCTTCGTCAACTAGTTGGGCCAAGTTATCAACCAAAAGGTGTTTAAGCCTGGGCACAGACCAGATGTGCAAAAGGTTTGCCTACATCCACTCCAAAGCACTGAGCATGATAAACAACTCTGCTTTGGAAGTAGGGGAGACTATTGAAAAGTATTTCCGCTGCGTCTACTAATGCATTGAGGTTTTTGGTAGGATTGGATAGCGGTAACAATTTTAATATGGTGTTAGAGAACCTTGGTCTCCCCACACTCCTTACTCTCATCTGGATGACTAGGGCCGCACTCCTCGCATGTGTGAGTTCTCACTTTTTATAGATTTCTCACCGGTTATCAAAAAATGACCGAAGGAATCCTCAGCTATATAAATTCCCAATGATGTATACCCTATTCCCAGGGCATTGAGAAATCCTCAAATCTTCGAATTCCTCATCTGTTACGAAGCATGATCTGATTCTCGTGTTCACAAGTGCATGCGCATTGAGCCATTTCATCAGCTTCTCTCTTTGTAGATGAATGGCGAGGAAGGTGACAGATGGGACTCGCCTAGTGGATGATGGATGGCTCCTCTTATGCAGGCTAGATTCATGGTCAACCAACCCACTGGGCCCAAAACTACTAAAGCCCATAAAGAGAATCTTCAGACCAGGCAAACGTTTTCGATTTTTAGTATTATCTGAATCTTACGAATAATTATGAGATTAGTTAGAAAGTCTTATCTTATTTTATTTAGTATTTATTTTAATTAAAATTATTTCTAAGAGCAGGTTAGAGTACGATTCTATACAAATGATTGTAATCACTTGTTAGGGGACAAGTTCTATTCACTAATAAAATCTCTCTTGAGTTTTCCCAGTGTTTTGTGTCTGTGGTGTGAGACCTCCCTATTCCTAAAGGGTTAGGCTTGGAGATTAACCCGTTCGCTATTCTCCCTTCCACGCACTGCATTATCCTCATTTTCCTTAACACCACTTGTGGTATCTAAAGGTGGCCCCCCATGTCCCCCACCAAGACCATTATTCTTGTCCCTTCTCATGCCATTAGCTTTCTCTATTATTGTACCAGCTGTTCCAATAATGCACCGGGAGAAATGTACAAAAAGAAGAACCTTTGGCACTTGCTAAATTTAAGTTGGATTCAGGAATCACGAGAAAAATCCCCCATCCCTTCAAATCACACATATACTGCTTTTCAGATATCAAGGAATTCTCTTTTCATCTTTCATGCCACATTACGAAACAAGCCAAATCTCTGGTACTTATTTTATTTTATAGGTAAGAAGTTGGATATCGATGAGCAAAATGACAATGATCGCTTTAATGAATGAGTTATGGACATGAAGGCAACCAGCTGCAAATCACATTTCTCTCCCGGATTGCTTTTTGGTGTATTGTAAAAAACAGAAACAACAAAAAGGCAGTTCGTAATCCCTGACCTAATATTTTTGGCATGATCGACTCTTTGAGATACAGCCTGTTTGGTTAGATGAGAGGGAGAGTAAAACGAAAGTGTTGGTTAAATTATGAATAAAGTAAAGAGGAGGGGATTAAAGTATAAGGCATTAGAAAACAAAATTCGACTTCTCCGCAAGTTCTTACGCACTATGGAGATTAATCTTACCTGATTTCATTTTTTTACTAAAAATAAAAGAACAGATTTTTCACTACATTGTTACATTGATGATTTACATCTTTTTTTTTTTTTTTTTTTGTAATTTTCTAGGCTTTTCATCTATAGATCAATGATCTACATCTCATTGGTTGTTGTTCAATCAAATATCGACCTGGTCACCAATATTCAATCAATGACCTGAGATTTACCCCACCCCAAACCCCAAAAAAAAAAATAAGAAATTTTTTTTGTCAAGTATGATCTACATCTATTCTATTGTTGGATCAATGATATGAGACAATGGTCTTTCTTTGCTGCTACTAGATAGATGGTAGGCAATTCCACCATTTGTTTTATGATTCATATCTTCCAGCCATTAGATCAATAATCTGATGATTTCCATCAATATTGACATGGATTTTTCACTATAAGACCAATGATCTGCATTCTAATAATTTTTTTCCACTAGTAGATTGATGGAAATAAAACCTTTTTATATAATTAACAAATTCATATTCTCTGTAACTATTTAGGCTAAGACTTAGCCTCCACTCTCTTTATTTTTCCCACGTCATGAAACCAATGAATCCAATTTTGCAATTGAAATAGTAGCTCCTAAAATCCTCAATATTAGCCATTATCCTCTAACATATACAAGTTTTCATTCAGTTGGACCGTCCAAGAGACAGGACCAATCGAAACATAGAGTGATTGCTGAGAGACAGCACCAATCGAAACATAGAATGATTGCTGCTGACTTGATTTAGATAGACCCATCCATCCATGCTTTACTAGGAGCAAGGACCACCAAGAGAAATGGACATTCTCAAACCACCAGAGGACACATTTAGCATGTGGCGAGTCGAAAGAAAGGCGATTTGCTTTTGAATTTGAATATGAATATGATTATGAGTTGTAGAGATGGTGAATCACCAATGCTGTTATTTTAGCACCGACCAACCACGCCAAACAAAATAAAATGACTAGACGGTCAACTACCCCAATGCAGCCAACAACGCAAAGCGCAAAGACTTTTTACACACACCCATAGAGAGAGCCACCCTTGTCTTACAGCTCTCACACTAGTTCTTCATAGATTTTGCAATAACTGGAAGATGGAAGGATTTGAGATATGGAGAGGACCACCAACAGATTTGATCTATTCTTATAATGATAAGGTAATGGGACGCTTGGTCATAAGGGCCATATAATGGGGACAAGACAAGCCCATCTGCGTTGGACTTGTCCGCACGTGAGCTCTTCCTAAATCCTTAAAAAGGACGTATGGCCAAATCGACCATCATTCCCTCATAAAATTTGTAGAATACAATGGTTTATAGCTCCCCCACTATCAATTATCCATCTTACCTTCTATATATATATATATATATATATCACCCCTCAATCCCTTCCAAGACTCCCCTCCCCTTCCTTGCATTTTCTAAGCAAAACAAAAGGAGAGATAAGAATTTTGTAAGTGATAGAGATGGCGATTTTGAGGATGGCATTGATACTCTTACTGCTCATTTGTTCTGGGCATGTGGCAATGCTGGAAGCAAATGCATGTGTTGGGTTATCAACCATGCAATGTGGAGTTGGCGGGCGAAGACTTATGGTTGGGAGAAGAGGGTGTGAGAGGGAAATGCTGGATGGGGATAGGACAGTGCCTGGTGGACCGGATCCTCAACACCATCATGATGTTCCTCCAACGATTCCCTAGCTATGGAAATGGACTACTTTGAGTGACTGTGAGTTTCATATAGGATATCTGTGAAGAAGGTGCTGTGAGTTGTGCTAGATGTTGTTGGTATGAGGGTTGAGTGAGTGTTGGTCGAGCAGTTTATGGAAGGGACTAACTTCTTGTTAGTTGGGACAATAAAACAGGTCTCCATCCATGTAGTCGAGTATTAGATGTGTCACAGTCACTAGTAGATGTAATGGAACTAGTAGTTTTCTACTACTTTTCTACTGTTTTTCTGGCTACTTGTAATAAGCGACTGAGTCGTCCTGACCTCAGATCTAATGGGTACCACCAAGTATGGCATGCCTCTAGAATTTGTAGATTAAGGGGTCGTTTGTTCGTTTATGTTAGTGTCTTACAGGAGTAACATTTATGCATCATCATTTTTGTTTGCATGCATAAATGATTTACTTATGTAAATCAAGTGTGAAAATGGTGCGTAAATAAACTCACATTCACACCTTAATATTCACTGCAACCCTCTTAGTTTACCATTTCACAGCCCTATTTAACAAAGGCGAGCCCTCCCAGTAAGCCATTTCACAGCCCCATTTCAAAAAAGGCGCTGGTACAATAAAAAAAAAAAAACGTTGATTTTGAGATCCATGAGGCCCATCAAAAATCATTTTTTTTTACATTCCTGTGGGCTCTTAATTCATGACACAAATCGTTCAATTCATTTATATGACTAAACGACTGTGATATCAAATTTATTATTTTAATTCCTTATGGATTTTGAGAAACTTGTGAAAATGCCCAAATTATTAGATCTAATTTTATGTACTTCGTGTTTTAAACAGTATGTCTTTATATAGTTAAAATTAAGAAGCCAAGAGGTAAAACTTCATAGCTTTATTCTTCAAGAATTTTATGAAAAGCATCAACAAAATAAAAATAAAAAAACATCTAAAACCATGGGATATACCCATTTACTAATGTGAAAATAGTAATTTTGACAAACATTTTACTGCGTTTCACTTATATATCATTTACATATGGAAAGTTCCACGTGTATCATTTACAGGTATAGATCATTTATGTGTGCAAACAAATGACCCCTATAGGGCGGCGTCAGAAAGTCTTTGGCATCACAAATCCATAGTGAGCCTATGGATAGGTTTATCCCAAGAAGACTTCATAGCCCAAATTTAAGTTCTGGTCTGACAGACTGACATAGTATCACCTGGATTTGAAACCAGCCAAAGTGAACAAACAGGCCCGTGGTAAAGCTATCCTGAGACACGCCATCTACTTACGGCTGTCAAAGGGCTGGGCTGGGTCGGGTCTGGAGTTGTCCTAACCTTACCCTCAATATATGCAAGGCGGGGCTTGAGTGGGCCGAAGCCCTCGAAGGGCCTTCATTATCTAAGCCCTTACCCTACCCTCAAGGGCCATGGCAGGGCTCAGGGCTTCAAAAAAAAAAAAACTATTTTTTTTTTTTAAGATTGTTACCAAAATCCGAGTGTGATCGAGCGTTATCTTGTCTAACCTCAATTGCAAAGAAACCATTAAGAAAACATCTGTTATTTTGTCTAATCTCAATTGCAAATGAACCATTAAGAAAATATCGGGAGAATATAAGTCACCTCTGAAAACTTTCTTTTATCGGATAAAGTCATATATGTTTTGGTGACTTGGGTTGGGTTCTAGACTAATGATTTTATTTATTTTAACAAAGAAGGAAAATTGTTAACGAGTATGATCTATTTAATACTTTTGATATGACTTTCATATGAATTTCTAAAAATGAAATCTTTTCAGCAGTGTCTTATCTTTGAGAGTTTTAAACCATTTACACTCACGTATCTTTTTTCAGTTAGCATTATTTTTAATTAAACACTAATCTGACTATCACTCATTCTTGGATTTCAGTCACAAAAATAAATGTACTTAAAACATATTATTAGTTTAAACTTTTAAGAATTGAGAGTTATAATTATCTAATTAAAAGGATGTTTGGATCACCCCATATACTTTTAGTTCCATGCACATACAAACTAACTATATGAATTGGTTGACATCCCAAGCAACTCTATAGAGGAAAAAGTGTATCATTATTAATAGAAATGAGTACGTACCCCCTTTTGCACTAACAATGATTTATAAAAATAAAATAAAATACCTAAATAAGAAGCAATAAAACTAAAAGAAATGGATTAGAAGCAACCGTGCAACACTTATTGATTATGCATTAAGTACAATGCATAACTTAAATAATTAAATATAGATGAAATGAACCAAGTATGTATGTATGTATGGGTTTTTAGAACATTTTTTAAATGGGTAAGTGGGTATGAAATTGCCTTCATATCCCCCATATTACTATAAAAAGTGACTATGATAAGGGCGTTTAAGTATATATTTACATATATGTATATATTAGATATAAAATAAATAAAAGTAAGAGAGTCAGGGCCAAGGCCGGGCCGGGCTTATACTGTCCAAGCCCGTCCCTCAAATCTCAGGGCCTGAAAAAATTTGTCCGAGCCTAGGCCTAGGGCTTTTTGTTAGAAACAAAAGCCCTCATTTTAAGTGCTTTCTGAGTCCGGGCCCCCTTTCTCAGGGCCAAATCGACAGGCCTTGAGATACTTCCAAGGACGGACCTTCACCCATGTATTTTGGGACGGTCACCTCCATTGGACCTGGGTCTGCTTACAAAATGAAAACCTTGGGATCATTTCCCAGAGCCCACTTGAGAATTTTGGGTTCAGTTCCCCCACAAACCAAAAATCCTGGATCCAGCTGCCACTGCCTACTTCTGTAACATACCCTCATACTGATGCAACTGTTATTTATCAATATATGAGATCATTCATCTCTGGCCTTCCATCCTTTTTTCCCCCCCCTTCTCTTTTGGTGACCTTGACAAACGCTACTTACATATTCAAGTCCTAATCAAAGAAATAATAATACTATTCTTCCATGCTCGTAGAAGAAAGAGAGACTGATATGAGATCCATGGTTAATTAGTCACACCGAAAGTGAAATCCTAAAAATCTACAAGGCTTGGAATCCTTTATTGTATGACAACAGCAAGTCCCATCTCAACTAACAAGCCGTCCACACTCGCCCACATACTCTTTCCTGGCATGACACATTCTTAGATGTGGGTCCTATTAGTAGGAACACGGCTCCCTCTCAATTCTTTCAAAGGGTGTCTAATCTAAATGGTAATTCGCCTAATCTAAATGATGTAATTATAGTGGGTTTAATTACCTTAATGATGTAATCAAGGTGAGCTTACCATCTGACTAATTTTTCAATCAATGAGAGGCTAGAGATAATCATCATTGGGAGTATCCAAACATTAAACTTCGAACTTACAAAATCTCTTTATTAAAATATAAAAATATTTCTAAAATAGATTACTAATTGGATAAAATTCATATAGAGATTAGATCAGAGAAATATTTGGGTCTTGTCAGTCTCACCTTGATCATTCACTCTTTTCCACTTTAAAAGAAGCTTATTTCATAGGTCTAAGCCCATTTCGCACTTAACTAGAATAATAAAAGTCAAGTAAAGTTTCTATTTTTAAGACAAAATGTCATATCAAAAGCAATTTAATTCAAAATTCATACTATCTTTTTTATAAAAAAAAAAAAGTTCAAAAAACAACCATCTTTTTCCACTAAAAGACAAAAAAGCTCTACTTTTCTATATAAAAAAAAATGTCAAAAAGATTCCATACCATACAACTAGAACTAAAATACTTTTATAACCGCATATATTTTATTCACTCTTGATTTGATGTGTTACCTCACTTTATTACACTTGATTTTAAAAGTAAAATAACCATACGGGCGCAGATTTTTCAACAGAAATTGTGCAAACGTGCCCTCAAAAACATAGCAAGTTCTCATTATTGAACCACAGAGTGTAGCTTATTTTTTCTTTTATTTTTCTTTTTCCTACTTTAAAACATTGGACCTGAAACAGATAAGCTGCACCTTAAAAGAGAAAAAGATATTACAATCTCTAGAGGATATAATGAGCTATGAAGGCCCTGAAAAAAGCACACTACCAACCAGCAAAAGAGGTCTAGCTCCCTTATGTAGACAGTAGACTACTTGATATATCCTTATACCTTGAGGTAAGAAACCCCACATATCATCATCAAACCCTGAAAGATTTCTGGGGATCACTAAAGTCAATCTGGGAAAAGAGTGGGAGATCTACAGGTAAGGTATCCACGCTTATGCCCTCCTTTGTAAGAGCATCCACCACCTCCTCAAACACGATTCTGTTCCCACTTGGAGTAAGGTGCAAACCATCACTGCAAATCACATGTGATAAAACATCAAATAAATCTGAGTCCTTTTGATCTTGCTATAGTCACTTTTTCACACCGTAGTAGCCCTATGCAAAAATGCAGACCACAATTAAATTTGTTAATGTTCTTCAATACCTCAAAAAAGCTTTCTCCCAGCCGGGAAACTGCTGCATTTTGGACCAGAGATCCACTACAGGAATGCCACATTCGCCGGCAACAGAGATGCAGGCCTTTGCGTAAGAACCCGCAAATTCATTGGTCCTTTCGATAGGCCGTCATGGTTGTCTCCAAAAGGATGTCTGAATTAACAAGAGTTGGTTTAGAAATTTTTTGTATTGCGATTCCCATGTAAAGATGTGAAACACAAATGAATTAGTATATGATGTGGCTAGTGTGCAGAATTAGGCCATGGTTGCCAATAAAACAGTTAACCATGCTTGCAATCGAAATCACCCAGTAGGGGTCAAAGCACTTTAATCAATAGGATTCGAACAGGAGAGTAGACAAGTGCTGAACCCATCAGTCCAAATCGCGCCTAAGATCTTCTACATCACAGTAATATTCTCCAGGGGGCAGTGACATTAATTTTTCCTTGAGGTGGGTTCCATGTAAAAAGAAAAATCTGCTAAGGGGCCCACCTTACAAAGGATAATCAAAGTTTTGGAGGGGAGTGTGTTGGATATGGTCCCCATCTGTCCTCCCTTGGTTCTGCCCAGTTTCTCTTCTTGAATAAAGACCCAAAGGCCATCATTGTTTAAGAAAGTAATTGAGATACAAATTGTGAAGGACTTCATGGGTAGAAGTTCTTCAGAAAATTTACGGGCTTCTCTTCTTAATTCTGATCATGGAAGTAGATCTCAAGTATGATATATGTCTTTTTTAATGTTTGTACCTCAGCCAAGGAGTGGGACCTAGAAAGTGCCCGCACATATGAGCAGGAGCAGACCTAGGTATAAGGGTATGGGGTCTGAAGCCCCCACCCACATACCTGAAAGAAGCTTAAAATTTTAAACCCCCACGTACTTGAAAGAAGCTTAAAATTTAAAAAAATCCCTTTCAAATTCTAGAAATTTATATGTTTTTTTCTTACATTTGCCCCATCCCCCAATATATCTTTTACATAGATCCCCCAAGTTCAATTTCCTCGGTCCGCCCCGCACTGCTGCACATGTGAAGAGTTTGAAAGAGGGCAGCAAACTCACTCTTCGAACCCTAAGTAGCTGAGTGAGAGAGGTGAGAGACGGGTTGCTAACCAACAACCCCTGGATCTCAAGTATGATTTATATTCTAGATGTATATAAAACTATGTTAAATTACAGACAGATGCAAGAGAGATGAAAAAGGAAAGATACCTGAGCCGGCCATCTTCGTCAATAGGAGGTGGAGTGATAAGGACTACAAGAGTAGTGGGCCAGCGCTTCTGATTCAGACAAAAGGCATATCATTATTTCTAACAAAAAAAAGGGTGAATACATCACATCCCTTTGTCACAAAATATTGTTGTGCAAAAATTATCATCTGGGGCAAACAACAGGGTGTATTCAACTTTGGGATTTTCTTATCTAGAAAATGCCATAGAAAATAAAATAAGTTTACAGTGATTCAAAATAATAAACAAAAAATTTATGAGGGTATGCAACAGCAAGGGTGGATCTCAAGATGAGAGCATTTATGAGGGCATGCATTGAGATTTAATGGGGAGATTTTGAAAAGAGAAGATATCTTTGAAATGATTGAGGAGATTTTAATGAATTCAAATCAGAACAGTGAGTTGACTTTTAATGCAAGGAGTTGTCATAAAAATCTCACAATGGAGAATCAGGTAAGGCCGGGCCTTGTATAGGGCCATGCCATGTCGTGAGATTGCCCGGGTTAGGGCAGACCTAGGTAAAATCACGTGGGGGTGGTTGCATCGGATCTTAGTTCACGCACGAAAATGCTGATTTTGCTTTAAAAATTCATATAAAAATCATGTACCCGCCCCCAATACTCATATGAAAATCCTATATTTGTTTTCAAAACTCAATTGCGTAGTTGGGTCTGCAACCCTAAACAAAAATTCTGGATGCGCCACTGGCCTGGGAATATGGGCGGGCACGAGCTTGGCTTACATGGGCAGTGCTTGTGTCGTACTAGTGACTAGGCCAAACTGTGCTGGGCACGGCGGTCCAGCTCATTTTGCTTCCCTACGATAGCAACAGGGTGGGCTTCGTACAGGCTACGGTAAACTCAAACCCGCACCATCTAAATTTTATTTCATCCAAACCCGACTCATTCCGTTTGTGTGATACCAAATCCATTCTGTTTGGTTGGGCTGAGGTCGAATTTAAAAGGTTAAAAACTTTAAACTATATAAATGCATGAGAATAAATGTGGTAGAGATCAAAGCACACCGCTTATAATTCTCGCGCATGCGTTATAATTTTTTTTTTTTTTTTTTTGGTAACAGCGTTATAAGTTAATGACCCCTTGAACAACATGAGTTTTATTAATAACTTTAATATGGTACTAGCACAAAAATCCGTGCTAATCACGGGTATGCATGAAGAAGTAGGATTCTATGTATGTTAGAAATGGAAAAGATGAGAGTCCATAAATGGAGAAAGTATATTAGTGGAAAGTGGACGGAGAGTATGTTAAAAAGCATGGTCAAAATTAAATCCAAAACCTTCCAACTTAATATATTATAATAGCAATAAAATCCAAAACCCACCCCAAACAAAGACAACCACTACCAAACCAGCCCAGGACAGTCCCGTTTAAACCGGAGTATGCAAGAGTACAATAACTTGGAATCAGAATGGGCATTGGGATACAAGTGGATGATGGAAATGTCATATTCAGAATGACTAAGAATCCTTTTAAAAGTGAAAACTAAAGGACAATTCTCATAATTCTTATATCCATTTTTTTTTTTTTTTTATCTAGAAATGATCAGAACCCCTTCTGTTGAGTAAGTCCAATTGGCCCACTGCGCAGGCCTGCACCCATGGTTCCATGATATAATTATACCGGTCTTCTGACGAAATTAAAGAGGTGGCACCAGTTAATAAACTGGACCCCTTTGAATTTCAGGGAATGTCCATACAATTTTTACATATGGCTCTTCCAAAAATCTTTAACACATAGAACCCCCAAGATTTTCAACAAAGCTACCATATAACTTAAAAACTACATGGATTCTTTTACATGTGCACCCCCTCCCCCAAAGAGTTTTTTCCTACATTATGGCCCCACACAAGGGACTCGAGGGGGCTGATCATTTTCACATGACCCATGGATTTTTTAAAATCACTAGGACCCTTTTATTTGAGCGCCCTACGCACCACCCCCTATGTATGCACAGTAGACTAGGCAGAGAGAGAGAGAGAAGACTGAAGAGGGAGAGAGAGAGAGGGGAGACCTTGATGAAGAAGATGATGTCGTGGAGATTCTGCTTATACTCATTAAGAGGCACATGTTGGAAGGCGCTGCTCCTATCAGGAAGGCATGCGTCGTTAGCGCCCAAGAATACAGTCACTGCCACTGGTGCTCCCTCCTCTGCACCACCAGTTCCAAACGCCGTCTCCTTTGCCAGAAGTGCCCATCTAGTATTGTAGCCAGAGTACCCTCGAAGTACCACATCCGCCTACAGATCATGTGATGTGAGATGATAGAAAAATTAATGGAATGCGAGACACCAAACCCATGTCTTGGAATCTTGATTAATAGTCTTTCCAATTAACAAAACATAGAATTCCATTCTACCAAGGAAAAAAAAAACACCCATAGAATCCATGATCAGGCCAGATCAAGAAAATCCTCACTATTCATAATAAGGGTGTGAGCAGGAGAATTAAAAAGAATACCTTGCGCGAGAAAAGGTTAGCAAGAGCAGCACCCCAACCACCGTCTCCAAAGGATCCTTCAGTGATGGAATCTCCAAAGAGAATGATCCTAGGACGCACCATCTTGCAGATATCTCCAATGACTCTTCTATTGTCTCCTCTCTTCTTCTTCTTCCTTGACTTTATCTTCCCTCTTCTCACATCACATGGGCTGACGTGCTGCTATATCAAAGACTGCAACTTGACACTTTTTTTTCTTTTCCTATTGTCTTCTCTTCAGCAAGCCTAGGGCATTCCAACCAAACAAAAAACAAATTAAAAGCAAGACGAGGGCATTGATCTCTTTCTATGGGCATTGATCTCTTTCTATATACGGAATTCTTCCCAGTAAAAGAAAGTCATGAAAGCAGCAGCAAGATGAGAATTGGGAAGCAAGGTTAGATGAGATCGGGTGACTCTTTCTAGTTTTTACTATATAGTGTCGTGGACAAGTCTCCCAACACATATGGGATTTCTCCTATTTCTTCCAACAATGAGTGGTTTTCCGTCTAGACGAGACACATGTTGGTACTTGGATCCTAACTTTTTGTCAAATCTACTGCATCTAGAACAGGCTAATGTCCCTGTGCGTCCTCCACAAGAAGCTTTCTTGCACTGTGAAATCAACCCCACATATGTCCCTGTGCGTCCTCCACAAGAAGCTTTCTTGCACTGTGAAATCAACCCCACATTTGGAAAGTGTTCACCATCTTTCCTCTTAAATCATAACCATCTGTAACATATGAGATTGGATGGCTATGATCATCTTGCCCCTATGAGTAATGGACTATTTTATTCCTCATGGTTTAAAATGGATGCATTTGGCTTAACCACTATGCAGTGGGCCAAACTCTAGTCCAATCTAAGCAGGCCTGCTATAAGTTAATCATGTTTAAAAGACAGGATCGAAGTCCAAACACAATCATGTTTAAAAGACAGGAGCGAAGTCCAAACACAAAAGAGATCGGAAAGGTATTGGTGTTTTGTACTATTTTTGTAATCTAAAAGCAATGGGCCAACTCAACTCTAATTAGAGCTTTAGGTAAAAGATGGCGTATGCAATAAATTGTAGCCCACACAAGATCATTAACCACCCCTGGATGGTGTAAGATTAAACATTAAGCAAATCGAGATCAAGAGAAAGAAAAATGGGCTGCTATTGTTAGCCCATCTTAGGATGAACTGATCGAAAGACTGGGTCAAGTCTCAGTCCAATCACTTAAAGATCCTCAAATAGTTATAGCTTCCTGAAAGCATCTCCAAGAGACACTTCAAATATGGAGTTGTCTTTTTCAAAATAGAGGCTTATGTGGTAAAAAAAGACATGTGTAAATTTGGCATCTCTCTTGGACAACTCCAAGAGAGATGTCAAATTATTATTTTATTATTTTTTAACAATGTCAAAAAAGACATCTCAATTGCAACTTGCATTAACAATGTATTATTATATTAAAATATAAGATTTGAAGTTTGCTTTTTGGCATGTCAAAATCCATGTGGATTTGAAGGCTCTGTTGGAGCCAGAGCCAGCAGTCATTTATGACTGTTGTGGGCTGAGGTGGAGAAATAAAGCATCTGTTGGAGGTGCTCTAACAAGTGTAGCGTCTTCTCTCTCTCTCTGTTCTTATCTATATACTACATTGGATAAGCTTTATTCACAGAATGAACAATTCCTGGACGCCAAGTTCGGATCTCCTGGATCCAATCCACATTTGCCACCTATATAAAATATCTTTATTTTTTCTCATATCAAGAAAGCAATTAAGAGGGTGCATAAGATTTTATATAGGTGGTAAATGTGGATTGAACAACACAACATCTCTCTATTTCTACGGAGCAGGGGATCCAGACTCGATTCGTTCCTCTTTTTATTTCACAACAGTGTGAGAGGAAATATTGGGCTCTAACAAATAGCCAAAACAAGCTTATAAAGCTGCATGAATATAAATGAAGAATCCATTGTAAATAAGCTTCGGAAACTTTAGGAAGGAAATACAATTATACAAGCAGTCCCCAAAACTCAACAGGAAATTGGCCAACCCAGCCTGATGGTCAGGATCTTCCAAAAGATTCTCTAAATTTATTTTTTATTTTTTTTTTGCTCTAACATCATTGTGGGATTTCCCCCTTTTTATATTATTTGGGGGTTTTAATATATTAATCCTCCTTAAACTATTTTTTTTCAATTTCATGATCAAGACTAAAATAAAATCACTACAATCGCTTAGTCAATATTTTTATAAACTTTTTTGCCCAGATCCTATGATATCATGAGAACAATGTATGTCATAAAAACTAATTTTTCTCAATAAAGAGGAATTCAATTTCCTATGAGAGGTAGAAACGTAGAATTCTTTTTTCTATGAAAATAGAAATCCATGGGGAGTGAAATCGTGTCACTGCACAAGCAAGTTCTTAATGTTAATTCACTGAGATTATCCAAACCCTTTTTAGCCTTTTTTTAGCTCCTAAAGCTTAACGATTACATATATATATCATTAAAATTTATTATGATAAGATGGGATGTCATTTATCATTAAATAAACAATAATAACTTAGACTTGATAACATGCATTCTCTAGCTTGGTGATACACGGGGACAGAGGGAGGGGAGGTCGAGAGGGGGCAATTGCCACCTCTCGACATTTTTAGTTGGTGAGTTCACATTGGACAATTTTCCAAATTTTAAGATTGTTTTAATATATTGCAAATTTGCTTCTCTTCAACTAGTTTTTTCCTTTCATAAAAGGAAAGAATTTAAAAGATTTTGAAGTCAATTTTATCTTTTGCTTGCTTCCATAAGATAACTCATAGATGTAAGGAGAGTTTTTCCAGAGCAAATCATTCCTTTCCTTCCCTTTTTTGTCCAAACTAGAAGTCTCCATAGGAGACATTTCTCATTTACAACATTTTGAGATAGTTGAATAATCTGGGCATCTTGTCGCTGCATGGTAGTATGCTATAGCGCCCATGTTAAAAACATGGGTGGAGCGCACCTTTGAAAAATCCAAACCGCTCTACTACCCTAAGACCCATTGTAGTGTACTCTGTATCTGAATAATCAAAATCTATTTCAGTGGGTTGATCACCAAATTTCACATATAAAAGGCTCTTTCCATTTTTGCCCATTAAAAAGACGAACATAAAGAAAGTTAATCACAGATTCCAAATTTAGTTGATCCAATTGTGGCCATGTCACTAATTTGATTAATAACCTAACATTTGATCACTACAATGGTACTCGGGCTAATAAGAGGTTTGGATTTTCCAAAGGTGAGCCCCACCCATATTTTTAACATGGGCATTGTAGCATACTAGTTCCGCCCTCTTGGCTAACCATTTTTTGATTTAAATAGGAGTTGGTCCCACCATATTTAACCAATATGATGTGCTCAATCTTATGGTATGACCAACCCCTATTTAAATAAAATTCAAGGAAAGTCCACTTAAAAATAGGCCATTTATTTTAAGCAGTTAGATGTTACACCTTGATTCTTTACCTTTTTATGACATGGTTTATGGCTATTAGTGGTATGATCTCAATAATCCTTAACTAACATAGGCATTGTGGCCTAGTAAACAATCACAACTAACCAATCAATGGATTTTCACCGATTCATGTCTACCATAAGCATCGTGGCCCATTAAATAGTCACATGTAATCAATCAACATATTTTCATTAATTAATTATGATAAGATTCGTTAACATATGATTAGTCTGATATAGGTTCCACTTATACTTTGATTAAAGTGGGATAAAACTATGAGTCCCGAAAAAAAGGGTAAATGATAATTTTGAAGGCTTGAATTCATTACAGTGAGCCCTATTATTTTTATACTTTAACCATCCCTAAAGTTTTGAGAAATTATGTCTTAAAAATATTGAAGTATTCTCAAATTAAGAATTCTTCTTTAAATATTCGTAAAAAAAAAAAACTCTAAAATGGTAAATAATTTTATTTTTAAATGATAAGTAAAAAAAAAAACAATAAATATACTAATATTATTGATCCATGCTTAAAAAAATCCTGCTCCGCAACTATTAATTGACTATCACTTACTCCCTCTGGAAGAAAATCGTGCCTCTTGTGATACACGTAATTAATTAATTTACAAATTGTAAAAGTTGTATTTAAGCCCCTTCTTATATCATTTTCTTTCCATGCAAATTAGAATATCACTATCATGTACCAGTCGTATCGGCCACTACCCACTAGCACTATAGTGGCCCATTTTTTAATCCATGGGGCAGATACGAATCCTAGCTTCTGCAGTGAAGAATCTCAGGCTTTTAGCATCCCAAGATGTCATATCTACTGGTTCCACAAATGTAGGGATAGGCTACTTTAAAATTAGTTTTTTCTTAAATAAGGAAGAAATCAAGCAATATTGGAAAGATGGACTTACCAAAGGTGGGGCTCAAATTCACTAGCACCACAAGACTCACATGGATCGTGGGGTGTCTCAAAATAAAATAAAATAAAATAAAAGAAGTTCCTGTGGTCACTCTTCACTTTAAATAAGATAATCACAACAATAACCCATGCTAAGCATAAGCATGACTAGGTTCGCACTCCATCTAACTACTTTTAACTTTTTTTTTAATAAATAATTACATATTGTTATTGTATGGTGCAGTGGTTAGGTTAGTTATTTAAAAAGGTAAAAACTAGTGAGCTCAAATCTTACACAACCTTTGCATTTTTAGCTTTTTAGCGAGGTTCGATAAGAAAAGGTCAAAATTGAATATAAATGGTCAGAAATGCCTATTAAAACCCTTTTTTTCCCTCATGTATATACTTGCACATCTTATCTAAGTCCCTCGCCATAAGCTATACAATCATGGATTGATGCTCGGTTGTTTTATGTTGGGAGGTGCCTCACCATTAAGCTACCAACGGATTAACAATAAAAATTATTTGTAATGGGTACACCCCTAATCTTTATCCAAAATCCTCATATTTAATGTATTATAATTTCCAGAAATGCCTAATAGAACCCTTTTTTGCACCCTCATATAAATACTCGTACACCTTATCAAATCCCTCACCATCAGCCATACAACCATGGATGGATGGTTGATTGTTTTATGTTGGAAAGTGCCTCACCACTGTGATACATCAGAATGGCAATAGAAACTATTTGTGATAGATACACCCCTAATCTAGGGTTCATCTGCTGAGCTAATAGTGCCCTTGTCACAAAAAGTGACACCCTTATTCATTTATGCTGTCCATTTTTTCTTTTTGTGTTTTTCATCATCATGTTACAATTTATTGTCTCTGTAAAGGTCATCGATCAAGCCTCGACGCTTGGATAACTAACAGAAAGAACAACTTTATATCCTTGTACAGTCATTTGTTTGTCAGCTCGAATTGTATGGACTCTCCCTTCCTCTGTTTAGTCAATTAAGCCATCTGAAGTTCCTTAGTCACTCCATACATTTGCTTGAAGAAACAGAGTAGACCAAGAGAGTTTCTTCTGAATACAACCTATTGGGAGATGTCACCCTAGAGGATATCACATTTCCAAGATGCAATGCCAACTTTCTATTTTAGAGCTCGACATTAAATTTTCAATTCATGAAGTGGGACAGAAGATAATTTTAGTGGGCTGATAAAGAATGATTTATTAAAGAAACAAAAAATAATAATAATAATACGTAAGTTCCGTTGGATAATAGGTGAGGAATCCAAAGATTTGAGAGTTCATCACTACCCACAGAACAAGCTTTCCTAACTAAGGATTTGTATAATTAAGTATTTCTTAGATTAAATTTTGTAATAAATGAGGATTCCATAAGTTTGAGGATTTATAGTGTTTTCCTTTCAGCTGAGGATATTCACTTCTTATCCTCACAAAGGATTTGCATAGTTGAGGATTTCTTAGACCAAGTTTTATAATAAAATGAGAAATCTTTCTATTTGAGAATTTATAATGGTTCTTTTTGAGTTGAGGATTCTCGTATCCTGTGGGGGTGGCAGTTGGACCTAAGAATTCTAAAAAAAATGGGAATCTCAAATGGCCCAAATCCTCGGAGAACCACCATATTTACTAGACATTGGTTGAAGTGAGAGAACAAAAATACTCAAAGCATATGCACAAGGCTTAAAAGAGGATGGCCAGGAGATAGAAAAGCAATTTTCTGTTGCCATTGTCATATCAATGGTGCGTATCACCAAATTTGGGACCCAAATATATATAGACAAATTCAACAATGAACATCGAATGGGTTCATGAAATGATACTGATCAACAAAAGAAATTAAGCTTGTATCAACTCTTAATAGTATTATTGATGCTAGTTTGACTTTGGCCGGCCACCTTTATTTGATCAAAGTAACATATACTACTCAACATTCTCCATATAGAAAATGTAGCAAAATCAAAGCTATTGTCTAATGAGTGAGTTAACAAATGAGCGGCACTGTATCAGCGGTGACTTGATCATAAGCCAAAAAAAGCTCTTGCTTTTGGCCCCCTAAAAAATAAGACCCCACAGTATTACATCCTATTAAAGTCATTTTTTCGCATTTAAAAAAAAAAGGATTAAAGCATCTAGCATAGTGTTATTTTTCTCTCCAAAAAATAAGAGTTCATAATAGTAATTAGTATCACATCTTAATAAAGCCATTTTTCACATTCCAAAAAAGTATTAAAGCAATTTTCATTTTTCTTTTTCTCTACAAAGTGTCTTTTTAAATCTCAACAAATTTCAACCTCCTTACCATCTCACCAGAGGTTTTTCAAATGAACGTTTCTCTTTTAGATTAATGTTTCTTTTCTCATATTAAAACATTTCTACCAAAAATCTAATCCCCACTAACACTTTTCCATCTTAGGTATTTTTAACTCTCTCAACTTCTCTGTCTCTCTCATAGTGTCTTTCTCTATAACTATAATTTTTTTTTTTTTTTTTAAAGCAATTTTCTTTAAGGATTTACTGATTTGGTTGCCTTTTCTTAATAACATATGTGGATATATTTTGATAATATATGTAGGTATTTTTTATAATATATTTTGTATAGTATATGTTAATGATAACTCACTAACTCAAATATAATTTTTTTTTCTTCATATTAAGAAAGCTGCATCAAATTTGAAACTCACTTACATCTACAATATTTTGTGGCTAACAATGATAGATTACTAAATCAAGTTCTATTGTTCTATGTATTTAGGATTTTTAATTCCAAGCTTGTATTGTATATTTATTATAATTAGTCATTGTTTTATTTGTAAATATTAGTGGTTATAATATGTAAATGATAAATATGTCTATTAGAAAATACAAATCCGGATGCTCAAAACTTTAAAATAAAAAAAGAAAAAAAAGAAAAGAAGAAGAAGAAGAAGAAGAATAAGAAGAAGAAGAATAGATAATTTGAGGCTTCATTTAGAATTATTGTTTTAAGCCTCAAATTATCTCAAGCCGGCCCTGCATTGCATAGCATGAAATTAATCATGCATAAACTGTGGTCGGCACCATGTTTAGGATCCATTCTCATTTAATTAACTAAGCACTTGAACAATTGAAATCCAAGGACGCGTTCATCATTTTGTCCAGTTAATTAAGTTGGTGAAAATCCAGTCACAAGGAGACCGGGAGGTAGGAATTATATGATGATGGGGCCCAAGAGGACTCCTACTGCCCCAACACTTTAGCGGCACTCTCTACATTGGTCTCTTCTCCTAACCATTCCTTGTCTTTTGGGTCAAATCACTCGAACCACGCACTCCAGTGAAAACGACAACCACATAACTCACTTTTGAAGGAAGTGGGAACCTAGATTTTTTCTTTTGGTAAATAAGTGGTAACCTAGTTACATACCAATTAGTTGGTGGTGAAACTAAAGGGTCCCATAGAAGAAAAGTTCAGAGAATCCTGTGTTTTTCTTGATAGGGTGAGCCCAAAATAATGAGATTTGCATTACATGCATTATCTTAGAATAATCTGTAGTTGGTGGTGAAACTAGGGGTACCATAGAAGAAAAGTTTAGAAAATGCTGTGTTTTTCTTGAGGGTGATTCCAAAATAATGAGATTTGCAATTTTGCATTACATGCATTATCTTAGAATAATCTACCCGCATGATACATTATCACTGTGTTTTTGTATTCTTCAGTGACCAGAGAAGTGCCATGAATGCAATGCAGAATAGAGATACTCTGAAAAAGCACAAAAATCAAATTGTTTTTGAAGTAGGCATGGCAGTGATATTCTTCCATTTTGATCAAAATATTCTATAAGCAATTTTTTAACATCTCTCTCTCTCTCTCTCTAATGTTGTCACTGTCTTTTTATGTTCACATGTGGAGGCCTCATTATTAATTCAACCCTTTCGCCGGTAGTCATTAAGACGTAATTTGGCCACCCACTTAGAGTGAACTAATTAAGTCAACGGTAGCCAAGAGGCTTGGCCCAACACTTGTCTTCAGTGAGGACTGAGGAGGGTTAAAAAAGTGCATTTAAAGCATCAAGCCTACGCACTCGTACGTGGACAATGCACCACTGCCCTAGCCACTGTCATGGGTCCATGTGTTGGGGATTGTTAGGGCAAACACGCGATCAGTTACAAGCACGTACAAGCAATCCACGGCACACCGATTTGTGTGATTCGGAAAACTCATTTACTCTATGGGGTTATGGGCGTTTTACTCGATTTCATTGTAAAGAATCGGACAACTCGTTACAAGAATTTCAAACTCTCTAACACTCTACTTATTCTATCCCAATAGATCTCAATTTTGCTTTCACAGTCTTTCCCCTTACAAGTTTCCTCCGTGTTCTACGTATTTGCTTGCTTGCTCACAAAGAATAACCTTAAGATAGTATGTATAAGAGTTTTTTCCTCATAAAGTGTGCCCCATGAAAACTATCCAATAAGACCTAGTTTGACCTTTTGAGCCAAATCCAATACCATGCCAATTGAGGATAGTTGGCAAAGGGATCTAAATCCTAAATCCCCCCGAGTCTCGATTCCTTGTAGTTGCTATTACAAGGAACTGCGTAACACATGTTAGGATCTCTATAGTGAACCCAACATGGAGATAAAATATACAGTTCAAGATGAAGCCCATGACCTCCTAGGACATATTCTCAAATTTAAGCTCAGTAGAAGTGGGTTCCACCATTCGATTAAACACATGATGAAAACACAAATAATACCACATCAGCAATGCCCAATCACATCACATTTTGAATCATGCATTCATTCTCACAGTGGGACCTATCCTATTAAAGTGAAATATGAGGTTATGTTACTGGAGGAGATAAGATGTGATTTACCTTGAATGGTCTGGATTATTCCTATGTGAGCCCCAGCATCGAGTTCCCAGCATTTGTTACACAACTCTTGTGTAATAGATTGATAGGGGCTCCGACTCGACATGGGTGTCCAAAAGCTGTGTTTTTCGTTAAGACTTTCAACACAAATTCTCCACGGAAAGTGGCAGAGTGCATGATTAAAAGCTGAAAATATGTAAATCTCAATTTTGAAATTTGCAGAAGACTTTCATCAGTGACAACATCGGAGCGTCGTGTAGCCTTTTCATAAAAGTTGGTTGGGTGTTTGCATTATCAATTGGGAGGATCACAAAGTCCAAATTGTAGCTTGGTGGTGGTTTAGTCTATCATGAATAGTTGATGAGTTTGGGCCTAGCACTTTGTAGGAATGGCCATCGATCGGTCAGGTCAAAGGGGCAATCCACCTCCATTGGGGGAGTCTTAGATAGTAGATTTGTTGGATTTGGGGTGGTGAAGGGTTAAAGGTGCTTTTACTCAAAAGTCTGGATTTTAGCTCATGACCCAGTTCACCCCACCCCCATTTGTGACTAATTTATTGTATGTACTCTTAACCTATCAACTTACACCTCAATCCAAACTATAAGATTTGACGGGCATAACTTTTTTAATCTTTCGTGGTCTATTTTTCAGTCATTTGGCGCAATGCATTTTCCTTACGGAGGGAAAAATGAATTGATTTTTCTTTATTGGAAGGATTTCAACTTCCTATGTAAGGTTTTGGAATGCAAAGTTCCTCTCTTATAGAAATGGAAAATAGTGGGTATTCAACACAGTTTGCAAACGAGCCCATTTGTTGCACTTATCAAACTAATTAGTCGTTTTACTTCTTTCTAACGTAGAATAATAAGTACAACAACAACATCACTAGACTGTGAATATCAGTAAGAATGAAAGTCAAATTATTAAAACACTAGATCATCTCTATGAACAGACACTCTGATGATCTGCTAGCAATCAGTAGGAAGGGGATACTGGCAGTACTCATCCTTCTTCATGCAAAGGAAGAACCTTTCATAAGCAGATGCCATCTTATTTGCAGTGAACAAGGACAACGCACGTTCCTTGCATGCCATTCCCTTCTTCCTCAGCACCACTGGACCATCTCTAATGGCCCTCTCCAATGCCTCCGTCAACGACCTCACATTAGGCGAAAACACATACCCAAGCCCCTCATTCACCACCACCGTCCCCCTTATGCTCGGAAAATTCGTCGTCACCACCGCCTTCCCGCAATGCATCGCCTCCATCAATGTAAGATCCAATCCTTGAGGCCTCATTGTCGGATTCACAAACACATCCACTGCATTGTAGAACTCTGCAAGCTCGGACGGGCCCAATGCACCCACCACCTTCACATTGGGCTGCAACTCCTCATAACGTCTGGCCCATGGGCCTGACCCGGCCACAAGTAAAAGCACTCCTGGGTGACGGCCTCTCATGCTCGCGAAGGCTTTGTAGAGGAGAGGGTGCCCTTTGTCTCTCACCAGCCTCCCTGCGACGCCCATCACCAGGCTTACGTTTGCGGGCACGCCGTGCTTCTCTCTAAACAGCTCGCCAGACCTTGGGTCGTGGATGAACCTGGTTTGATCCACCCCATTGAGGATGGTGTGGACGTTGTTAGGGGGGAGTTGGTATATGTTTACCAGGATGTCACTTGCACTATCACTAATGCATATGTGCTGGGTGTAGCTTGAGAAGAACCTAATCTCATCTAAGAGCCGTGGCATTGCTTCTTGGAGTGTTGGGTTTGGCCCAGATGGCCCATTGGGCTCCCACAAAAGGCTCTGGAAAAGGTTCGAGTGCATGATCTCGTACCATATCCCATGCCATGTGACTGCAACATTGGGCACCATCTTGGCACGCCAATGGGGCAAAGAGACGCTCTCGGTGTGGACGTAGTCGAAGGGGGCGACCGCATTCTCCCGTCGAAAGGCCTCGAATGCGAGAGAGAAGTTGAGGGAGCCGGCGTCATTGGGCGCAAAGTGCACATGGAGGTTGCCTTGGATGAGATTGGGTCGAGCCTGGCGGTCCGATGGCACGGTGAACACATGGACCTCATGGCCCCTAGCAGCTAGCTCGGTGTAGAGGGTGGATGCGTGTCGCTCCATGCCGCCTGGGGCTGCACCAATTGGCCATTTCTTGGAGAAGACGGCGAGCTTGAGCTTGTCGGAGATGGGGCCGAAGCAGAGCTTGTTCCAAGCGAATTGCGCCTTTCGGAGATCGCCGGAGAAATGGGATTGGTCTTCTTTGAATGGTGATTCGGACAGGCGGTGCGACGGGTGGAGGAGGAAGAGGAGGAAGGAGGTGATGAAGAGGAAAGAGGTGAGGATGGTGGTGGAGCGTATGGAATGGCAGGAATTGGATTTGGAGGTTTGATGAGGCTTGTATGCCATAGTTGAGTTAGTTAATGACAGTGGCATTGGATCTTGCCTTCTTCTCATATCATATGGAATGTGGGGTAGAATTAAAGAAATGGGTTTTGGGATTTACAACAGGAATTGTATTTTGATCCATTATATCAAAGATGATTAATTAGTTATTCTTTGCTAGATCTGTACTTTTTATTCTTGAAGTTGGTGTTCGTGGAAGCTTTGCACATGGGCTTTTCGTCAACCCAACCTTACATGTGCGCGTCTTTCATCACTCATCTACTTCACATGCAAAAATGCAAATGCAATGCATGACCATAGTTAATCCTCACCGGAAAAAGAATGTATCCTACCAAAACCTTCAGACGTTAGTAGACGCAATAGAAATACTATTCAATATTTTTCCTTGGGTGGGATCCTGTTGGCACACTTTTGATTATACGTGATTTTTTTTTCACCACCAAGTCATTTTTTTTGTAATTCAAATTTGCATTCAATTGGCTTGGATGCCATAATAAATTTCCTTGGTTAACCATTTTCATCAAACCTTGAGCATTGGTAGAAGTAAAATAAATACTTTCCAATATTATACATCAAGTGGAATCCGGTCAATGCACTTTTTGCTATACATATTTTTTTTCCAACACAGTTTCTTTTGGGATTTGTACTCGTGACCAGTTAGCTCTGATTCTATATTAAAGTTTCATTCATTAATCATTTCATACTGAAACATTGAGGCGCTTGTAGAAGTAGTAGAATTACTTTTCAATACTCCCTCTTGGATGAAACCCACTCAGCGCACTTTTATGCTATGTTTGGGAAGGGGGGAGGGGGAGGGGAAGGGACGGAAAATTTGAGGGGGAATGAAAATGAAGGGGAGGGGAGGGGAAGGAAAATTAATTTTACCTCCTCTTGCTTGGATAGTAAAAAAGTAAAGGGGAGAAAAGTAAAAAAGTAGGGTTTTGTTTGTTTGTGAGGTAGAAGGACAAATACCATTTTATCCTTGCTTTTGCAAAAGTTTCCATTGGACTAAAGGGCAAGTTAGTAATTTCATACATTTTCCCCTCTTTCCCCCTCATTTCCCCCCCATTTTTTAGGAGAAAATTTCGGAGTAGGCCCCACACTCATTTTCCTCCCAACAGTCCCTCCCCCATTTTCCCTCTTCCCTTCCCAAACACCCTCAATTTCCACTTTCCCTCAATTTTCCCCTCTTTTTTTTCCTCCCCCCATTTTACCCTCTTCCCAAACGGTACCTTAGAGAAACATAAATTTCTTTAGAGCTGAATCATTCCTTCTGAGATTTGAACTTGCAACTGATTAACTATGTTACTATATTAAATTATCTCTGATAACCATTCCTACCAAAACTTTAAAAATTTTAGTACGGTCGGCAGAAATACTTTCCAATAGGCCATTTGAATCGTGTGATTTTCGTTTGATTTGCTTGATCAGAGTTGTGAAAAACCCCACTTATTGATACATCCATAAAAATAAAAAATAAAAAAAATGGAGCACTGGTTTCAAAGCAGGAGTTCTTGGCGCTATGAAGGTCAGGATCCTTTTCATTCCTTTCAAATGTAGTTTTGTTTTCGTGGGGACTCATTGAACATTCGGTCTAAGCTATTTAATGGAACCATGTTGCTAATCGTACGTTGGAAAAGAGTATTTTGTTTCGAATCTCGAAGTGATGCAGGTGCAACGGATTCGATTTCATCTTTTACTGGATCTTGGTAGATTATGGAAGTTTTTCTCTCACAACTAAAGTCAAACAAAAGAAGTCCTAATGAGTAAAACTGCAAAAGGAAGAAACATTTCAAGAGCAGCCTATTTTGGAAGTTTAGTGGTATGACTCAGATGGACTGGTCCACCCACTCCAAACAAAAAGGAAGGGAGCAATAGTGAACTTTTTTCTTTAGTGATTATTAGGTAGGGTCTAAATTTTATCAGGCTCTGTTTCCAGATTTGGAAACTAAATCACATTGCAAAAGAGGATGGATTTGGGAGTGTAAGTGTGGTATTCAATTTGGTGCAAAACTCTGCCATGTGCTTGTCATCTCCTTCTTGATTGTTGAGTCAGTCAGACAGCATTTAGTATAGAAACCTTCAAGTGAGTCATGGTGTGGGAAATTATGAAATATGAGTTCAACGCCCACTTTACCAAGTTATACATGTCAATGGGTAACCCCTTTTGCATCTTTGTAAGAGTACAGGCAATTTCAATCATTGCTCAAATGAAGGTTCATATGGTTGATAATCTTGACTTGACTGACCATAAGTCAGTTATTTTGTTCTTCTGTGAGTTACAGATACTTAGGTGCATGTTTATAAGAGTGGCAATTCTTGACCCTATCCGAGCCCAACCTGATTATTCAGGATTCGGGTTGTCATTTTTGGCTCAATTAACAAATGTGTTGAGTGTGGGTTCACTCAACTATTACTGTTTGGCAAACAAGGGTTCTGTTTTAAGACTGATGGGAACTGGAGATGTTCATGGGCTGGGCAGAGTCAAATCTAGGCCTGGCTCAACTCTAGAAACACACAGGTTGGGCCAAACTGGGTTTTTTAATTTGTTAGGGCTTTCTAGCAATTGTTTGGACAAAGTAATCACTAGATAGCATGCACTCCTTACATAGGTTCTACCAAGCCAGGCTTTGGGCTTTCTATCTCTTTATTCAAGCGTGACCCAAATATCAAACGAGCCCACATTCTATATCTAGGCCTGGATCAGTCCCAGTCTCGCCCAGCCCTTCCCTTGGGTTTAAAATCCCAAATTATACACTAATACCACCACTTAAAAAGTTTAAACAGTCATGACCTTATCATACTCTCAGACAATTTTTTTAATTGAGTAGAGGCCCAACCCACTGTTTTATCCACCTTTGAAGTTTGATTTTAACTAGGCCTGAGCATCCATGAGGCTCATCCCCAGGGGAACCTGGGTGTGCACACCATTGCCAAAAATTGGGTCTGGTTTTGACTCTACTACGGAACCAATCATACTGGATGCCCATCAACCTTGAATAAAATATATAAAAATATAATTAGGGGATTTTACCAAAAAAAAAAAAAAAACACACATTAGGTGACCACTGGACTGAAAATGTCATTTTAAGTGACCTTACACTAAATCAGTCATTTTGTTCGAAAACGTTTTTTTTTTTTTTTTAACATTTTCTACTAACGTCCCTATCGAATTTTGTTTACTTTGTCTGTAAAGTCTCAGTCAACCTTTAAGAATCGTTGGAAAGAGTAGAGAGAAAGGTGAAGTAAAAAAGAAGAAACAGAAACCATAACATTTAGCTGCTTTCTAAGAAAAAAAAACCACCACCTTCAGTTGTTATACATTGAGACTAAGTAAATTGGAGTTCTGTGAAGGTTACGATGGACCACAGGGTCGTTAGAGACCCTTAACATTAAAAAACAAAAGTCGATAGGGACGCTAGTAAAAAATGTTAAAAAAAAAAAAAAAAAAAAAGACTGATCTGGTGCAAGGACATTTAAAATGACCTTTTCAGTCCAGTGGTTACTTAATGTGGTTTTTTTTTTTTTTTTTTTGGTAAAATCCCCATATATTTATCTAACTTTTATATGCATAATAATTGTAAATGTCTCATATTAATTGAGATTTAATTGATTGAGAACAAAGTATGGGTCTAGGTACACCCCCAAGAGTATGCACTGGAGTCAGGCAGTCAGCCCATGAATAGGAAAACTTAAAATCTTAATGGGTCAGATTCAAAATCCAGGCCCAAGCAGCCTTACCCGAAATATTTTACTTAGCACGAGAGAGCAGAAGCCAAGCCACCAAGGGCAGGAATGGTAGAATAGTCTGCAGATGCACCTCAAAATCATGCTCTCGCTTTCGCTACGCTGCGCCGTGGGCTTCACACACCCAACTCGCTCCTTCTCCTGCAACAGACCATTCTCGTCTTCTTCCTCAGCTCAGTGCCAATGGCCGGTCCTCCAAAGCTGGAGAGAAAGCTCCATAAACGATAACAGAAGATGGGGATCCAACGGCCCTGAGCACTTCCGAGCACAACACGACGAAGATCCAACGGCCCACCTTTCTTCTCTTGCTGAATGGGGAACCCTAGTTCTATCCACCAGCGATCCTCTCACCAAGTCCAAGCTCTCCCATCTCGCCTACTCCCGTTGGCGCCGCCACAATCTCCCTGTCGGAGTCTCTCAACCGCCCGATCGACCCGCCCGCCCCTCCAAACCCAATCTCGTCAGTTCCTTGCTTCTCTCTAAGATAAGCTTCATTGAATTCGATTCTATCTGTAAATTCGTGATTTGGGTGCGTTTGGATGTGCCTCGAAACGCAAGCGCCGTTTATGTCATTTGGGTTTTCCAAGCAGAGTCCCAATTGGACGGCGAAATGGAGAACTGACTGTCAATCGTGCACATTATACAAAAAGATTGCATTTTGGGATGTATCCAAACACACCCATTTTACAATTTTGAAAAGAAAAATCATGTATGGGTTATAATGGGGTTTCCAAGCACAGCCCCAGTTAGACTAGGGAATGAAAACTGACTGTTAATCGTGCACATTATACAAAAAGATTGCATTTTGGGATGTATCCGAACACACCCATTTTATAATTTTGAAAAAAATAAATAAATTCATGAATGGGTTATAATGGGGTTTCCAAGCACAGCCCCAGTTAGTCGAGGGAACTGGGAACTGACTGTTAATCCTGCACAATATACAAAAAGATTGCATTTTGCGATGTATCCAAACACACCCATTTTATAGTTGTGAAACTTCATCAGTGTGTTATAATGGAAATTCCATTTTGGAGTTATCAGTATGAGTTATTGGGCGTTTTGGGTTTTTAATAGGATGGGATTTGCTGATTTCAGGTTTCTCCAAAAGAAGTGCCTGCACCCAAGAATTCGGGTCTGCCGCTCAATGCTTATATGCTGCACAATCTCGCACATGTGGAGCTGAATGCCATTGATTTGGCATGGGATACGGTTGTGCGATTTTCGCCATTTAGGGATGCTCTTGGGGATGGATTTTTTGCTGATTTTGCGCATGTTGCCGATGATGAGAGCCGACATTTTGCTTGGTGTTCGCAGAGACTAGCTGAGCTTGGCTTCAAGTAAGAACATATGGTTGGTTGGTCTGAAGAATGGTCTCCAATGAATGTGTTCTTTTATCTCTTTTCAGATATGCATGTTGCTTATCCTCTGTTTGGTTTGTTGCCTTTGATGAGTGGAGTTCTTGACTGATAGTGCCCTTGTCACAGAAAGTGTATTCTCTTAATTCAATTTCCATTAAAGGGGATGATATTTGATGGGCATTTTTGGATTCACCTTTGATTCTTCATTTTTAACCACTTGTATAGAGAACATTCACTTATTATTCCTAGGAATTCAATTACATAAAATAAACAGGCCCTAAAAGGATTTTCTGGCTCACTGATGGGTTCTTTTCCACTTCTATTTTTTGTTACCTTCTAGTTGGCTAAATCTTGTTGAAAGATTTACCATTTTAACAGTGTTTCATGCTGCCTGGTTGAACTGATCGCTTCCCTTTTTCTTTGTTCATCAATAGCTATGGAGATATGCCTGCCCATAACTTGCTTTGGAGGGAGTGTGAAAGAACTTCTGGAAATGTTGCAGCACGTTTAGCAGTGATTCCTTTAGTTCAGGTAGTTCTTTGCTTCAGAGGCCTGGGTAAGCATTGTTTTTTTTTAAAATAGTATCCAATCAATAATATTGCAGTGCCGTTTCATATTTATGTATGAGTGTCTGTGGTTGGTGCTCATTGTTGCAACATCCACATCAATGGCTCGAGTCATTTTACCAATAAAAAAAAGAAAAAGATGAAAAAAAGTGATCTTATTAAAGTTAAATTCCTTTATGTATTGGTAATTTGGCATTCTTCTTTTCAAGGGAGATGTATTGGGATTGAATTCATGTGGGCTTTTACTGGATTCTGTCTGCCTTAATGTTTTGCATAACTAGCGAAAATCGTAAAAACATAGAATATCTGAAACAGAATTTTTCAGAAAACTTCTCTAACGCGGATAAAGAAAAGGCCAGACTCATTAAAGCCACGTTTTGTTAGTAAAAAGAATTCTGAAATAGACAAAAACTGCGTTTTTTGGTCGAAAACAATAATAAATCGCAAAAATGGCATGATTTTTGCCAAAACAGCCCAAATTAAAATAAATATAAATGTCTTTAACTGGTTCTTCCCAAAAACGTTGTAAGGAGTAAAAAAGAAGCCCGCAATTGCTATGCTAAAGTTGCGCTTTTCTTGTAAAATCCATTTCAAAATATTCGAAACTGCATTTTTCTGCCATGTTTGGCTCCTCTATTTCCAACCTCTACTGGTCTAAATGTCTCAAGCGGGTAGAGGTTTAGAAAATAAGGGCGTTTGGCACTGGCACGTGATTCTACCCTCTACCCGCTTTAGAGAAGTAGAGGCAAATCCTCTTAAAATGAGAGGCCCCAATTCTGGGCTAAAAAATAAGAGCCGTGGGTTCTCAAAAAGTAGAGGCGGAAGGTTTTTTTCTTAAGACGAAACACATTTTTTTTAATTTTAGCCTCTTTTATTGATGGCTCTATTTTGGATGGCTCTATTGGAATAAGAGTAGAGATACGAAATGAGGCCTCATACTTCTGCCCAGAGAGAGAAATGATGCCTTTGCATTGCAACTGCTAACACATGACATTCTAATGCTACCCCACATTTTCTTTGGTCATCTGGTAAGCAGTGTATTTCCCAAAATTTCCAGTATCACCAATAAAAACCATGCTATGGGAATTTGATCTCTTTTAAGCATTAAAAACCATGAGTGATTAAACTTATTATGTATGAAGGCTTCATAAACCATTTTCTCCCATGGAATCTTAGAGGTCAATGAATGAAATAAATGCTTTTGATTGAAACATGAACTCAGATCCACCCATATGCTCTTTTTTCCTTCTTCCTTTCCTTTATTTTTATTGAGTGGTAAATGAGACTTTATTAAAAACCAAAAAGCCATGCTGCAAAGGAGAGTATACTGAAAAGCTCCAGGAACACTAAGCAGAGAAAAAAACACTCGAAGGCTCAAATAAGGGAAAGACAGACTGATTAATTATCAAGTTATCTTGGATGCAATATTGTTCGTGTTGGTATTTAGTGATTTACAGTTTCCGCTTGATTTATGTTTTATCTGTTTTATCATTTTGCAATTTTTTTTCAGGAGGCTAGAGGGCTTGATGCGGGGCCTAGGCTAGTTCAAAAACTTGTTGGCTTTGGAGATCATAGGACATCGAACATTGTCGCTAAAATTGCCGAAGAGGAAGTTGCACATGTTGCTGTTGGTGTGTTCTGGTTCCTCTCAGTCTGCCAGAAAATGGGCCGCATACCTTGCACTACTTTTAAAGGTTTACACACACAACTACAATTACTTAATTGACCATACACAAGCACAATCGTTTTCTCTCTCTTCTTCAAAATCCCCTCCAAACTCCAGTCAGTCAATAGAGTTGGTGTTGTTTCATTTGCTATGATGCCTTGATATGGATGGATATGCCATGGATATAGCTGGAGGCAAATACATTTACAGATAAAAATGAAGTACCATATGCATGGTTTCAAATAGAAACCAATGCAGAGCATTTCAGCTGATATGTATAGTTTTTCATCTGACCAGTATGAGGTATCAACACGATATTGATATGATCTATACATGCAGTAACAATACTTTGGTATGAAAAAAATGCAGGGCTCCAAAACTCCACCTTACACGAGCCTAGCATCCATACTACTAAACCAGTGGCTACATGTTTGTATTTTAAGTTATTAATTATTTATAAAAGGATTACTGTCGTCCCTTTTTATTTAGACATATGGGCTCATTTCTGATCATTCCAAATCAATCACAAAAACCTACCTCTTTTGAATTAGCACAAACAGTTTGACCCTAATCTAGACATCAATCAAAATTGCAATTTATCACAGTAAATTTATACGGTATGTAAGTAATATGCTTTTATGTGCTAAAATTAAGGGCTAGGATCATTTGATAAGATTAATACCAAGGACTCCTAATCCATTGCTAACATATCCGCTTCAATGTCTCCTTGATAGTCATGATTCAAGTAGACCCCTCACGAAGTGGGTGCTGGGAAAAATGCTTAAGCGCTATCTAGTGTGACTCGAGACAAATTCATATACCATATTTTCTGGAGTTGTACATATGAGATTTATTTTCATTGATTCACCATGTTAAACGCTATCAGTACATGAATAACATAGTTGATCAATTTTTCGAAAAAATACATTGTCTTACAGTTGTAATATTCTGATTCACAACCTCAAACAAAAAGAAATATAATAATGGAATCACCATTTTTCTAGGATTTTTTTGTTTTTCTAGAGACATTTTTTTTCATAGTCTTTACCCTTTTTTTTTTTTTTTAATTACACACTACAAAAAAAAAAAGGCTGAAAAACCAATATGTATCATTGATATGTTTTTTTTTTTTTTTTTTTTTGCTATAGATTGATACATTGATATGGGTTCAGGTACAAATACTTGACACCATGATTATATGTCATATGATATCAATACATTGCCTATTTTGAAGTATTCGTGTATCATAACTCATCATTAAGTTTTAGCCTATGCTCATTTCCTTGTAGGCTGACTGGATTAATGGTTCAGTCCGGCCATGTATGCATGCCCTTTTCATAAAAGTAGTTGCTAATAAGGGAAATAAACACCTTACGTTATGTTTATGTTTTAGTTTGTTTCAATCAAGTTTATGTCTGTTTGTAGACTTGCTAAAAGAGCTCAATGTGGAGTTGAAGGGCCCATTCAATTATGCAGCTCGAGATGAAGCTGGAATTCCTCGTGACTGGTATGATGAATGGTAGTTATGATTGAATATTGAAATTAGCTTGTGAGCTTACAGTGCTTTTCTTTCTCAGTTTCTTTTTTTTTCTTTTTGAAATTTGAAAATCATGTTTCTTGTCGTATCCAGGTATGATGGATCATCTACAGGTACAGCGGATAAGGGTGATCTTTCAGAGGTATGATCTAGTGAAGCTACAATTTACATTAACTAAATGTTGCATCTTACTTGAATTTTGTACTTAAAAAGGAGATTGTGAAAGTGTGAAGCTCTTTTTATAGGTGTACGATAGGCTTGCTTCCATCATTTCCATGGAGAAAGAAAACTCTAGTTTGAGTCATGGCCATCCGAGGTGATCATTTAATTACTTGTACAAGTTAATTTTGAAATGTATCTGCCTGAAGTTTTATGCTTCATATTCTATTGTACAGACTAGTCTACACACATCAGTCTTAGTAAATCAGGCAACAGCTGTTTGAATCGACTGTTATCTCATAGGGATTTGCATATTGCTCTTATTGATATAGTATCGTTCTTTATAGCTTTTTCGTATGGTTGATGTATTTGAATTAGTTCCGCTTTGAGAGAGCCCATCCCCGCTGCCTAATCATAGCACCCTAGCATGATCTCAACCTGCCAGTTTGAGCCTCTCCCAGATGAATGGTCAACATTCAGATCTTCCCTGGGTTCCCCTCAAATGTGACAATTCTACTGCTCTATTTTTCTTCGTTGGGCCCTGTTGTGGGTCACATCTCAACATGTTCTTATCATTGTACATGTTCCAGTGCTCTGTTTCACTCCCTTGTAAGCACTCCTAAAGTCAGGCCAGTTATAGCTTATCGGATGGGTAACATGTGCCAAATTAAAAGTTGAACATGGCTTTTTCCTCTTTTGAACTTTTCAGAGCACGTCCTAACCTCATGACAAGTCAATTTCCTAGAAGTTCACCCAGAAAATTCTAGATAACCAGGCCTAGAAGTTCACCCAGAAAAATTTTAAAGTCAGTTTCCTAGATAACCAGGCAAAAGTAAACAAAGGCAATGAATGGATGGTTTGTTTGTTTAAATCCACATCTGAAATGAGATGAACCCATGGATGTGGCACCGCCTGCTGTTTTCCTCTGTGGAATATGCTTTTGTTTTGACTCTCATGGAAATTGTTCAAGGAGAGATTATAATAATGGCAGCTTACACCTTATTTACTCTGCAGCTTGTTTGATTTGTCCTACTCATATCACACGCCTGGCTACGTTTAGGGCAATGGCCCACATTTTACTCTAGGTAGAGTTATAGCACTGTTGAGTTGATGGGGGACTGATTAGAGTGAAATTAGCCTCCATTTTTATACAATTGATAATGTGAGACATGAGTGGCTTTTGATCCATCAAACGTGAGCCCACAAGTACCAAATCAGGTGATCAGCCTACAAGACCTGAATTTGTTTTCTTTTACCTTTCTAGTCATATTTGCATCTGCGCAATTCAAAACTTTCATCTTAAACACAAGATAATATTACTACTCTAAACAAACTAGAAAAGCAAATATGCTCCAAAGGGGGTGTAAAAGTAAAGATTGTAAGAGTTGTTTTTAGTTATTTGCTTGTAGTTGGTACATTGTATAACAAATTGTGAGGTGCTGGGCTCAAAAGTCACTGCTTCATTCATGCCCTGTCTCATACATGCATAACATCAAACCTCCCCTATGAAAAGAATTTTACAAAACCTCTCAAATTAGGAAAAAAAGATTGATCTTCATTTTCAAAACTAGAAAGCTCAAAAGTTTTCTTGATCCATTGTTTGGTGCTTCATGTTGATGAGGGTAGATAAAGATTGGACCAAAAAAAAAAAAAAGAGAGAGAAAAATGATATAAGATAGGGCATGAAAATAAACAATTTTGTTGGATTTCACTTGTGAATATTCTTAATATGATTTTGTGCTGTCCACTTGGTTTGATAGAAAACCAATAGTCAACAGTTGAATTGAACGAAAGGCCACTATACATTTGGAGGATTGGAGGATGAAGACTGCTGTTTGCATATTTCGTGAGTCGTAGCAAAAGTCATGAGCAACTATTTCTTTGCAAAGAGGTGTCATTGTTATAAAATTCTTTACTCCACAGGAGTTTTTTAATAAGTTGAAGGGGCCCCTTTTTGTAGAAAGCAAAAATGTTTTTCCACGTTGCAGTGGGTGGCTGCTTTTTAATGAGGAAAACTGTAAAAATGAGTTAAAATTTTTTACGATTCATTGCAAAAGTCTTTTCTATGACGAGGGGTTAGAGTTTTTTTTTCTTCTTTTTCTTTTTCTTCGGTTAGAGTTTTTTTTTCTTCTTTTTCTTTTTCTTCGGTTAGAGTCCTACTCCTCATCCTCCTATGGAAGAGGAAAAATTCCGTAGTTTTTGAGAGCATACACAAGCCTGCCCATGAATGTTTTTGTTTTTAATTTTTTATTAAATTTTAAAAAAAGTATAAGACTTTGGGTAGTAGTGTAGACTGTAATGCCCATGTTAAAAACATGAGTGGGGTCCACCTTCAAAAAATCCAAACATCTTATTAGCCCTCGTGCCATGTCACCCATTGTCACGAATACTTTTAAGCTGTTATCAATGGTGGAATCTATTAATTAAGAGAAGTTTTACCTTCTATTTTTTTTTTGTTATTGCCAAGGAGTATTCAATGGTGGATCTATGAGTTAGAGATTTTTTTTTTTTTTCACTTCTAATGTTTCTCAAGCTCTCAATGAAAAATAAAATTCTAGAAATTCAATCAAAATATTCTAAACATATAAAATTTTAAAGAATATAGAGACGATCAATTATCGTAAATATATGATAAAATTATTATTTTAAATTTATGGTGAGATGATGAGATTTTCTCTCATCCGCATGGGAAGAGTCCCGTCCAACTGTTAACCCATTACATTTTTATGGTAATTGCAAGTAGTACATTTGATTAGGTCATTGAGGACTTGTTTATGTAATAACATGGGAAGAGGGAATACATGTTCCTCTTATATAAAAATGCAAGCATGATGAAGAGGTTGGACTCGTGTTTCTTATCTCGTGCATAGAAGATTCCATCAAAATAGAAAATTTTCACCCAAAGTCCATTTACATAATAATAATGATAAAAAAACGTGAAATATAAATAGGCCCTACCTTTTCATTGGCATAGAAATGGGCCCGCACCATCGTAGCCTTAAAAAGAAATTAAAAAAAACTCATGGGACGACTGCTGACCATCCCAACTACGATGCAATTCATACATAGTCTTGGCACGCGAAAAGAACTTTGAGGAAATCAATTCGTTGAAGATTGGCAAGAGTTGGTTTTTCATTTCGTCCCTGTGGGGTTTAGGACTTTATGTTTTTTTTAAGTCTCAATCAGTAAGATCCATGGTTATGGTATCTGTGGGTGGGGCTAGGGAGTGGAAGACTTACCTAAAATGGTTGTGCCGCGGGTGTGGTTTAGACCTTGGCAGACCCAGGATTTTCCTTTAAGGAGGGATGATTTTTCTTTTTTATTCTTTTTTCTATCAGAGTTTCGGCTGGATTAATTCCTCTGAGCTTAGAGGGAAGCCAAGTAAACTCCCATGTAGTCCCAATGTGGTAGTGTAGTTTCGAACCTATAACCTTCGGGTGCAAACCACGGTTCTAGACCAACTGAGTTATCCCTTATTGGGGGAAAACCCTGAGCCTTACTTTTTCGTTTGAAAGGAGGAAGAACTTATTTATGATTAGACATAGTTGTTTGAGACCCAATTATTAGTTGAATTTAAAAAGAAGCTTGATACACTTTTAGGTCCGAAGGCGCTATTGCCCCAAAATCCAATTTGTAGGTCCCGCGTGGGCTATAGGAACTTTATCAACCCAACAAACCTTTACTTATATGGGACTATATGAATTCAACACACACAATCTGATTTGCTTAGGCTCATACACTAATCGTGTTATCATGCATGTACTAAATCTTACGATGAGTCCAACTTCTATTATAATAAATTTATGTAAAAATATATCAACTGTAGCCTAATGAATGCCATTCTTATTTTAACCGGTTTAAATTATCAAGAGGTGAGCTTCACACTAACAACTCCACACTTTTAACAAAAAAAAAAAATCCACACATTCCACTATTATTTCATGAGCCCTGCTACCTGTCCCGAATTCGGGACAGGTAGACTTTTTGTTATTTCATTTAGGATGGATGAATGAGCCTACCCTCACATGCAGGTCACTGCAGAGTTTTGCGTCGTCCAAAGAGAACTTATTCTCAAGAAAGTATTAATATTTAACTCACGAGAGAAACGCCAAAACCAGAGAAGTATTGAAAAGTAGTTAAAAGTTTTTTCAACATGCCCCTATGATTTATAAGATTTGTAAATAGATCATACAATTTTAGCATTTGTGAATACCCCCATACATTTTTATTTTAATATCTTCCATGTCCCCAAAATTGATAGTCATAATGAGAATAGGCTACCATCAAAACATTTGTATTGAGCTTTTATAAAAAAAATAAGAGCTTTGTTCTTAAATTCATTAAGAGGAAACTACCAAAAAAGGACCATAGATAGCCCCTAACAGAAAAACATGCCACTAGTCAATATTGTACAGAAGTGGTTCCCCGTGACCACTTTCATTTTTTTTATTAAAGATTTAAACGTTGTGACGACGTCATCGCTTATTATAGAGAGTTAGCAATGACGTCGTCGCTAATTTGTCAAATATGTGTCTTCTCCGACCTTCATCATATGTGATTGCTGGTTTTCTGTACCAAAATGAATCAGAACTCTGTTATTATTGTTTATACATAGATATATGAGTGTGGGTCACGGATATAGAAGAGCAAAAGAGAGGCTCAATGGGGTTTATGGGGGAAAACGTTGGCAGGAAGAAGGCATCAATGAGGTTTTGAATCTAGGATTCTTTTGAGCATGTATTTCCCCCATTGATGCATTCTTCCTCGCATTGTTTTTCCCCATAAATTCCATTTACCAGAACCCTACTTCATACGTCTTCTTCAAATTGCCAACAAAGTCATTGACTTTGTGAGGGTCTAGAAGGACATTGGAGACACTCTCCTTCTCCATGCATCTCTTCACCAAAGCAATTAGCTTATGGTACTCATTCTCTATGCTGAAATTGTCATCAGTCTCATACGTGTAAAACCAGCAGGCGAATGGAAACAAGCACCACATCCACATACCCCAAGCTCTTGCCACCGTAAAATGGCTTGTCTTCGAGCTCTCCTTCAAACAGTTTCAAGCAGTCAATGGACTATTTCTAAACTGCCTTTTGAACCTCTCTCTTGCTCTTCCATATCCGTGACCCACATTCACATATATATATATATATATATATATATGTGTGTGTGTGTGTGTGTGTAAAAAACAGTAACATAGAGTTATGGTTCGTTTTGGTATAGAAAAACCAATAATCATAGATGATAAAGATCAGAGAAGATGCAGATTTGATGAATTAGCGACGACGTCATTGCTTAATATAGAGAGTTAGCGACTCACTTATTGAAAAAAGGCAAAAAAAAAAAAAAAAAAAATGAATATTCTGGCGGGAATACCAATTCTGTTGCATAAAAATTATGGGTACTTCTTTTGGTTAGTGGTCATCTATAGTTCTTTTTTTTTTTTTTTTTTTTTTTTTTTTTTTGTAGTTTCTCATTCATTAAACAAGAATAAGTATGTCATTATTTATAAAAATAATATATATTTTTTATCAAGTCTGAATAAACTCTCTCAAACTTTCCCAAATACATAAAAACCTAATATGTATTTGAAACTCTCATTAATTTAATAGTGGATTGTGCATGGATTAGGTCAATTATTACCAATTATAAGTAAATTTATTTTCTTAGTAAAAAAAATTATAAGTAAATGTGTTAGGATATCATTGTGACTGATGTAGATTTAATGAGACTGACCCCATATCGATAACAATGGATTCATGTAAAGCTACTCTCTCTTACTAAATATAATATAATAATTATTAATGTAACAAGTTTTAAAGAAAATTAAATCCAATCATTTGAATTTAAACACAAATCTCAGGACATGGAAGCTATTAAAATGAAAAGGTATCTTCATATTAAAAAAAAAAAAACATGGGCCTGTTTATAAATCCTAAAAACATTAAGGGGGGCATATAAAAAATAGTCAAAATAGTTGTCAAAACCGGTTTCAAAACCACTTCCCTTTCTCTGTGTCGGCTGTCCCTGGTTTCTCCTTCAGCTTCCTGCGAATCACGAAACCACCCACTGTTTCCACAAAACCGCTTTCTAAAACCCCACTATAAAACTCTAGAAGAGACGAAGCCCCTCACACATCTTCTTAAACCCTCCCTTTTCAGCTCCTGACCCGACCATGGAAAACAGTATCGGTGCAGTTTCCCAACCAGCCGGCACGAGCGTCCTGGTACCGTTACATCCCCTCGAATCGGCCGGCACGCTGGGCAGGCATCTCGCCCGGCGGCTCGTCGAGGTGGGGGTGCGCGACGTCTTCTCCGTGCCCGGTGATTTCAACCTCACGCTTCTCGACCACCTGATTGCCGAGCCCGAGCTCAACCTCGTCGGCTGCTGCAACGAGCTCAACGCCGGTTATGCGGCGGACGGATACGCCCGCGCCAGGGGCGTAGGCGCCTGCGTCGTTACCTTCACCGTCGGCGGACTCAGCATCATCAACGCCATCGCCGGCGCTTACAGCGAGAATTTGCCGGTCATCTGCATCGTGGGTGGCCCCAATTCGAACGATTACGGCACGAATCGGATTCTCCACCACACCATCGGATTGCCGGATTTCAGCCAAGAGCTCCGCTGCTTCCAGACCGTCACCTGTTACCAGGTTAGTTTTAGTTTACAGTTTACACCCTCTCTCTCTCTCTCTATTGGATTGTCAAAGATCGCATTCATTGTTATTTGAATTCGTAGTTTTTGGACAGTAGGACTTGAATTGTTGTTGTAGGAATTGAATGGGATGAATTTCAAAGTACCCCACTTGTTATAAATTGATTTTAACCCATTCCTGTGGGAAAAGATTAAATCTTTCTTCTGCTACAGTCATATGCATTATCAAGTGTAACTTAGAGATGTAGGTGAATTTTAGGGTTGGGGGTGGAAGTTGAGGATGTGGGTTTCTGAATTTATGGCATGGGTTAATGAAACAGGCTGTGGTGAATAATTTGGAGGATGCGCATGAGCTGATTGACAGTGCAATTTCAACGGCGTTGAAGGAATCCAAGCCGGTTTATATAAGCGTGAGCTGTAACTTGCCTGGAATTCCTCACCCAACTTTCGCCAGGGATCCCGTCCCCTTCTTCCTTGCGCCAATGTTGGTTTCCTCTCTCTGTAACTCCTTTCTATGCTTTTATGGATAAGTAGGTGATGATTTTTTATGAGATGCAGATCTTTTTGTATCCTGTAGTTAGATAGTGGGTTAGTACTGCCTTGCTGGGTCTTTTCTTATTTATGTTATTTAGTAGATTTAACACAATCAAATGAATCTGGATAAGATGAGCAAGGGGGAATTTTTCAGTAGTTGAATTGGAGACTTGGATTGCAATAATCTACTGGCATAAATAGATTTTGGTGGATCACAGTTTTATTTCTGTTTTTTACCCTCCAATTTGAGTAGTTTATTGTTTCTCATCATTGCAGCATTTCTTCTTTTAAGCAGTCACAATTTGGATTGGTTGTTCTTCTAAATGAAATGGACTAAACCCAACTTTGAAGATCTATCTTTTTTTATTGATTTGCTAATTATATCAATCTTAGGCATTTTGTACATCAAATACAGGGTTATAGTTGGTAGGCCTTCTGAGCTGTGTTAGATCATTGTCATTGTCGAATTGGTGAGAAAAAAAAAGGGAAAAAAAATTAAAAACGAGGAAAAGTTTGCAATGGTATACCTTGATTCCAGTTATAAACGTGAAGATTTCTCTAGCTGTCATCTCTTATATACTTGGAAGCCAGACAGCTAAACAATCCTTAGTTACAACAGTGCTACATCTTATATCTGTATTCCATGCCAAATTTTGGCTTCTTACCATCTTGTCTGTTATGTTTATGGATTTTTCTTAAATGCGGGATTCTGCTGCTGTGAATGGGTTGGAGCTGTGTGTTGTTTTTTCCTATAATAATTTAATGCTTTAACATCTTGGAATATGCAAGATCTTATAGGCTGACTCATGATACCACCTTGACAGGTTGAGCAATCAAATAGGACTAGAAGCTGCAGTGGAGGCAGCAGCAGAATTCTTGAACAAGGCGGTGAAGCCGGTACTTGTTGCAGGTCCTAAGTTGAGGGCACCGAAGGCCCAACAGGCCTTTGTAGAGCTAGCTGATGCTTGTGGGTACCCAGTAGCTGTTATGCCATCAGGCAAGGGGCTGTTTCCAGAGCACCACCCACAATTCATTGGAACATACTGGGGTGCTGTTAGCACTTCATTCTGTGGTGAGATAGTAGAGTCAGCCGACGCATACGTCTTCTTTGGGCCCATCTTTAATGACTATAGCTCTGTGGGTTACTCTTTGCTGATCAAGAAAGAAAAGGCAGTAATTGTACAGCCCAACCGAGTAACAATTGGTGATGGGCCCTCCTTTGGTTGGGTTTTTATGGCTGATTTCTTGACTGCACTAGCGCGAAAGCTGAAGAAGAATAGCACGGCATTGGAGAACCATCGCCGAATACATGTCCCTCCTGGTGTTCCACTTAAGAGTGAGATCAACGAACCTCTGAGGGTCAATATTCTCTTCAAGCATATCCAGGCAAGCCACTTGAAATGTTTATCTTGATACCTAAAATTTTCGTAGTTCTTTTTTTCAGTCTAATTAGAAGCAACCTTATTTTGTGAAAAGATATTAAAAAATAAATAAATTTCCATTTCTTCTAACACTGGTGTAATTTGATTTGGAGGAAAGTGCAGGATCATTCCAATTTTATAAACATTGTTATCTCTGTATGAATATATATCCTCCGTTCATGAGGGAATTTGGAAGTTAGATTTCTTAGTGGGGTGGAGTGTTATGATCTGGGTAATATACAGGTTTGATCAATATAGGCTGATAATTAATCAGATTGCAAGACCAGGCCCTTATCCCCTCTGACAATGACAAGTGACAAGCCTATCATATGTTGGTGGAAATATGGATCTTATTAAGACCAGGTCTGTCAGACTATTGGGATGACCTTATTTAGTGCCGGCTTTGTAGAAAAGTGCATAACCGGTAAACAGGGTTGGATCTTATTGGGTGAGTGTGAACCTGATCCGTGATTGAATTGGTGGACTTGACCTGACACAATTAACCTAGATTGTGAGTGCAGACCCATATCTCAGTCCTACCAAATCTGCTTGGATATCAGGTTATCCAGAGTCCCCAACCAGTGGCAGCCCTCCTTTATGATGTTAGATTACGTTAATTTTTATTTTATTTAAAACCTTTTTTTTTTCTTACAAGCAACTATATTTCAGAAATTAGAACATGCCATACTTTGAATCTAAATTTTGCCATCTCTTACTTTATTCATTACCGTCATCTTGGAAGCCTTATCCCATCTATCCTGCGTCAGCGTTTTGAGTTCTACTTCTCCATGCACCCCTTTGCTTCAACCTCATAACCTCTCACTCTAAGTACTTCGTCCCAAGTGTCTCTCCTGTCCATTGTGTGACAGTAGAGACCTCCTCCCACATTGCTTCCTAGAAAGTGGAAGAGGGAGAGGGGGGTGGGTTGTGGACAGTTGCTTCTTAGATAGTAAGGCACCCACCCACACATGCACGTCCAACACACCCATACACTCAGAGACACACTCACACCAAAAAAAAAAAAAAGTCCCAATTCTTTCTCTGACCTCCGCCATCTTCTAGTAGTTCCTACGTCCAATCTTCTATGCATATCACCATACCATCTTAGAGAACATAAATTTATTTTCTATCGACTTTGTTATTTGGAGCCACCTATTGACTTTATCTAATACAATACTCTTAGGTTGTTATTCTTTGCTTTTATTTTATTTTATTTATTTATTTTTTGCGTGAATGTTATTCTTTGCTTTTACTCCAAATATTTTTCTTTGCATCCCCATGATGCCCACATCACATGTACTTCTTCCCTTTTTTTTTTTTTCCGCATATCATTCAGCTCCATATAACACTGAAAGCCTGATTGGCGTCTTATAAAAAAGTTGTGCCTTCATCATCACTATTCATCTGAGCTTATCTCAAGTTTTTTTTTCTTTGCTTTCTTAAATTTTAATGTTTCTTTCATTTGTCCTTTTGTCTTTTTTTTTTTCTTCTTTCCTTTAAAAATCTTCACGGATGAAACATGGTCGACCTATTATTTTCACAGAACTTGCTTTTTAATAGGCCATGCCAAACCATGATACGGATTTTATCATTTCCTGCTTTGCTAGTTTATAATATTTCTATGCATTTTTCTTTTCTCCTGGTGGGATAGATGGGATAAATAAGGCATCAATGATGATCTGTTTTTTCCCTTTTTATTTTTTATTTTTTTTTTATTTTTTATCTTACTCATGAACAGAGTATGCTGAGTGGAGAGACGGCAGTAATTGCAGAGACTGGAGATTCGTGGTTTAATTGCCAAAAGCTTCGTCTCCCGGAAAATTGTGGGTGAGTTTTTTGACTTACGTTAGTTTCATCTCCATAGTTTTACACTCTGTTTATTTTTCCGCTTCTCTGAACGAATAGTTACAAATTGCTTTACATGCAATGAGATCATGCAGATACGAGTTCCAGATGCAGTACGGATCTATTGGTTGGTCAGTGGGAGCAACTCTTGGCTATGCACAGGCCGCCAAAGAGAAGCGTGTTATTGCTTGCATAGGTGATGGTAGCTTCCAGGTCAGTTGGAACCATGACTAGATTATGCATCATGCTTCAGTCCTAAATCACTATTCTTTGGAAAGGAAAGGAACTACATATCATAAATGATGGCCATGTTCAATTGTTAGTTCTTGCACAGCTAAATGAACAAGTGGTCATTTTCTCGATGCATGCATCATACGATATTTGATCGAGAAAGGTGGCATTGTTCTGTTCAATATGGAAAGTTACAGGTGGACGATGGTGCTAACCTTGTGATTAGTATAATATGATTCACTGATTGGGTAGCTCAGTCATGGAATGGAGCATGCCCTTACATTTTCCTATCACATGATCATTAGGCATCCAATTAGAAATGACAATTATAATCAGCCCACATGTAACAGTGTTTGATTGTTATTATCCAACTATCCTCATGTGGGCATATCTCATTAATCGCATATATATGTTACAGTTTATAAGCTCAAAATCTCAAAGACCTGGATGTTACTGAGCTGAATAACTCAGGCAAGTCTGGCTGAGTAACTTGGCCAGGCCTGACCACTCACCTGACTTGGTGACTTGCAGATTTGTGTTGACTCAGGTTAGTCGGCGAGTTTTTAGACAATGATATTGATCACTAGGTGTCCCCCCATGTAGAGTTTGTTGGGCAGGCCCTCATCTTCTGGGATCGTGATGGCAGTTACTTGTATTAAGCCTTCAATGTTGATTGTCCAGTATAAATTCTGTTGTCATTTGACTCGTTGATGTCATTACATTGACTCAGAATGGATGCCTCGACTTTGGAAAATCATTGTAATTACTAGTGAAGTTATCTCCTATGCAGGTAACAGCACAGGATATTTCTACAATGATTCGCTGTGGGCAGAGAAGCATTATATTCCTCATCAACAATGGGGGATACACCATTGAAGTGGAGATTCATGATGGCCCCTACAACGTGATCAAGAACTGGAACTATACTGGACTAGTTGATGCCATTCACAATGGCGAGGGCAAGTGTTGGACGACAAAGGTTGGCTTCACAGACATTGTCAAATACAATGGCTAAGACATCTCATAAATTTCCATGGCTTAATGGATTGAATTATTTCATAATGCAGGTTCGTACTGAGGAAGAACTGGTGGAAGCCATTGCTACAGTGATGGGAGATCAGAAAAATAGCTTGTGTTTTCTCGAGGTTCTGGTACACAAGGACGACACGAGCAAAGAGCTGCTAGAGTGGGGATCTAGAGTCGCTGCTGCCAACAGTCGCCCCCCTAATCCCCAATAGCATTTCTTAGAGTTGAGATGGGGCTGTGATTCTGGTTTCGGCTCTGTACATTGGATTCTTTAACTGTTGTTCTAGTTGTCGTATCTGTTTGAGCTAATAATGCGAGAGAGGTTGTGAGTTGGACTCAAGGTTTTGCATATTTGACGTTTGAGTAATGTCCTATTGTCTATGCTCACTTATCAAGCAGTTTTTTGTTTTTGTGTTAATTGTGTTAAATAATGCTTAACCATGAAGTGCCTACACAAATCTCATGATGGTGATTCTTTGTGTGTGTGTGTGTGTGAGAGAGAGAGAGAGAGAGAGAGAGAGAGAGGGCCATCCTTCCCTCTCTCCTTGACAATTTAGATTTAGAAAGGGTGTGGATCGATTGTCATGCAATGGGTCTAGTGACTAGCAAACTCATTGAATGCCTCTAAACAAACAGCACATATAAACTTTAGATGCTAACGGTTCCCTCCGAATGGGGACATCCTGAAGTTTATTCCAAAGAATGGCTGTTTGGAATCCAATTGGGATTTATGGAATTTTTTTTAATGTTCTGTTGGGAATGTCTTTTTGTATCTGAGATTTCTGGCTGTCCTGTTATTTCTGAAATCTTAAAAGTTTTGGACATGGGTCTGTTTCCAGGATTGCTGGCCTGTGAGCACATCAATGATAAAATTATGGGGTAATGGAGTTTGGAAAGTAACTTATGAAGTGGGGAAAAAGAGAACAATATAGAAAAGGATAATGATGGAATGAACAGATGCATCCTTTTGAAGGGCTTCACAGTTGTGGATTCCAGCCAGTAGACATGGCATGAGCGCCAAAATTTGCATGAATACTGGAATGAACTTAAATAAATGTCAAGTTTCAAGGGCGGGACTGTGATGACCATTGTTACAAATTAAATTAGCCTCTTGGGCTTCTCCTTTAGTTGAAGGGGGTGTTTTTCATTTTCTTGGATGGCGTGGGTATCTTGGTCTTTGACCCAATAAAACTAATTTCTCTAGCGATATCCGTTAAACCCATACAAATGATGCACAACGGATAAATTTAGGGCGATTTCGAATGCAAGATGTAGGGGTAAATTCATGTCTTATGTCACTCCATAAATTCTCAAGTGGGATATAACTTTTTGAAAGCATAGAAGTGGTAGTTGGAAGAAGTTGTGCTCTATCCTTTTCTTTGCAATGGAGAATTCAATTTCCATGCAAAAAATAAAAACTTACTTCATTATGTGAGAGAGGAAACCTGTTTTGCATAAGGACGTTCTTAGAATTTAAAAAGGCCCTTGATGTTGTTATTAACATGTTGGAGTCTCAGATTGCCAAGTAGTGTTCTTTTTTTTTTTTGGTTTTGGTAAAACTTAGCCTAAAGTTAAAACGGCACAACCTGACCTTGTTGGAAGATCCATTTGGACCGGTGTGTCTTGGTTAGTTCCCAATCTTTTACAAAGTCAATGTTAGTCAAAATCAGATCAACCGTCAACGGCTCTCTCCCTCCCATTCCAGTGAAAGAGTGGTCAAAATCATGCTCGACAACTCTAACTCCCCCTTTCATTTTAAGATCAAAGGCGGACATCTCTAAGCCTCTCATTTTACTTATAAAGTAAAGTAAAACCAGAGCTTTTCTCCTCCTCTGCTTTCTCTTCTCTTTAGCTACAGTACTTTACACTCTTTTTCCCCTTTCCAAAAACCCTAATTCCAATCCTCTTTCTCCTCAATTTCCCCCCAAAAAAATGAGGTCTTCCATGTCCAGATTCGTTCAAACAGCCCTCAGATCAAGGGCTTCGTCCTCTCCATCTTCAATCACCCGCCGATCTTTTTCGTCGGAGTCGAGCTACCCGGAGCGCAAAGTCGCCGTCTTGGGCGCTGCCGGCGGCATTGGACAGCCCCTCGCCCTCCTCATGAAGCTCAACCCTCTCGTCTCTAAGCTCGCTCTCTACGATATCGCCGGCACCCCAGGCGTCGCCGCCGATGTCAGCCACATCAACACCAGATCTGAGGTACCAAACCCTAATTCTCTTCTTCTTCTTCTTCTTCTTCTCTTATTCTCTTTCTCAATCGTATCAATCAAGCAATCAATCTATGTATGTATGTGATTTGGTTGCTGTTTGATTGTTTTGTAGGTTGCTGGGTACATGGGGGAAGATCAGTTAGGTCAAGCTCTGGAAGGATCGGATGTTGTCATCATCCCGGCTGGTGTACCGAGGAAACCAGGAATGACTCGTGATGATCTGTTCAACATCAACGCCGGCATTGTCAAGTCCCTCTGCACTGCAATCGCCAAATACTGCCCCAATGTAATCTATATAAAAATCTCTACTTTTTTCTGTTTTGGGGATTCTGATTTCAGTGAGATAGCTTCGCTAAAAAACCAACTCCATTTCTCTATATAAGAGTCTCTACTTTTCTCTGATTTGGGGATCCTGATTTCAATGAGATAGCTTCAAAAAAAAAAAAAAAAAAAAAAAAAAAAAAAAAAAACAAACAAACCAACTGCATTTCTCTATATAAAAATCTCCACTTTCTTCTGTTTTGGGGGATTCTGATTTCAGTGAGATAGCTTCACAAAGAAACGAACTTCATTTCTCTATATAAAAATCTCCACTTTCTTCTGTTCTGGGGATTCTGATTTCAGTGAGATGGCTTCACCAAAAAACCAACTTCATTTCTCTAAGAAAAATCTCTACTTTCTTCTGTTTTGGGGATTCTGATTTCAGTGAGATAGCTTCACAAAAGAACCAACTTCATTTCTCTATATAAAAAAACTCTACTTTTTTCTGTTTTTGTGATTCTGATTTCAGTGAGTTTGTAACTTCGTGAAAAATCCCACTTCATTTCTTATTGTAAAAATCTCAACTTCTTTCTCCTTCTGAGATTCTGATTTTAGTGAGATTGATTTGCTTGTTTTTGTTTTGAAAATTTGTATTGGAAAATAGGCAGTTGTTAATATGATAAGCAACCCGGTGAATTCGACAGTCCCAATTGCGGCCGAGGTTTTCAAGAAGGCAGGGACCTACGATGAGAAGAAGCTGTTTGGTGTAACCACACTTGATGTTGTTCGCGCCAAGACTTTCTATGCTGGAAAGGCCAAGGTTCTCGTCTCTGGTATGGTTTTTTTCTTCTTTTTTTTTAGGCCCTGTTTGTTTGCATTAAAATATGTGAGAGTAGGAATTGAATACCCAGGGTGCTTAAAAATGAAGATCAAAGGTGAATTTTTAGAAAAGGGCTTCACAGAGAATTTTCTTTTGATTCTATTTCCCTAAAACGTGATGTTCATTTTTGAAAATTCACCTTTAATCTTCGTTTTTAACCACCATATCTAGTCAATTCCCATGTATTCTAATGCAGACAAACAGGCCCAAGAATATTCTACTGTTGCGGTCTTTTAAATTTTGATTCTTGTGTGGTTTGATCTGATTTGGGCTTTCATTTCTCTCTTTCTCTCTCTCTTAAACAGGTGTTAACGTGCCTGTTGTTGGAGGGCATGCTGGGATAACTATTCTCCCTCTCTTTTCACAGGTAGTTTTCAATCAAATTATATTTTTAATTCCTAAATTACGAGCTAAATATTTTAGTAGTTAGAAAAAATGCCTTCCTCTGTTACTAATTTTCTTTCATTTCTTCTGGGGGGGTCTAAGATTTTCGAATTTTCTTTTGTTTCTGTTCTACAGGCAACACCTAAATCTAATGCTTTGTCAGATGAAGATATCAAAGCTCTTACAAAGAGAACACAAGAAGGTGGAACAGAGGTTGTCGAAGCAAAGGCTGGAAAAGGATCGGCTACATTATCCATGGCGTAAGAACTGTTAGGCTTTGGAGATTTTTATTTTCTCCGTACATTCATCTTTAACCTCCTGGGTACTTTCCTGCAACAAAAAAAACTTGGTAGTGAGTGTATTTGGCTTGCTTTGGGCATGTCAGCTTATACTAAGCTCGATGAATCCGACTCAATTAAACATTGATTTTGTAACTGTCTTTGTTTTACATGAAAGCGCTGTCCTTTCTGTATGCTTCTAGTGAGTTGAATACAGTGTAACAATTGAATGTTCTTACAATTTAGGCTTCAGCCAAGAAAACTCTTGTTTGCTGTGTACTTTGCCACTCACAAATTTCTGGATCTCTAATTGTAGTATCATAAGGATGGGGTACGATATGAAGTTATCTTGAAGGTTTGCTATCATAGTTTAAGGCATTTTCTTATGATAGCTGCTGCTGAAGTTTTATTGTGTTTTGTTCATTTCTGTACACTGATTGATTTGGAGATAAGGTAATACTATGTAATATTTTAACTACCTATTTTGGTTGGTTTCATTGGGGTTATCATGTTTCTACTAAGCCCCTCTCTCTTGCTCTCACTTTTAATTTTCTTTTTAGTTAAGAATGGCGAGCAATTTAGAATTGAAACTAGGAACTTCATTCTTGTGAGTGACTCTGCAGTCTTGGTAAATGCATGTAAGACAGTTGCAATTAATGTCATAAGTCTCTCAGCAGAACATTTAACAAGGTATTGCTTAAAAATTTGTACTAAACCAAAAGTTATCTGATTTCATCTTCATCTCGTGGGCTTTTAAAGCATGCATTGTTTCTTTTCAATGTCAAGGGCCATAGTTCAAGGTGCTTATGTTTTTGTTAGCATAATTACAAATGCTTTTGATTGCATTGCTGATTTGCTGTATCATCATAGAATTATAAATGTTGGATTTTCCTCCAATAATTCAATTATGCTATTCATAGCCCTTCATCATGGATGCCCATCTTGTTTTTGGATCACAAGCGCCTTCATATCTTGTCTTGAACTTTGGTCATATGATACTATTTATCACTTCAAAATGGTTATTCTGACGTTTTTTCTCTATTTCAGTTAATTATAATTGTCTTTGACTTGACTCCATTAGTGGTATGCGGTTGTAGACTAAGCCATCATATTTCATGCAGTTATGCTGGCGCTGTCTTTGCTGATGCTTGCTTGAAGGGTCTTAATGGAGTTCCAGATATTGTGGAATGTTCCTTTGTGCAATCCAGCATTACTGAACTACCTTTCTTTGCTTCTAAGGTGATTTATGATATCTTTTATTTTTGTTATAGACTTGGATGCATTGGGCTGAATATGGCTGTTTTATCAGGACTTGAGTATGTGAACTAGTTCTAAGCATATAGTGGATGGCTGTGTGACTGTCAAGATCTTGTCTCACCAACCTCAGACTTATTAATAGATTTATATATTGGCCATCCATCACATGGATTTTGAACCCAATGTAACAAATTCAGGAAGGATGCTCAGTCTCAACAAGCTTAATGCCATTTTCAAATGTTGTATCTGCTATCTAGTGATTATTGACATAGATCTTGAGTATTTATAGAACGGTAAACCAATATTTAGCAGTGGTGAAATTGTCCCCCTATCATTTCTGATGATAAATTGTCGAACTGCTGATAATTGATCTTCTCATCCTTAAGCTACAATATGACATGAGAATAGCTCCAATCTGGTGTGAGAATCTTCAAACTATAGAACATTGAGTTGTCTATGCTTCTTAAATTATCGGTAAAAGTTGTAAAAAGTTATTCATGAATCACGAATTTAGTTTGTGACTACATCAGATGACTTTCTAGAATCTCGATTCTGTTTATCGGAACAAAATTCAGGGTGTGCTTGCGTGTACCTTGAATTTCATGTGGTTTGAATTCAGGATGCACTAGATTTTTTTGGTGGGTTGAATATATTTGGCAGATCACGTGGTTTCTCTTTGTTACAAGATTAGATTTGCTAAGTCGGTATTCAGGAAACGTGTGTGACTGCCTCTTTTTTTTTTTTATATAAAGGAAAGCAGTGTTGATGTGGGGCCAACATGTTTTGTAGGGGAAAAAAGGCATGTAACTTTTTTCCCACATGGTCCTATAATTTCTTGCTCCTCATGCATGAATGATATGCATGACAGTCAATTTTCAGGAAACTATTCAATGATAGGGATAACTAAGTGGCCTATTGCATGTCAACAAAACACACACAACCGAAAAAAATGAAGAAAAAGCAAATGAAAGTCGAAAAAACGGCTACCTAAATATTGGCTCCCTACTGATTTATGACTGAATGTGGGATACCTATATATACTTGCATCATGTATTTGTACACAGCTGTACTAAGAAGTACACTGTTGTGTTTTTGAATTGTGACTAGGGCTGTTTGTGTTATAGAAGTTGCTCCTTAACTTTTTCTTAACTGTGTTCCTAAATTTGTTGTGATTCGCCAAATACTGTGCAGGTAAGGCTTGGAAAGAATGGTTTGGAAGAAGTACTTGGGCTGGGACCTCTTTCTGATTATGAGAAAGAAGGTTTGGAAAATCTCAAGCCTGAGCTTAAATCCTCTATCGAGAAGGGCATTAAGTTTGCAAAGGAGAATTAGAAGGGCTCGGGTTGACCCAGTTTTGCATTTGTACCGGCGGGAGGGCCGCTTTTGACACTTTTTATGTTTCAACACTTGCCGCAGCTGCAGTATAGGCTGTTGGAAATTCACTGAATAAGGTCCAACAGAGAGGAACTGTAATAATAATTTAAACTTTTCATTTTAGCTTTGATGATGATGTATTGTTTTACACTTTTGCCGCAGGACCTGAATGTTGGGTTTCTCTTTTGCATGAGTTGAATGTATTTTTGGTTAGGTTGCCTGCCTCTTGATTATTTTAGCTAGCTTACCTATCTTGCAGTAGGGATTCTAGCTGTGGGATGCATGTACTATTTTTAGATAAGGTGAGTTACCAAATCTTTGTTTGCTTGGATAGCTGTGTAAAGGGTAGCATTATACAAGCGTTGGATTGGTTTCCAAATCTCACAATTAATAGGGTTGAATATGATTAATCAGAGGTGGCGAATGAACCACCAAGGGTTTTTTTTTTTTATCTTTTCGCCAAATTAGGGATTTGAGTTCACGTGCTCTTTCATTCACATCACACATGTACCCAGTGAACTATGCTATATAACTAAAGGACTTATAGGGTCTATTCAATAAAAATGGATGGTTAGATTGGGAGGATTTTTTACAGGTGGTGAAAAAAAAAAAAAAAACTCTAATTTCTCGAGGTCTTGAACTTGTAACTACTTACGAGGAGTAGAGGTGTTAGTGTAACTGCTGTCCTTACTCTGTGGACTGACTTCATCTCATTAAAAGAGCAAATTGAATTCACATGAATTCTTGGTAAAATGGGTTTCAACAACGGATTATTTTAGAGAAGGTTGGTGAAGGACATAAGTTGGAGATGGAGATAATAGAAATTTCTGATTCTATTTACCATCTTCCTTTAATTTATTGTCTATTAAAGGGCCATTATTTGATGACTATTTATAGATATTCACCTTTGTTTCTCTCATTTTAATCAATTTAAAAAATACATTTCTTAGAATTCTTAAGAATTCAATTCTATCTAAACGATCGAGAAAAGTTAAGAGGTCATTTCAAAATTCTATTTTTCATTTTTTACCCTTTTAGCTGTTCATATTTTACATTTTCATTTCCAAAACGATCATTTCAAGGCATAAATGAAAACCTATGCCGAATGAGAATATAGGGGATGTCTCCTTGGATAGGTAAGACTCTTGTCTACGGCTCTCACCATGCTTGTCAGGGATCGATCCCTCATCCAGTAGATTTAAGGAATTCCCCTTCTACCATGTCAAGTTAAATGAAAAAGGAAACACCTGAATATAATTTACAGCATTAGTATTTTGAGCAGAAAATAAAATTACAGCTTTAGTAGTAAGATGGGTGGGCCCCATTCAAATAATAAATCACAATACGTTTATTGTAGAGGATGATTCGGTTCCTCATGAAATGGCTCAACCCTCAGCACTTTCTAGTTTGTGCCAACTGCACAAAATCACAAGAATTGGCACATGAGATCCAGACTCCTCTTCATTGGTGTGGGTTCGTACTGAGTACTGAGTGGAGGTGGGTGAAGCAGCTATAGCCACCCTGACCTCTTCCTAGTTCTTCCTTCTCAATGGGCTTTATTTATTTCATTATTTTGTGGACATAATTGTAGGGAAGCAGGAGGAGAAAAGGTGGAGTTGATTGAAATGGATGAATGTAAGAAGACAACTAACTTCCTACCCTTTTTCCTTCTTGTCACTATCTTTCATTCTATCTCTGACACTGTCCAGTTTCAGACATGGATCCATTGATATTTGAACTCTTCTTTCTCTCCTCTGTTTGGGTATTCAGGTTCTTCTGTTAGCGTTGGGTCAGAATAGAAATGTCAAAAAACAAAAGGGGTTATAAGAAAATTGACGTTTATTTCTTTCCCAGATTAGATTATTTGGTGCTTTGGGCTGTAGGGTTGAAAACAGGACCTTTTCTTTCTTTTCCAGAAACTATGTATCAGGCACTCTAAGGCACTAGAAATCTATTTGCTCTCAACTTTCACTAATGATCAGATTTATTGAAAACCTTTTGAATTTGATGGCAAAGTACTGAAATTTTCTTCTTTCTTTTCATAGTGGTGGTTTTCTACTTGGGATGTAAATGCTGCTACTGATTACTGTATGGATGTGGGTATGTACTATGTTTGCTTTCAACCTGATCATATTGCATTATTTATTTGTTTTCTGATCTCATTTCCAGTGGGATCAACATGTTGATACTTGTTTGATCGTGTCATGGATATTGAGAAACGTCGAGCTGTTCCCTATCTCTATATTTGTTTCTGTCATATTCAGGCATCATGTACAACATCAAAATTTGTACCTTGTAGCCATCTGATTGGTATAATTTTAATTTCTATGATGATCTTTTCTTCTTATGTAAGAAGGCTCGATGGCCATCTAAACATTCAAACTCTCACAAGATTTTCTAATAGCTTCCATCAGATATGGGTAGTTGTGAGCGATGGTGAGTTAAAAAAAAAAAAAAAAAATAAAAAAAATTGAAAAACAAATGCATTGGTGGATTAAAACCACTTTACAACCAAGTCAAGACTAGGCAACTAGGACATAGTTTTTCTTTTAACTAAAAAGTCTCAGTGTCGGATGTGTGCCTATGTAAGATATGTGCGCTGCAAAATTTGACACACAGCTGTTGCTGATTGTTTTCACTTAACTGGACATACTTGTTGACAAGCAGGTTCTCCACAATCTGGCTTTTATGACATAAATGCATGTATCTCTATCTAAGTTACCATTATAAAAATGTACCCACCATGTGTTTGCACTCTTGAGATGTTTGGTTGTTACAGTTATTCTTATTCTTGAAAATCTCTTGCAAAAGGAAGAGAGATCTATTTCATTTCTCAGTAGGCTAACAAGGACAAAGAATTCCCAATATACAGAGACTTACTGTTTGAAGTTGTTGTCCTTTGTAGATTAAATGATTTGAACTGTAATCTTGTGGTTGCGACGGTTAGCACCTTCAAACTGTGCTATGGCATCTATCTGTTCTCCATTTTTTCCTTTTTCTTTTTAAAGTTAATTAGGCAAAATCCTTTATTACGTTTTTATGTCAAGACTTTTGATGAAATCATCAATATGTTTCCAGCTATGATGCACGGATACTTTAAAATGAGTGACGTATCGTGTCGTATCGTATCCGATACTTCACTTTTTATGTGTAAAATCCGTATCCCTTCCGTATCCATGCCGTGTCGCTATCGTATCTATGTCGTATCCAGGCATCATAGGTTTCTAGGCTTCCACACACACCCACCCCCACCCCACCAATAAAGGTTCCAAATCAAATGTATTAAGGGCTCACATATGAGGAGACGAAGCATAAATTATGGGTCGTCATCATCAAAACTTTGTCCGAACTATATTACGGTCAGCTACATGAATTATGTTTCTCCATTCCAGTCTATTTTGGGCCAAGTCCTCTGATGAGTTGCTCTTCTTCAAGTCCATCCTTACTATTTCCATCAATGTCATCTTTGGCATATCCCTTTTCCTTGAGGGGCCATCAACCTACATAGAAAAGCTTTCCCTTGCTACATATATATTACTTAATTTCTTTTCAAAATGGTGTCTCTTAACTCTTAAGTTATTGATTTTTGCTCTTTTTCTGAAGTCTCTCTCTCTCTCTACCAGGATGACTTAAGCTAGTGCACCTTCCTAGCCTTGGGGGGGGGGGGGGGGGGCTTTGTATTTTGCGTCTCTCACCAGTTGAGTTATAGCCGCGGGGGGGGGGGGGGGGGGGCTTTGTATTTTGGTTTTGTGGTATTTCGCTTGTGAATGTTGTTTGATCGACTTGGGGTAACTTTCTTGTCTTTCTGAGATATTTGCAGGTCATGTCATGGGAAGCACAAATGAAAGTAAGATATCAATAGAAACTTGTATAGGGTTAGAAGATGATACCACAAACTACAGGGTGACCATGGATATCGAAGCTTGTGCAGATGATACTGATCAAACAGTTGGAAATTCTATCCGAAATGACGTAGTTTTATTTAAAGAAGAAACAAATCCTGAACCTTATTTAGATATGCAGTTTGAATCTGATGAGGCTGCAAAGGCACGGTATAATGATTATGCTAGGAGTGTGGGTTATAGCATCCGCGTTGGTCGACAAGAATGTTCACAGCGTACTAAAGAAATTATTTCAAGGCGATTCTTATGCTTCAAAGAGGGATCCCGTGATAAGAGATTCATAGATTGAAAGGATAGAGTTAGGCCAGAGAGACCGCACACAAGGGTTGGATGCAAGGCAATGATTATGGTGAAGAAAAGAGGTCCTAATAAATGGATTCTTACCAGATTCGAAAAGATGCATACTCATGAGCTAAAAAGTCCAGATAAAGTACCCTTTCTTTGATCACATATGCATATATCTAACATTCCAAAGCGCCATACTGGTACAGCCCAAATTGCCTGCACTAATTCTCTCAAAAGTTGCAAGGATTGTGATGCAGAATTTGAATTGTGTTACGATAAGGCAATTGTGAAAACTCAATTGCCCATGGAAGAACAATTGGCAGAATTATACACAAGACTGGTGTTTCTAAAATTTTAGGAAGAATTATGTGCAAGCCTTCGTTATATTGCAATTAAAACCAAAGAGGATGGGGATATCAGCACATATAGGGTGACAAAGTTTGGTGAAGATACTAGGTCACACACTGTATCCTTCAATATATCCAAGATGAGAGCAAATTGTACATGTCTTATGTTTGAATTTGTGTGCATTCTTTGTAGACATGCATTAAAAGCCTTTAAGCTCTTGAATATTCTCATGCTCCCGGCTCATTATATCATGGAACCATGCATGAGAAATGTGAAGACTCGGGTGGAATATGACCGGCATGATATCATAGGTCAAGCTGATTGTGCGGATTCTGTGTCCTCGAGATGCAGCAATTTATGTCACTGGGCCATTAAATATGCAGAGGAAGGGGCGACTTCCATCAATGCATACAATGTGGCAATATGTTCTCTACAAAGGTCTTTGGACGAAGTACTTACTGCCAAACAGAATGCTGTGATGGATTCACAGGTTTTCACTTCATTTACTGGAAGTGTCTTGGATGACAATCTCAATGGGGGGAATCGGACAGATCATTCCACTAATCAGACAACTTCGCATGATCCTCAATGAACAAATTAAGGTGTCCTATGAAGTCCTCGATGGAAATCAATTTCAAGAAGGCCCAAAGAATATGAGAGCATGCACTGTTTGTGAGTTGCATGACCATAATTACAGTTACTGCACATTGAGGGTTGTAAGTTTAAAATGAAAATGCTCGATTGGTTACTTCGTTGTTCTTTGTGATGGGTTCTCAAAAATTTTTACTTCTATTTCAACGTTTTTATTTGCCTCTCAGGAGTTGTTTGGATTGTTGTACAAAAAGTCTGTCCATTTACTCCTGTTGATACCAACTCCTGCTTCATCAATTTATTCAGGCTTCACTATTTGTATAGCTTTTCATAGTAGTTTCTGATTAAATATTTTTGTATGATATTTTGGCAACTTTTTATAGCTTCTCTCATGAAAACATCGGCCAACTTTTTTTGGCCAACTCTTGTTGATGCAAAACTCTCAATCTACAATTTCCTTATGTTTTTTCTCCATGTGAATGTAAATCCAGCGCAAGTATAATAGAGAGAGTGCCGTGAAGCTAGTGATCACCGGCCTAATGGTTTTCTTCAAATCACTTTTGGTAGATTTTCTGTTTATATCTATGGATCTTTTGCCAAACATATATAGAGATTGTTTTCTCCATCAAGGCCCCGGAAAGCGGCTCCCTGGGTTTTTGCTATACGAGTGCATGATTAAGGGAGCTAAGTCAGATCTTCTCTAGTAGAGAGCTAGTGAGGCTTATGGGCAATATGTGTGGAGCCCACCAGGCTCCCACAGTCCAATAGTGAATGGATGATTAAGTTATCAATTGTTTAAACCAGTCTATCTTTCTTTGTTCTATTTTCCCGGTTTTGATTGTCTCCAGTTGTTGAATCACATGGTAGTACAATTTTATGTTAGGATTTTGTGAAAAATGGACTGACAATGGACTGAGCTGAGTTGCAAGTATGAATTGAGTCCTTAGTTTGCATCACATCATGCTGGTTTTATGATATAAGATAGTTGCACGATATGAAGGTGTTTTATCTCTAGATATTTGCTGGCCCATATGTATGAAAGTGTTCAACTTGCAAGTTCTATTCACAGTTGCATTCAATGTTCTCATTTTGGTAAGGTCTTATTTTGGCTGTTCTGGATTGTTTCTTTTCGCAATGAAATTATTGATTGGATCAGGTCCATCTGCCAGGTCCCGGATTTTTCCTTCTCTATCTACTGAAGCTGTCAAGTAAAAGAAAACCCTACTAAATGATCACATTGAGAAATTAATTGAAATCAGTGTGCAAAGATTCAGTTACATTAATCATCACCATCATCATATCAAAGCCTCATCCCAACTATGTTAGGGTCAACTGATTCAATTAGATTTTATATATTCAAAATCATCTATACTAATTTCAAGTCTTTTGCTAATGATCAAATTGGGAAATTAATTGCAATCAGTGACCAGCAGCTAAATTAATCTAAAGCTATCAAGACTTTGTTCAAAGCTTATAATTAACCTAAGCTATGTATATCCTTATTCAAAACATAGCCTATTGTTTACCAACCAATCACTCCTTATTCAAAGCACTAGGCTCACAAGGGCCCACCTTTGACCAGTTCAGGCCCTTTCACACTCTCATTCCCCCATGATCAAAGCACTAGGCCCAATTTCACTCTCATCAAACCTTTTTCCACCTTTAGATTGTGAATCTCTAAGAATTCTATTGTTAAAAGACCTCTAAAATTTTGTGGCCACTAAATCAAGGGTTAGGGTCATTTGATGGGGCTGTTTTTTGGTTGACGCTTACAGATAAGAATACCTTCCCATGTACCCCACCCCTTCTGATTAGTAGGCATCTAAGTAGGTTCCATAGCTGGACTGCATATAAAAAGTATATGGTCTAGTTATAGGAGAACAATACCTTTCTTATTACTGGCTAGGAGCCTAGGATATCTTTCCCTACTTTTTAGTAAAGTCATAATCAATAACAAAGGCTCAACAATCAAACCTTTACTCAGCATCGAATTAAATCTCTAAAAGATCTATGGTGAATTAATCATCAAATCTTAATGTCGTTGAATCAATCACAATGATAATTTGATGGAGCTGATTTTTTTTCCGTGATTCTCATCCATAAAAGTCCTTTCCATCCATCCTATCCACAGTAATAGAAATGCACCGAAGTGGGCCCTTTGAGCTGAACTACTTATTCACAGTATGCACTCGTAGGATGATAGGAGGGTTGCACTTGCGCCTTGCTTTAGTTCATCTTGGTGCGCCAGTGGGGTCATGTTGCATTTGCTGTTCTTTCTTTTGCTCGTGGTGGAATTGTTACACTGGCATCCAACAGCACATCCGATCGCGTGCTCAAGACTCCGAGGGCACGTTTGGTAAACGATGAAGAATCCTCTATTTAGAGGATTCTCTCCATCTCCAAAGAAGGCCACAATCCTCAAGTAGGATTCCCAATGAGAGTTTCATGTATGGATGGAGGGAGGATTCCTACAAATTCAAAAATGTATGATCCAATGGTAATAAACATTTTTATAAAAATTTCCAACATCCATGAAAAATTAAGACCTCAACTTTCACCTCAAAGTTGTTTGTGGTCATCTAGAAAATTTGAACGGTTCAGATCGTGCAAAGGGGGCCCACAAGAATAAGAAATTAATATTTTAGTACCTGGACGTTTTTGAAAATATCTCAAGATATGGTAAGGATCAACGGTTGAAATTTGGTCACGTAGCAGTGTTTGACCTTGCAAAAATAACTACTGATTCAGATCATGATCATAGGGCCCACAGGAACCAGGAAATTGAAAAGAATGGACTGGTCTCCATCCCGATTTTGGCCCAACAAACTCAGAATTTGGTCATCTAACGAGTTGGACATTTTTGCATATATCTCAAGATCTAAGATGAATCAACGGCTGAAATTTGGTGACATGGCCGTTTTGGATTATTTAAACATTATTAACGGTTTGGATCTTGATTGTGGGACCCAAAAGATGCATTAAAAAAATACAAAAACCGGCTAAGACCACATTATCGTCTCGGTCACTGTTCAGACACTGTAGCTCCTCCTTTTCACTCATTCAAGGAGTCACTTTGGGGGGGGGGGGGGTGTTGCGGATCATGTCATTCCTCTCAAAATCCTCGATCATGTCATTCCTCTCAAAATCCTCTCCCAAAACTAAACATGAAAAATCCTTAAAATCGTGAAAAATGAAGAGGATTCCACTGTCATGCCCTTTGCCAAACGTGCCCTGATTGTTTTTAAAAGCGTCGTCAAAGACTTTCATTGAAAGAAAAAGAGGATACAAAGAAAGCATGTGATCAAATATATAGTTATCACATGGCATTAATAAGGGCTAAGATTACATTAATGATATTATTAATCTTATAGTAGCACCAACTTTTATCCTCATAACAATTTAAGGTAGCGCCATTCAAAATAGAACCATTCAAAAAGAACCAAAAAGGATGCCAAAGCGCTTATTTTTAGAAGCCCACCAAATGGGGTCTTTCATTTTATGAGAAGTCGACAAAACTTTTAAAAGCAGGTAGAAAGTAGAATTACGTGCCAAATGCTCTTATTTTACAAATCTATATCCACTGCAGACGTTTAATATAGTTTAAACTTAAAGAGGTGAGATGTCAAATATGAAGATATTATATTTAAACTGTTGCAATTTTCAATAGGTGGGTCTTACCGTAAAGCTTCACTCCATTCACTCACACAAATAAACCGAGGACCCGGACGTCTCTATTTCAGCCAGACTTTATCAAGTCATCCATTCCAACAATGAGCACGAAGCCAAAAAAAAAAGTCATCCATTCCGACAATGATTCCTACCACCCATTTAATTAAAGTACTTAGGATTTAAAAAGGTGCGCTCTCACTTCCTTAAAACGTGCCTTATCGGTGACTTTGCTTAAAATAAGTAGGCATCCAAGCCAAGGTGTCTTTCTTCAATAAAATTCGACTTGGTTTTGGTTAGTGCGCTCTCTCTGTAGATGGGCATTTCTCCAATGGTGTTTACCTTTCCTCTCATCTTCTCCTATCTCCCTGTCTTGACAGCAATCCTAATAATAATATTTCCTGTAGCTGAATCCTACACTTCCATCTTCAGCTTTGGTGACTCTCTAGCAGATACAGGCAACTTTCTTTATCTACGTGCCAACGACCATCCAAGAGTGGGTCAATCCCCATATGGACAGACCTACTTCCATCACCCCACAGGTCGTTTCTCTGATGGACGGCTCGTCATCGACTTCATAGGTACCTTTTTTTTTTCTCTCTTTTCTCTCTCTCTCTATCTCTTCTCTTTCACAAGAGATGAAGTGAGGTTGATGGTTATTGGATGGATGTGAACAGCACAAGCTATTGGAATTCCTTTCCTTCCACCATATTTTGCATGCCCAAGCGACTATGATTTTAGGAGAGGAGTGAATTTCGCAGTGGGAGGAGCGACTGCGCTTGACCCGGAATTTTTTGAGGAGAGAGGGATTTATGTTGAGACTAACTACTCTTTGGGACATCAGATTGACAGGTTCAAACGGATTCTTCCTTCCATTTGCGCCTCTCCATCTGGTAATTTTAAAAACCTTCAATCAATTATATTACTCTTATTGGTTTGCTTACATGACCAGTCTATCTAGATTCTTCTGACCTTCAAAGGCTCTTTTTTACACTGCTGATGTCCACCTTATTTTCTCGGGGCATGTTTGGGAAACATCAACGGTGAGGAATTCTCTCAAGTTTTTCTCGATTACGAGGAAAACCCACGTTTGGCTAAAGAGATGAAAGATGAGTGTGGATTTTTTTATATCCTCTCTGCCCATATAAAATCCTCTCTTCCACCGATTTCTTAGTCTGTCTTTACCCATTGAATTTTACAAATCTACATAGGTAAAGAAGCACCTTAGTTAAAAGAAGTGAGTGACTGCTCAGTGTTTCCCAAATTTAGAGTAGCATAGTTCCAGGGGAATTCTGGAATCCTCTTGTCAAAGGATTCCTCTCTATTTTCCGCGTGCCTTTTTTTTTTTTATGAATTACTTTCCCTTAAACAAGCATTCTACTATAGGTTCATGATATTTGTGTGTGTAAATAAAAGACAGTCTTGTCTTAATCTTGTTTGGTTAGAGTTTACGAATAGGTGGCCATGGCCCATATGGCGAGAGTGCCTTTATTTTGAGCGCTAGCTAGGTTAGGCCGAGTGGGAGGTTGACTAAATTAATTGGTAGCACTGGAGAGTGCCCACACTCAGAAGGTTTGGATTTCAACATCCAGCTAACCTCTTCTATTTTTTAAGCAAAAAAAAAAAAAAAGAAAAATTCCAGTTTACCTAACTTTGAAAAGTCACATTTTTGTGGTGGTAGGGCAGGAGAAGCCATTTGAAACTCACCAACCAAAAGGTGGGGTCATGAATAGTGTCCTCTATAATGCTTTGACGTGGTATGGTCATTATCATTTGATCGATTTAGAATCCTTTTATTTAGTCCTTATGCTACTTTATTAAGGAAAATGTTATCATGATTGATGTCACCCTTCAGATGATGTTAAAAATCTTATCACCATTTGAGACTTACCAACCAAAAGGTGGGGGTCATGATTAACCTATATTACCGACCTTCGCTTTCATCAAAATTGCTAAAATTCTTTTGTCATCCTCCTTCAGGCACAGCTTGTGATTAAAAATATTCATTTGTATAAAATATAGTTTATATCAGTCCGGCATTTTATATTATTCTATAAGAAAAGTTAGAAAAATTAATGTAGATGATGATGCTTGAACTAAGCAATTTGGATCACACAGCAGTGGGCTCCACATGTTTTGTATTAGATTATGTGCGTGTTTTGCGGCGAGAGGATTATGCGAGAAAAAAAAATGAGAGGATTATATTACAGAGATGAAAATTGTTCTAATTTTCCATCTAGTCTGCTATTTCATTGTTTGGTGTGATCTACTTTTATTGTGAAAAAGGAAAAAAAAATGAAGAGATTTTCTTTGATTGAGAGTGTTTTGATCTCCTAGGAAAAGTGTTGCAACACATTTCATTTATCCATAGAGCATAGAATCCTCTCGTTGTACAAACAGATACTAGAGTGTCAACTTTTTTTTTTTTTTTTTTTTCAGCACAAAGAAAAATGAAAAAATAACATCTAATTTAACATGTATTCTTTGTTTGATCCAAGTTGCTTGTTACAAATGCCTCTTGTGAACAAGGACTGACCTTAATTTTATTCCAATCATGTGTATGCAATTAATCATGCGTGAAATCTATCCAAAGGTTTATAGCACTGTTTGAACTAGAAATGGGTGAGTTTCCTTTATATTGTAGTTTTGTTGATATAAGCGACCATGCTAGACCCACTCGTCCAACTCAATTGAATTTGTTTCACAGTATAACGCTGTTTGGTTAAATCAAAATGGTAGGCCATTAGCCTAACCAACTGATGAAACGCCCCGGTACCCTTGAGGACATGGCAACATTGCAAATTTTTAGGAGGTTTTTTCGGTACGGCTACCATTAGTCATGGATAACCTCCCATTGTGACGAAATTTGAAAACATCCCCGAGACATTCTTTTTGGCAATGAAATTGCCTTGAAAAACAGAGACATAATAAGGTAGTTTTATTCGATATTATATAATCCAATTAAAATTTTACGATATCGCAAAATAGAACCAGTATGAAAAACGTCATGGTATTTTTTTTCAACTTCCATTACAAGGTGGGATTATTCATAACTAATGATGGCCATATGAAAAAAAAAGTCCCAATTTTCAGAAGTCCATAGAGTTTTGTTAAGTTTGCTTTCACCAATTGAACAAGTCATAAGGACTGTCCTCATGATTATGCAAATCTAGTGAGTAGCTTAACTCTAGAAGGTTGTTAGAGTTGTGTGGCAGATGAATCTAAGTTGTGTTTGCTCTGTCACCTAAGCCCATAATGCACTGGATGTGACTGCCATATGGCTTAGTTGTTATCTTGTTTACTTTTATCTCTGAAAAAATTGTGAAGACTGCTTCTTTGCATGGAGGATTCTGTGGCTGAATTTCTTCGATTCCAGCACTTTTTCTTCATCCACCGTCCAACACCCCGCCGACTGTGACTGCATTACCAAGCAAACAGAGCACTTCAATCACTAAATTGTTCGAATGAACCTTTCTTTCCCTTCTAGAAGTGGAATGGATAAATTGAAAGAAGGACTAAAACTTCATTTGGAGACTTTAAGTTGTTGTTACTTAAAACTTTAGAATCTTAAAATTCCCTATTTGAAGTGGAATGGATAAATTGAAAGGAGGACTAAAACTTCATTTTTAGACTTTAAAAGTTGTTGTTACTTAAAACTTTAGAATCTTAAAATTCCCTTCTAGAAGTGGAATGGATAAATTGAAAGGACTAAAACTTCATTTGGGTGCGTGGATACTTATCTTTCAAAAAAAAAAAAAAATAATAATAAAAAATCCTACTTATTGTAAATTATATCTTGGTCTACTACTATTTTCTATTAAGACACAAATCATAAGATCCATTTATCTAATTCACAAGGTCTTATTATTTTATTCTATGGGCAGATTGTCGTAAGATCTTAAGTGAATATCTTTTCCTCGTGGGAGAGATTGGTGGTAACGATTACAACCACCCATTCATGATGGGATGGACCATCCAAGAGATGCAACTACTCGTGGGGCCCGTTGTAAATGCCATCTCATCTGCCATCAAAGTGGGTATTCACTGAACAATTAACATGATTATTCTTTCTAATCATCTGTACTTATTCATGATCACAATGATTTCATCCTCACATAATCTGATAATCTATTTTATCAACGCAGACGTTGATTGATCATGGGGCCACGACGCTTGTGGTCCCCGGAAACTTTCCAGTGGGCTGCTCAACAGTGTACTTGACTATGGCCCATAGCCACAACAAAGAGGATTATGACCCTATCACAGGTTGTTTAAAGAAGTGGAACGAGTTTACAGAGTCTAAAAACAAACGTTTAATCAATGAGCTGGATCGGTTGCGATATCGCTACCCTCATGCCACCATCATCTATGCTGATTATTACAATATTGCTATGCGTGTCTTCCGCTCTCCACACAAGTTTGGTGAGCTTCTATTCTCATCTCTTCATTTATAACATCTCTGATCTCCATTCTCATCCCCACAATCAAAGCCACTGATCTGGTGGGTCACCAGATGCTATGGTTGTGGCCTTCTTGGTCCAATGATTAGGACTATGGGAGTATACCTAAATCATAGTTGTCAATTTCATTACAGTCTACCCTTCATTGTGAAATATTTCTCTATTTCAAAATTTGGAAATAACTTTTTGGAGTAACTTTTCGAAATAATAAAAATTAAAAAAAAATTATATATGTCCATGTAAAAAATAGAAAAAATAAAAAAGAAAGATAAATTATGCATGTTTCTTGATATGGATATTGAAAAGAAATTAAAAAAAAAAAAGATGATGAAAATTGTGTTTCAGACCACAGGACTATAGAGAGACAATTCAATACTACAAACCAAAATTGACTACGAAATGGTCTGGAATTAACCGGAATTCAATCCAAAAATTTTTTAGCCGCATTCCATTTCAACTGAAGTGGCCAAAATGAACTGAAATTGAAAACCATGATCTTAAAACCTCTTTGCCCCTTTATTTATTTTTTGAGCGTTGGCCCTTTACATTGTTCTAAAGTGCTTGACTGCGATGTTGGTAACAGGATTTAGCAAGGGGGCTCTCACAGCGTGCTGTGGAGGTGGAGGTCCCTACAACTTCAATGTATCAGCACTATGTGGCACGACGCAAGCTAAATCATGCAATGAACCGTCCTTGTATTTTAACTGGGATGGCTTTCATCTAACAGAAGCTGCATATAAATGGATTGCCTCTGGCTTGATGGAAGGACCCCATGCCATTCCTCACATCACCTGTGCCCATAGCTCTGTTTAGCAAATATTCTATGTATGCTTGCTTTTATCAAATTCACTGCTTGCTTACTATTCTTAGGGGACTATGTAGAACTTATATGATAAATCATATTCATCTTTTTCTTTTTCTTTTTCTTTTTGTCTCTTTGGCTTGTTTTCTCTGTTTTTGTTTTGTTCTCTTTGCTATTATTTGGCTTGTAGTTGTATTCCTTTTTTGGGGGACTATTTTTGTATACCCCTTTATTACAATTCTTTTTGCAATTGAGAGATAAAAAAAATATTTATATTTGGAAGAAGGTTTGATGTGATTGATAAGGTTGACTGACTGTCAGTTGCAAGGCCTCTGCCGCCTTCTTTTTCCTTCTTAGTTTGCTGAAAAATACCTCAGTGAAACCTTTCTCAGGGCTGTCGTACTTAGAGTATGGAGGTAGATGGGTTTAGAAGTCCTTTTAGATAATCTTTGTAGCCTATCACTTGGTTTTTTTATAAGATGCAAAGTATGAAGTTCGAAGGAATCATTAACTTTTATGTCAACGTAGAGAATTTAAGGTTGTGCCTGCGTGGCGGCATTGTATGTCAAATTGGAATGATGACCACAAATTATACTTTACACGTAGCGTTGTAACTTTCTTATACTTGTCATTGGGTGTAAGAAGGCATGACATTGATAAAATTTCGCATTTAAGTTAATGAGATCATTGTTGATTAATATTGTGTATGGTGTACAAGTACATGTTCATATTAAAAAAGAAATAAGTTTGGCACTTTTCAATACCTTATTTTGAAGATACCTATATTAAAAGTCGTGTATTATCATTCTTGAGCATAATGCTATAACTTGGCATACAAATAGAACTGAAAACATGTGGGGTTCACTGCAGCTTCACTATGAACCTAGAGCAAGACCTACTTCTTAAAGAAAAAAAAAAAAAAAAAAACTAAGCTCAAACCCCACTTCGATTTATCCAACTAGACTCTGAGTTGCCTGGGCTATTAAAAAATATTCAAAAAACTTGTTAAAATACCCTTGAAGCTTCTAAGTTCAGACCAGTAGCCTTGTGACTGTAAACTAAAGCAGCTAGCAACTGTGCTATAATTTTTTCTTTATGGAATAATATCATTTTCAAAGAAGAAACAACAAAGAACAAAATAATGAGAAGGAAGATCACAGTCACTTGCAGCTCCCACGCGGAGGGGATCAAAACCAAAAGACCTCAAGCACCCAACTGTGCTATAAGTTGTTAAGTAATTTTAATTCTTATATGAATACTATTAATTTGTAATTTGTTTAATAAATACTGTATACAAGTATGAAAATACTACAAATTACCAAGCCCCTGTGCACTCAGGATCCGTGATTCCCCCATCAAATGTAATAACCATCTCGTACATGGAAATCAAACATGGCTATCATCCAGTCTAAATGTACAATCATACAGAAGTAACTTGGGTTCTACTTTTTAGCATAGAATACACAGGAGTTGAATGTGTATGCATTCATGGTCAAATGAACTTTAGAGATGGATTATTTGGAAGCAAGGGGTGATGGATATAAGGGCAAGATGTAGAGAATACCTTGACTTTCCTAGTATTTTAATTACTAAGACGATGATTGAGTATTTATCAATATTTTAAAACTCAGCCGACTCTGATTCTACTAGTCCGACTTGAATCCCCATCCTAACACTAATGTCTTCTTATTTTGCTGGGTTTCTTCTTGTCTTTCCAAATCTCTCTCTCTCTCTCATGGCTTTTGAATTTCTATTATTATCAAACCCCAAGCAAATCTCCATAACCTCTCATGGCTTCAAATTAATCTTTTGAATATTTCACAACAGCTGATCAAGGTTTGGTCTTTTACTTGATTTCGAAGAATTCATATTTAAAGAATTTGTAATTCTCCAAAAGCTTTTCCTTGGGGGTAGAATTCCTGAATCATCCTCTTGGTCGAAGCATCTAAAAATACTAAAGGGGTTAGAATTTAGAAACACCAAAAGATAAATGTGACTTTTTACGTAGTTGGAATTTTAGCAAAGAAGCATAGAATTTAAAAATGCAGAGGGAACAACTATCATCTCATTGTCTAGAAAACCCCAGCATTACAAAAATTCCTATCAAGAAGTCTGCCAAAGAAACTGGGCCTAATTCTCTTTCTTTTGCCATGTCTTTAAGAGGACCCTATCTCCTTGTCTGTTTTTTCAACCACATCTTTAATACCACTAATCATTCTTTCTTCTTAAGTTTCCCAATTTTACCTCTATTCTGCAACCCATTTTCAATTTTGTGTGGCTACACTACCAACTCACCTTCTTCCAAAGAAAAACTGAAAATTGGATCTAGACTCGACTAAATCGACCCCCATGAGTAGGGGGGCCAAGTTTAGTGTTCTTTTTTTTCTTTTAACACACCAGTATTTATTTTATATTTCTTTAATTTAATTTTCATTAAAGAAGAAATTATTTAATAGTCTTTTTTGAATAGTTATCTTTGAGTCTTTATTTTTATCCGCTTATTGAAACACAAAGTACATGAATACCCAGGAGTTCAACTCCATAAAACGTTCTACCAAAACAAACTCCATGGAACAAACAGGGCATTGGAGGAAGCAGCAATACGGGAGTAGCAGTTGATATGCCATTTCCTACCGTGTAATCGTGCCTGTGCAAATGCCTGTGCATGTGCATACATCATTCTAATGTACAATGGCTTCAGCCAATGCCAGAGGCAGCTCAACGAACCACCTAACCCTGACAAAAAGCGAAGCTAGCGGAACATTCAAGCTATTCTCTTCTAAAGCAGTTCAGAATAATAAAAGTGGTGCACCTGTGGGCTCCATAATCTGATCCTCCATAACAAAACAATTAACAACAGCTTGGGATCAGGTTCGGTCAAGTTCCATCTGTACCTTGGACCCACCACAGTTAATAATTGGGATGACTTTGAACAGGGGTCCAGGTTGGCAACAAAACAATTGGCATTGACCCGAACCATTCAAAAGTACATGGTGGACTTTTATAAAAAAAATCTGATTCAAAGCCATCCAGAAACCCACACTAGATGGTTGGTCTTGACCCGTCAGCAATATATAATAAAGGTAACAACAAATAATTCGGCACAACCAGAGGCTACTCTTTCAATGGCGTCTTCTCCATTTTGCTGTGTCTTCATCTTCTGCATCCTCCAAACAGTCTCTGGGTCTGGACCCTACAGATCAATTCTCAGCTTTGGTGACTCCTTTGCAGACACTGGAAACTTTCTCATCTCAGTACCCTCGTATACCTACCTGGCCAAGCTCCCCTATGGTCAGACCTACTTTGGACATCCAACTGGCCGGTTTTGTGATGGGCGTTTGATTGTCGATTTTATTGGTACTATTCTCCTTCTTCCCATGCTTTTTATTCTTGTCTCTATGCTTGGTAACCAATTTGTCAATATTATCATATATGAATTATTAGTCCAGGTCCCTTCTTACTTGGTGAAAATGTTGTTTGTCCCTAGTGGCGGATACTCATGAGATGGGACACTGTTCCAACATATGATTGTTCTCAGTAATATGATCAATCATACAGTTGCTAATGGGTTCAGGTCAAGGGTTATGTCCATTCCAATCATAGATGACTGTGATAGTCCAATCATAGATGACCCCTTTGTCGAACATTTGTGATATATCTGAACTTATTGGATATCTTTAGAAATAGGGTCTATTTGACTTAAAATTGATCCAAACATCTTGACTATTTTAGACTGTTTGGGAAACTCTATTCACTTTATGATTGAATCAACAGTATAGACTGCTTTTCTTTTCTAGAAAAAAAAAAAAAAAACCAACAATAGGGAAGGTAATCCACTCACACATCAATGTCTAAAGCAATTGCAGATTTCTTTTCCTTCTCCTTTTAAATGTTAATTTGCACATAAAACTTATACTATATGACAAGTTTTGACTATATTACTTTTGCTATATGACAATTGAAATGCTTGCTAATGTAACTTTTACCATACACAAGTTTGCTTTTTCAATTAGCTTGAGAGATGCTATTTGTTTGGTTAATAGTCTATCTGTAAAATACTCTTAGCGAAAGAGCTCTATTTCAAACAAATCTAATATTCGAACGAACTCTCTTTTGAACAGATTATAGATTTCAAACAGGCACTTATTATTTTATTTTAATTTGATGAATGTAGCGGAGGCATATGGCCTACCTAACTTGCCACCATATCTAGCAAGCCTTCATCAACATAGAGTGCATTCTCAGCAAGGAGTGAATTTCGCTGTGGCGGGAGCCACGGCTCTGGATCCAGCCTTCTTCCAAGAGGGAAATGTTACCACTAAAGTGAGGTCAAACGATTCCCTGAGTGTTCAGATGGGCTGGTTTGAGCAGTTCAAGTCATCCCTTTGTCAAACGACCCAAGGTCATGTACATTTTTAGTCTTTTATTCCAATCTCAAGTATCACCTCTCATCCCTCTTATAAATAATCTTGCTAACATGGTTCTTTGGACATTCAGAGTGCACGGATTATCTTGGTAAATCACTGTTTCTTTTAGGAGAAATTGGCGGTAACGATTATGACTACTCACTCTTTCAAGGACTAAGCATTGCAGAGGTCCGAACTTTTGTACCCAAAGTCGTCCAAGCCATCTCCGCAGCAACCAGTGTAAGAGCTCATTAAACAAATAAACTTCATATCTGTGATTGTTTGGAAAACACCCAAAGCAAAGCAATAGGATTTTATTCTATTAGATGGTGGCTAATGCTCTTCGATCATCCCACTAAATTCTACATAGGATCAGCAGACATGCAGGCAGACTTAGGCACAGCCACGCAGGTGCGGTCGCACCTGTTAAACCATGGCGCGCTTACCCTCAAAACCCACATGCAAATCCTCGGTTTGCCTCCAAACCAAACTATCTATTAAGATTCACACCCATCAAACGAAAATCCTAGGTCCCCCTCTAAACAAAGATCTACATGAAAGTCTTGTTGAATTAATGCACTTTATGTCATGCATGGAACTTTAGAATTGTTGGTTCCATAGTAGAGAGATACATGTCTATTTGTTTACTATACGTATAAATTTGTTTAAAGCATAACAAGGTTTCATATGTATATGGATTTAGGTAAGAATGAATTTGAATTTAATGTAATGCTTGTCAAAACTCCATGCATGGGAGTGAAGATGAACATTTTAGTATATGAATATAAAGTGTGTGTGTGTGTGTGTGTGTGTATATATATATATATTCTTTTTTGCCTCGTACATGTGTGTGTGTGTGTATATATATATATATATCCTTCTTTGCCTCGTACGTTTATGTAGAAGTCTCCAAGAGTTTACATGTACGTCTTTCAATCCAAACAACTTAAATCATGAGCCAATTAAGGATTGTGTTGATGGTAACCCAAATCATGGTCTTGCTGAGGCAATGATGGGAGCTCGGTCCAGTGGGCAAACTTGCAATCTGACTGTTCTCTGAGAGGCTGGAAATTGGATTGATAGATTATTTACCATCCTTTGATTTTATTTTATTTTTTTTCAGAGACTGATCGAGCAAGGGGCAGTGGATCTGGTGGTGCCTGGAATTCCACCGATTGGATGCTTTCCTTATCATCTCACTATATTTTCCAGCCCCAAAAAAGAAGACTACGACCCACGAAATGGATGCTTGAAGGCTCTGAATGGTTTCTCAAAGTACCACAACTCCGTCTTGCAAACTGCTTTGGAGAAGCTTAGGCAAAAATACTCACATGCCAATATCATCTACGCTGACTACTATGGCGCTGCCATGAGATTTTTCCACTCCCCAAAGCATTTTGGTAAGCTCTAGCTTCTTCTTTTTCTTCCTCCTCGCGTCTTTTCTTTCTCAATGATTGACCAAATGACAACTAATCGGTTTGTTTGTGATGCAGGATTTACTAATGTGCATTCAGCTTGTTGTGGACAAGGTGGGCTATATAATTTCAATGGGTCAGCTCTATGTGGTGCCCCTGCATCAACAATCTGCGCTGAGCCATCGACATTTGTTAGCTGGGACGGTATCCATTTTACTGAAGCAGCCTCCCGGATCATCGCCAACGGCATGCTTGAAGGACTCCACACAACTCCTCCCATGACACTCCCTCATCAAGAATTCAACCAGGGCTTGTAATGTATGTGCAGACATCAGCATGTTACAGCGATCATCTACGAGTTATTGAATTTTTTTTCAATATACACAAATGTACGCGACACATGAGAGAATATAATGAAAAAGAAGAAAAGTGGCTGAGGCAGCTTGAAAGAACATTTTTACAAAGGAAAAACATTTTGTAGCAGTAGTGAGATGAAACAATATGTACAGGTGGAGATTTTAAATAGCCAATTCTTTAGAAATGATAAGTCAAGTACTCTGGAGTCTGGAGCCTTTTTAATGATCCATGGCATTGATACTCTTTGACAGTCCTGCCATAGCTATTGTAAAAAAAAAAAAGAGTCATTTCAAATGGTTATTACGTGCGTTACCATGTATCTTCATTATTTATGGCTGCAAGTTTGGATTAACAAGCTTTCCTCTGTTTTTTAATATGACATAGGGACATTAATATACCCTCGCAAGTCGGATATATTATAATAAGGATGAGTTCATATTTTATACCAGGATTAAATTATATTAGTTTTAGAATCTTATTAGGATTAGAATAGATTATATTTATGATATAATTAATTTTTCTAAATTATAATCCTGCTAGATCTGTCTTGTGTTGCCAACCCTCACTTTGACCATTTCTGCTAGGGCCACGTCAAGGCTTCTATATCACTCCTTCCCATTGCAATCCTTCTTCATTGTCCTTCAGTTTCCTCCCTATGCAGTGAGGGGTGTGTGTGTGTGTGTTTTTGTTCCAATGGAAAACAATGTAGTGAATTTATCATTGTGTCGTTCTTAAATTTTTTTTAAGAACGTTAGCAAAACTCGACATCAGTTACAGGGTACAAGAGGAAGTTGAAATCTAGCTATTTACAAAAATTAAAGAAAACATTTTGATTGGATCTTTTCACCTACAGCCACCTTTTTTTTTATCATTTATTTTATAGCCTTAGATTATAATATCACAATGTACCTAATATAATTTTATGTATACAGTTTAAATCCATATGCCTGGGAGCTCAATACGCCCAATAAAATCTGCCTGTTCTGTATTTTAAAATTCCATTACAGAGGCAGAGGATCACATCTTGTAAAAACTGAACTTCTCGAAACACGCTCACTGCTGTCTCCTCTTGCTTATCCACCTTCTTCTTGAATTCACCCTTTCTTCAGTCTCTCGATCCTATCAACTCGATCACACATCCACAGACTCGACTCAATATATTTGCTTGCTGCTTGGTCACAGCACAGTCACCAAGTTACCTCTTGAAAATCCAATGTAATATTGACACACAATGCAATGGATGTAGATTCTGATGGGCCTTGAATGACTGGCATATCTAACAAAATTTATAGCACCATAAGAGGAATGATGGATGGATGGTCCACCAGTTACTTGAAAAATGCAGATATTTTAATTATTCATCTGTCTACTACAATGGTAAAATGGTAAAAAAAAAAAAAACTGCTGCATATTAGCTATCCTGATAACACTGCCTCTCTGAGCTTACTTGAAAATTACTGTGCCTTGGTGTTAAAATAGATTCTAAATTAATATTTATTCAAAGAGTCTGTAAAGAGGAATCATGTAAATTTTAGGGCTTTCATATGAAGTGACATCCCCAGACACAATGTAACTCCAATAAAATTCTAACTAATCTATAGTTCTAAACTATTTTATTACATAAAAACAAAATGACATGTTCTAAAACAATCAGTGCATACTTGTTGGGCATTAAACCGAATGCCTCATGATTTCCCACATTTTCCCTTGGTGGTGGCTCATTGGCTAACCATTGGATTTACAAGAGATGGTTAGGCCCTCTTTCCCTGTCAAAGAACCCTTCATTTTAATTTTTAAACATGAACAAAGGAGTAGATAACCGACTAAACCTGAACAAAACAGAAGCTCACATAAAAATACTATTTACACACGATCCATGTGCTCCTACCATGGTAATAATCAAGTGACAATCAGAATCCATGATTCCTGCATAAAAAATAAACTCCATCGAATGGTTCTACCAACCAAGCCTACATTTGGTGAACCACATTCATCTCATCTTAGGAGGATCCCCTGGTAAGTGGGTCATTCTCAGAAAAGGGAAACAGAGCTAATGGATGGCAAATAACCGTCCAAACAGAAATCAAACATGACATATATCATCCAATCTAACCATGTACAAGGGACTTTCTGGGCAAGGATCAATACAATGGATTGTAACTGTACTTGATACACAATTTTACTACAGTATTTGTACATACTTCATTCTAATTTACAACAACTAGGCCCGTAGATAGACTTCCTCTGGTTGCTCGCGAACTTCGTACCTAACCCAAATCCCCTCAAATTAAATAATAATAATAATTAATTGAGCTCGAGGCTATTCTGTCGAATATTAAAAATAAAATCACTAATCTCAGATCAACAAAAAGTGAACTCTCCACCTCTATCAGCTGCAGCAACAGACCTACCCATTTAAAGATTGGGTTCGGATTAGGTCAAGTTGAGCCAAGTCTTTGGACCCAGCCCATACATATAACTGGGATTAGGTTAAACAGGGGTCTAGGTCAGGTAACAGAACAAATAACATAGACCTGGGACCATTCAGCTGGACATGTTGGAATGTTGTAAAATAGATTCTCATTCAATAAGAAGGCTAATGTTATGTACATGATGCTGCACTAGCACTGCAATATAAGACTTTTGAGATAAGACAATATCCAATTCATGTTAAAACAAATTTAGCATACACTCAGATAGACCCACAAAGTATTCTCCTTCAATGGCGTCTTCTCAATTTCATTTAGTCTTCATCATCTGTGCCTGCAGCTTCTGCATCCACCAAGCAGTCTCTGGCTCTGGTCCCTACAGATCCATTTTCAGCTTTGGTGACGCCCTAGCAGACACTGGAAATTTTCTCATCTCTGGCCCTTTTGGATATCCCTTCGTAGACAGGCTCCCTTATGGTCAGACGTACTTTGGACATCCAACTGGTGGATTTTCTGACGGGCGTTTGATCATCGACTTCATTGGTACCATTCTCGTTCCTCCCACACTTTTATTCTAGTCTCCATACTTGGGTTACTTTCAATCTTACTTGTCAATATTTCATACACACGAATTATTAGTTTCAGATCTCCTCTTACTAGGTGAACATGCTATTTATCGCATATCATTGCAAGTATGATTACTCATGAGATGGGGGCATTGGTAAAAACATTTAATTTTTATCAGTCAAATGACCAATCACTTGCTAAAGGGTCAAGTATATTCAATGAATACCATATGTATATGATAGACAATGGACACTACCACCACTACCATCATCATAGAGAATTGATAACCCCTTGTTGGATTCTGTGATTTTGAATTAGTGTACTTAACTCTAATGAATGCAGCGGAGGCATATGGGCTACCAAAGCTGCCACCATATCTAGCAAGCCTTCATCATCATAGGGTGGATTTTCGCCAAGGAGTGAATTTTGCAGTGGTGGGAGCCACGGCTCTGGATCCAGCCTTCTTCCAAGAGAGAGATATTGCCACTGTCATGTGGACCAACAATTCGCTGAGTGTTCAGATGGGCTGGTTTGAGCAATTCAAGTCATCCCTTTGTCATACAACACAAGGTTATTTCCAGCCTTCATCAGGCAAATTCTAATCTCATCTCTCTAAATAAATCTCGCTAACATGGTTTTGTACACATGCAGAACGCGAGGATTATTTTGCAAAATCACTGTTTCTTGTGGGAGAAATCGGTGGTAACGATTATAACTACGCATTCTTATAAGGTCTAAGCATCGAACATGGCCGAACTTTTGTACCCAAAGTAGTCCAAGCTATTGAGGCAGCAACCAGTGTAAGAGCTAATTGAACAAAATCTAAAAAAAAAACCTGTGACTACAATGTGACCTCTATTGAGAGTCACAAAATGATATTAATGGATAATTTACCATTCTAGGATTTTTTTTTGGTCTTTTTCTTCTTCAGATCTTGATCGAGCAAGGGGCAGTGGAGCTGGTGGTACCTGGAAAACTGCCGATTGGATGCTCTCCTGGTTATTTGACTCTATTTTCCAGCTCGAAAAAAGAAAACTACAACCCAAGAAACGGTTGGAAGATGGCTTTGATACTTTGGACAATGAGAGAAACACACTAGCTACAGCTTAATTACAAATTCAAATTTTATTAAGAATAAGAACCCATTTTATAAATTTTACACAAATACACTAGTACTAAGTTTACAACTTACACACACTTTAAACCTGTACTCTTACAAGCAAAAGACTCACTCACTACAAATTACTCAATACACTCACTCACTACAAAGAAACACTCACACAAATTTCTCACTACACATTGTTGTGTGTCACACTTCACACTTCTGGTGTCACTCTCACTTGAGTTGTACTTGACTTCACTTGATGATCTCAAAGAGTGGCTGAGCACTACTATTTATAGGCACTCTACTAAAGTCAGTGATGGATAATGTGGTTGGGGAATGGTCAACGTGGCCCCATCAATGTTCACACATCAAGTCGGTTTCCAGATTATTCTTCATTGAGGCGGTGTGTCTTGAATTCTCTGGAACATGGGTTAATACACTAGACTTTTCTAGACTACTATAGACTATTGGAGACAAAAAGTAAGAAGGTTAGTGTTTGACCAACATTCTCCCCCTCAAACACTGACACTCTTAATCTTTTGGATTGACGCTATCTTCATTCCAAGTTTTTCTCTTAACCTTGTGAAGGTGTCAGTTGGTAAAGCCTTAGTGAAAATGTCTGCCATTTGTTCAGTAGTACTGCAGTACTCTAGTTTCACTGTCTTCTGCTTTACATGATCTCTTATGAAATGGAACCTGATGTCAATATGTTTACTCCTTCCATGCTGTATAGGATTCTTAGTGAGTTCAATGGCAAACTTGTTATCCACATGTATAGTTGTTGATTCATTTTGTGGGTGATCAAATTCTTCTAGGAGGTTTCTCACCCATATAGCTTCGCAGACTGCTGCTGATGCTGCTACATATTCGGCTTCACATGTAGATATTGCTACAATACTTTGTTTCTTAGAGACCTATGTGAAGGCCGTAGATCCAAGATAGAATACATACCCTGTAGTGCTCTTTCTTTCATTTTGATCACCTCCCCAGTCACTGTCCGAATATCCATATAACTTTGCTTCGTTGCCATAGCCGTAGAAAAGACCATAATTGATGGTACCTTTGATGTACCGTAAGATTCTTTTGGCTGCGACCTAGTGCGACTCCTTTGGTCTTTCCATATAACGGCTCAAAAGTCCGACACCATAGATAATGTCTGGCCTTGTGATTGTGAGATACCTTAGGCTTCCAATCAGGCTTTTGAATAGTGTTGGATTAATGTCTCTTCCTTCTTATTCTTTTGTTAGTCTTAAGCCTGTTGCTACAGGCGTGCTTACAGAATTACAGTTGCTCATTCTGAATTTTTTAAGGAGTTCTTTAGCATATTTTTTCTATGAGATGGAAATACCAGCTTGCTGCTGCTTGTCCTCTATACCCAGGAAGAAGGATATTAGTCCGCAGTAGGTCATATCGAACTCCTTGAACATAGCATGCTTAAATTCTTCGAACATCTGGGGGCTGTTCCCAGTGAATAGTAAGTTATCAACATAGAGGCATGCTATGAGCATTTCTCCAAGAGCATTTCTCTTTATGTAGACAGAATGCTCATATGGGCATTTGGAGAACCCGCTTTCCTCTAGATAGCTATCTATACGAGCATTTCATGCTCGTGGGGCTTGCTTTAGCCTATATAATGCTTTCTTTAAGCGGTACACTTTTTGCTCTTCTCCTTCTACTATAAAGCCTTCTGGATGTTCAATATATACTTCTTCATCAAGTATACCATTTAGGAATGCTGACTTAACATTTAGTTAGTAAATTTTCCAACTATGATGTGCTACAAGAGAGATTAGCATTTTTATCGTATCAAGTCGGGCGACAGGAGCAAAGACTTCTTTATAATCCACGCCATATTGCTGTTTATAGCATTTAGCTACAAGTCTTGCCTTATATCGATCGATCTCTCCATCGATCGTGCGCTTGATCTTATATACCCACTTGACACCGATAGCTTTTTGACCTGGATGGAGTGTAGTAAGCTCCCAAGTGTCGTTCTTCTCGATAGCGTGAATCTCTTCTTCCATGACTTTTCTCCAATAATCTTCGTTCACTGCTTCTTGGAAGGTGAGAGGCTCATGGTTAGCATAGAGACATAAGAGGTTAGTTTCTTCAGTTTCCTCATAGATGTCTCTTAGGCTTCTCATCTTGATTGGTGTGATGGAGGAGGAAGAGCTTCGAGCTGATGAGTTGCTTGCTGATGATCCATCTTGTCCTTCAGGACTTCTTCGAAGTGATGATGCTGTATGCGGAGGGGTTACGTCATCTTGTCGCGGGCCTTCATTATTTTGAAGATGTGTCTGTTGTTCTTCTATTTCAAGAGGCTTTTCTAGGGCAATGTTTTCTTCATTCCATCTCCATGCTTCCTCTTCGCTAAAGACTACATCTTTACTTACCACCACCGTTTTAGTAAGTGGGTTGTAGAGTTTATAGGCTTTAGACTCCTCACTGTATCCAATAAAGATACACTTTTCTCCACGATCATCAAGCTTCTTCCTTTTTGCCTCTGGTACTTGGGCATATGCAACACACCCAAATATTTTTAGATGGGCCACACTTGGTTTGTAACCGCTCCATGCCTCTTGTGGTGTCTTATTCCTGACACTTTTTGTAGGGCATCTATTAAGTAAGTAGGTTGTACACACAGCAGCTTCTGCCCAAAATTCTTTTGGCAGACCCTTTTCTTTGAGCATGGTCCTCGTCATATCAAGGATGGTGCGGTTTTTTCTTTCCGCTATTCCATTATGCTGCGGTGTATAGGCAGTTGTGAACTGATGCCTGATGCCCCACTGTTTGCAGTACTCTAGAAATTCTTTCGAGGTGTATTCTCCACCTCTGTCAGATCTAAGTGTCTTAATCTTACAACCACTTTTTACTTCTACACAGGCTTTGAAATTCTTGAAGGTAGTGAAGGCTGCAGACTTCTCTTTGATAAAGAATACCGAAAGCTTCCTACTGAAGTTGTCGATAAAAGTAATGATGTATCTATTACCTCCAAGAGAAGGTGTCTCCAATGGCCCACAAATATCTGTGTGAACCAACTACAATGGTGCTTTTGCTCTCCATGATTTTCTTATTGAAAATGAGTTTCTTTGTTACTTGAAAAGTGTGCATGCCTCACACACATGCTCTGGCTTTTCGATAGTTGGTAAGCCATGCACCATGTTTGCAGTGGATAATAGCTTGAGCTCATTGAAGTGAAGATGCCCATATCTAAGATGCCACTTCCATGACTCATTGTTTATAAGTCTATAGAAACACTTGTCTAACTTTGTGTTAAGATAGAGTGGGAAGATGTGATTCTTCACCATTTGGACTCGAGCTATATGCCTCCCATGTACATCTCTCAATGACAAAGAGAGATTTTCCATGTGTATTACATTTTAGAGATTTTCCATGTGCATTACATACCCCTTCTCCAGGAGTTGCCCAAGACTAAGAATGTTACTTTTCATATTGGGCACGTAATACACATTGGAGAGATATGCAGGCACACCATCTTTCTGATAAATCTTGATATTTCCTTTACCTCGTACCTGAAGCTTTGATGAGTCTCTGAGACTTACTTTTCCAGTGACATCTTCTACAAGCTCTTCAAAGAGTTCCTTCTTCCCGCACATGTGGTTGCTCGCACCGGAATCCAAGTACCAGACATTTTCTTGGCCATAGCCTTCCTCTTGTGCTAGGAGAACTGTGGATAATTCTTTTTCTTCATCTCTCGCTTCTACGAAGTTAGATCGCTCCTCCAGTTCTGCGGGTTTGCTCCAGCACTCCGAGGCAAAGTGTCTAAACTTGTTGCAGTTGTAGCATTGGACATTTCTTGAATTACCACGACCACAAGTGAATCCACCTCGGCCAGCTTCTCTTCTGCGATTGTTGATGCTCCTTGATTGAGATTGCTCTTGGCTTTGAGGGTTTGCTCCCCCTTTACCTCTACCGCGATTGTTGTTTGTGCTACTGCCCCGCTTCGAACTTCCACGACCGGGCTTTTGCTCACTTAGAGTCAATTTTAACTCTAGTGCTTTTTCCAAGACCATGGAGCCACTATTCTTTTGCATACATTGCTCATGGACTTGGAGTGATCCCATTAATTCTTCTATTGATAGAGTCTCTAAATCTTTGGACTCTTCAATAGCCACAACCACATGTTCGAATTTGGTTGTGAGGGATCTTAATGCTTTTTCTACAACTCTAATATCTTCTGTCTTTTCACCATTTCTCTTCATTTGATTTACTATTACTAACAATTGTGAAAAATAATCAGAAATATTCTCACCTTCTTTCATGTGGGTGGCTTCAAACTCTGATCGAAGGGATTGCAAACGGACCCTCTTGACTCGATCAATGCCTTTGAAGATAGTGCTCAGGGTCTCCCATGCTTTCTTGCTAGGTGGTGCTTCAGCAATCTTCTCGAAGGTTGATTCATCTACCCCTTGATAGAGTAGGAGCAAGGCCTTCTTGTCTTTCTTTCTTTGATCTTTTAGGGCAGTCTTCTGCTCAGGAGTGTATGCAGCTTCTTGCTCTGTAGTGGGCTCCACGTATCCTTCGGTGACGATCTCCCATAGATCCTGCGATCCAAATAACGCCTTCATCTGGATACTCTAGTTCTCATAGTTCTCCTTCGTCAGCTTCGGGATCTGAGGTTGAAACAAGCTTGATGCCATCTCTGTTTATAGGGGAACCTGACTCTGATACCACTTTGTTGGAAGATGGCTTTGATACTTTGGACAATGAGAGAAACACACTAGCTACAACTTAATTACAAAATATAAATTTTACTAAGAACAAGAACCCACTTTATAAATTTTACACAAATACACTATTATAAAGTTTACAACTTACACACACTTTAAGCCTACACTCTTACAAGTAAAAGACTCACTCACTCCAAAAAATCCAAAATACACTCACTCACTCCAAAGAAACACTCACACAAATTTCTCACTACACACTATTTTGTGTCTCACTTCACTCACACTTCACACTTCTGGTGTCACTCTCACTTGAGTTGTACTTGACTTCTCTTGATGATCTCAAAGAGTGACTGGGCACTAATATTTATAGGCACTCTACTAAAGTCGGTGATAGACAATGTGGTTGGGGAATGGTCAACGTGGCCCCATCAACGTTCACACATCAAGTCGGTTTCCAGATTATTCTTCATTGAGGCGGTGTGTCTTGAATTCTCTGGAACATGGGTTAATACATTAATACACTAGACTTTTCTAGACTACTATAGACTATTGGAGACAAAAAGTAAGAAGGTCAGTGTCTGACCAACAGAAACGGATGCTTGAAGTCTCTCAACGGTTTATCCACATACCACAACACTTTCCTGCAAGCTGCTTTGGAGAACCCAAGGCAAAAACACCCACATGTCAAAATCATCTATGCAGACTACTATGCTGCTGCCATGAGATTTTTTAACTATCCACAGCATTTTGGTCAGCTTCTTCTTCTACTTCCTCTTGTCTCTTTTTGCTCAATGACTGACCTATTGATTACTAATGGATTTGTTTGCAATGCAAGATTTACTAATTTGCATTTAGCTTGTTGTGGAGGAGGTGGGCCATCTAATTTCAGTGGGTTAGCTCTATGTGGTGTGTCATGACCCGAGCCCAAGTTTAAGAAAATCCCGAGTCGTGGCGCATACTTACTCCCGTAAACTTCAATCACATCAAAATTCACAAGGGATATCATTACACATTATGCAGAATATAACAATTTACATTACTTATGTATAAAAACAAAATTCATTTACATCATGTACAACATTAATCACTTGCATATTTAAATACAATGCAAGGATCAAAAGTGTGAAACGTTTCAAAACCACTTTCAATTTTGTCCAACTCAAATTTTCCTCTCAATATCATACTCATATGATATTGCTTCACTTTCATTCAACTAACCCTCCTGAAGGAACCTGATCGGTCGTCTCCGCTGGTGCCTTGGTCTCAGAAGGACCGGCATGGGTAACTGTGCCTGTAATGCCATCAATAACACTATGAATTTGACAATTCAGCAATGTATAAACAATTATATGATTTCATATGCTAATTTATAAACCCAATCTGTCTATACAATGTTAGACCAATACAATTTACCATTATCCAAATCAATATGAGTCTTTTATTATTTGGCAAAACTACCATAGCATTTCATTTCAATTCAATTCCCATCTTCCTAAAAAGGAAGGATTACCATCTTCCAAACGGAAGGATTCATATAATGTGGGATTTATCAGTGTCCGGGCCAGGGACAACTGATATCACCATGGAGTTCCGGAACACTCCCATATAATCTGCTGCAGCAGTAACAGCTCCAAAGAGCTTATAGAAATCACTATGTAATGCCAGACTCAATGAACAATTCAATTAACATATTAATTTCCATTTAATTACAAATTAACGAATACAATTCAATTCAATGATTCCCTTCATGACAAAGGAAGGAAATAACAATAATATAATGAGAGAATTATTAACCATTTATAGTTTCACTCAATCTTATTTCAAAACAACCATTCGGGTGTAACCATTGGTTTCCCAATGCACGTGTTATTCTCGATGGACATCACATTATATATTCAATATGTGCATTATTAGTCCCCTTAATTATCACCCATGGAGTTTAGGCCATTATCGATCAATTATGGTTCATTTATGGAACTCTTCTTAACAAATCACTAATTCTCAATAACTCAATTTAACCCATGATTAGTTTTAAAACTAATTGGGGAAATATTTAGACTCACAAGAAGTACTCCCAATTTATGCAAAAACCCAAAATCCAAAATCCATTGGCCCTGACAGTATCACGATCGCTCGAGCGAATTACTATTCGCTGGAGCGGACCAATACAGAACTATGTGCGCTCGAGCGCACTTAATGTTCGCTCGAGCGACCTCTTCAGAATTTCTGTCAGTCCAAACAGAACCTTGTTCGTTCGAGCGATATCCCTGTTCGCTCGAGCGAACACTCACAGAAGACAGTTCGCTCGAGTGGACTCCCTGTTTGCTCGAGCGGACTCTTCAGAATTCCTAACCCGAAATTCTTAACAGTTCATTCTCTTCATTCAAATCATCACACAACCTGTAATTAGCAACCATGGGCCTCCTGTCCTTTCCTCATTCATCATTATACACAAAACAACACCTCTATTCCATCATTTAAACATCATAGAATCATTCCATAATTCAAAACAAATCAATTCCAATTTCTACATAACATATTTGAGCTTACAACCACAAACAACTAATGAAACCTATATAAATTAGCATCACAATCACAAAGAATTGTTATACTTGCCTTTCACTTCAATTTCAAGACAAAATCCCTTTTTATGAGCTTGGCTTGAGATGAAACTCACCAAATTGAAAACCCCTTTTCCTAACCTAACATCAATAACAAATCCCAAAATAAACCTCTTGAGTTATTTGTTGTAAAAATCATCCCAAACCACTTAATATAGATTGAAAGTTCTATAAAGAACTTTAGATACTTACTTGTAACCTTGAAGAAAGAAAATCCGAGCTTTCTTCTCTACTCTATCTCCAAAGAAAGTAAAGAAGATGATGGAGAAGATGAATCTCACAATTTCTCTCTCGAAATCCCTTATAACAACACTTTTCCAAGTACTTGATGGAGAAGAAACAAAGAAGGAGAAGGGTTTCAGCAACTCCACCAACACAACAACCGACTGAAAATGGGTCTAGACTATTCTCCAATCCTTTATAACTGAATTTTGCAACTAAACTCCTCACATTTTACTTAGTCTCAATTTAAGTCAAATGAAAGCCCAATTGACTCATTTGAAGTCAAATTAATATGAGCATATTACGAAAGTTATTGTACTCGTTGAAATACACGTGATGGTACTAAATTTCACCGTATCTAACGATATACGCATAAATTCATATTTACGAATAAGTCCTTAATTCCACTAACTTGAGTCTAAATTCAACTCAATCAAGTCAATCTCTTTTAAACTCATTTCATTTGTTTGAGACTAATTTGACCCATCTTAGTCATTAATCACCATTAAGTTGATTAATCATGCTTAATCCACATTAACCTCGATTAATTAGAGTTAATCTTGATTAACTCAGGTCGGGGTGTAACATGATGCTACATGATCAACGGTCTGCATTGATCCCTCGACATTTGCTAGCTGGGATGGTATCCATTTAACTGAAGCCGCCTATAGAACCATAGCCGATGGTATGATTGAAGGGTTTTACACAACTCCACCCATGACATTCCCTCATCAAGAAATCCACCATCGCTTGTAACGCATGACCTAGACATCAGTCTGTTGTAATGATCATCTAGCACTGGATCTTGTTCATATACAAAATGTAGGCAAGAAAATTAGGGAGGAAATAAAATAAAAATAAGTGGATGAGGCAGATTAATGTAAGATTGATTTAGAGAGAAAAATATTTGTAGCACTGGGGATTCACGACCCCTTATGTACTTGGGGATTTTGATTAGGCATTTATTTTCTAATATATGGTATATCCTCCTATGTAGTTTTATTGGGAAGTCCCACATCCCACATCGCTCAAGTAAAAAGGCTCGAATAGGCATGCTAAGGATTATCCACATAGTACTTGTGTGATATGGAATAAGGGACTTCACAACGACATATTTTCTCCGGCGTTTTTTTTTTTTTTTTACCGCTACATAAATACTCACCCAAGTCCCTCAAATTAGTGCTACATTGAAGGATAGATCTCTTGTTGTTTCTATGGAATGGCTCACTCCTTAAATCCAAACTGCTAAAGATAGTTCTGAACTCTATTTTATAATTGGAAAAGTTCTGTGTCCAATCAAAATATGGCTAGATTGATCACATCAAAACAATTACTCACTCCTTGGATTTTTTTTTTTAAATGATTCACAGTTAAAATTAATATGTAGGAACATGTGCAAACTGAGTTGATTTTGTGTAATTAACTCAGGATAATTTCTACACAGAGATGCATGTGATGCAAGCGAGTTCAATAAAACCAGTTGGTTGCTTCACAATATTTTTCAAGGCTTTTCATAAAAAAATTTCATTTGTTTTACACACAATCGATCAAACGGTTGACCCGGAGTGAAATTCTGAATGTTTGATAAAAAAAAATGAAAAATAAGAAAATGGGATATTTTGAGCAGTTTGCAAAGAAGAAGTTTTTGAGTTTTGTAAAAGAAATGTGGCAAGGCCCCACTTGAGATCAAGCCCCTCTTTTTAATGGGAATATGAGGAGTTACAAAGTGGTTATAGTCACTTGGGATAAGATTTCCGAAGAGGACAAGGGGCATAACATTTCTTAGAAAAATGTGGAGAATAGTTGAGTCCTGATGCCCCGTTTCATTGAAACAGTGAGCTACCGTTTCATCCATTATAGCAATCTTAGGCATTTTGTACATCAAAAACAGGTTATAGTTGGTAGGCCTTCTGAGCTGTGTTAGATCATGGTCATTGTCGAATTGGTGAGGAAAATAAAAAAAAAAAGGAAAAGTTTGCAATGGTATACCTTGATTCCAGTTCTAAACGTGAAGATTTCTGTAGCTGTCATCTCTTATATACTTGGAAGCCAGACAGCTAAACAATCCTTCGTTACAACAGTGCTACATATTATATCTGTATTCCATGCCAAATTTTGGCTTCTTACCATCTTGTCTGTTATGTTTATGGATTTTTCTTAAATGAGGGATTCTGCTGCTGTGAATGGGTTGGACCTGTGTGTTGTTTTTAACTATAATAATTTAATGCTTTAACATCTTGGAATATGCAAGATCTTATAGGCTGACTCATGATACCACCTTGACAGGTTGAGCAATCAAATAGGACTAGAAGCTGCAGTGGATGCAACAGCAGAATTCTTGAACAAGGCGGTGAAGCCGGTACTTGTTGCGGGTCCTAAGTTGAGGGCACCGAAGGCCCAACAGGCCTTTGTAGAGCTAGCTGATGCTTGTGGGTACCCAGTAGCTGTTATGCCATCAGGCAAGGGGCTGTTTCCAGAGCGCCACCCACAATTCATTGGAACATACTGGGGTGCTGTTAGCACTTCATTCTGCGGTGAGATAGTAGAGTCAGCCGACGCATGTCTTCTTTGGGCCCATCTTTAATGACTATAGCTCTGTGGGTTACTCTTTGCTGATCAAGAAAGAAAAGGCAGTAATTGTACAGCCCAACCGAGTAACAATTGGTGATGGGCCCTCCTTTGGTTGGGTTTTTATGGCTGATTTCTTGACTGCACTTGCGCGAAAGCTGAAGAAGAATAGCACGGCATTGGAGAACCATCGCCGAATACATGTCCCTCCTGGTGTTCCACTTAAGAGTGAGATCAACGAACCTCTGAGGGTCAATATTCTCTTCAAGCATATCCAGGCAAGCCACTTGAAATGTTTTTCTTGATACCTAAAATTTTCGTAGTTCTTTTTTTCAGTCTAATTAGAAGCAACCCTTTCTTTGTGAAAAGATATTAAAAAATAAATAAATTGCCATTTCTTCTAACACTGGTGTAATTTGATTTAAGGGAAAGTGCAGGATCATTCCAATTTTATAAAAATTGTTATCTCTGTATGAATATATATCCTCCGTTCATGAGGGAATTTGGAAGTTAGATTTCCTAGTGGGGTGGAGTGTTATGATCTGCGTAATATAAAGACCAGGCCCTTATCCCCTCTGACAATGACAAGTGACAAGCCTATCTTATGTTGGTGGAAATATGGATCTTATTAAGACCAGGTCTGTCAGACTATTGGGATGACCTATTTAGTGCCGGCTCTGTAGAAAAGTGCATAACTGGTAAACAGGGTTGGATCTTATTGGGTGAGTGTGAACCTGATCCGTGATTGAATTGGTGGACTTGACCTGACACAATTAACCTAGATTGTGAGTCCAGACCCATATCTCAGTCCTACCAAATCTGCTTGGATATCAGGTTATCCAGAGTCCCCAACCAGTGGCAGCCCTCCTTTATGATGTTAGATTACGTTAATTTTATTTTAATTAAAACCTTTTTTTTTTCTTATAAGCAACTATATTTCAGAAATTAGAACATGCCATACTTTGAATCTAAATTTTGCCATCTCTTACTTTATTTATTACCATCATCTTGGAAGCCTTATCCCATCTATCCTGCGTCAGCGTTTTCAGTTCTACTTCTCCATGCACCGCTTCGCTTCAACTTCATAACCACTCACTCTAAGTACTTCGTCCCGAGTGTCTCTCCTGTCCATTGTGTGACAGTAGAGACCTCCTCCTCCCACATTGCTTCCTAGAAAGTGGAAGAGGGGAGAGGGGGGTGGGTTGTGGACAGTCGCTTCCTAGATAGTAAGGCTCCCACCCACACATGCACGTCCAACACACCCATACACTCAGAGACACACTCACACCCAAAAAAAAAAAAAAAAAAAAGTCCCAATTCTTTCTCTGACGTCCGCCATCTTCTAGTAGTTCCTACGTCCAATCTTCTATGCATATCGCCATACCATCTTAGAGAACATCAATTTATTTTCTATTGACTTTGTTATTTGGAGCCACCTATTGACTTCATCTTATACAATACTCTTAGGTTATTATTCTTTGCTTTTGCTCCAAATATCTTTCTTTGCATCCCCATGATGCCCACATCACATGTACTTCTTCTTCCTTTTTCATTTTTTTTTTTTTTTCCGCATATCATTCAGCTCCATGTAACACTGAAAGCCTGATTGGCGTCTATTAAAAAAGTTGTGCCTTCATCATCACTATTCATCTGAGCTTATCTTAAGTTTTTTTTCCTTTGCTTTCTTAAATTTTAATGTTTCTTTCATTTGTCCTTTTGTCTTTTTTTTTTTTTCCTTCTTTCCTTTAAAAATCTTCACGTATGAAACATGATCGACCTATGATTTTCACAGTACTTGCTTTTTAATAGGCCATGCCAAACCATGATACGGATTTTATCATTTCCTGCTTTGCTAGTTTATAATATTTCTATGCATTTTTCTTTTCTCCTGGTGGGAAAGATGGGATAAGTAAGGCATCAATGATGATCTGTTTTTTCCCTTTTTTTTTTTTAATCTTACTCATGAACAGAGTATGCTGAGTGGAGAGACGGCAGTAATTGCAGAGTCTGGAGATTCGTGGTTTAATTGCCAAAAGCTTCGTCTCCCGGAAAATTGTGGGTGAGTTTGTTGTCTTACATTAGTTTCATCTCCATAGTTTTACACTCTGTTTATTTTTTCACTTCTCTAGTTGCTTTACATGCAATGAGATCATGCAGATACGAGTTCCAGATGCAGTACGGATCTATTGGTTGGTCAGTGGGAGCAACTCTTGGCCATGCGCGGGCCACCAAGGAGAAGCGCGCCATTGCTTGCATAGGTGATGGTAGCTTCCAGGTCAGTTGGAACCATGACTAGATTATGCATCATGCTTCAGTCCTAAATCACTATTCTTTGGAAAGGAAAGGAACTACATATCATAAATGATAGCCATGTTCAATTGTTAGTTCTTGCACAGCTAAATGAACAAGTGGTCATTTGCTCGATGCATGCATCATACGATATTTGATCGAGAAACGTGGCATTGTTCTGTCCAATATGGAAAGTTACAGGTGGACGATGGTGCCAACCTTGTGATTAGTATAATATGGAAAGTTACAGGTGGACGATGGTGCTAACCTTGTGATTAGTATAATATGATTCACTGATTGGGTAGCTCAGTCATGGAATGGAGCATGCCCTTACATTTTCCTATCACATGATCATTAGGCATCCAATTAGAAAGGACAATTATAATCAGCCCACATGTAACAGTGTTTGATTGTTATTATCCAACTATCCTCATGTGGGCATATCTCATTAATCGCATATATATGTTACAGTTTATAAGCTCAAAATCTCAAAGACCTGGATGCTACTGAGCTGAATAACTCAGGCAAGTCTGGCTGAGTAACTTGGCCAGGCCTGACCACTCACCTGACTCGGTGACTTGCAGATTTGTGTTGACTCAGGTTAGTCGGCGAGTTTTTAGACAATGATATTCATCACTAGGTGTCCCCCCATGTAGAGTTTGTTGGGCAGGCCCTCATCTGCTGGGATTGTGATGGCAGTTACTTGTATTAAGCCTTCAATGTTGATTGTCCAGTATGAATTCTGTTGTCATTTGACTCATTGATGTCATTACATTGACTCAGAATGGATGCCCCGACTTTGGAAAATCCTTGTAATTACTAGTGAAGTTATCTCCTATGCAGGTAACAGCACAGGATATTTCTACAATGATTCGCTGTGGGCAGAGAAGCATTATATTCCTCATCAACAATGGGGGATACACTATTGAAGTGGAGATTCATGATGGCCCCTACAACGTGATCAAGAACTGGAACTATACTGGACTAGTTGATGCCATTCACAATGGCGAGGGCAAGTGTTGGACGACAAAGGTTGGCTTCACAGACATTGTCAAATACAATGGCTAAGACATCTCATAAATTTCCATGGCTTAATGGATTGAATTATTTCATAATGCAGGTTCGTACTGAGGAAGAACTGGTGGAAGCCATTGCTACAGTGATGGGAGATCAGAAAATTAGCTTGTGTTTTCTCGAGGTTCAGGTACACAAGGACTACACGAGCAAAGAGCTGCTAGAGTGGGGATCTAGAGTCGCTGCTGCCAACAGTCGCCCCCCTAATCCCCAATAGCATTTCTTAGAGTTGAGATGGGGCTGTGATTCTGGTTTCGGTTCTGTACATTGGATTCTGTAACTGTTGTTCTAGTTGTCGTATCTGTTTGAGCTAATAATATGAGAGAGGGTTGTGAGTTGGACTCAGGGTTTTGCATATTTGTCGGTTGAGTAATGTCCTTGTATCTATGCTCACCTATCAAGCAGTTTTTTGTTTTTGTGTTAATTGTGTTAAATAATGCTTAACCATGAAGTGCCTACACAAATCTCATGATGGTGATTATTTGTGTGTGTGTGTGTGTGTGAGAGAGAGAGAGAGCGGGCGGGGGGGGGGGGGGGGGGGGGAGGGGGGGGGGGGAGGGTGGGGTGGTGAGGGGGGCGGTGGGATCCTTCCCTCTCTCCTTGACAATTTCGATTTAGAAAGGGTGTGGATCGATTGTCATGCAATGGGTCTAGTGACTAGCAAACTCATTGAATGCCTCTAAACAAACAGCACATATAAACTTTAGATGCTAACGGTTCCCTCCGAATGGGGACATCCTAAAGTTTATTCCAAAGAATGGCTGTTTGGAATCAAATTGGGATTTATGGAATTTTTTTTTTAATGTTCTGTTGGGAATGTCTTTTTGTATCTGAGATTTCTGGCTGTCCTGTTATTTCTGAATTCTTAAAAGTTTTGGACATGGGTCTGTTTCCAGGATTGCTGGCCCGTGAGCACATCGATGATAAAATTATGGGGTAATGGAGTTTGGAAAGTAACTTATGAAGTGGGGAAAAAGAGAACAATATAGAAAAGGATAATGATGGAATGAACAGATGCACCCTTTTGAAGGGCTTCACAGTTGTGGATCCCAGCCAGTAGACATGGCATGAGCGCCAAAATTTGGATGAATAATTGTTAGAATTTTGAGTGTTGGCTAATTCATGGGTTGGACAAAACTCTGGGTCTTTTGAGTTGTAATTTTTATTTAGACAAGGACTCTGAAGTTAGAAGGTTGGAAGGATTCATAAGAAGAAAGTTTGAAACAATTAGAAAAAGAATGCTGTGAAAGAGTGCTGAATTTTCGGATCAATCCAGAGAGGGGTCCGCTTTAGTGACCACTTCATTCGCTCGAGCGAACAGAGTCGGACTAGCCCAGTTCTGAAACAAAGACTGGTCCGCTCAAGCGAACAAGGCGCAGAGTTGGACAATTTTTGGAAACTTAATATTGTAATTGAGAGTTTTCTTCTCTAGAGTTTTTATGAAGTTGTGCTGCCAAGTTCTCTAGAGTCAGTTCTTCTGCATCCTTTGTAGAAGATTATCTTCCTTCAAGAAGATTTGAGGAGTTAAGTGCTGGATTGGATCTGCTGCAATCAACGGTGTGAAGTCGTTGAAGCGTGAAGCGACACAAGGTAACTTCTGTCCTTGGGTAGGGGATATCTAGGGAAAAAATCTGAGTTTCTTGTAATTGCGAGATTCATAGTGTTTGATTTGATCCAGTTCGGATCGGTGGTTTTTCCCCCGGTTAGGGTTTTCTACCTTAAATTTGGTGTCCTTGTGGTGTGTGCTTGTTGATTTTATTTCCGCTGCATATTGTTTATTTCTAGAAATCGCGAACCCTTTAAATATATTACTTTCAATAATGGAATGAACTTAAATAAATGTCAAGTTTCAATAGAGCAAATTCAAGGGCAGAACTGTGATGACCATTGTTAAAAATTAAATTAGCCTCTTGGGCGTCTCCTTTAGTTGAAGGGGGTGTTTTTCATTTTTTTGGATGGCGTGGGTATCATAGTCTTTGACCCAACATAACTAATTTCCCTGGCGACACCCGTTAAACCCATACAAATGATGCACAACGGATAAATTTAGGGCGATTTCGATGCAATAAGATGTAGGGGTAAACTCTTGCTTTATGTCACTCCATCAATTCTCAAGTGGGATATAACTTTTCTTTGCAAGGGAGAATTCAACTCCCATGTGAAAAATAAAAACTTCATTATGTGAGAGAGGAAACCTGTAATGCATGAGGACGTCCTTAGAATTTAAAAAGGCACTTGATGTTATTATTAACATGTTGGAGTCTCAGATTGACAAGTAGTGTTCGTTTTTTTTTTTTTTTTTTGGTTTTGGTAAAACTTAGCCTAAAGTTAAAACGGCACAACCTGACCTTGTTGGAAGATCCATTTGGACCAGTGTGTCAATCTTTTACAAAGTCAATGTTAGTCAAAATCAGATCAAGCGTCAACGACTCTCTCTCTCCCATTCCAGTTACAGAGTGGTCAAAATCATGATCAACAACTCTAACTCCCCCTTTCATTTTAAGATCAAAGGCGGACATCTCTAAGCCTCTCACTTTACTTATAAACTAAAGTCAAACTAGAGCTCTTCTCCTCCTCTACTTTCTCTTCTCTTTAGCTGCAATACTTTACACTATTTTTTCCCTTTCCAAAAAACCTAATTCCAATCCTCTTTCTCCTCAATTTCCCCCCAAAAAATGAGGTCTTCCATGTCCAAATTCATTCAAACAGCCCTCAGATCAAGGGCTGCGTCCTCTCCTTCTTCAATCTCCCGCCGATCTTTTTTGTCAGAGTCGAGCTACCAGGAGCGCAAAGTCGTCGTCTTGGGCGCTGCCAGCGGCATTGGACAACCCCTCGCCCTCCTCATGAAGCTCAACCCTCTCGTCTCTAAGCTCGCTTTCTACGATATGGCCGGCACCCCAGGCGTCGCCGCCGATGTCAGGCACATCAACACCAGATCTGAGGTACCAAACCCTAATTCTCTGCTTCATCTTCTTGTATTCTGTCTCTCAATCCTATCAACCAATCAATCTATGTATGTATGTGATTTGGTTGGTGTCTGATTGTTTTGTAGGTTGCTAGGTACATGGGGGGAAGATCGGTTAGGTCAAGCTCTGGAAGGATCGGATGTTGTCATCATCCCGGCTGGCGTACCGAGGAAACCAGGAATGACTCGTGATGATCTGTTCAACATCAAGTCCCTCTGCACTGCAATCGCCAAATACTGCCCCAATGTAATCTATATAAAAATCTCTACTTTTTTTCTGTTTTGGGGATTCTGATTTCAGTGAGATAGCTTTGCTAAAAAACCAACTCCATTTCTCTATATAAAAATCTCCACTCTCTTCGATTTTGGGGGATTCTAATTTCACTGAGATAGCTTCACAAAGAAACCAACTTCATTTCTCTATATAAAAATCTCCACTTTCTTCTGTTCTAGGGATTCTGATTTCAGTGTGTAAGAGCCTAACAACTTACGGACTTGATGAGATGGGATTTGTTATGAAGTTTTGGGAGAGAGAGTTGCTCCTGTGGCCTGAAAAAGAGAAAAAGGGGTTAGAGGCCCTAGCTGTATTCAGCCGAAGGCACTCCGACGCCTAAATTAGCGCAATCACTGAACAAAGGGTGAATGAGTGAGGAAGAAGAGAGAAATGTGAATACCTTTCATACCTTTGCTTGCTTTACCTTTGCTTGCTTGACCTCATTAGACCATTCCTTAGTGGTCTGTTGTCTTGCATACCTTTGCTTGCTTTACCTCATGCATATATATAGGTGTTGGTCTTCTCAGACCATTCCTTAGTGGGAGTTGGTGGGAGTGTGGTTCCATTAGACCATACCTTTTCTCCTTAGTAGAGGTAGGTGGAGGTTTTATCCCATTAGACCATACATTGGCCTTTTGCATGGTTGCTGATATGATAGCTGGATAAGATCCACATCTTATCTATATCCGGCACCCATCTTATCTGTCAGCGTGTAGCCGCAATTTCATTAGTGCTGATTGACATAATGCCCTCCTCAGTTGACCGAGTTGCTGGAGGTCTCATTGTGGATTTACCTCGGCACTGTTGCCGAACTGCGCATGCTTGGTACTTACCGAGCTGCATAAGAAGGGTGAAGGTCGGCTAGTGCTTTTGCCGAGGTTAATCGAGCTCCAGAAGCCGAGATCAAGGCAAGCCTAACTGGTTCATTTGCTGGATTCAGGGCTTATCTTTAGTGTCATGAAATGCTCCCACACAATTGCCCCCCAGCTCTGGATCTCATAGTTCGACTCTGAGGTCGAGAGCTAAACGCTAAGAAGGGAGATCTTCATATCGGTGTGGGTCTCTGGAGATCACAGATGCCTCATTTATGATGCTTTTGCTTGAGGCAATTAATGAGATGTGGATGTCTCTTTTTCTTTTTTAGCGGTGATTAATGCCACAGCCGCTTCGTCTGCCCGAGATGATTAATTAGTGTGCTACCGTCATTTTGTCTGCCCTAGACAACTAATGAGGGTAGTGGGCGCGACGCTTTGATCTATGTGGCAAGTGAACTGTTGGTGCCACGTGTTGCTGCCTGATGGGGATTTTGGCGTTTTCGAAGAGGCGTGTGGAATGCTCGATGTGACGCCTCGCACGTGCATCCTTGAAATCAAAAGGACAACCTCTTATTTTTTATAAATAGGGGTGCTGCTCCTCTCTTTTTTTACTTTTGCATTCGCTGGAGAGGATGACTTTTTGCAGAGGAGAGAGCAGAAAAGAACTTTTGTCGCCGTCAAGATCCTGCCTTATTTCAGTCTTCGCGAGTGTTCGTGAGTCTCCTTCTTCGTTTCTTTTCTTCTCCCCAATTCCATCTCCATCGCTTAGGGTTTCTGTCTTTTTGTCTAGGGTTTTTCGTGCCTTTTTAGAAAAAAGAATGCAGGCTTATAGGCACTGGGCGGACACCCCTGAAGCCATGGCTGTCTTCAGTGGGATGTATGGCATCCCTGACGATGTTCGGACCAGACTAGATAAACCTGAGGACCCTTTCGACGGGTTCGTCTTTCGCGATGGCTGGATGCCATTCCCTTTGATAGCTATAGTCGAAGGTGGGGTTAGGTTCCTAGTTCACCCTCTTCTTAGGGCCTGTCTATCATCTTGGCACCTCAGCCCTTGCCAGCTGATGCCCAATGGCTATAAAATAATAATTGGCGTTGTAGAGCTGAACAGGATTTTGGGGATTAACCTCGGTGTCCGTGACATCGAGGATGCATACGATGTATGCAAGTCGGTCGGCGATGGTCACTACTTTTACCTCTGGGAGAGGCCAAAACGGGAGCAGTTCGTTACCGACCTGGAAGACTCGAGCCGACATATCGGGGATGATCGTCTGTTCGTCTCCAGCAACTGTGAGTTTGGGACGAATGAGACCGCAGCGGAGAGGCGGTACAGGATACCCCGTCATTTCAGGATTCCTCCAAGTAAATGCTGACCTCCTCTATGTTTTTGTTGCCTATTTTCTTGTCTTGCCAACCTGAGGCCTTTGAGTTTGTCGTGCAGAGATCGGATAGAGGAAACGCGAAGCCAGCATATCTTGTTGGAAGCCGAACAGCGAGTGGCAGAGGGCGGTGTGCAATTACAAGGGTCACAACAATCGGGCCGCCTGGTCGCTTCTTGGGTACGAACCTAGGTATCGTACCTACATTAAGAGGAAGTTTGAAGAGCCAGAGGACGCACCCACCAACCTCGAGTGCCGACAAGCTTCCGGTGTCGAAACTTCTCCTCCCCGAGTCGAACCGGAAGCCGACCTCCAACAAGTAATCGAAGCTTTCACATCTTCGAGTTCGGAAGAAGAGAGAAGGATGCCGCCTCGCCAACCTCCTTTGGAAACAAAGGGCGCTATTGGGAGTTCTTCTACTGCCGGTGCTTCGACTCAGGAGCGCCCCGTCGAGACCAAGAAGGAAAGGTCTCGACCAGAGAAGAGGCCCAAATCCGAGAAGCCAAGTTCAGTGAGCCGACAGCATCTTGCCGAGGAGGCGAGGGAGAGGGCCTCGGAAAAGCGGCCCAGGACTGAGGGCTTAGCCGAGCAGGCCCCTAGGAGAGGTTCTGAGCAGGCCCCTGGGCAAGACTCGGCACTCCAGCATGCGGGGTCGGCCTTGTGGAGGCCATCCTTCTCGCTCGAGCCAGGGAGGCCGGTGACGGTAGAGGACCGTCTCCACGACAACCCTCTCGCCGCAGCGACATTCGCAAATGCTTGTGCCCCGCCGTTGGATATACAGAGGCTGCAGGGGGTAGAGGATGCAACGCTGCTGATCAACACACTGCAATCTGCCTTTTCGGTAAGTTTCTTTTGTCATAGATTACTTATCGTTCGGCTGTTTCTATTTGACACTTGTGTTTTCTTCTCTCAGATCGTGCAACAGGTGAAGGTGGCATTGGACAGAGTCTAGCACAGAGACACCCGGATCGAGCAGCTAGATGCAGAGAGGAAAAGGCTTTTAGAGGCCTTGGAGGGCAGCTGCCAAAAGCTGAAAGCAGAGGAAGAGAAGAATTTTGGCCTCGGGAAGGACCTCTAATTCACAGTGAACGAGGTCTGCAGAGTGAAGGCCGAATGTCATGGGTTGAAAGGGGCGGCCGAGATTAAGGCCAAAAGGGCGATTCAGCTCGAGGCTGAGTTGGAAGAGGTGAAGGCTGAGCTGGGAAGGAAGAGCGCCGAGCTCAAGGTCGTTCGCAAAGAGAAGGCTGACATTGAAGCCTCGACCCAGGTAGAAGTGGAAGCCGCCTATCGCGATGGGGTGGAGGAAGCCACAAGGGATTACGTCACTTAGGTCGACGTCCTAGGCCCACGATTGTTTGAGCACGGGTGCAAGGCCGTTTTGAAAAAGATGAGGATCCTCGAGGATCACCCCATATATCAGGACCTGCCTAAGCTCGAAGACCAGGCTGCCAAGAAGAGTCCGGCTCCTCCCCCCAGTCCTCCTGCTGTCGTTCTTCCTGAGGCTCCCCTAGAAGCCCCCTCTGAAGTCCCTTCAGCCGAGGTCTCTTCCAAAGTTCTTCTTTTCGAAGCTCCCTCCGGCGCTACTTGAGCTTCTTCTTGTATTTTTTCTTTTCTTTTTGTATAACTGTACTCTATGCTTATATTCATTAATAAAGTTTCTTCTTTTTTCTGCAATTGTACACTTTCTTCTTTTTAAGAATCGCATGAGTTTCTTTAACAACTGGAACCCGATAATACTCTTGAGTTTTTAACCCAAGGAAAACAGACTTGCATTCTAATCTTTTTAGAAGAAATAATATGGGCCAAGTTCTTTTGCATTTCTTCAGGAAACGCCTAAGTATATGAGTTCGATAACTCGAAATACATTCAGTGTAGTTGTTTTTGTAACTAACGCATTGAATTCTATGTTTTATGGTGTTTTGCGTGGCCAATCCTATAACCAAGCTATAGTGTAATTTCGACATAGCTGGTCTAACAACCGGGCTGGGGTAATGACCGAGCCTGGATAGCAACTGGTTTTGTAATCGAGCTAGAGCCATGGCTGGTTCTGTAACCGAGCCTAGATAGCAGCTAGTTCTATAACCGAGTTGGAATAATGGCTGGTTCTGTAACCGAGCCTGGATAGCAGTTGGTTCCGTAACCGAGCTGGAGTAATGACTGGTTCTGTAACCGAGCCTAGATAGCAGCTGGTTCTGTAACCGAGCTGGAGTAACGGCTGGTTCTGTAACCAAGCCTGGATAGCAGCTGGTTCTGTAACCGAGCTGGAGCCATCGAATCCTATGACAGGGTGTGCCTTGACTGTTTGAGGGCTTTCGTTCGTAGTTTGGCAAGAAATGAGGGAAACTCTTTTGGCAAATTTATCTTTTATTGATTCCATGAGTACAATTCAAAAGTAATATTTTTTAAGGTGCGCGACATTCCAAGGGCGTGGTAGCTCCCTACCGTCTATGTCCTCAAGCTTGTACGCAGACTGCCCAGTGGTCGAGATCACCTTAAATGGTCCGTGCCAATTTGGTGTTAATTTGCCTTCATTGGGACTCTTATCTGAAGGAAGCATCTTCTTTAAGACTAGTTCTCCGATAAGAAACCTCCTTTCTTTGACTTTCTGATTGTATCCTCTGGCCAATTGCTGCTGATAGGAAGCCAGGCGGACAGCAGCGGCTTCCCTTCGTTCCTCGGCCAAGTCGAACTCTTTGGCCAGGTTTACCTCGTTTTGCCTTTGGTCGAAGAGGTCCATCCTCAGGGTTAGGAGGCCAATCTCGAGAGGAATTATGGCTTCCATCCCATAAGCCAAGGAGAAGGGTGTCACTGAAGTGGAACGCCTCGAGGTGGTCCTGTATGCCCAAAGGATACTCGACAATTCTTCTACCCATGTTCCCTTAGCCTGGTTTAGCCTTTTCTTGAGCCCGTCCAGTATTACTTTGTTAGAGATTTCGGCCTGTCCATTGCTCTGTGGGTAAGCTAGGGTTAAATAACAAATCCTGATACCAAGCTCCTAGCAGAAGTTTCTGAAAAAATTGGAGTCGAACTGTGTTCCGTTATCCGAGACCAAAGTTCTAGGAACTCCAAATCTAGTGATGATATTCTTCCATACGAAGTTCCTCGTATCTCAGTCAGTGATGGAAGATAAAGCCTTGGCTTCTATCCATTTAGTGAAGTAATCGGTAGCCACTATTAGCCATTTTTTATTCCCTGGGGCTCGGTGGAGAGGTCCCACGTTGTCTATTCCTTACTGGGCGAAGGGCCACGAACTGGAAAGTGCGCTGAGGTCATGGGCTGGCTGATGGAGAGAGTGTGAGAATTTCTGGCATTTCTCGCATTTCCTGGCGTAAAGCTGGGCATCTTTTTACATGTACGGCCATCAGTAGCCTTGGCCGCTGTTCTCCCAAGATCTTAGCGCTGCTGTTACACCCCGACCCGAACTAATCGTGATTAAGACTAATTAAGTGAGATTAATGCTAATTAAGCATGAATAAGTGGATTAATCAGGGTTAATGATCAAAGAGAGGCAAATTAGTCTCAAATGATGTATTAAGCATAATGGAATGGATTTGGATGGAATTAAATTGATTTAAATAAGTTTAGACTCAAATAAGGTAGGCTAAGGGCTTTTTCGTAAATACAGGTTTTCACGTATTTCGTCAAATACGGAAATTTTTGACACCAACGTGTGTATCTCGAAGAGTACGTTAACTTTCATAACAAACACGATTCTATTTGACATTTGACCTCGAATGGACCAAGTGAGGTGTTATTTGACTCTAAATGTAAATAAGCCAAATGAGAGGGGGTTTTAGTGTAAAACCTCTTATATTAAAATGAAATGAATGAAATGAGTTCATTTCTCATTTTCATCTCAAGAGAAACCCTAGGCACTTTCCATCTTCCTCTTTTCTCTTCCATTTCCTTCATTGAGAGTGAGATTAGGAGTGGTTGAAGTGGTTTTGAGAAATTCATCTTCATCTTCATCATCTTCCCCAAGCCGTTCCTCCATTGATGAAGTCTAGAGCTTGAGAACGATCTCAAGATCTCTTTGCTTTGAGCCACAAGTAAATAATAGATCTTCCTTGTGATTTCCAAGTTCTATTGATAGCTTTGTAGTGATCTCTAGCACAAATGACTCATGGGAGTTCATTTGTATGTTTTTATGGATTAGGTTTTGAAATTGGAGAAGTTAGGTCTCAAGCCAAGCTAAGTAAAAAGAGGGCTTTTGTCAAATAGCTTCAAGAGAGGCAAGTATAAACATCTCTTGTGATTAATGTTAACAATTGTAGTTATTTATAGTGTTTCCTTGGATTTTATGCAATTTTCATTGAGTTTGGATTCATTATGAATGCTTAATGAAGTAATTAAGGAATGATTAGAAGTGTTATTAAGAATGAATGTGAATGGATGTTGTATGAGGAAGGAACAGGAGGTTCCAAATCTCTTATGCAGGTTGTGGAATTTATTAGAGAAAGGAAGTAGAAGAAGGGAGAGTGTATCAGAATTTTCGGATGAAATTCTGAAGGGCTCGCTCGAGCGAACAGTATGTCCGCTCGAGCGAACGAGGTTCTGTTTCGACTGACAAAAATTCTAAAGAGGTCGCTCGAGCGAACATTAAGTGCGTTCGAGCGAACATAGTTCTGTTTGGTCTGCTCGGACGAACAATGTTTTGTCTTGGTCTGCTCAAACGAACAGTAATTCGCTCGAACAAACCTGATACTGGCCCAACGATGACAGTTAGCGAACAGTAATCCGTTTGAGTCCAGTGGATTTTGGGTTTTGGATTTTTACGAGACTTTAGGGTACGTCTCGTGAGTATAAACGCTTCACCGATTAGTTTTAAGACTAATCATGGATTAAATTAGATTATTGAGAATTAGTAATATTTCAAAAGGGTTCCTTGAATGAACCATATTAATTGATAATGGCCTAAGCTCCATAGGTGATAATTACGGAGACTAATAATGCACATATTAAATGTATAAATGTGATGTCCATCAAGAATAACACGTGCATTTGGAAACCAACGGTTACACCCGAATGATTGATTATGATTGAGATAAGATTGAGTAAAACCATAGGTGGTTAATAATACTCTCATTGTATCATTGTGATCCAATCTAATGAGATTGGTATTATGATTATTCTCTTCCTTTGTTATGAAAGGAATTACTGAATTGAATTGAATCCATAAAAATGATTTCTTACTGAAGGTTATTGATCCTTAAGTCTGGCACTACCTGGCTATTGTATTAGAGCTCTAAATGAGTTCAATGAATAATGAATGACTATTCCTGCTGCAGCAGATGAATATTGGGGGTGTTCCGGAGCTCCGTGGTGATGTTAATTGTCCCTGGCCCTGACACTAGTAAGTCCCACCAAATTCTGATCGTATCTTCGGATATTGATTGATGCCTTCCATTGGAAGATGAATCCTCCATTTGAGGGAATATGGTAAATAAATGAATCCTTCCTTTGAGGGAAGATGGTAATGAAATGAAATACAATGCAATGAATGCTATGGTAGTGGCCATTTTGTACATGTTTATTAATTGACATTGTGTCTCCTATTGTCATTGTAGAGATTGTCTAGTCTTCTCTAGAATTGAAATTGTTATTAATGCAATATGAATGTGTTAATATACTATTGCAAGGATTGTTTATACATTGTTGAACCGTCGTGTTCATTAGTGTTATTGATGGCATTACAGGCCCGATTACCCTTGTCGGTGCAGCAACGCCCCCGGCGCTAGCGGAGGAGACCGCTCCAGTTCCTCCAGGAGGACTAATTGAGTGGAACAGACGGGATACCATATGAGATGGGTATTCGAGTGCGAAATGGAAGTTAAAACGTTTTGAGAAATATTTTGAAGAACTGTTTATAGATTCATTTTGAAATGTAACTAATTTGTTATCTGCATAATATTTTGAATATGCAGTATCGATCAATGTATATTGGGAATGATACATATGTATAAGAACTTTATTTTGTATACATGTAAATTGTCAGTTTATATTGTCAAATATGAATGTTTCTGCAAAAAGTTTTGTATTTGACAGGTGTATTAAGAATGATATCTCTTGTGGATTTCATTTTAACTTCGGTTAATTCGGGGTTTACGGGAGTAAGTATGTTGATCACGGCTCGGAGTTGCCGGATCTCGGGCCCGGGTCGTGATAGCTGTCGAGCCCCGCGATTAGTGCTTCGTACTCAACTTCGTTGTTAGATGCCCTGAAGCCCAGCGTTAGGGCTTGCTCGATTACAAGGCCCTCTGGAGATTGAAGGACTATGCCAGCGCCAGACCTTTTTTATGTTGAGGATCCGTCGATGAAAATCTTCTAAGCTGAATCGAGGAACTGGTTCCAAGATTGTTCATGCTCGGTCTCGGTGGCTCTTTCATTTATATTGGTAACTTCTTTCCCCTTATTGCCCCCCAGTTCGGTGCCGAGATGGCTTGGCGACGAACTTGGAGAGATGAATTCTACAAGGAAGTCTGCCAAAACCTGTGCTTTGATCGCCTTTCTGGATTGATATTGGATATCGTACTACCCCAATTCGACGGCCCATCTTGAGATTCTTCCCAAGAAGTTTGCCTTTCTGAAAAGGGACCTAAGCGGATATTCTGTAATAACCACTACCGTGTATGTCTAGAAGTAATGGGAGAGTTTGCGAGAGGAACTGATCAGCGCCAACGCAAGTTTCTCAAGTGGTAGATACCTGGTCTCGGCATCAAGCAGGGTTTTGCTCGTATAGTAGATAGGCTTTTGTTGCCTATCTTCTTCTCTGATAAGTACCGAGCTTACTGCGTGTTCTGAAACAACCAGGTATAGGTAGAGTGTTTCTCCTTGCCTTGGTGTGGATAGCAGGGGTGGTGAAGATAAGTATTTCTTGAGCTCTTGGAGGGCCTGATCGCATTCCGGAGTCCACTGGAATTTCGAGCTCTTCTTTAGGAGTTGGAAGAAGGGGCGACATTTATCCGAAGCTCGGCTGATGAAGCGGTTAAGTGCGGCAGCCATCCCTGTGAGCCACTGGACTTGCTTCGCCGTGGACGGACTTTGAATCTCTTGTATAGCCGAGATCTGTTCCGGATTGGCCTCGATTCCTCCCTGGTGACTAAGCTACCTAGGAATTTGTCGGAGCCGACGCCAAAAGCACATTTAGATGCGTTTAATTTCAACCAGAATTCCTTATGAATGGCGAACGTTTGATTGAGGTCAGCTAGGTGGTCTTGTGACCTTTTAGACTTGACGACCATGTCGTCAATATAAACCTCCATAGTTCTGCCTAGCTGGGCTTGAAACATTTTCGTTACCAGCGCTCTGGTAAATTGCCCCAGCATTTTTTAGCCCGAACGACAATACCCTGTAGCAGCAAATGCCTCTGGGTGTTATAAACACGGTCTTCTCTTCGTCAGGCCCGTACATCGGAATTTGGTGATATTCTCAATAGGCATCGAGGAAGCTCATCCTATCATGCCCTGCTGTGGCATCAATTAGCTGGTCAATTTTCGGGAGTGGAAAACTGTCCTTTGGGCATGCCTTGTTGAGGTCGGTAAAGTCTACGCAAACCCTCCACTATCCATTTTTTTTTTTTTTTTTTTTGAACCACCACTGTATTGGCCAACCATTCTGGGTAATGCACTTCTCTGTTCACAATGGGATATGGGTCTGCTCAGCACATATAAGGGGTGCATATAGAATTTCCCATAATTTTAATTTCTATGACGATCTTTTCTTCTTATGTAAGAAGACTCGATGGCCATCTAAACATTCAAACTCTCAACAAGATTTTCTAATAGCTTCCATCAGAAATGGGTAGTTGTGAGCGATGGTGAGTAAAAAAAAAAAAAAAGAAAAACAAATGCATTGGTGGATTAAAACCACTTTACAACCAAGTCAAGACTAGGTAACTAGGACATAGTTTTTCTTTTTACTAAAAAGTCTCAGTGTCGAATGTGTGCCTATGTAAGATATGTGCGCTGCAAAATTTGACACACAACTGTTGTTGATTGTTTTCACTTAACTGGACATACTTGTCGACAAGCAGGTTCTCCACAATCTGACTTTTATGACATAAATGCATGTATCTCTATCTAAGTTACCATTATAAAAATGAACCCACCATGTGTTTGCACTCTTGAGATGTTTGGTTGTTACAGTTATTCTTATTCTTGAAATCTCTTGCAAAAGGAAGAGAGATCTATTTCATTTCTCAATAGGCTAACAAGGACAAAGAACTCCCAATGTACAGAGACTTACTGCTCGAAGTTGTTGTCCTTTGTAGATTAAATGATTTGAACTGTAATCTTGTGGTTGCGACGGTGAGCACCTTCAAACTTTGCTATGGCATTTATCTGTTCTCCATTTTTTCCTTTTTCTTTTTAAAATTAATTAGGCAAAAACCTTTATTACGTTTTTATGTCAAGACTTTTGATGAAATCATCAATATGTTTCCACACCGCCAACCCCCCCACCCCCCCTAACAAAGGTTCCAAATCAAATTTATTAAGGGCTCACATATGAGGAGACGAAGCATAAATTATGGGTCGTCACCATCAAAACTTTGTTTGAACTATGTTACGGTCAGCTACATGAATTATGATTCTCCATTCCAGTCTATTTTGGGCCAAGTCCTCTGATGAGTTGCTCTTCTTCAAGTCCATCCTTATTATTTTCATCCATATCCTCTTCGGCATATCCTTTTCCTTGAGGGGCCATCAACCTACATAGAAAAGCTTTCCCTTGCTAGCGCCATTGCTACATATATATTACTTAATTTCTTTTCAAGATGGTGTCTCTTACCTCTTACGTTCTCGATTTTTGCTCTTTTTCTGAAGTCTCTCTCTCTCTCTCTCTCACAGGATGACTTAAGCTAATTCACCCTCCTAGCCTTGTGAGGACAGGGGGGGGCTTTGCATTTTGCGTCTCTTACCAGCTGAGCTACAACATGAGACTACTTTTCTATTTGACTTGGTTGTGTGGTATTTTGCTTGTGAATGTTGTTTGATCGACTTGGGGTAACTTTTCTTGTCTTTCTGAGATATTTGTAGGTCATGTCATGGGAAGCACAAATGAAAGTAGAAATCAATAGAAACTTGTATGGGGTTAGAAGATGATACCACAAACTACAGGGTGACCATGGATATCGAAGCTTGTGCAGATGATACTGATCAAACAGTTGGAAATTCTGTCCGAAATGAGGTAGTTTTATTTGAAGAAGAAACAAATCCTGAACCTTTTCTAGGTATGCAGATTGAATCTGATGAGGCTGCAAAGGCACGATATAATGATTATGCTAGGAGTGCGGGTTTTAGCATCCGTGTTGGTCGACAAGAACGTTCACAGCGTACTAAAGAAATTATTTCAAGGCAATTCTTATGCTTCAGAGAGGGATCCCGTGATAGGAGATTCATAGATAGAAAGGATAGAATTAGGCCAGAGAGACCACACACAAGGGTTGGATGCAAGGCAATGATTATGGTGAAGAAAAGAGGTCCTAACAAATGGATTCTAACCAGATTCGAAAAGATGCATACTTATGAGCTAGAAAGTCCAGATAAAGTACCCTTTCTTCGATCACATATGCATATATCTAACATTCCAAAGCACCACACTAGTACAGCCCAAATTGCCTGCACTAATTCTCTCAAAAGTTGCAAGGATTGTGATGCAGAATTTGTATTGAGCTACGATAAGGCAATTGTGAAAACTCAATTGCCCATGGAAGAACAATTGGCAAAATTATACACGTACAAGACCAGTGTTTCTAAAATTCCAGGTAGAATTATGTGCAAGCCTTCGTTAAATTGCAATTAAAACCAAGGAGGATGGGGATATCAACACATATAGGGTGACAAAGTTTGGTGAAGATACCAGGTCACACACTGTATCCTTCAATATATCCAAGATGAGAGAAAATTGTACATGTCTTATGTTTGAATTTGTGCACATTCTCTGTAGACATGCATTAATAGTCTTTAAGCTCTTGAATATTCTCATGCTCCCGGCTCATTATATCATGGAACCATACATGAGAAATGTGAAGACTCGGGTGGAATATGACCAGCATGATATCATAGGCCAAGCTGATTGTGTGGACTGTGTGTCCTTGAGATACAGCAATTTATGTCATTGGGCCATTAAATATGCAGAGGAGGGGGCGACTTCCATCAATGCATACAATGTGGCAATATGTTCTCTACAAAGGTCTTTGGACGATGTACTTACTGCCAAACAGAATGCTGTGATGAATTCATAGGTTTGCACTTCATTAACTGGAAGTGTCCTGGATGACAATCTCAATGGGGGGAATCAGACAGATCATTCCACTAATCAGACAACTTCGCATGATCCTCAATGAACAAATTAAGGTGTCCTATGAAGTTCTCGACGGAAATCAATTTCAAGAAGGCCCAAAGAATATGAGAGCATGAACTGTTTGTGAGTTGCATGACCATAATTACAGTTACTGCACATTGAGGGTTGTAAGTTTAAAATGAAAATGCTCGATTGGTTACTTTGTTGTTCTTTGTGATGGGTTCTCAAAAAATTTTACTTCTATTTCAACGTTTTTATTTGCCTTGTAGTTTCTGATTAAATATTTTTGTATGATATTCTGGCAACTTTTTATAGCTTCTCTCATGAAAACATCGGCCAACTTTTTTTGGCCAACTCTTGTTGATACAAACTCTCAATCTACAATTTCCTTCTGTTTTTCCTCCCTGTGAATGTAAATCCAGCACAAGTATAATAGAGAGAGTGCCGTGAAGCTAGAGATCACCGGCCTAATGGTTTTCTTCGAATATCTTTTGGTAGACTTTCTGTATATATCTATGGATCTTTTACCAAACATATATAGAGATTGTTTTCTCCATCAAGGCCTAGGAAAGCGGCTCTCTGGGTTTTTGCTATACGAGTGCATGATTGAGGGAGCTGAGTCAGATATTCTCTGTTAAAGAGCCAGTGAGGCTTATGGGCAATATGTGTGGAGCCCACCAGGCTCCCACAATCCAACAGTGAATGGATGATTAAGGTATCAATTGTTTAAACCAGTCTGTCTTTCTTTGTTCTATTTTCCCGGTTTTGATTGTCTACAGTTGTTGAATCACATGGTAGTACAATTTTATGCTAGGATTTTGTGAAAAATGGACTGAGCTGAGTTGCAAGTATGAATTGAGTCCTTAGTTTGCAACACATCATGCTATTTTTATGATATAAGATAGTTGCGCGATATGAAGGTGTTTTATCTCTAGATATTTGCTGGCACATATGTATGAAAATGTTCAACTTGCAAGTTCTATTCACAGTTGCATTCAATGTTCTTATTTTGGTAAGGTATTTTATTTTGGCTGTTCTGGATTGTTTCTTTTCGCAATGAAATTATTGATTGGATCAGGTCCATCTGCTAGGTCTCGGATTTTTCCTTCTCTATCTACTGAAGCTGTCAAGTAAAAGAAAACCCTGCTAAATGATCACATTGAGAAATTAATTGAAATCAGTGTGCAAAGATTCAGTTATATTAATCATCACCATCATCATATCAAAGCTTCATCCCAACTATGTTAGGGTCAACTGATTCAATTAAATTTTATATACAAAATCATCTATACTAATTTCAAGTCTTTTGCTAATGATCAAATTAGAAAATTAATTGCAATCAGTGACCAGCAACTAAATTAATTTAAAGCTATCAAGACTATGTTCAAAGCTTATAATTAACCTAAGCTATGTATATCCTTATTCAAAACATAGCCTATTGTTTACCAACCAATCAATCCTTATTCAAAGCACTAGGCTCACAAGGGCCCACCTTTGACCAGTTCAGGCCCTTTCACACTCTCATTCCCCCATGATCAAAGCACTAGGCCCAATTTCACTCTCATCAAACCTTTTTCCACCTTCAAATTGTGAATCTCTAAGAATTCTATTGTTAAAAGACCTAAAATTTTATGGCCACTAAATCAAGGGTTAGGTTCATTTGATGGGGTTGTTTTTTGGTTGATGCTTATAGATAAGGATACCTTCCCATGGACCCCACCCCTACTGATTAGTAGGCATCTAAGTGGGTCCCATAGCTGGACTGCATGTTAAAAGCATATGGTCTATTTATAAGAGAACAATACCCTTCTTATTACTGGCTAGGAGCCTAGGATATCTTTTCCTACTTTTTAGTAAAGTCATAATCAATAACAAAGGCTCAACAATCAAACCTTTACTCACTATTGAATTAAATCTCTAAAAGATCTATGGTCAATTAACCATCAAATCTTAATGTCGTTGAATCAATCACAAGGATAATTTGATGGAGCTGATTTTTTCCCGTGATTCTCATCCATAAAAAGTCATTTCCATCCATCCTATCCACAGTAATAGAAATGCACCGAAGTGGGCCCTTTGAGCTGAACTACTTATTCACAGTATGCACTCATAGGATGATAGGAGGGTTGCACTTGCGCTATGCTTTTGTTCATCTTGGTGCGCCAGTGGGGTCATTTTGCTGTTCTTTCTTTTGATCATGATGGAATTGTTACACTGGCATCCAACAGCACAGTCGATCGCGTACTCAAGACTCCGAGGGCACGTTTGATAAACGATGAAGAATCCTCTATTTTGAGGATTCTCTCCATCTCCAAAGAAGACCACAATCCTCAAGTAGGATTCCCAATTAGAATTCCATGTTTGGATGGAGGGAGGATTCCTACAAATTAAAAAATGTATGATCTAATGGTAATAAATATTTTTATAAAAATCTCCAAAATCCATGAAAAATTAAGACCTCAACTTTCACCTCAAAGTTGTTTGTGGTCATCTAGAAAATCTAAACGGTTCAGATCGTGCAAAGGGGGCCCACAAGAATAAGAAATTAATATTTTAGTACTGGACGTTTTTGCAAATATCTCAAGATATGGTAAGGATCAACGGTTGAAATTTGGTCAAGTAGCTGTGTTTGACCTTCTAAAAATAACTATTGGTTCATATCATGATCGTAGGGCCCACAGGAACCAAAAAATTAAAAAGAAAGGACTGGTCTCCATCCCGGTTTTGGCCCAACAGACTTAGAATTTGGTCATCTAACGGGTTGGACATTTTTGCATATATCTTAAGATCTAAGATGAATCAACAGCTGAAATTTGGTGATATGGCCGTTTTGGATTGTTTAAACATTATTAACAGTTTAGATCTTGATTGTGGGACCCGAAAGATGTGTTAAAAAATACAAAAACCGGCCAAGACAACATTACCGTCTCGGTCATTGTTCAGACACTGTAGCTCCTCCTTTTCATTCATTCAAGGAGTCACTTGGTCGGGGGGGGGGGGGGGGTGGGGGGGGTGTTTACAAGCGTCAGAGACTTTCATTGAAAGAAAATGAGGATACAAAGAAAGCACGTGATCAAAAATATAGTTATCACATGGCATTAATAGGGGCTAAGATTACATTAATGACATTAATAACAATTTAAGGTAGAACCATTCAGAAAAAGAACCAAAAAGGATGCCAAAGCGCTTGTTTTTACAAGCCCACCAAATGGGGCCTTTCATTTTACGGGAATCTGACAAAAATTTTAAAAGCATGTAAGAGAGTAGAATTACGTGCCAAATACTCTTATTTTTCAAACCTATATCCACTGCGGACGTTTAATTTAGTTTAAACTTATAAACGTGAGATGTTAAACATGAAGATATATATTCTATTTAAACTGTTGCAATTTTCAATAGGCGGGTCTTACCTTAAAGCTTCACTCCATTCACTCACACAAACAAACAGAGGATCCGGACTCCTCTATTTCAGCCAGACCTTATCAAGTCATCCATTCCACCAATGAGCACGAAGCCAAAAAAAACGGCATCCATTACGATAATGACTCCTACCACCCATCTAATTAAAATGGTTAGGATTTAAAAAGGTGCCCTCTCACTTGCTTAAAATAAGTAGGCATCCAAACCAAGGTGTCTTTCTTCAATAATATTGGACTTGGTTTTGGCTAGTGCGCTTTCTCTGTAGATGGGCATTTCTCCAATGGCGTTTACCTTTCCTCTCATCTTCTCCTATCTCCCTGTCTTGACGGCAATCCTAATAATAATATTTCCTGTAGCTGAATCCTACACTTCCATCTTCAGCTTTGGTGACTCTCTAGCAGATACAGGCAACTTTCTTTATCTACGTGCCAACGACGATCCAAGAGTGGGTCAATCCCCATATGGACAGACCTACTTCCATCACCCCACAGGTCGTTTCTCTGATGGACGGCTCGTTATCGACTTCTTAGGTACCCTTTTTTTTTTTTTCTTTCTCTCTTTATCTCTTCTCTTTTACATGGGATGAAGTGAGATTGATGGTTGTTGGATGGATGTGAACAGCACAAGCTATTGGAATTCCTTTCCTTCCACCATATTTTGCATGCCCAAACGACTATGATTTTAGGAGAGGAGTGAATTTTGCAGTGGGAGGAGCGACTGCGCTTGACCCGGAATTTTTTGACGAGAGAGGGATTTATGTTGATACTAACTACTCTTTGGGACGTCAGATTGACAGGTTCAAACGGATTCTTCCTTCCATTTGCGCCTCTCCATCTGGTAATTTTAAAAACCTTCAATCAATTATATTACTCTTATTGGTTTGCTTACATGACCAGTCTATCTAGATTCTTCTGACCTTCGAAAAGGCTCTTTTTTACATTCCTGATGTCCACCTCATTTTCTTGGGGCATGTTTGGGTAACATGAACAGGTGAGGAATTCTCTCTAGGTTTTTTCAATTACGAGAAAACCCGCGTTTGGCTAAAGAGATGAAAGATGAGTGCAGATTTTTTAAATCCTCTCGGCCCATATAAAATCCTTTGTTCCACTAATTTCTCGATCTATGCCTCTACCTATCAAATTTTGCAAATCTACTTAGGTAAAGAAGCACCTTAGTTAAAAGGAGTGAGTGACTCCTCGGTGTTTCCCAAATTTAAAGTAACATAGTTTCGGGGGAATGATGCAATCCTCTTGATAGAGGATTTCTCTCTATTTACCACGCGTGCTTTTTTATGTTATGAATTATTTTCCCTTAAACATGCATTCCACTACAGCTTCATGATATTTGTGTGTGTATATAAAAGACGGTCTTGTCTTATTCATGTTTGGTTAAAGTTTAAGAATAGCTGGCCATGGCCCCATATAGCGAGCGTGCCTTTATTTTGAGCGCTAGGTTAGGCCCAGTGGGTAGTTGAATAAATTAATTGGTAGTACAGAAGATTTGGATTTCAACATAAAATAATCCAGTTTACCTAACTTTGAAAGCCATTTGAGACTTGCCAACCAAAAGGTGTGGTCATGAATACTGTCCTCTATAATGCTTTGACGTGGTATGGTCATTATCTTTTGATCGATTTAGAATCCTTTTATTTAGTCCTTATGCTACTTTATTAAGGAAAATGTTATCATGATTGATGTCACCCTTCAGATGATGTTAAAAATCTTATCACCATTTGAGACTTACCAACCAAAAGGTGGGGTCATGATTAACCTATATTACCGACCTTCGCTTTCATCAAAATTGCTAAAAATCTTTTGTCATCCTCCTTCAGGCACAGCTTGTGATTAAAAATAGTCATTTGTATAAAATATAGTTTATATCAGTCCGGCATTTTATATTATTCTATAAGAAAAGTTAGAAAAATTAATGTAGATGATGATGCTTGAACTAAGCAATTTGGATCACACAGCAGTGGGCTCCACATGTGTTGTATTAGATTAAGTGCGTGTTTTGCGGCGAAAGGATTATGCTATAGTGAGAAAAAAAAAAAAAGAAAGAGAGGATTATAATACAGAGATGAAAATTGTTCCAATTTTCCATCAAGTCCCCTATTTCATTGTTTAGTGTGACCTACTTTTCTTGTGAAAAAGGAAAAAAAAGGAAGAGATTTTCTTTGATTGAGAGGGTTTCGATCTCCTAGGAAAAGTGTTGCAACACATTTCATTTCTCCATAGAGCATGGAATTCTCTCGTTGCACAAACAGATACTAGGGTGTCAACTTTTTTTTTTTTTTTCTCAACACAAAGAAAAATGATCTACTGCCGATGTTGTCGTCGGACAATAGAAAGTAACATCTATTTTAATATGTATTCTTTATTTGATCCAAGTTGCTTATTACAAATGCCTCTTATGAACAAGGACTGACCTTGATTTTATTCCAACCATGTGTATGCAATTAATCATGCGTGAAACCTATCCACAGGTTTATGGCACTGTTTGAACTAGAAATGGGTGAGTTCCTTTATATTGTAGTTTTGTTGATATAAGCGACCATGCTAGACCCACTCGTCCAACTCAGTTGAATTTGTTTCACAGTATAACGCTGTTTGGTTAAGTGAAAGTCTACACGTCCCGGGATTTTTGTCCCGGGATGTGGCACGGCTCCCATGGGAGCATGGGATCCAACGGCTCCCATGGGGAGCCGTGCCACTGCCCGGGGACAAAATCCGGGACAAGTTGCACGGCTCTTTGGTTAAATCAAAATGGTAGGCCATTAGCCTAACCAACTGATGAAACGCCCCGGTACCCTTGAGGACATGGCAACATTGCAAATTTTTAGGAGGTTTTTTCGGTACGGCCACCATTAGTCATGGATAACCTTCCATTGTGACGAAATTTGAAAACATCCCCGAGACATTCTTTTTGGCAATGAAATTGCCTTGAAAAACAGAGACATAATAAGGTAGTTTTATTCGATATTATATAATCTAATTAAAATTTTGCGATATCGCAAAATAGTACCAGTATGAAAAACGTCATGGTAATTTTTTTCAACTTCCATTACAAGGTGGGATTATTCATAACTAATGATGGCCGTATGAAAAAAAAAGTCTCAATTTTTCAGAAATCCATAGAGTTTTGTTAAGTTTGCTTTCTCCAATTGAACAAGTCATAAGGACTGTCCTCATGGTTATGCAAATCTAGTGGGTAGCTTAACTCTAGAAGGTTGTTAGAGTTGTGTAGCAGATGAATCTAAGTTGTGTTTGCTCTGTCACCTAAGCCCATAATGCACTGGATGTGACTGCCGTATGGCTTAGTTGTTATCTTGTTTACTTTTATCTCTGAAAAAATTGTGAAGACTGCTTCTTTGCATGGAGGATTCTGAGGCAAAATTTCTTGGATTCCAGCATTTTTTTCTTCATCCACCATCCAACACCCCGCCGACTGTGACTGCATTACCAAGCAAACGGAGCACTTCAATCACTATATTGTTCGAATGAACCTTTCTTTCCCTTCTAGAAGTGGAATGGATAAATTGAAAGAAGGACTAAAACTTCATTTCGGTGCGTGGATACTTATCTTTCCAAAAAAAAAAAAAAAATCCTACTTATTGTAAATTATATCTTGGTCTACTACTATTTTCTATTAAGACACAAACATTTATACAATTATCATCTTAGAGCCTCACCAATAATCTATGCAGCACACTATATTTCACAATCTCGAGTAGGCCTAAATTAATTAGGCTCATCCCCAAACCGCAACTAAATTTGTAACCAAGGCCTAGCACCATCTAAATCGTAAGATCCATTTATCTAATTCATAAGGTCTTATTATTTTATTCTATGGGCAGATTGTCGTAAGATCTTAAGTGAATATCTTTTCCTCGTGGGAGAGATTGGAGGTAACGATTACAACGACCCATTCATCATGGGATGGACCATCCAAGAGATGCAACCACTTGTGGGGCCCGTAGTAAATGCCATCTCATCTGCCATCAAAGTGGGTATTCACTGAACAATATGATTATTCTTGCTAATCATCTGTACTTATTCATGATCACAATGATTTCATCCTCACATAATCTGATAATCTATTTTTTATCAACGCAGACGTTGATTGATCATGGGGCCACGACGCTTGTGGTCCCCGGAGACTTTCCAGTGGGCTGCTCAACAGCGTATTTGACTATGGCCCATAGCCACAACAAAGAGGATTATGACCCTATCACAGGTTGTTTAAAGAAGTGGAACGAGTTTACAGAGTATAAAAACAAACGCTTAATCAAAGAGCTAGATCGGTTGCGATATCGGTACCCTCATGCCACCATCATCTATGCTGATTATTACAATATTGCTATGCGTGTCTTCCGCTCTCCACACAAGTTTGGTGAGCTTCTATTCTCATCTCCTCATTTATAACATCTCTGATCTCCATTCTCATCCCCACAATCAAAGCCACTGATCTGGTGGGTCACCACATGCTATGGTGACTTATGGCCTTCTGGGTCCAATGATTATGGACTATGGGAGTATACGTAAATCATAGTTGTCAATTTCGTTACAGTCTAGCCTTCATTGTGAAATATTTCTGTATTTTTCAGAATTTGGAAATAACTTTTTGGAGTAACTTTTCGAAATAATAAAAATTAAAAAAAATTATATATGTCCATGTAAAAAATAGAAAAAATAAAAAAGAAAGATAAATTATGCATGTTCCTTGATATGGATATTGAAAAGAAATTAAAAAAAAAAAAAAAGATGATGAAAATTGTGTTTCAGACCACATGACTATAGAGAGACAATTCAATACTACAAACCAAAATTGACTACGAAATGGTCCGGAATTAACTGGAATTCAATCCGAAATTTTTTGAGCCACATTCCATTTCAACTGAAGTGGCCAAAATGAACTGAAATTGAAAACCATGATCTTAAAACCTCTTTGCCCCTTTATTTATGTTTTTGAGCCTTAGCCCTTTACATCGTTATAAAGTGCTTGACAGCGATGTTGGTAACAGGATTTAGCAAGGGGGCTCTCACAGCGTGCTGTGGAGGTGGAGGCCCCTACAACTTCAATGTATCAGCACCATGTGGCACGACGCAAGCTAAATCATGCAATGAACCGTCCTCGTATTTTAACTGGGATGGCATTCATCTAACAGAAGCTGCATATAAATGGATTGCCACTGGCTTGATGGAAGGACCCCATGCCATTCCTAACATCACCTCTGCCCATAGCTCTGTTTAGCAAAAATATTCTATGTATGCTTGCTTTTATCAAATTCACTGCTTGCTTACTACTCTTAGGGGACTATGTAGAACTTATATGATAAATCATATTCATCTTTTTCTTTTTATTTTTCTTTTCGTCTCTTTGGCTTGTTTTCTCTGTTTTTGTTTTGTTCTCTTCGCTATTATTTGCCTTGTAGTTGTATTCCTGTTTTTGGGCGGCTATTTTTGTATAACCCTCTATTACAATTCTTTTTGCAATTGAGAGATAAAAAAATTATTTATATTTGGAAGAAGGTTTGATGTGATTGATAAGGTTGACTGACTGTCAGTTGCAAGGCCTCTGCCGCCTTCCTTTTTCTTCTTAGTTTGCTGAAAAATACCTTAGTGGAACTTTTCTGAGGGCTGTCGTACTTTAGATAATCTTTGTACCCTATCACTTGTGTTTTTTCTTAAGACGTGAAGTATGAAGTTCATGGAATCATTAGCTTTTATGTCAACGTAGAGAATTCAAGGTTGTGCCTGCGTGGCGGCATCATATGTCAAATTGGAATGATGACCACAAATTATACTTTACACGTAGCATTGTAACTTTCTTATATTTATCATTGAAAAAGCCTATTTGTCCCGAACATTGGACCGATCTTTGAACCGGTTCCAATGTTTAGGACCATTATCATGGATGATAATGGTCCAAAGATCGGTTCCAACGTTCGGGACAAGTACGTAGCCTCCCTCTTTGTCATTGGGTGTAAGAACGTTTGACATAAATAAAATTTTGCATTTAAGTTAATAAGATCATTGTTGATTAATATTGTGTAAGTTGTACAAGTATGTTCATATTAAAAAAGAAATAAGTTTGGCATTTTTCAATACCTTATTTTGAAGATACCTATATTAAAAGTTGTGTATTATCATTCTTGAGCATAATGCTATAACTTGGCATACAAATAAGATTGAAAACATGCGGGGTTCACTGCAGCTTCACTATGGACCTAAAGCAAGACCTACTTCTTAGAAAAAAAAAAAAAAAACTAAGCTCAGACCCCACTTCGATTTATCCAACTAGACTCTGAGTTGCCTGAGCTATTAAAAAATATTCAAAAAACTTGTTAAAATAGCCTTGAAGCTTCTAAATTCAGACTAGTAGCCTTGTGACTGTAAACTAAAGCATCTAGCAATTGTGCTATAATTTTTTCTTTATGGAAAGGTTTGTAATATCATTTCCAAAGAAGAAACAACAAAGAACAAAATAATGAGAAGGAAGATCACAGTCACTTACAGTTCCCACGCGGAGGGGATCAAAACCAAAAGACCTCAAGCACCCAACTGTGCTATAAGTTGTTAGTCATTTTAATTCTTATATGAATACTATTAATTTGTAATCTGTTTAATAAATACTGTATACAAGTATGAAAATACTACTAATTACCAAGCCCCTGTGCACTCAGGATCCGTGATTCCCCCATCAAATGTAATAACCATCTCGTACATGGAAATCAAACATAGCTATCATCCAGTCTAAATGTACAATCATACAGAAGTGACTTGGATTCTGCTTGTTTGCATGGAATACACAGGAGTTGAATGTGTAGGAATTCATGGTCAAATGAACTTCAGAGATGGATTATTTGGAAGCAAGGGGTGATGGATATAAGGGCAAGATGTAGAGAATACCTTGACTTTCCTAGTATTTTAATTACTAGGGCGATAATTGAGTATTTATCAATATTTTAAAACTCGGCCGACTCTGATTCAACTAGTCCTACTTGAATCCCCATCCTAACACTAATGTCTTCTTATTTTGTTGGGTTTCTTCTTCTCTCTCTCTCTCTCTCTCTCTCTCTCTCTCTCATGGCTTTTGAATTTCTATTATTATCAAACCCCAAGCAATTCTCCATAACCTCTCATGGCTTCAAATTAATCTTTTGAATATTTCACAACAGCTGATCAAGGTTTGGTCTTTTACTTGATTTTGAAAAATTCATATTTGGAAAATTTGTAATTCTCCAAAAGCTTGTCCTTGGGGGTAGAATTCCTGAATCATCCTCTTGGTCGAAGCATCTAAAAATGCTTAAGGGGTTAGAATTTAGAAACACCAAAAGATAAAAGTGACTTTTTACGTAGTTGGAGTTCTAGCAAAGAAGCATGGAATTTGAAAATACAGGGGGAACAACTATCACCTCATTGTCTAGAATACCCTAGCATTACAAAAATTCCTATCAAGAAGTCTGCCAAAGAAACAGGGCCTAATTCTCTTTCTTTTGCCGTGTCTTTAAGAAAATCCTATCTCCATGTCTATTTTTCCAACCCATCTTTAATACCACTAATCATCCTTTCTTCTTAAGTTTCCCAATTTTACCTCTATCCTGCAACCCATTTTAAATTTTGTGTGGCTACACTACCAACTCACCTTCTTCCCAAGAAAAACTGAAAATTGGATCTAGACTTGACTAAATCAACCCCCATGAGTAGGGGGGCCAAGTTTAGTGTTCTTTTTTTTTTTCTTTTTTTTTTTTTCTTTTTTTTTTCTTTCTTTTTTTTAACACCAGTATTCATTTTATATTTCTTTAATTCAATTTTCTTCAAAAAAGAGATTATTTAATACTTATTAAAACACAAAGTCCATGAATACGCAGGAGTTCAACTCCATAAAACGTTCTACCAAAACAAACTCCACGAAACAAACAGGGCATTGGAGGAAGCAGCAATACGGGAGTAGCAGTTGATATGCCATTTCCTACCGTGTAATCGTGCCTCTGCATGTGCCTGTGCATGTGCATACATCATTCTAATGTACAATGGCTTCAGCCAATGGAAGAGGTAGCTCAACTAACCACCTAACCCTGACAAAAAGTGAAACTCGCGGAGCATTCAAGCTACTCTCTTCTGTAGTAGTTCAGAATAATAAAAGCAGTGCACCTGTGGGCTCCAGAATCTGATCCTCCCTAACATAACAATTAACAACAGATAGCCGTGCTACGTAGCTTGGATTTTGTTCTGGGCTCTGGCATGGCTCCCAGGCTCTCTTGGGATCCAACATCTCCCATGAAAAGCCGTGCTAGAGCCCGGGACAAAAATTCCAGGCTCTGTAGACTTTTTTTTAACAACAGTTTGGGACCAGGTTCGGTCAAGTTCCATCTGTACCTTGGACCCACCACAGTTAATAATTGGGATGACTTTGAACAGGGGTCCAGGTTGGCAACAAAACAACTGGCATTGACCCGAACCATTCAAAAGTACATGGTGGACTTTTATAAAAAAAAATCTGATTCAAATTCATCCAGAAACCCACACTAGATGGTTGGTCTTGACCCGTCAGCAATATATAATAAAGGTTACAACAAATTCGGCGCAACCAGAGCCTACTCATTGAATGGCGTCTTCTCCATTTTGCTGTGTCTTCATCTTCTGCATCCTCCAAACAGTCTCTGGGTCTGGACTCTACAGATCAATTCTCAGCTTTGGTGACTCCTTTGCAGACACTGGAAACTTTCTCATCTCAGTACCCTCGTATACCTACCTAGCCAAGCTCCCCTATGGTCAGACCTACTTTGGACATCCAACTGGCCGGTTTTCTGATGGGCGTTTGATTGTTGATTTTATTGGTACTATTCTCCTTCTTCCCATGCTTTTTATTCTTGTCTCTGTGCTTGGTAACCAATTTGTCAATATTGTCATATATGGATTATTAGTCCCGGTCCCTTCTTACTTGGTGAAAATGCTGTTTGTCCCTAGTGGGGGGTACTCATGAGATGGGACACTGTTCCAACATATGATTGTTCTCAGTAATATGATCAATCATACGGTTGCTAATGGGTTCAGGTCAAGGGTTATGTCCATTCCAATCATAGATGACTGTGATAGTCCAATCGTAGATGACCCCTTTGTCGAACATTTGTGATATATCTGAACTTAATGGATTCTCTAGAACTAGGGTCTATTTGACTTAAAATTGATCCAAACATCTTGACTATTTTAGACTGTTTGGGAAACTCTATTCACTTTATGATTGAATCAACAGTATAGACTACTTTTCTTTTCTAGAAAAAAATAACTAACAATAGGGAAGGTAATCCACTCACACTGCAATGTCTAAAGCAATTGCAGATTTCTTTTCCTTCTCCTTTTAAATGTTAATTTGCACATAAAACTTATACTATATGACAAGTTTTGACTATATTACTTTTGCTATATGACAATTGAAATGCTTGCTAATGTAACTTTTACCATACACAAGTTTGCTTTTTCAATTAGCTTGAGAGATGCTATTTGTTTGGTTAATAGTCTATCTGTAAAATACTCTTAGCGAAAGAGCTCTATTTCAAACAAATCTAATATTCGAACGAACTCTCTTTTGAACAGATTATAGATTTCAAACAGGCACTTATTATTTTATTTTAATTTGATGAATGTAGCGGAGGCATATGGCCTACCTAACTTGCCACCATATCTAGCAAGCCTTCATCAACATAGAGTGCATTCTCAGCAAGGAGTGAATTTCGCTGTGGCGGGAGCCACGGCTCTGGATCCAGCCTTCTTCCAAGAGGGAAATGTTACCACTAAAGTGAGGTCAAACGATTCCCTGAGTGTTCAGATGGGCTGGTTTGAGCAGTTCAAGTCATCCCTTTGTCAAACGACCCAAGGTCATGTACATTTTTAGTCTTTTATTCCAATCTCAAGTATCACCTCTCATCCCTCTTATAAATAATCTTGCTAACATGGTTCTTTGGACATTCAGAGTGCACGGATTATCTTGGTAAATCACTGTTTCTTTTAGGAGAAATTGGCGGTAACGATTATGACTACTCACTCTTTCAAGGACTAAGCATTGCAGAGGTCCGAACTTTTGTACCCAAAGTCGTCCAAGCCATCTCCGCAGCAACCAGTGTAAGAGCTCATTAAACAAATAAACTTCATATCTGTGATTGTTTGGAAAACACCCAAAGCAAAGCAATAGGATTTTATTCTATTAGATGGTGGCTAATGCTCTTCGATCATCCCACTAAATTCTACATAAGATCAGCAGACATGCAGGTGGACTTAGGCACAGCCACGCAGGTGCGGTCGCACCTGTTAAACCATGGCGCGCTTACCCTCAAAACCCACATGCAAATCCTCGGTTTGCCTCCAAACCAAACTATCTATTAAGATTCACACCCATCAAACGAAAATCCTAGGTCCCCCTCTAAACAAAGATCTACATGAAAGTCTTGTTGAATTAATGCACTTTATGTCATGCATGGAACTTTAGAATTGTTGGTTCCATAGTAGAGAGATACATGTCTATTTGTTTACTATACGTATAAATTTGTTTAAAGCATAACAAGGTTTCATATGTATATGGATTTAGGTAAGAATGAATTTGAATTTAATGTAATGCTTGTCAAAACTCCATGCATGGGAGTGAAGATGAACATTTTAGTATATGAATATAAAGTGTGTGTGTGTGTGTATATATATATATATTCTTTTTTGCCTCGTACATGTGTGTGTGTGTATATATATATATATCCTTCTTTGCCTCGTACGTTTATGTAGAAGTCTCCAAGAGTTTACATGTACGTCTTTCAATCCAAACAACTTAAATCATGAGCCAATTAAGGATTGTGTTGATGGTAACCCAAATCATGGTCTTGCTGAGGCAATGATGGGAGCTCGGTCCAGTGGGCAAACTTGCAATCTGACTGTTTTTCCTGAGAGGCTGGAAATTGGATTGATAGATTATTTACCATCCTTTGATTTTTTTTTTTTTTTTTTTTTTCAGAGACTGATCGAGCAAGGGGCAGTGGATCTGGTGGTGCCTGGAATTCCACCGATTGGATGCTTTCCTTATCATCTCACTATATTTTCCAGCCCCAAAAAAGAAGACTACGACCCACGAAATGGATGCTTGAAGGCTCTGAATGGTTTCTCAAAGTACCACAACTCCGTCTTGCAAACTGCTTTGGAGAAGCTTAGGCAAAAATACTCACATGCCAATATCATCTACGCTGACTACTATGGCGCTGCCATGAGATTTTTCCACTCCCCAAAGCATTTTGGTCAGCTCTAGCTGCTTCTTTTTCTTCCTCCTTGTGTCTCTTCTTCCTCAATGATTGACCTAATGACTACTAATTGGTTTGTTTGTGATGCAGGATTTACTAATGTGCATTCAGCTTGTTGTGGACAAGGTGGGCTATATAATTTCAATGGGTCAGCTCTATGTGGTGCCCCTACATCAACGATCTGCGCTGATCCATCGACATTTGTTAGTTGGGACGGTATCCATTTTACTGAAGCAGCCTCCCGGATCATAGCCAACGGCATGCTTGAAGGACTTTACACAACTCCTCCCATGACACTCCCTCATCAAGAATTCAACCATGGCTTGTAATGTATGTGCAGACAACAGCATGTTTGTAGCAGTAGCAGTAGTGAGATGATACAATATGTACCAGTGGAGATTTTAAATAGCCAATTCTTTAGAAATGATAAGTCAAGTACTCTGGAGCCGTTTTAATGGTCCATGGCATTGATACTCTTTAACAGTCCTGCCATAGCTATTGTAAAAAAAAAAAATAAGAGTCATTTCAAATGGTTATTACGTGCCTTACCATGTATCTTCATTATTTATGGCTGCAAGTTTGGATTAACAAGCTTTCCTCTGTTTTTTAATATCACATAGGGACATTAATATACCTTTGCAAGTCGGATATATTATAATAAGGATGAGTTCATATTTTATACCAGGATTAAATTATATTAGATTTAGAATCTTATTAGGATTAGAATAGATTATATTTATGATATAATTAATTTTTTTTAATTATAATCCTGCTTGATCTGTCTTGTGTTGCCAACCCTCACTTTGACCATTTCTGCTTGGGCCACGTCAAAACTTCTATATCACTCCTTCCCATTGCAATCCTTCTTCATTGTCCTTCATTTTCCTCCCTATGCAGTGTGTGTGTGTGCGCGTTTTTGTTCCAATGGAAAATAATGTAGTGAATTTATCATTGTGTCGTTCTTAAATTTTTTTTTTTAAAAGAACATTAGCAAAACTCGACATCAATTACAGGGTACAAGAGGAAGTTGAAATCTAGCTATTTACAAAAATTAAAGAAAACATTTTGATTGGATCTTTTCACCTACAGCCACCTTTTTTTTATCATTTATTTTATAGCCTTAGATTATAATATCACAATGTACCTAATATAATTTTATGTATACAGTTTAAATCCATATGCCTGGGAGCTCAATGTGCCCAATAAAATTTGCCTGTTCTGTATTTTAAAATTCCATTACAGAGGCAGAGGATCACATCTTGTAAAACTGAACTTCTCGAAACACGCTCACTGCTGTCTCCTCTTGGTTCTCCACCTTCTTCTTGCATTCACCCTTTCTTCAGTCTCTCGATCCTATCAACTCGATCACACATCCACAGACTCGACACAATATATTTGCTTGCTGCTTGGTCACAGCACAGTCACCAAGTTACCTCTTGAAAATCCAATGTAATATTGACACACAATGCAATGGATGTAGATTCTGATGGGCCTTGAATGACTGGCATATCTAACAAAATTTATAGCACCATAAGAGGAATGATGGATGGATGGTCCACCAGTTACTTGAAAAATGCAGATATTTTAATTATTCATCTGTCTACTGTACAATGGTAAAATGGTAAAAAAAAAAAACTGCTGCATATTAGCTATCCTGATAACACTGCCTCTCTGAGCTTACTTGAAAATTACTGTGCCTTGGTGTTAAAATAGATTCTAAATTAATATTTATTCAAAGAGTTTGTAAAGAGGAATCATGTAAATTTTAGGACCTTCATGTGAAGTCACATCCCCAGGCACAATGTAACTCCAATAAAATTCCAACTAATCTATAGTTCTAAACTATTTTATTACATAAAAACAAAATGACATGTTCTAAAACAATCAGTGCATATTTGTTGGGCATTAGACCGAATGCCTCATGATTTCCCACATTTTCCCTTGGTGGTGGCTCATTGGCTAACCATTGGATTTACAAGAGATGGTTAGGCCCTCTTTCCCTGTCAAAGAATCCTTCATTTTAAACATGAACAAAGGAGTAGATAACCGACTAAACCTGAACAAAACAGAAGCTCATATAAAAATACTATTTACACAAGATCCATGTGCTCCTACCATGGTAATAATCAAGTGACAATCAGAATCCATGATTCCTGCATAAAAAATAAACTCCATTGAATGGCTCTACCAACCAAGCGTACATTTGGTGAACCACATTCATCTCATCTTAGGACATCCCCTGGTAAGTGGGTCATTCTCAGAAAAGGGAAACAGAGCTAATGGATGGCAAATAACCGTCCAAACAGAAATCAAACATGACATATATCATCCAATCTAACCTGTACAAGGGACTTTCTGAGCAAGGATCAATACAATGGATTGTAACTGTACTTGATACGCAATTTTACTACACTATTTGTACATACTTCATTCTAATTTACAACAACTAGGCCCGTAGATAGACTTCCTCTGGTAGCTCACCCAACTTCGTACCTAACCCAAATCCCCTCAAATTAAATAATAATAATAATTAATTGAGCTCGAGGCTATTCCGTCGAATATTAAAAATAAAATCACTAATCTCAGATCAACAAAAAGTGAACTCTCCACCTCTATCAGCTGCAGCAACAGACCTACCCATTTAAAGATTGGGTTCGGATTAGGTCAAGTTGAGCCAAGTCTTTGGACCCAGCCCATTACGTATAACTGGGATTAGGTTAAACAGGGGTCTGGGTCAGGTAACAGAACAAATAACATAGACCTGGGACCATTCAGCTGGACATGTTGGAATGTTGTAAAATAGATTTCTCATTCAATAAGAAGGCTAATGTTATGTACATGATACTGCACTAGCACTGCAATATAAGACTTTTGAGACAAGACAATATCCAATTCATGTTAAAACAAATTTAGCTTACACTCAGATAGACCCACAAAGTATTCTCCTTCAATGGCGTCTTCTCAATTTCATTTAGTCTTCATCTTCTGTGTCTGCAGCTTCTGCATCCACCGAGCAGTCTCTGGCTCTGGTCCCTATAGATCCATTTTCAGCTTTGGTGACGCCCTAGCAGACACTGGAAATTTTCTCATCTCTGGCCCTTTTGGATATCCCTTCGTAGACAGGCTCCCTTATGGTCAGACGTACTTTGGACATCCAACTGGTCGATTTTCTGATGGGCGTCTGATCGTCGATTTCATTGGTACCATTCTCCTTCCTCCCATGCTTTTATTCTAGTCTCTATACTTGGGGGTTACTTTCAATCTTACTTGTCGATATATCATATATGAATTATTAGTTTCAGATCTCCCCTTACTCTGAACATGCTATTTATCCCATATCATTGCAAGTATCATACTCATGAGATGGGGCATTGGTAGAAGAACCCAACATTTGATTTTTATCAGTCAATTGACCAATCAGTTGCTAAAGGGTCAAGTATATTCAATGAATACCATATGTATATGATAGACAATGGACACTACCATCATCATAGAGAATTGATAACCCCTTGTTGGATTCTGTGATTTTAAATTAGTGTACTTAACTCTAATGAATGCAGCGGAGGCATATGGGCTACCAAAGCTGCCACCATATCTAGCAAGCCTTCATCATCATAGGGTGGATTTTCGCCAAGGAGTGAATTTCGCAGTGGCGGGAGCGACGGCTCTGGATCCAGCCTTCTTCCAAGAGAGAGATATTGCCACTGTCATGTGGACCAACAATTCGCTGAGTATTCAGATGGGCTGGTTTGAGCAATTCAAGTCATCCCTTTGTCATACAACACAAGGTTATTTCTACCCTTCATTAGGCAAATTCTAATCTTATCTCTCTAAATAAATCTCGCTAACATGGTTTTGTACACATGCAGAATGTGCGGATTATTTTGCAAAATCACTGTTTCTTGTGGGAGAAATCGGTGGTAACGATTATAACTATGCATTCTTACAAGGTCTAAGCATTGAACATGTCCGAACTTTCGTACCCGAAGTAGTCCAAGCTATCGCAGCAGCGACCAGTGTAAGAGCTAATTGAACAAAATCTAAAAAAAAACTGTGATTACAATGTGACCTCTATTGAGAGTCACAAAATTATATTAATGGATAATTTACCATTCTAGGATTTTTTTTTTTTTTTTTTTTTGGTCTTTTTCTTCTTCAGATCTTGATCGAGCAAGGGGCAGTGGAGCTGGTGGTACCTGGAAATCTGCCGATTGGATGCTCTCCTGGTTATCTGACTCTATTTTCCAGCTCGAAAAAAGAAGACTACAACCCAAGAAACGGATGCTTGAAGGCTCTGAACGGTTTATCCAAATACCACAACACTTTCCTGCAGGCTGCTTTGGAGAACCTAAGGGAAAAACACCCACATGTCAAAATCATCTATGCAGACTACTACGGTGCTGCCATGAGATTTTTCAACTATCCACAGCATTTTGGTCAGCTTCTTCTTCTACGTCCTCTTGTCTCTTCTTGCTCAATGACTGACCTATTAATTACTAATTGATTTGTTTGCAATGCAGGATTTACTAATTTGCATTCAGCTTGTTGTGGAGGAGGTGGGCCATCTAATTTCAATGGGTCAGCTCTATGTGGTGCCACAGGATCAACGGTCTGCATTGATCCCTCGACATTTGCTAGCTGGGATGGTATCCATTTAACTGAAGCCGCCTATCGAACCATAGCCGATGGTATGATTGAAGGGTTTTACACAACTCCACCCATGACATTCCCTCATCAAGAAATCCACCATCGCTTGTAACGCAAGTTCTAGACATCAGTCTGTTGTAATGATCATCTACTAGCACTGGATCTTGTTCAAATACAAAATGTAGGCAAGAAAATTAGGGAGGAAATAAAATAAAAATAAGTGGATGAGGCAGATTAATGTAAGATTGATTTAGAGAGAAAAATATTTGTAGAACAGGGGATTCATGACCCCTTATGTACTTGGGGATTTTGATTAGGCACTTATTTTCTAATCTATGGCATATGCTCCTACATAGTTTAATCCGAGACTGCTAGCATAATTTGCTGGTAGGGACATTTACTGTTATAGGATATATATAGTTCAGGCCCTACTCAGCCTAGTAGAAGTTGGCCGTGCTTCAATATAACATGGTGTATACTGGCAATAAAAAATCTGAACCTACATCTATAGAAACTGCTGTTCTCACTACATATCTTCTTGAGATTGAAAAAGATATATTATGAGATTGTGACCCTTTCTGCGGCGTCATTTTGGATCTCTATCTGCAATTTTAGCTTTTAGGCCTTCCAAGAGTGTAAGCAGTACATCACCATACACACTAACGCAAGTCCCTCAAATCAGCACTACAGCGAGGGATTAATCCCTTTGTTGTTTCTGTAGAATGGTTCACTCCTTAAATCAAAACTGCTAAAGACCGCTCTCCTCTATTTTATCATTGGAAAGATCCTGTGTCCCATTGAAATATGGCTAGATTGATCACATTAAAAAAAATTATTTGCACCTTGGATTTTTTTAGAAAATGATTCTGTTGGGCAGAGGCATACCACAATGTCGCTCCTTGCAACCACTCTAAAAATAGGCCCGCGGGCGCGATGTAGAACGTTATATGAAATATTGAGTTGTGTCTTTTTAATCACTAACTGGTTTTGGAAGGAATAGTAGCTAAGTGGGTGCATAAGATCCTACAAGTGGTATCAGAGCTCTAGGTCACAGGTTTGAGTCGCGGGAGCACCATCGTGAGGGAGGATTGTTGGGTAGAGGTGTGCCACAAAACCAATTGAGCTACCACTTATCCAAAAACCAATTGGTGATGAGAAACGGCACAACAATGGTTTTATGGTGAGGGCGAGGGCTCAACTACAATTATGACTGCTCAAGAGTGAGGGTGGACGTTGCGACTCTTGCTGCGCAACTCGCAAAACGCGTATCTCGTTAATCGAATACCCAACCTACCAGGCTCTGATATCACTTGTAAGATCTTACACCCCATTGAGCTACCACTTATCCCAAAACCAATTGGTGATGGAAAACGGCATAACAATGGTTTTATGATGAAGGCGAGGGCTCAACTGCAATTATGACCGTTCAAGAGGGAGGGTGGACGTTGACCTCAACAGATTTCAATAAAACGAGTTGGTTGCTTCACAATATTTTTCAAGGCTTTTTTTATATTTGTATTCGTTTGTTTTACACACAGTCGATCAAACAGTTGACCGGGACTGACATTCTGGATGTATGATGATAATAATAATAATAATAAAAAAAAAAAAATTGAAAAATAAGAAAATGGGATATTTTGAGCAGTCTGCAAAGAAGTTTTTGAGTTTTGTGAAAGAAATGTAGCAAGGCCCCACTTGAGATCATGGCCCTTTGTTTAACGGGAATAGGAGGAGTTACAGCTAGAGAGGTTATAGTCGCATGGGATAAGCTTTCCGAAGAGGACATGGGGCATAACATTTTTTAGAAAAATGTGGGGAATATTGAGTTCGGATCCTATGTTTCGATGAAATAGAGAGCTATTGTTTCATCCAATCAAGATATGCTCATCTTTTCTTTTTCTTCTATTCAAAGAAGCATTTGAGATGGTGCATAGGCTGGCATAAAATTGTACATAGTTAGTAAATTATAATTGGATGACACAGTACCACCATATTTCAATGAAACAGGGAATCTGGACTTGGAATGAGTTACATGGTAAGGGATTAGTTGCATGTGAGAGACAGAGAGAGATATTTGCATGGAGGGATTCACGTGAACGTGGCTATCTTGCTATCTTTTGTTTGCATTTGATCCAATTGTAGGTCCTCTTATATCACGAGTGCCAGCACTTGCATTATCATGGGCCCCACTTTTAGTGTCATTTGGAGGGGGACCCCACTTTTAGTGTCATTTGGAGGGGTTCGTCTACAGAGAGTAAGTCATCTCCTCTGGTAGCATATCCTCAAATTCTACTTTAATAGAATTGGGCCCATTGTAAGATTGAATATATGATTGAAACATGATTAAACTGGGTTCATCTAGCACTCTAGAGTGGGAATGGTGCAGGGAGAATACCATTTCATGGATTGCCTCGGATCCATTACCAATTAATTTTGTGCAACAAATGTCAGATCAAAAATGTCTTACTGAAGCTGACCCAAAGAAATAACAAGTCACATCCTCCCTCACAAATTATATGTTAGTGAAGATCTCTCTCTCTCTCTCTCTCTCTCTCTCTCTCTCTCTCTCTCTCTCTCTCTCTCCATTTGTATATTTTATATATTGTTATTTATAAAATGCACTCCCTATCTTTCACAGCCTAAATTAAGAGAAGTCCTCACAAAAGAAGACAGAGAGAAAAAGAAGAAGTGAGTAGTATTTAGTGGTTTTGACATATTTATCATCTTTAAATTCGATCTTTTCATTTTCACGACCAAAACCCAGATAATTTAACCAGAGTCGCTTGACTCTGGTCAACATTCTTTCAAAACCTTTCCGTTTCTGTATAATACACTTTTTGCAACTAATAAGTGGATTTAGGATTTATTTTTAATACAACATGAAAATGACGTTTTCTAAAAAGTATATGAACATCTGACCACCATTTCTCAGACTCAGTCACTTGAAAAAATTTCTCCCACATATGCTGCATGAAAGCCATGATATCATGGGAATTATCAATTTTGATTACGCACCCTATTCCTATGATGTCATTGGATTTATCAGTTTCGATTACATACACCGTTTCCATGATAGCATGGGATTTGGATCAAAAAAGTGAAGCAAAAAAATATTAATTAGAGTCAAGCGACTCTAGTGACATTATCTAAATTCCAGTCATAAAATTGTAAAAATCAATTTTAAGGAGAGTTAATATGTCAAAACCCCTAATATTTATGCAACTCTCTATACTCCTAATCATAGTCTCATTTTATTCACTGTTGGAGATTTTTAGGTTTTTTTTGTAAGTATTCAACATTGGACTTACACAACAACACACAGGTATTTGGCTTCTTATTAGAAAATATCCAACATAATGGCAACAAGCCCAATCATATGCTTCTTACTGGGACGTTGCTTATTTTAACTCATAATAAGAGGATCGGATCACCCTCACCAACACTTATTTTTAGCATCTTTATTCAGTAGATAATCAGCAGTCCCATCCAAATTCAGTTCACCCCACCATCTTCACCCTCATAGTCATCGAGTTGCCAAGAGCCATCATCAGATTGCACCATGCCCTTATTTTTCTCAATCCACCATGAAACAGGGGCAATACCCTTATTAACCTTCAAGCCGTCAATACCCTTATTAATGAGCGACAAATCACGCTTCACTACTAGCTTAAAGTCACCTTGGCCTTGTGTTCCTGCAATTCCATGCATATAAACCTGCAAGTTATGCGCATTTTGAGTTGCATCTTTCAGGTAGGGAGATTTTGAAGCATTGATGAGCAGCTCCTCACCCACTTCTGCGTAAAATAATGGTACCCCGGGGACAATGTCATCGTTGTTTCTGATGCGCAGCAGGCGAAGATCTTGCAAGCTGTTGAAGGCCTTTTTGAAGTCATCATCTCCTACGCGAGGGCTGGCGAGGACAATGGCGGTGACTGGGCATGACTTGTTGGGGAGATCTTTGGGCTTGTTCAGGCCGTGGGAAGCAATGTCGGCTGCATTTAGAGTGGCCAGGGCTGCACCCAAGCTGTGGCCAGTTACGGTTATGCTGATATCCTCGTTCTTGTACGTTTCCACTAAACTGCTTACCGCGCTTAAAACCTGTGAATTATCACCAGTTCAACTAGCGAGAGGAGCAACCCAAGTTTATATAGAATTATATATGGGAGGGCGAACCCGATCGAATCTGAATCTTGTCCAACCTAGTCAAAACGAATCTGACAAGTTTTCTGCTGAGAGTGCAATTTGGGTTGGGGTCAAGTTAACTTGGATCGAGCACCCACCAAATTGCACTATATAATTCATTTTTAAAAAACCGTACATAGATTTAGCTTAATGTGATAAAAAAAATTCCAAATATCCAACCAAGAGGGCTGAGACTCAAGAGTGACCCAGTAGAGGAGGAGATAGATCCCACTTCATATGGAGAGAACCTGCTGATAAAGGACTACGGTTTCTTCCTCTTTCGGAGCTAGAGATTTTAGTATCGACTTCTGTTTCTCCTTTTTTGAGGAATCGAAAGTCAAGTCCACTAGTGCTACCACTTTGGTGTTTATCTAGCTTCCCTTTGGGGCCGAAGAGACGAGTCCAACTCAAAGGATTAGGAACCCTTAGATAGCAAAAAGAAAAAAAACTACTGATAAAAGAAAGGGAACTAAGGAATCGATCCCTAGGCAATGAGATGAGATATATACTATGATTTCTATGATACATTATACCATGATTAATTTATACAGTCCATTATGTATATACATGTGTTCATTTATATATAATTTGTGGGCATGTAGTTGTCTGGCATTAGGAAGGTTTAAGTGAGGGGTGAAGGAGTGGACGCCTGGTTTTCTCTCTTAATTGGGTGGGCCCACATTGTCTAGCTGTGGGTCCCACTACCTCTGGATGATGATGTTAATAAACTCATGACTACATTGAAGAAGATTGATTGATGCTTTTTGTATGTATATTATGAAAGGGCTGAGGTGTATTTATCTGGTACGATACCTATGCTAACCTTGATTGGTCTGAAAAGGATTTTTTTTTTTTTTTTCCTTTTGGTAGGGTTAAATACAGATATTGATGACTTCTCTTTTACTCTTTAGTACCAATACCAAACAGGATGACTTCTCTTTTCTGTTTAGTACCAATACCAAAAAGAGTATGCATGGCCTGCTCTTTCTCTGTTTAGTACCAATGCCAAAAGGAATTATTTCTTTTTCTAAACAGAGTATGCCATGATTTACATGCTATAATTGTCGCAGATTACATTACATGACTTGGTGCAGATTGAACTGACCTTGTCTCTTGCAGATTTGTATAAATCCAGAAAACCCGAATGCGCCAGTGGCACACCAAACAAAGAGAGAGAAGATGAAGCAAATATCTCAGAAGCCGGAACCAACACAACTCCAATATCCTCAACCCATTCCAGTTTTCTAACCGTTCCCCTCCATGCAATCACAATATCCCTCCTACCCAACTTCTCCTTCCCTTCATCCGTGGCCACTGCCACAAACCCCATCCAATTATTCTCCTCAAACCACAGAGCTTTCGCTGTCGTATCAAAGAACTCAGTCACCTGGTATTTGTACTGGTTTCCTTTCACAAGCCCCGTCTTCTCGAACAAGTCCTTCTTTGAGTATCTGCATTTACCCTGGTTATTGGATGCCGACTCGTTGTTGAAGGCATCACCAGTAACGTGAACCAGGTCGCCATAGATAAGGAGGTTTTGTCGAACATCGATGTCGAGAGGATCAAGCAGGCCGTCCCAGTGATCGCTGCCCATGATCTCCCTCCATCTTTCAGCAATGCTGCCAGCCATTTCTCTCAGATGAATCAGATGTATTTGCAGTTGGAGGAGGGATTGGATTGCTCTCTATTTATGGCCACACCAATATTGCTTGCTTCCCGGGTTGAGCTATGGGACTTTTAGTACATGGACCAGTGAGTTATGGACAGTGGTTGGATATATTGTTGGATTAAATGGGCGTGGCCCAGATGACCAGAAGCCCATTAATGATCTTTAATCATACCTACTTGTTTGTACGTTTAAGAGGAGACCGAATTATTTTGAGCTCACTTGCCAACAAACTCATAATGGGCCGAGATTAAATGGTTAGATGATAGTTGAGGGGTTAATGATTTCTTGATGTGTAAGAATCTTTTATAAAATGACACCTTGGGTAACTCTTTTTAGTTAATAGTTTCTTGGCCTCCATCACTAAGTAAGAAAGAATAGCAAAGGTAAATGAGTTGTAAACCCCACGTGAGTTTCAAGCCTTTGTCATTTCAAGGAGCTTTTGTCACTTCAAAGAAAGAGCTATGAAGTCAGGTAAGCTCCTCCCAATTCTCAGATTATTCATGTTTACTTTATTGTGTCAATTGGATTAGACTTAAGGAGATCCTACTGTGGGTTGAGAGATCTTAAGCTAACATATATTTAATAATATTGATTGTGGGTCGAATTAAGAATCAAAATATGACAAGTTTGTATTAGGGTATTGATCTCTGTGCTTTTCCATTCAACTCAAAACCACTTAAATACAAGAAGGAAGATCTCAGAGAACCGTGAGAATCTCCTAATTACATGCCTAATTATAGGAAACCACCTAAAATAACATTGACCACCCTAATGTAGAAGATTATGCAAATCCCTAAATATTTGCCTAAATATACACTTAACACCTCCCCTCAAGTTGGAGCAGGAGGATCATAAATGCCCAACTTGGCAAGAAGAAAATCAAACTGTTGTTTACCCAAAGCCTTTGTAAAAATATCAGCCAACTGCACCTTCGTCGGAACATAAGAAGGAGCAATGAGACCATCTTGAACGGCATCACGAACAAAGTGACAATCGGCCTCAATGTGCTTCGTACGTTCATGAAAAACGGGATTTTGTGCAATGTGAATCGCAGATTGACTATCACAAAACAAAGGTATACCTTGGGGATGATGCACGCCCAGGCTCAACAATAGACCCTTTAACCACTTTAACTCACAAGTTATAGCAGCCATAGAACGATACTCTGCTTCCGCCGAAGATCGAGAGACCGTATGCTGCTTCTTAGTCTTCCAAGAGATAGGCGAATGTCCCAGAAATACCAACCAGCCTGTGAGAGATCGCCTAGTGAGAGGACAAGCCGCCCAATCAGAATCGCACCAACCTTGTAAAGATAACTCGCTATCGGAGCGAAGAAGGATACCCTGACCGGAAGAACCTTTCAAATATCGAACAACTCGCAGTGCTGCATCCCAATGTTCTTGTTTTGGCTCTTGCAAAAATTGAGACAAAACATGAACAGAGTAAGCCAAATCAGGACGAGTCACTGCTAAATATACCAATCGTCCTACTAAACGCCGATATGACTCCGGATCCGTCAGACTTTGCCCTGTTGCACGTGCCAAGTGATGATTCTGCTCAATCGGTGAGGAAGCAGGCTTCGAACCGAGAAGACCTGCTTCTGTAATAATATCAAGTGTATATTTTCTCTGACAAAGAAATAACCCTGTAGAGCTACGTGCAACCTCAATGCCCAAAAAATACTTCAAAACACCAAGATCCTTCATATGAAAACAAGAGCTAAGATAGACTTTGAAAGTGTGTATCGCAGCGGAATCATTACCAGATATTATCAAATCATCAACATATACCAACACATTGATTTGAACTAACCCCCGTGTATACGTAAAAAGAGAGTAATCCGAATAAGACTGTAAGAAACCATACCCTTTCAAAGATGTCACAAGTTTTGCAAACCAGCATCTAGGAGCCTGTTTTAGGCCATACAACGACCTACGCAATCGACAAACCAAACCAGGCTCATCAGAAGTGAAACCAGGAGGAAGTTTCATATATACCTCCTCATCTAAGTCACCATGCAGGAAGGCATTATGTACATCCATCTGATGCAACTCCCAATTCTTTGAAGCTGCTATGGCAAGAAATGCACGTACAGTCACCATCTTTGCCACCGGGGCAAAGGTCTCATTATAATCTATCCCTTCGGTTTGGTGATTACCAAAAACAACCAATCTGGCTTTCAATCTCTCGATACTAGCATCAGACTTATACTTGATTTTGAAGACCCATTGACTGCCAAGGGCCCTCTTCCCTGAAGGTAATTTTTCCAGAGTCCATGTGCCACATTCTTCCAAGGCACGCATCTCCTCTGTCATTGCACGACGCCATCCTGCATCTGTCATAGCTTCCTTAAAAGACTGTGGCTCCTGTCCTGCGGTTACAGCTGCAATAAAATTCCGATGTTGCACAGAAAATGTGTCACAACTAACATAATGTGCTATAGGATAGGACATACCTGAGAGAGGTTTGGATGTTGAAGCAGATGAGGTTGGGGATGGACTTTTCCGTACTACCGTATGTGTCACAAAATCTCTTAAACGAACAGATGAAAATTTCTCTCTACACCCACGACCCATAAGCTCACTGTCCGAAGACATCACAAGATCTGAAATCACAGGATCCGAAACCCCCCCTGTCAGTGACTCCGGGTCGGGCAGGACAGGATATTCCGGTTCTATCCGAACACGAGGCTCAGGGGTTGAGGCATCCACCCGTGTTGACGTTGCTGGAGGCTGCAGCATCTCCTCATTATCGCCATTATACTCAAAAAAATCCACAGGAGTACCCCCATAATTATTTTCAGGTGGTAAGACAAAATGTGCATTCTTATCATTAATGTAGGGAAAAACATTCTCAAAGAAATTCACATCCCGGGACACAAAAAATGCTTTGGTGTCTAAGTCATATAAACACCAACCTTTTTTACCAAAAGGATATCCAACAAACACACATTTTCGACTTCGACTAGCAAATTTATCACCCTTAGTCTTTTGATTATGAGCATAACAGAGAGAGCCAAAAACACGTAATTCACTAAAAGACGGAGGAGTGCCAAAAAGAACTTCATATGGTGTCTTATTCTGAAGAAGATGCGAAGGAGTCCTATTGATAATGTGTGCTGCGGCCAAAGCACATTCGCCCCAAAAATAAATAGGTAAACCACCCTGAAATCTCAGTGCCCTTGCTACATTAAGAATATGCTGATGCTTTCTCTCAACCTTCCCATTTTGTTGAGGAGTACCCACACAAGAAGTTTGGAACAAAATTCCATTTGCCAAAAAATACCCTTTTAAGCAAAAAAATTCCGTGCCATTATCACTACGAACAATTTTTATTTTTTGGGAGAATTGACGATCAATCATAGCAAGGAAGGACATAAACATACTAAAAACTTCAGTTTTGTCAATTAATAAATAAATCCATACTGCGCGAGAAAAATCATCCACCAAAGTCAAAAAATATCGAGCACCACAAGAGGAAGACTCATCATAAGGCCCCCATAAATCACAATGTACCACTTCAAAAATACGAGTTGATTTTGTCTCACTAACAGGAAAGCTATCCCTAGTTTGCTTAGCACGATGACAAATTTCACATGCTTTATTCAAACTACCCTTAGCATTACGTAAGAAAGGAAGCAACTTCACTATTTTCTCGGAAGGGTGACCCAATCTATTATGCCAGAGCTCGACGGACACCGAATTGTCGACCGAAACTGCTTGAACCGTTGTCTCCTCCCGAAGATAGTAAAGTCCATCCCGTCTTTCACCCGTTCCAATCACCTCCCTCGTTTGTCGGTCCTGTATAACACAAGAGTCAGAGTTAGAGATGACTTCACATTTTAGATCAGCACACAACTGTGTCACCGAAATTAAATTACATGTCAGCGACGGAACATATAGTACATTTGTGAGGATAATCTTGTCAGTTAACTTAACTACACCCTCTTTCTGTGCAACTTTATTCTGACCATCCGGAAGACCCACATTACAAGGAGTAACATCTACTACATCCGTCAAACATGAAAAATTACCCGTGACATGATGAGAACACCCCGTATCAATAAGCCACTTACCATACAAACGATTCGGAGGAGGGTTAGGGGTACCAAATGCAGCCGCTAAAGCCTGCCATTGTTCGGCAGTGAAACCCGTAAGGGCTGGAGAAGCGGTAGATGGGGCTGCTGCAGCGGAGATGGATGGCGAGGGAGTAGCGTGGGCCTTCACAGGCCCACGAGCCTTAGTCGACGCTGCTGCCGGCTTTCCACGGGCAGAACCTTTGGAATCGGCCTTACCGTATCTCGCCACATACCAATCAGGAACTCCGTGCACATCAAAGCAAGTGGTAATGTCATGTCCACTTTTGTGACATTGGGTGCAAACCAAGGCTGCTTTGTCTGCACGATCAAGTCGGGGCTGCAATTTTGGCTCCATACGAACCGCAAATCCCGCAACTTCAGGTTTGTCCTCCTTGATTCGTGTGATGCCTCTCACACGTTCCTCTTGAGCAAGAGTTTGAAGAGCTAGATTGAGAGATGGGAGAGGATCTTGAGACAAGAGAGTTGATCTTGTCTGAGTATAATAATCAGAACAAAGGCCTATAAAAAACTGATGAAGCCTATCTCCTTCACGTCGGTCGGCGTGTTGTTTGCCAACATTACAAGTGCATTGTCCACATTTACAATTAATAAGGGGCTCATGCTTATCCAATTCATCCCACAACACCGATAATTTGCTAAAATAAACTGAAATGGGCATTGTTTTAGGTTGTTCAAACCGAGTGATCTCAGATTTTAATTGCTGAATTTTGGGCCCATTAGTAATGCAAAAACGTTCATGCAGATCATCCCAAAGACGCTTAGCATTATCATAATTGGAAAGCATAGACTTTACCTCAGAATCAATCGTGTTTGTGAGCCAAGAAACCAACATATAGTGCATGGTAACCAAATCAGCCTTGGTTGCTGGTGGGGTAATAGCCTTGATTGAGCCGTCAAGAAAACCGAATTTCCGGCGTGATGAAAGTGCTACCATGATCGCATGTGCCCATTCATCAAAATTATTGAGTTTGAGACGTACCGGAGTAATGAAGTCTCCTGGACGATCATGAGGCCCTAAGTAAAAGGGAGAGGTGTGGTCTATTTTCTGTGGTGGTGGATCGGCCATTGTTTTTAGGTGAAGCAAACCTTCTCTGATACCATGACAAGTTTGTATTAGGGTATTGATCTCTGTGCTTTTCCATTCAACTCAAAACCACTTAAATACAAGAAGGAAGATCTCAGAGAACCGTGAGAATCTCCTAATTACATGCCTAATTATAGGAAACCACCTAAAATAACATTGACCACCCTAATGTAGAAGATTATGCAAATCCCTAAATATTTGCCTAAATATACACTTAACAAAATAGCTGTTGCATCGGAGGTAGCGGCTAATCGCTAAAGCGCTACCTAGACTATCCTTTAGTGCACCACTGACCCAACTAAGGGTTTAGGAGCTTTATAGATTAGACATTTTGACAACAGTAGTGCTACATGGACAAACTTTTTGATACTGAAGGGATATCTAAGGGTTTGTCCAAAATTCTGGCCAAAATATTTATCCATTTGGACTTTTTGTTTTTACAAAATGCAAAAAAGCACAGTTCAGGCACTACATGGGACTATTGTAGTGGCCATATATCTAAAAAGTACTTTATGTGGATCGTATAACGATTGTGATGACACACCATGGAGAAGCTTCTGAAGCTGAAAGTTATCATACTTGTGAAACAGGACCATTTCTCAACACACGGTAAAAAGGAAATAGGGCCGTTTCGGGCCGCTATGAATTAAAAGTATTCATGTGAATCAGGACTACTTCGGGCAACTATGAATTAAAAGCATTCATGTGAATCAGGACTATTTCGGGCAGCTATGAATTAAAAGCATTCATGCGAATCAGGACCATTTAGGGGACAGCTAAATGAGGAGTGTTCATGGTCCACGTGAGTTGCTGAAATTATGGGGAAACAGGGGATCTCTGTTATGGCCAATCCCGCTGTGCCACGTGTCTAACTTGCCGCGACAGCTGATGACCCATCTCCTAAAATGAATAAAAAAAAAATAGGGTGTTTTTTGCAAATAGGAAAAAAAAAAGCTTTAATACAAGAAGCCCTGCATGCTTCCCTCCACCCTCCACGGCCGTACGGCGACCGTCATCATTGCGGGCCACATCTTTGAAAAATTGTATTTTTATCTTAATGCAGGCAGAGGTCTCAATAACTTGATCTTTGTTGAATATCAATTCACACGTGATTAAACTAATAATTAATCTTAATCCAGATTGAAAGCAACCAAATCACAAAAAGAAAAGGACGCATGATTTTTACATGGAAAACCCTGATCAGGAAAAACCACGGGCCTTATCATCTAGGCCAACAGACAACCAAGTACTATATGAATTGAAAGTTACAGACACTTACAACCATTTCCCAGTTGTTAACTCAACCAAAGGACTGTGCGATCTTGCCGACTACTCGTCGTGCACCTTCACCGTATTTGAATCGAATGCCTCGAAGTAGTCTTTGAGACGTTTCTATTTCAGAGAAGTAGAATGGAGCATAAAACCAAAGCTTGAATCTTCAGCACACCAGGTGATAGCCTTGGGAGAAGATGAATCTCTCAAGTTCTCTCTAGGAATTTTCCTTGTTGGAGATGTGAGGTTGAATAGAGAGATAACGCCTTTATATAGGCCTAGATTCGTGCCTCAAGGATTACAAATTGATTAGAATTAGTAATTGCATCTTGAGACAAATCAAAATAAAGTTCCGGGCAAGTTTTTTAATTTTGCGCCCAGGTTCGCTTGAACGACCAGTGAGTTCGCCCGAGCGATCAAGCTACTGTCATCGAAAATTTGAACTTCAAATCTTGGCTCGAGCGAAGAAATAACTAGGGTCGAGCGATGAAGGTTCTGTCTTGAGTTCGCTCGAGCGGTCAACCAGTTCGCTCGAGTGAACTGCGTTCTGCCTTCAGCATAGAAGGATGGCTCAAGCGAACAAAAGTGAAGCTTGAGTGAAGGAGATACTATGAGGGGATCGCTCGAGCGAAGTGAGGATCGCTCGAGCGCCCAATGTCAATACCAGAATTTAAAACTCTTTTATTAAACGAATTTCTTCGTAGATGATCTTAGACAGTCCTTTTCTAAATAAAAGTACATCATAAAGAGACCCGGTTTTGTCCATTACCAAATGAATTAGCCAACCTAAAATCCTTACAACCTTTGAGGCCCGCACCAGCATCATCCGCCCCAAGAGCCTCTAATTCTAAGCATCATCATAGGTGGCATCTTTGGTATCTTTATCAGTTGGTGGAATCAAGTGGTGTTCATCTTTTAATATGGCATGGATTAAAACACACCAACCACAGTCTTCTGCCAAAGGCCTTCTCCACTGCATAATTCTCCTAGAATCAATTCTAAACCCACAATTGAGTAGAAGGAAACCAAATCTCATCTTTCTATAACATGAGTTACCAGTATAATATACTTGAGGCCTTTCTGAAGTTACTTGAAAATATTTCTTATCCCATACAACACCTTTTTCATCTTATGTAACCATCCATATGTGGGTATATAACTACCCATCTCATGTAACTACCTATTCTCTCATAACTTTCCAGTTTTTTGTCTTTTACGTTATGCAAAAGTGCCTATATGTGCTCACATCTCCTATTCTCATTTTTCAATTTTTTTACCTCACTTCTCCTATTTACTTCTACTCTACTTGCTCTCGTTTGTGAAAATAAGTGCGGTCTTTTTTTTTTTTCTTAATTCTCTTTTAAAAAATTACCATTGTGCATGTATTTGGGCCACCACTCAAGTCAATATGTATTTCCCAATTACATAAATATCTGGTTTTCATTGTAAGGAGACACTCGTTTTTAGCATGGGTTTTATGCTAGTTAGAAGTCTGCGCCGTCAATGATGGCCAACTTAAAGATATTAGCAAATATATCATGGTGTATAGAGCCAATAAAAAAAAGGCTTGAACCTACATCCACGTAAACCGCTCTCATGACATATTCTCTTTTGACAGATTGTAAAAATATATGAGATCGTGAGACTTTCTCCGGTGCCAAAGCACTCTGTATTTCAATCTGCACTCTAGCTTTTAGACCTTCCAAGAGTTTGAGTAGTGCAGCGACTAGACACTTTTTTGTTTTTGGTCGGAACTCTCAATCACCATACTCACTAATCCAAGTCCCTCTCATCAACGCTATAGCTAAAGATTGATCCCTAATTATTTAGTACAAAAGGCTTGCCGCATAAGACAAAAGTGCTCAAGATAGCTCCATCATGTATTTTATCATCGGAAAATTTTTGCGTCTGATTCAAATGTGGCTAGATTGATAACATTAGAATAATTTTTCAATCCTTTGGGTTTTATTATTATTATTATTATTTATATGGTTCCCTGCGAAAATTTTTATGTAGGAACATGTGCAAATCGAGTTGATCGATCTTGTGTAATCAATTCTGGGCAGTTCCTACGCAGAGTAATTTGATAGAAGATTTCCTCTTTTTTTTTTTTTGCTAAAAGGTAAATTGGTTCACAAAATTTCCAAGGTTTTTATTATTTTACACGCAATTGATCAAACAGCCAACCCTACTCCAGTTGGAGTGAAACTATGGATGTATGATAAAAAAAAAAATGGAAAATAAGAAAATGTGATGTTACTACAAGTGATTTTTAGCGGAAAAGTTGTTTTCAAACTGCACTTTTAATGGCCTATTTTCAGTCGCTTCAAAGAGATTTTTTTAGCTTTGTAACATGAATGTAGCAAGGCCTCACGTGAGATATCGGCCCTTCGTTTAATGGAATACTAGTCTAATAACCCGTGCTCAGCATTGTATCTCCTTGCACTGCAAAATAAATAATTACATTAAAAAAATTACCTCTTTCCAATAGGACAAGTTAGATAAAATAGAAATAGAGAAATTGGGGCAAAAATGGTATAGTTACGTAGGAAAAATTAAAACATAAGTGGTTTGATAGAAAAGTAAGTAAGTAATTGCATGAGTAGTTATATAGCCGTCGGTCAAAATCATAATCGACGGTCAAAATTGGAGTCAAAACCTTCTAGCTTAATATAATATAATAATGAACTACAAAAGAAGAGACAAGGAAAAAGAAATAGTATTTATGCTACTCTCCATACTCCCAATTCTAACCATAGTCGAAGTGGGACTACTGCATCTTCACAAAAGAAGACGAGATTCAAGTCATAGTATATTGGTTTTATTCTTATACAACCATGCACAGAGGCGAATGACTTGTTAGAAAAAATGCAACGTGATGGTAACAAGCTCAACCGTATTCTTATTGTTTCTTCTTTATTTTTCATTATGTGGTTATTTTTAAGGTTTTTGACTCAGCATGACTATTTCCACGAGTCAATCTTGTTCTTTTTATCTGGACCTAACTTGTTCTAACCGTTTTTTAATCGATAATTAAAAGAAAACAAAGGAAAAACAGGAAGTGGTTACAAAAACGTCAGAAATTGGAAACACAAAATGACAAAAATATAAGAGCATTGCACCCTTCACAACACAACTACATAATAAAACTCTTCAGTGGAAATCATATCAACTCCTTTCTTGGATAACACACAAGCAATTTTAACTCAAAATAAGAAGATCGGATCACTCCCCACCAACACTTTCACCCATCTTTATTTAGTAGATAATCAGCAGCCCCGTTCAAATTTAGTTCTCCCCACTATCTTCATCCTCATGGTCGTCAAGTTTCCAAGAGCCATCATCAGATTGCACCATGCGTTTCTTTTTCGCAACCCACCGGGAAACAGGGGCAATAGTCTCATTCAGCAGACCGTCAATACCCTTACTAATTACCGCTAAATCACGGTTCACTACTAGCTTAAAGTCATATTGGCCTTGTGTTCCTGCAATTCCATGCAGATAAACCAGCAAGTTATGTGCATTCCCAAAACTAATTGGTGAGCATTTTTAGCTGGATTTTGAGCTGCCACTTATCCCAAAATTAATTGGCGATAGAAAACGGCATAACAATAGTTTTATGGTAAGAGGGAGGGATTGACCACAATTATGACCTTTCAGGAGCGCCGCAACTCTTGCTACGAATTCGCAAAACGCATGTTCCGTAACTAGAACACCTGACCTACCAGGCTCTGATACCACTTGAAGGATTTTACACCCTATTGAGCTACCATTTATCCCAAAATTAATTGGTGAGAGTGAAGACTCGACCACAATTATGACCACTCAGGTATGAGAGTGGACATTGACCTCAACAAGCTCTTCGCCCACTTCATCTTAAAGCACGCAATAATCTTGGTTCCTGAGGTACAGGTTCATCTTTGTTTCTGATGCGCAGCTGGCGAAGATCTTGCAAGCTGTTGAAGGCCTTTTTGAAATCGTAGTCTCCTAGTTTGGGGCTGGCGAACACGATGGAGGTGACAGGGCTTACTTGTTGGGGAGATCTTTGGGCTTGCTCAAGCCGTGGGAAGCAATGTCGGCTGCGTTTCGGCTGCATACAAGCTGTGTCCTGTTACGGTTATGCTAATCTCCTCTTTCTTGTGCACTTCCACTAATCTGCTCACCTCGGTTAAGACCTGTGAGTTATCACAATGTCAACAAGTTAGAGGGGCGAGTCAAGTCTAACCAGAATTACATGTGGATGACTTTTTATGGAACCCGCCCCAAGGGAGCCATGGGACCCATGAGAGACCCCAAAGTGGGGGAGATAGGTCCCGCTATGCGAGGAGAGGAGAGAAAGAAGGGAGGGACTCAGGGATCAATCCCTAGATAATAATGTGAGATGGATACTATGACATAGTATACTATATATTTTACCATGATTTATACAATCCATTATACATTTACTTGTACTTATTTATATGTAATTTGGGTAATTATCGGGTCAAATTAGAGTTAACTCTATATGAGTTCCTTGAAGATTTCAAAATCTGGGTCTAACTCGAGCAAAATTTTACTTTTTGGAGGGGTTCAGTCATGATGGTTTGTGTTCGGCCCGAGCAAAATTCTCCTATATGGCATGACTGACTTAGTGGAAATGGAACTGACCTGGTCTCTTGCATTTCTGTTAGATGAATCAGATGTATTTGCAGTTGGAGGAGGGATTGGATTGCTCTCCATTTAGACACACCAACTGCTATAATATCTCGGACTCTGAACAACATAGGCCTTTTTTTTTTTTTTTTTTTTTTTTTTTTTTTTTTTTGTAGAAAGAGGATTTCATGCAAAAAAAAAAAAAAAAAAATGAAAAACACATGATGATTTGAAAGCAACTTATGAAGAAATATGATCCACTTCCTCGAATACCATTATCCAAAACTCAAGTCGAGGATAAGGAGGACTCGGAAATGCCTGAGGAATTTGGAGATATTGGGCCTTACAAACATATGATCCTAAAAAAATTGAGTTTTGGGTATTTCCACAAAATAAATTTAAAGCCAATTCCACACAATAAGAAAATGCTTTTAGAAAACTGAGAGGTCAAAATTGGATTTGGCATGGTCAAAATTGAGATTGAGAGGTCAGAATGGGTTCTCCAATAAGTGACGATCACTTGGTTGGGATCCAAATGTAGTCTTAGATTCCAGATATTCTAAGAACAAGTATCATTTAATTATTTAAGCCCAGTACCATCAATGATCACATTTCTTAGAACAAAATAGAAAATCTAGAAATGTTCAGATAAAGTTTTTAGACAGAAACTAAAATAAAAGTCTCACCTTGTTCCTTTCAAGGTAGATTTTATTTCAATCCAATTGAAACCCAGCATCGATCACGTTTAAAATTTGTGGTTAAAAATATTAGAGATGACCCAAGAGTTTTCACATGAGCACTCACAGCTTTTAGGCCTTCCAAGAGTTTGAGCAGTCCAGCAAGTAAATTAAGTTCTTTTTTTTTTTTTTTTTTTTTTATGGCTTGTTGGTAAATACTCTCCGGCCAATCTCCACACATGCTAACCCAAGTTTTTTATATCAATGCTACAACCATGGATTGATTTCCCAAACTGTTTTTGTGGAAGGCTTGACCGTAAATCAAAACTGCTCAATATAGCTCCCTATTTTATCATTTTCCCAATGGCTAGGTTGGTCACATTAGACTAAAGTATTCTCTCCTTGGATTTTTGAAAAATGACCCCCAGCTAAAATTTATATAGGAACATGTGCAGATTGAGTTGATATTGTGTAATCAATCCAGGATAATTTCTACACAGAGAAGCATGTGATTACAAACAATTTCAATATATAAAACGAGTTGGTTGCATCAAATTATTTTTCAAAGTTTATCTTTATTTTTATTCATTTGTTTTACATACAATATGATCAAATAATTGACTAACTCCAATTGGAGTGAAATTCTGGACGTAAGATAAAAAAAAAAATGAAAAATAAGAAAATGCTATATCTTTTTAGCAGAGTTAGCATCAAAGAGGTTTTTGAGTTTTGTAACAGACATGTAGCAAGGTCCCACTTGAGATCTGGGCCCTTTGTTTAATGAAAATATAAGGAGTTACAAAAGAAGACACAACGAAAAAGAAGGAGAAGTATTTATGCGGCTACTCTCAATGCCCCAATTCTAATCATAGTCAACATGGGGCTCTTGTATCTTCACAAAACGCAAGATTCAAGTCATAGTTTATTGATTTTATTCAGTGTCAGACTTTATATATGCAACCACACAAAGGTAAACGGCTTTTTATTAGAAAATATCCAACATGATGGCAAAAAGCTCAATCAAGTTCTTCTTATAAAGACCTAGCTTAATTTAACACTTCATATTTATTGGTAGTAAAAACCTTTCATTAAAAGATGAAACCATTACAAAGGGAGAACACAAAGGAAACACAAGAAGAGATTCTAAAAAGATAGACAGGGGGAAACAGAAAGGTACAATACAATTGTACCCCATCACAACACAACTATATAAATATAATAAAACTCTACTTTAGATTGGATGACAACAGCCATTTAATTAGCCCATTAAGATGATCGGACGGATCACCCCCCCTACAACACTTAGTTTCACCCATCTTTATTTAGTAGATAGTGGATAATAAGCTGCAGCCCCATCTAAATTTAGTTGGCCCCGTCATCTTCATCCTCATGGTCATCGAGTTTCCAAGAGCCATCTTCAGATTGCACCATGCCCTTGTTTTTCTCAATCCACCAGGAAACAGGGGCAATACCCATATTATCCTTCAAGCCGTCAATATCCCTATTAATTAGCGCTAAATCACGCTTCACTATCCCTAGATTAAAGTCATCTTGGCCTTGTGTTCCTGCAATTCCATGCAGATAAACCTGCAAGTTATGCGCATTTTGAGAAGCATTTTTCAGGTAGGGAGATTTTGAAGCATCGATGAGCAGCTCCTCCCCCATTTCCGCATAAAGCACTCCTATTGGTAACGTAGGTACAGGGTCATCTTTGTTTCTTGTGCGCAGCAGGTGAAGATCTTGCAAGCTTGTGAAGGCCATTTTGAAAATGTGGTCTCCTACTTTGGGGCTGCCAGAGACGATGGCGGTGACCGGGCATGACTTATTGGGGAGATCTTTGGGCTTGTTCAGGCTGTGGGAAGCAATGTCGGCTGCGTTTAGAGTGGCCAGGGCTGCACCCAAGCTGTGTCCTGTTACGGTTATGCTCATCTCCTCGTTCTTGTACTCTTCCACTAATCTGCTTACCTCGGTTAAAACCTGTGAATAGTCAGGCATTTCAACAAGTTAAGAGAGGGGCAACTCAAGTCTAACCGGAATTACATTTGGGTGGGCGAACCCAAATTTAAACTCAGTCAAACCTAGTAAAAAAGAAACTTTTTTGTTTTTTTTTTTATCAGCTGAGAGTGCGATTTGAGTTGGGGTCTTGTTAACTTGGATCCGGTACACAAATTGCACTGTAAAATCCCTTTTGACAAAACTTTGTCCAGTATTGCGATGATTTATTTTTTTACGCACCCAAGGGAGCATGAGTCCCCTCCAAAGGGAGGGAAACTCAAGGATTAACCCCTAGGCAGTAATGTCAGATGTGTGCTATGATATATTTACTATAAATTATATCATGATTCAATCCATTATATATATATATATATATTTTTTTTTTTTGATTTATATATAATTTGGGTAATTTTCTATAATTGTTGCACACCACAGAACATGAATTGGTAGAAAAGGAACTGACCTGGTCTCTTGCAGTTTTGTATAAAGAGAGAAAGCCAAAATGCGCCTTGGTATCAGAAATCCATAAGGTTGAAGATGAATCAAATATCTCAGAAGCATCAGCCAACGCAAAGCCAATATCCTCAAGCCATTCCAGTGTTCTCACTGTCCCTCTCCACACAATCACAATATCTCTCCTACCCAACGCAAGCTTCCCTTCGTCTGTGGCAACTGCCACATACCCCATCCAATTGCTCTCCTTGAACCCCAGAACTTCCGCTGTGGCAGAAATGTACTTGGTCACCTCATATTTGTATGGGTTACCTTTCACAAGCCCGGTCTTCTCGAACAAATTCTTCTTTGAGTATCTGCATTTACTCTGGTTGTTAGATGCCGGCTCATTGTTGAAGGCATCCCCAGTAACTTGCACCAGGTCACCGTACAAAAGGAGGTTTTGTCGAACATCCATCCTGAGAGGATCAAGCAGGCCCTCCCAATTATTGCTGCCCATGATCTCCCTCCAGTTTGTTGCAATGCTGCCAGCCATTTCTCTCAGATGAATCAGATGTATTTGCAGTTTTTTTTTTTTTGGTAGAAAGATGTATTTGCAGTTGTAAGAGGGATTGTATTGATCTCTTGCAGCTGAAGGTGGTTTTTATAGACACACCAAGTGCTTCCTTCTATTTACCGGAAAGAAAAAGGGTGCTTGCTTCTTGGATTGGGTCATGGGACTGCTTTCCAACTTATAATATTTAGATTCCACTTTGGCCTTTTGTACGTCGGATTCGTAATAATACAGTGTTCTTCTGTCTTGGATTGGGTCAAGAAAAACACATGATTTATTAAGAGCCACTATTTTGTTTACCATTATCCAAGGGAGTTAACCTTTAGGGGATTTTGGGCGGAGGTCCCTGAACATTTTATTTTAAAGGTTAAGGTCCACAATAACTTATCGTACCGACAGAAGTTCTCTCATAAAAATGAGGCGGTGAAAAAGACAAAAAAGCCATTGTATACGTCAGCAAAAGCAGACCTCAGACAAATTTATCTGAGTTTTAGCAAAACTCAGATAGATTTGTCTGAGGAGTTTTACCAGAAATTAACATAAATTTTTAGAAAAACTCAGATAAATTTCTTATTTTTCCAAATTTGCTGTTAGATAAATTTGTTTTGCTTTTTGTAATGATGTGAAATGAGAATAAAGGGAGGCTAAAGACTTACATATTTGAATAATTAAAGTCAAAGTGATTTTTCAGTCTCTTCATCTGTTATAGTAATGGTAGCAGGCAGCAAGATATTTAACCCAAACTGTGCCTACAAATTTAGGTCGATGAGGCTCAATTCCACACCTCAATGTAATCACAAAATGGTCCAATAATTTTAAAAGAAAAGGAAATCACTCAAAAGAGAAACATAATAACATCAATGTATTTCTTCAAACGTTTATAATGTATGTCACTGTATAAAAAAAATCGTCTATCAAGAACCACTACTTCATTTGGCATCCGACTCTCTGTCCTCCCAAATTAGAAAAAAAAAACCCTCCGTCCTGAACAAGAGTATGCTTCAGCTTTCTGTAGCCATTTAAAAAAAAAGAAAAAAACTTGACTCGCATAAGACACCTTTCACTAATAATTCCAAAGGATTACAAGGGACCTATGATGAACAAGGGCTGGCTCTCGATCAACTCCCAAAGATGCCCAACATAATTTACATGGCCAGTGAGCTAGAAAAGAACAACATTGACACCAAAGTGATCATTCCCCTTCCTGAGTTCTGCCAGAAACTCAAATAAATTCGCCAAAGCTCATATACTTTATCTGAGCTTTTGGCAAATTTATCTGAGTTTTTGTCTAGTTTATTAGAGATTTTGTGTAATTTATCTGAGTTCTTGGCAAATTTATCTAGCATTGTACTATTAGAAGCAAATCTAAAAAATTGTCATAATTTCCTTATGTTACTAGTATATAACTCTACGAGTAGAAAAAAATAGAAAAATGTAATGCCGAATCCTTTTTGCAGATCACATTAAAGGTCTTGAGATTTGAGTTCCATCAATGGAAATCAAAGTATCTTTCCAAAGATAATTTGGTCAGATTTCAACACCTGAAGAATGCTACTATTAGGGGAAATGCAAAAGAGAACTACTTTAATTAGATAGAATGCCTTCAACATATTTGGCACAGTTCCATATTCTATTTAGATGGATTCTACCCACTTAGCCCAACTCAACATTCTATTAGTTCTGCTTTGTATATCCAAGAATTTTGTGGTGATTAAACTTTTTCCCTTTACTCACAGGTGAAGAGAAGGATTTGAACAGATGGAAATAAATAAATGGATGAGGTTTTGAACACAGAGAAATAAACACATGGATGCATGTGTCTTCCTTTCCTTCATGCAGAGGCAAGCTCCAAATAGTACATAATCCAAGTATACATCATATATTGTAGAAATGGATGTTACAGAAGGTAATGAGAAAAATGTATGACATATAAAAGTGAGAAAAATTTCTGCCAGAAATTCAGATAAATTTGCCAAAACTCAAATAATTTATCTGAGTTTTGGCAAATTTATCTGAGTTTTTTTTTCAGTTTATCAGAGTTTCTGTGAAATTTGTCTGAATTCTTGGCAAATTTATCTGAATTTCTTAGAAACTCTGATAAATTATCTAAACTCATATAACTTTTTAGAAGAAGAAGGCTGTTGTTATGTGTAGGCTTCTGCTAACAAGCAGAACAAAACAACCCATAAAACGAAAAAGAAAAATCTCATTCCAAACTACTTATTTTCAAAAATCAGATAAATTTTTAAAAACTCAAATAGCAATAATATTCTTGCAAGAAAGAAACAGAGACCCCATTTTTTGTTGTTATGATTGCAAGAGATAGAGTTACACGAAACAGAAAAAACAAAGAAAAAGCAAGACAACAATGGCTTTTTATGTTATGTAAAACCCGTCGCCGGAAAAGGCCGGGACTGGTCGCGTTTTCATCGCCGGGCCATCGCCATCGTGGCTGGTGTAGTTGGAGATAGTCGAATTCGATTTGTAGAGTTCTATAATGAAGTCCCTCGTTTCTCGAGAAGAAGAATGAAAGAGTTCTTAGAGACAACAAAGAATGAGAGATAATTTAGCCTAGGAATGTGAGAAAAATAGGCAAATTGGTCATGAAAATATATGACATGGTATATTAGGGACCTTTCACCAAAATATCTCCAGCTGTCTGGATTAGAGACATTAGAAAAAAAGTTGTTGTCCTTGATGCCATAGAAGACCGTGCTCAGGGACTATTGGCTAATTTATCCTAACCTATATGGCTATGTCTATGTAAGTTAGTCGCACAAATGTAATGAAACTCATGTGTGGTGTTAACATATCTAATCTCATTTTATCTAAGTTGGACTCTTCTAAATTTAATATGTGCCTGACATATTTCGTTCCACTACGAAGAAAGGGCCCTTACTAATTGACATGTGTTGCTCGTTGATGGGGCGAGGCAGGCGTGGGCCAGTGCCGAGTCGTGATGGAGTTGCCTTGAAAGATGCCCCCGACCCCACACTTCCCCCTCTCTTTCTCTCTCCACGTGATTTTCGTTTTCTCTCTCTTTCCCTCTATTGACTCTCCAAAGTCCAATCCCACCATCAACAGACCTACTTCTTAATTAACTCCCATCTTTCCCACAATTTACACATGAAACCACTCCCTTAATTATCTCGCACGTCTTCTTTTTGCTGGCGTTTGTTAATGTTTGATTTTTGTTTTGTTTAAAGCTATGATGACGAACCTAAATTTGTCAAAAAGATGCCTTGATTTTTTGGGTTAGCTTGGTCATCATCGTTATGATTAGGCTTATTTGATGAATTTGAGGCAATGAATTTTAAATTACCATTTCTTCTAATTTTACATTCGTTAATTGGGGTTTTGATATATTACTTTTTATTAAATTTGATTTTTCTAATTTCACGATCGAAATTCAGATAACGTCATCAGAGTCGCTTTACTCTAGTCAGTACTTTTTTTTAAAAGAAATTTTTTGCTTCAGATCCCATGATATCATGCAAATAGTATATATCACAAAAACTGACAAATTCTATAATATCATTTGATCGTCTTGTGATGTCATCACTTTTATGCAGTGTCAGATAATGCTATTTTTGAATGATAGAACTTGAAAGATGGTGGTCAAGTGTCTATTTACTTCTTACATATTGTCATTTTTCGTATTTTCTAAAACCGAATTCACTTGTTGGATGTATAAAGTTTATGATACCTAAACTGATATACCCCATGATATCATAGGATATGACGCAAAAAGTTGAAAAAAAAAAAAAAAAAACCGACCGACTCTAGTGATATTATCCGAATTTTGATCTTGAAATTGGGAAAATCAGTTTAAAGAAGACTAATAAATTTTGTAGTTCAGTTAAGCTTTAGTGTGACAAATTTTCATTATATATAGCTATTTTACGATGAGAGCAAAATCAGAGCTTTAAGATTATTCAAAGGAGTTGGCAGTGTCTTGCCCTAGAAAATCAACCTCTCTTTCTCCTCTTGATTTTCATGCATCTAGCAGACCGCCAGCAAGTTGTGGAGGTTTGTGATGCACTTCTCCTTTGGTTCTGGTGGAATAGGGCGCTATATATGCATCAGGCCATTTAGTCCATAATTTTTGAAAGCACTGTTTTCTAATTATGCCTAAAAGTGGAGTTTTTTTGCTAATTAATAATTATTAATTAATTAATTAGTGCTATAACAAGTGGTGATATATTATGGGTGCATCAAAAAAATATTATTTGGTCAATAATCATACTGTCATGTGTGAAGGCACTTGTTGGGAACTAAGAATGACCTAATTAGAACTCTCCACGTGGCAAAGAGTTGTTAAAGCAAAATTTTAGAACTTTATTGGTAATTTCAACGATTCATCCTTGATGCATTTACTTGTCTCTATCAAATCCTAGCATTCATCAGGGGAACATTAGTCTTGGGCAGCGTGAGAAACCTTAATTGGGATATAGGGTGGGTAAATCAAGTAAATAGGATGGGTGCATTTAGAAATACCCTTATCTCCAAAACTCAAGGACTAGGCTCCAACTTCTCCTAACACCACCATAGTTCAGTTTAGGTAGCTTGGTGAGAATATCGTGTTAGTTCTGGGTACTGGCTAGATATATTGGATAAGATTGATTATGAATCTTAAATTATATACAGAGGAAGGCCGGTTTCGTGTCGGTTTATATAAAGCGATATGTTGGTGTAATAGCCACCTAAAGTAATCTTTTTGGTAAAATCCTCTTAAATATACCAAGTAAAGGCGTGGCGCTTGTAAAATCTACTCCCTTTTGATCAATCGATTTCAAGTTTTGTGTGGAGTCCGGATCTTATGAGGATTTTTTCCATGGTGACCGTGAGTGGACCAATGACGATCCACCACGTTACCACAAACAACCTACCATGCACGCGGGGCTATTGCCCTATGCCCATACAGGGGTTGCCCACGATAACTCGGCGAATTATGATTGGGCCACTCACGATCACCATGAAGAAAATCCTCAAATGATCTCGATTCATTTTGCCCGTGTAAATTTCCTATGCACGCCAATTGTTGGGCCCCACATATCATGGTACAGGGGGACCTCGATCCTACAATCCAATAACCCAAGGTTCTTAAAAACCATCAGGTGGGGGTTTCTTGTGTGTGAACGGTTCAAATGGACTATAAGTGTTTCTTAAAGCTGACTCATTGCCTTCTCTAATTGTTGTCGTTTTGTTGCTCCATCTAATGCCTTCTACGTACTCTCACATTCTTTAAAATACATTCTTTTTTTTTTTTAAACGTGTTTCCCTCTTGATCATTTCTCAATCCATCATTCAAAATATTGTAATTAATTTGGATTACGATTATAAGTAAAAACAAAAGAAATCCCATTCGCTATAATCCTTGTCGCAATAAAAGTTTCCTAAAAAACTTGCAACAAAGAATGTGAGCCTTGTTTAAATTATCGCTAACTCTACACACGCAACGGAGGGATTAAGACAATGATCCTATATGCGGGTAGAATATTATTAAAAATATTATTTTTTTAGTGTGGTTGTTTTTTATGGTTATGTTTTCTATTTAGATTCGGACTTTACTTAGCGTGTTTGCTTTTAGTTTTAAGTTTATATTAGTGAATCAAGATGACTTGATTAGAATGCAATGAACTAGTTTATCAAATTCTATCCACATGCAGGCCACCTCATTAGCCTAGATGAGCAATGTGCATTAAAAGAAGGAAAAAACAAGACAAACGCCCCCAATAACACACGAGTCACAAAGGAACCAAAAGCCTTACAAGCTGCTGCTGTACAAGCCACATTAAGACATGAAAAAAAAAAAAAAAAAAAAAGGGACGACACTACAAAACAGAGAATGAAACAAAAACAGTGCTTCAGTGACCAGTTACGCCCAGGGTTCCATTAACATGGTATGAAACGTACAAGTTGTTTGAATAAAGAAAAAGTCTAGAGAGCTCAGGATTTTTGTCCCGGGTTCTAGCACGGCTCTCACAGGAGCCGTTGGATCCCCACTGCACTTGAAATGGGGAGCCGTGCCAAAGCCCGGGACAAAATCTGGGCTCTGTAGCGGCTGATGAATAAATAGGGATGTATTGATTTGAAAGAACGAGGTGGAGTTGTCTTTTTCCCTCCTCGATACACGCGAGAGATTGATTTCCACCTTCCTGCAAAGATTTTGTTATAATAAAATCAAATCTTTCTCTCTATTTTTATAGAGATGCTATATTAACGTATATATAAGTTTTATAAAAGAGAAAAGTTAAACGAGTCACAGATTCTGAAAGAGAGGAACGATTTTGAAAAATCAAACATTTGAATACAATCATAGTCTTTGGTCTTTTGAATTCATAGCTTGCTGAATCCAATGTTGTGGGGCCTCATCATTTGTTACGCCAATACAAAGTATCCCTAGTCCCAGCATGTTTCATGCTTTTCAATACATCAAGCGAACATGTCCAATCCTAATTTCTAATTTTGATGTTGTGTCCAGTCTCTTGCCATGCATGAGATAGGCTTTAACACAGTTGGAATCACCGAACACCACACACTCAGATCACAGATCTTATCCATATGTACTGTGCCGGATATATTCAAATATCGGGAGAATTTCTAAGGAGGGCTCATGTTTTAGCAGGATTTCAAATCAGAATAAAAAAATATCTCACATCTCACCAGGACACTAGTCTTATCCACCTTCCTACAAAGTATCTCCAGTCACGGCCGGTTTCATGCTTTAATACATCAACTATAAGCCAAAACATGTATAATCCTAATTTCTAATTTTGATGTTGTGGCCAGTCTCTTGCCATGAGATAGGCTTTAACACATTTGGGAATCACAGAACACCACACACTCTGATCACATATCTCATCCATGTGTACTGTGCTGGGTATATTCAAATATCGGGAGAATTTCACAAGAGGGCTCAAGTTTTAGTCGGATTTCAAATTAGGATAAAAATAATCTCACATTTCAAATCAGGGCTTCAATTTTTCATTTACATTTCAAATCAGGACATCCGGCGAAAATGAGAGTTTTCCGGGAAATTGTTCCCTTTTTCTTATCCAACACACCACCTTCATCTTCCCAAATGCCTTGAGCTAATGCCCTACATCACCTACACCACATGAGTTTTGTTTATAAGTAGTTTAATCTACAAATGACATATATAGGGCGGGCTAGGGTAGAGCAACAAAAACAAAACCCGCCTTGAACCCAAGAAACCAACCAAACACGCACCTTGTTAATAGGAGAAGGTTGAGATGGGTCTCCACTTAAATCTAACCCATTGCCATCCCTATATTTAAGTATTAATCCAAATCCAACTAAGTGAGAGGTTACTGGATTAAAATACCAAAACTGCCTTGTAATGGATACAGATCAGATCAAGATTGGTTAACAATTGAGAAAAATGTAGCTTATAGGAGCAGTGACCCCTAAATCCAAACCCACTTTGAACCCAAGAAATGCACTACCAAACCTAGGAGTAATTTGAGCAAGTACCAGCTTAAACCCAACCCATTGCCATCTCTAATTGTTGTCGCTTTGTTGCTCCATCTAATTCCTTCTACCTACTCTCATGTTCTTTAAATTACATTCATTTTTTTTTTAAATGTCTTCCACTCTTGATCATTTCTCAATCCATCATTCAAAATATTGTAATTAACTTGGATTACAAATATAAAAAAAAAAAAAAAAAAACCAATTCTATATAATCCTTGTCCCAGATAAGATTTTCCTAAAGATCTTGCAACAAAGAATGTGGGCCCTGTTGAAGTTATCGCTAACTCATCGCACACAATAAAGGGGCTGAGCCGGTGATCCTATATGCGAGGTATAATATTATTGGAAATATTATTTTCTTAGTGTGGTTATTTTTAATGGTTATGTTTTCTATTTAGATTAGGACTTTACTAAGTGTGTTTGCTTTTAGTTTTAAGTTTATATTAGTGAACCAAGAAGAGTTGATTAGAATGCCATAAGCTAGTTTATCAATTTTCTCTCTTCCTTCTCCCTCAACTAGCTCCACATGCAGGCCACATCATTTAACACAAGGCACAAAGGAACCAAAAGCCTTACAAGCTGCCGCTGCCGTACATGCCTTTAAAACAGTAGAAAAGGACCGGCCTCACAAAACAGAGAATGAAACAAAAACAGTACTCCGGTGACCAATTACGCCCAGTTTCCCTTTACTCTTTAACTTGATATGAAACGTGCAAATTGATTGAATAAATCACCTCCCTTTATATCAGATAGGGAAGTGTCAAATTGGAAGAACTAGGTGGAGTTGTCTTTTTCCCTCCTCAATACACACAAGATATTGATTTCGGCCATCTTACATGTATCATTAGCCCCTGGTTCATGCTTTAATATATCAACTATAAGCCAACATTTCTAATTTCTAATTTTGATGTTGTGTCGAGAAGAACTAGGTAGAGTTGTCTTTTTTCCTTCCTCTATACACACGAGATATTGATTTGGACCATCTTGCATGTATCATTAGCCACATGCTTTAATACATTAACTATAAGCCAACATGTCTAATTTCTAATTTTGATGTTGTGTCGGGACACCTGTCTCTAGCCATGAGATAAGCTTTAATACCTTTGAGAATCACCGAACACCACGCACTCGGATCATAGATCCATGTGTACTGTGCTGGATATATTCAGGGAAATTTTCAAAATAGGGCACCAGTTTTAGCGGGATTTCAAATTAGGATAAAAAAAAAAATCTCAGATTTTAAATTAGAACTTAAGCTTTTATTTACATTTCAAATCAGGACATCCAGCTGAAAATAATGTGAGTTTTTTCCGCGACTTGTTCCCCAATTCTTTTTTCAAAATACCCAAAATGCCCTTAGGCCCTTTCCTCTTCCTCCCTTCCCTCCCAACCATCATCGTCCTCAGCAGCAATCCCTTGATCATCGGGGCTTTCAATTCAAGCCACTGAAATCGACGACTGCGAGGTCATTGGAAAAGATGGGGCAGCGCAGAATAATCCCAATGTTCGTATATGTCTTTCCCCATCCATGTCTTTGTAATCCCTTGTTTTTATGAGGCAGAGTTTTTCAACTCTATAGTAATGTGGTGATGGTGGTGGTGGTTTTGGAGAAGGAGGTGGCAGCAGCAGTGGGATTAGTGGCAAACCCATTTTCAGAGCTAGTGAAAAATCATAAAATAAAAAAAATAAAAATAAAAAGAAAGCCCTCATTTCCCCTCTCCTCTTCCATCCTCAAACTGGCAAGAGCCAATTTTCACATAATCCAAACCCAAGAACCAAAAGATTTTGGCAAGAAAGAATCTCTGCCTTAGACCCAATTTCTTATTTTAAATTTCATGTATAATTTCTGAATTCTGATTTCCATTTTCTTTGGGTCGAAAAGCAAGGAGCCAGAGGTTTTGGCATGGGAAAACAAGTGCCCATATGGCTTCATTCTGAATCCGCAAATGTAATATGTATTGTCTGGATTGCATGAATAGAGAGTCCTTTCTTATCTCTGTCTTGCTAACTACAGGACCATCGAGCAATACAGCTATTGAATCTATTGCATTTTGATTGCATTTGATTTTCCATATTTGCTCCAAGAAACTCATCTCACCACTACATGATAAGAGTTTCTGAGATTCAAAAGGTGTCAGACATCACAGGTGTCCAGACGTACATCATCATTAGCGTTAGTGATTGATTCTCGTTTCTGGGATATGGGTTCAAGTTGTTGGGAAGGAGAAGAGGAGAGGCCTTAAGGGTGTTTTGGGTATTTTGAAGAAAACAGAGGAATCAGTCCTCTAAAAACTCACATTTGCGCCGGATGTCTCATTTGAAATATAAATGAAAAATTTAAGTCCTGATTTGAGATATGAGTTTCTTTTTTCCTATTTTAAAATTTGGGCAAAACTTGAGCCTTGTATTGAAATTTTCCCTTCAAATATCTCTTGGAATCTTTCTTTTTTTTTAGCACGAGCTTCACGTGGGAAAAAAGAATTTGCAAAATTCCTTACATTATTTTGTGAATAAAAGTGGAGTAGGGAAAACTAGTATAAATATATCTCACTTCCAACCCCATTTTTATACTTTTGTCTTGGCCTCCCAATTTTGCCTGCTCCAAGATAGGGAGAGATCAGTGAAATAAAAACTTTCTAATATACATTGATATGTAAAAGAGAGGGTGTGCCCGTTACCAAACAAGCCTTGTGAAGAGGAACTTAATGATAGGAGTTCAGGAAAAAAAAAAAAAAAAAGGAGTACTGAGAAAAGTAGATGGATGGCTACGATTAAATCAAGGCATATTTTTACCAAAAAAAAAAAAAAGACAAATCAAGGCACAAGGCGTAAGTCCATAGCATGGGGCGTCCAAACCATTTACGTTTCTCTTCCAAAAATGGAAGGTATTGCTGGGAATACTACTTATGTCCATAGCATGTAGTAGCGATCTTTAAGTCGGAAGTTAGGATTTGGAATGTCTGTATTTGCACCACTGATCGCAATCACAAATTATCAAAGATATCAAAGATAGGCAGTTTGAAGATCCTGAGTTCATAAAAATCAGGGATAACATTGCAGCAAGACCTGATTTTGTATTGGTTGAAGGAGTTCTTTACTTCAGAGATAGATTGTGTGTGCCAGCACAAGAAGATTTGAAGCAGGCAATTATGTTTGAATCTCATCACACTCGATATTCTATGCATCCTGGAAGTACTAAAATGTATAGAAATCTCAAAAATAGGTTTTGGTGGAATAATATGAAGCGAGAGATAGCAGGATATGTATCTTCATGCTTGACCTGTCAGCGTATGAAATTTGAGCACAGAAAGCCACCTGGATTACTTCATCCTTTACATATTCCTAGATGGAAGTGGGAACACTTAACTATGGACTTTGTATCTGGTTTACCAATGACCAGAAGACATCATGATACTGTATGGGTTATTGTGGATCGTCTTACAAAGTCAGCGCATTTCCTTCCATTTAGAAAAGATATGGGTTTCAGTGAAATGTCCAAGTTGTTTGTAAAGGAAGTGACTAGATTGCATGGAGTACCAGTTTCGATTGTGTCCGATCGAGACAGCCGATTTGTGTCTACATTTTGGCAGGCATATCAGAATTCAATAGGTACTAAACTTCGATTTAGTACTGCATATCATCCACAAACAGATGGGCAGTCTGAAAGAACAATTCAGACATTGGAAGATTTGCTTCGTGCCAGTGTTATGGATTTTGGTAGTGATTGGGATGAGCATCTCGCGTTATGTGAATTTGCATATAACAATAGTTATCACTCCAGCATTGAAATGGCACCATTTAAAGCATTGTATGGTCGAAGATGTAGGACTCCAGTGAGCTGGGAAGAGGTTGGAACAAGAAGTTTCCATGGTCCTACTATTATTGCAGAAACAGCTGAGAAAGTACAAAAGATACAAGACAGATTGAAAGTAGCCCGATCAAGGCAGAAGAGTTATGCGGACAATCGTCGGCGTGATTTGGAATTTGAGGTTGATGATTGGGTATTTTTGAAAACTTCTCCAATGAAAGGTACAATTCGATTTGGGCAGAAAGGGAAGCTTTCACCAAGATATATTGGACCTTTCAAGATAAAGAGTCGAATTGGCAATGTGGCTTATAGACTCGATCTTCCATCGCAACTCTCCGGTATCCATAATGTGTTTCATGTGTCAATGCTTCGAAAATATGTGGCGGATCCTGCACACATCATTGATTATGATGAGATTCACGTTCAACCGAACACCACATATACTGAAAAGCCTGTTCAAATTATTGATACCAAGGAGCAAGTTCTTCGTACGAGAACTATCAAATGGGTTAAAGTCCTTTGGGCTCATCATGAACCCAATGAAGCCACATGGGAATTGGAGGAGCAAATGGCTCGACAGTATCCAGAGCTATTCGTTCAAGTAAGTTTTGCTTCATCTACTTATTGTCTTTATGTCTGGTTTTGTTTATGTTCATTCGGAGGACCGAATGATTCTAAAAATTTGGGAGAATGTTACACCCCGACTCGAGTTAATCAAGATTAACTCTAATTAATTGAGATTAATGAGGATTAAGCATGGTTAAGTAATTTAATGGTGATTAAGAACTAAGATGAGTCAAATTAGTTTCAAACAAGTGCATTAGGTGTAATGGAAGAGTTTGAAAGAGATTAACTCAATAGAGTGAATTTTAGACTCAAATTAGTAAAGTAGAGTACTTTTTCGTAAATACGAATTTTAGCGTATTTCATCGAAAGTGACGAAAGTTGATACCGTCGTGTGTATCTTGATGAGTACAATCATTTTCATAATATACTCATGTTCATTTGACTTAAGATGAAGCAATTGAGTCTTAAGTTGACTCAAATTAAGAATAACCAAAGAAAAATGGGTTTATGTGTAAAACTACCTTTTATAAAGTTCCACAATATTCTGTATCAACCCATTTCAGTCGGTGGGTTGGTTTGAGCAGCAGCAAGAAGAGTTTTCTTCTTCCCTTCTTTATTTCTTCCTTGTGTGTGACAAAACTTGATATATGCAAGTGAATCGTGAGAAAGGAATCGTGTACATCATCTCCATCATTCTCTTTCTTGAGTTTCATTGGAGTGGAAGTTTGGTTGAAAGGGAGTTTGATTTAAAACTCAAGTTATCAAAGGAGTTTTGTGTGTTTTATAACTAAAGGCAAGTATAACAAGTCTTTATGATTGTGATGCTAATTTCTATGAATTTTAGTAGTTATTTGTAGTTGGGAGCTCAAATATGTTATGTAGTGATTGGTTTTGAGTTATGAATTGATTAAACAATCATGGAATGGGTTATGGAAGGAATAGAATTGTTTTATAGTTTCTAATTGATGATTAAATGAGGGAACAGGAGGTTCCATGTGATTTATGCAGGTTGTGACTAGTGGGAATAGAAGAAAGAAGATGGGTTTTCAGTTTCAGAATAGAACCTAAGTTCTGTTTTTCACGTTCACGCGGTCGACCGCGCAAGGGTGCGGTCGACCGGGCAAACAGGAATCAGGCTCTCTGGAACCTGATGAATATACTGTTCACGAATTTATTTTTACAACTGCCGGTCGACCGCGCCATGGCCGGGTCGACCGGGTACACAGGGAGAGGTCAACCTACTGAACAGCATTTGCTGTTCATGCGGTCGACCGCGCCAGGGGCGGGTCGACCGAGCCTATTGAAAAAGTGTTTCTTTGTTTTTATTTGTTGAAGTAATTTGTTTATTTTATTCATTAGTTAATAAATTCTAAACCTACATAAGTGTTAGCTAAGGTTATCGAAATGCACATATTCAATTACGTAGTGTTATCCATAATAACACGTGCATTGATAACGAACGTTTTACTCATTTGTTTGGTTTAGATAATGTTTGTAAAATTGTATAATTGAATTGATTATTGAGTCTGGCACTACATAGTGATTTCTATAAGCTCTTTGGAGCTGTTACTGCTGCAGCAGATATTTGGGAGTGTTCCGGAGCTCCGTGGTGATATCAGTTGTCCCTGGCCCGGTCACTGGTAGATCCCACAAAATGTGATTCCTTCCTTTTAGGAAGATGTGATATGAATTGAAATGCTATTGTAGGTTTGCCATTTATATAAGACTCATATTGATTTGAATTAAATGGTAAAATTATATTAGTCTAACTTGTCTTAGACAACTGAAATTGATATGTTAGCATGTTGAATCATGTATTGTTATACATTGCTGAATTGTCAAATTCATAGTGTTATTGATGGCATTACAGGCAAGGCTGCCCATGCCGACTCTTCTAAGGCCTCAGCGTCATCGGAGAAGACCACTCAGGTTCCTCCAGGAGGATTAGTTGAGTGGAAGTGAAATGAAAACTAGAAAGAAATTTTGAGTAAAATGAATCTGGAATGTTTCACCCTTTTGATCCTTGCATTGTATTAAATATGCAAGTGATTAATATTGTAAATGATGTAAATGAACTTTTGTTTAAACATAAGCAATGTATAGTTGTTTATATTCCGCATAATATGTATATTTGATATCCCTTGTGAATTTTGTGGTTAATGGAATTCACGGGAGTAAGTATGCGCCACAACTCGGAATCATCTCAGATTAAATCCTAATCTTGGGCTCGGGTTGTGACATTAACATAGGTGCTGAACCATACTATCATGCAGCGTCTGCACTTGTTGGGAATACCACGTAAGTACATAACATAGAACGTCCAGCACATGTAGGCCTATCTCCCAAAGAGAGAAGGCATTGATGGTGGATCCAGCAAACATTAGTAGCAGATTGCTGTCTTTCCCCTTGATTTACATTTGATTGATTGTTGATTAAAGATAAGGGTTTATTGGGCTCACGAGTGATCAAATCTGGCTTCCCTTGACTGCTTCAAATGATCAGGTATGTTAGAAGAAACCCAAGTGTGGGCTGAGGCAAACTTGATAAATGAAGGTATTTAGATAGGTCTATGTGTTCCATTGGCATTTAGCTTATCTATGATGTAGATTACTGAGTGTATGCCTTGTTTTAGTTCTAGTTGTTCTAGTTGTCATACAAACTCTTTCGCTTATTTTCCTGTCTAACTATATATTTTTTCTTCATTGTTGTTAGTTGCCAGCTTCATATAATATAAATTAGTTCTTGTGGAAGTTGTGGCTTATCAAATTCCTATTGTCGCAGTTTATTGAGTTTTCTCTAGATAATAGCATCTTTCCTGTTTTATTTCTTTATCCTAAGTAGGAAGTTGACGGGTCAAGGCTGGGTCAGGTCGTTCATGGATGTTTAGATTTCAGTTGTAGCCAGACAGTTAGGCATTGGGTTTGGGTTCAAGTCCCGGTCAAGGTATGCATCCAGGCAGGATGGTCATATGGGTGTATGGGACAGGATTTAAGAGTTCTTAAAAATTTGAAAGACGCAAGGATGCTCAACTCCAAGGAAGCTAAAATTGGGCGGTTCTCTCTACGCTAATGAGGGTCAAAAGTCCCGCAATCTCAAGGTTCCATATTCTCTCATATGGCCTTGAAGTCATTAATGATGCCATCCATGGAGGGAAGGATTGATCAATTAATGCCTTTATTTTAGATATTTTGGTCCTTTTAGGCTCTTTTCCAATTCTTTTTTTTGTTACGATCGATACAAGAAGAGCTTTTTATTTCGTCATCCAATGTGCATCAACAAGTACATTTTGTTTAAGAAAAATGAGGAATAGAAAACCACCAAACCTCCATATTATCGGTAAATAGAGCATGCCTAGCTAACTTGTGAGCCACAACATTACCACTCCTTCCCATATGAACTACTGGACAATATTTGTTAAAAAAATCTTATCATAGCTATTGCCTCTCCAAATAGATGGCCTTGTTTAGATAAGTTCGGTGTAGATGAGTTAGGGGCATTGATCGTCCAGAGTGAATCTCCCTCTATGATAATATTATGCACACCAATATTGCATGCCATTTGAATTCCCTGCAAAGCAGCCAAAGCTTCAATATCATCTACCTCATCGACTAGGGGTGTAAAAAAAATTGAAAAACCGTCTAACCGATCTAACCGAACCAACAGTTAATAACCGTATTTAACGATTTCAGCTACGCTTGCTGCCATTAAAATCGAAAAACCATGCTCCGCGGTTCAGTCTCGGTTTTTAGCCTCGACTCACGATTATTAACCAAATCGAACCGTAAAATACGACTCGATTAACCATTTTCTAGAAAATGCAACTAATGTATTTACTTCGTAAAGGATTTCTTCACAGTGGCCATGAACATTTGCTCTTGGCATAGCCAAATGGGGCTTACCGGACCTTATAACCAAGGAGTTAACATGAACAATTAGAACTTGGCTCTATTTTATGCGTGGTCCGCATTTGGATATTCCTAATACACACGGTTAACCGAACCGTTACACCCCAATTTAAATTCTACCAACAAATTCATTACCCCCTTTGTTGTACTCCGTGGGTCATTTATCTTCCCATTATGAACAAAGTCATTCCTACTATTCCAAATTTCCCAGGCCATAGTAACTAAGGGCTCTAATTCCTCTTTTGAAACACTATCAACCATGTCCTAAGATAGGATATGGAAATTCCTCCTCTTTTTCACTACCAACATCAAATGTAGAAGGATGAACATCACACGCCATCTGTGCTTGTGGACATGACCACAAACCATGAAGACAATCTTCCTCCTCCCTCATACACAAATTGCATATTCTACTTTCAAATATATTCTTCCTCTCAAGATTCACCATTGTTACGATCAGTGGCGAAACCATAAAATATACCTTGGAGGGGCTAATAGGAAAATAAGATTTTTTTTAGGGACCAATGTAAAAAATTTCTAAAACTTTCTATAAAATTTATTGGCCGTTTGCAATTTCAGGAGGGGCCATGGCCACTACTAGCCCCTCCCTAGTTCCGCCCCTAGTTGGGATAATGTCCTCACACACCCTCCATGTAAAAGTTTTGATTTTATTTGGAGCATTCATATTCCAAAGGGACTTCCAAAACTTTTTGCGAGCACCAAAATTAGAGGACTCCCTTGTATTAAAACTTTCGGGCTCTTTTCAAAATGTTCATTTTGACTATATTTCTAGGATTTTGAAGGGTGTTGCCCATAGGTTATCTAGGTGGGGGCAAATTTATGGTGATTTTTTATTTTGTAATAGGCTTTTTTCTGACTTGATAGGGGGTTTTCCCACCCTTTTTTTTTCCTACCTCTTTCTTTTGAATAGAATTATCTTTATGCCAAAAGGAGCTTTTTATAAGAGACATTATGATAATATCTACATGTGACTATTGTAGTGGGGTACGAGAAAAAGATAAAATCACACTGGATTGAGGAAAAAAGAAAAAGCAGAGGAAGTTGATTTTTCAAGATTTAGTCAATCTAATGGTGACCTTCTTACTTATTTGAGTGATAATTTGTATTTAATTACCTACAGTGAGTGTTAGGGCTGAAAGGCGATTTGAATATATAAACACTAGTTACTAGTTACTCGCCCGTTCTACCATAGACGGTAAAATATACTAACTTTCCAATGCGGGTATAAATGACATGAGCTACCATTATAATATTGAGGGCTTGGGGGCTTTCTTTCTTTCATTTTATTATTATTATTTTTTTTTCTAATCCAGCCAAAAAAGCTAGGATTCAAGAGAGAGTTCGCGCACACACGGTAAAATATTTCACTTACATAAGAAAGGACAAATGGCAAGAAAGCCCGCACAAATAAAAATAGATGGCTCAGCCAGGGTTCAAAACTGAACACGGATGGTGAGGAGCCGTTCTCGCCTGAGGCCTCTCTCACTTTGAAGAAAAAAATGAATATGTTTTGAAATTAGGATTTCTTACACGTGACCAGCTTCAAAGAGTATGATGTAAAACACAAACCCTTTGACAAAAAAAACCAATTATCACATGCAAGACTCATAAAGCATAAAAAAGTTTGTTTTTCTCTTCTCTTCTTTTGCAATAATCACATGCAAGAATCATAAAGTAGAACAAAGTTTTGCAACATCGATTTAAATCTGTACAACAAAGGACAATTTAAAACCGACACCTGTCCACGGATCTAGATCTAGCAATTAAAGCCTCAGAAACTAAGCATCTGCATATGTCCACATGTAAGTTGATGCTACTTACGTACTTATGACTTATGACCTATTCAAAACTGACACCCATTCACATATAATTACTCCACCCTAAATTTCTCTAACTGAAACTTGTCCATTAATACAACTCATGTTAAAGTTCTCAACTTTTTGACCATAGGAGGGCTGGCCCAAGCCAGGAAGGCACATATGGCTTGAGTTAGGCTATGACCGGGCCAAAGCCTATTGTTTAAACTTCGGGCCAGGTCTGTACAACCCAATCCAGCCCCTGATCCTAAATTAGTATTTTGTCATTATAATCAAATCCTTATCCCAACTATGTTGGGCCAGGTTATTTTTTATGATTATGTTTCCTATTTAGATTTAGACTTTATTTAGAAGGTTTGCTTTTGATTTTCTATTTATATAGGTGAATGAAATTGAATTGATTAGAATGCAATAAACTGCTTTTCATTGTTTTGAAGGCAAATAGGTCATGTAGTGACAGGATTTAAGGATGCATTAAAAGGCAGGCTGGTCATATAGGTGTACGGGACAGGATTTAAGAACTTTTAATGAGAGACATTTTGACCAAAATTTAAGGATGCATGCAATATTTTTATGTGTGACAATTGCAGGGGATGCCTAAGAAATATTTTTATGGAGATTGTATAGTGAGGCTGAACTATAAAGCAGCGTCGCTGGCTCGCTGCAGTATTGTATGGTGCAGCATCTTGGTTAAATATATATATGCAGCCTGCCTTTTGAAAATTCAAACCGCTTTTCAATCATAATATTTAATTCTCTGAGTGTAAATACTCAAGCCTAAATTGAGTGGGCCAACCTTTAGATTGTCGCTTGATTAATTTATATATCAGATTCTTTCAAAGGAAAATGAGAAAAGCAGAGGAAGTTGATCACATGCACTGGCAGACCTACATACAAGCTTCTGGGGGTAGTCGCCTTGTCGGACCTGGGCCCACTTCCAAAATGCATATGAAAATTTCTTGTCTGCTTCAAAAATCAAAATGAAAATTATGGGTTTGCCTCCAAGTCTCACAAAAAATCTGGGGTCCGCCCCCCTTAAGTGAAAATTCTGGGTCCGCCACCCACTAAATTCACGTGTTCACAGTGTACTACTGATGTAATCAATCCAAAGGTGGCCATCTTACTTAGGCCCTACCAATTTTTTTTTAAGTGAGTTTGTTTGCTCGCCCCGCAATTCCCATTTCATGGATTGCCTTGGGTTCATGACCTATTAATTTTGTACAAGAATTGTCAGACGAAATTGTATAACTCAATTTTCTTGAAAACCCAATTTAATGGTAAGAAAAATTGGATGAGCGTCGAATTTAAACTTGTGACTATTCATAGACTAGTACATGGACTAATACATCAAAAGACTAGATGGACTTAAAATGAAGCTCTTCACACGAGATAAAAGGCCGGAACAAAGACATTTTTAATAAGTACCCATTATCATTAGAAAGGGCCCCCACCCCTTACTCTCATAGCACTATGAGAGTAAGGGGTGAGGGCCCTTGCATGTAAGTTATTTGCATTGAATGTGATGTGAGGGCCCTTACCCTTACTCTCACAGGAGCATCTCAAGAACTCTCTCCCTCATTCAAGACAAAAATTTAGAGAAGTCCGCACAAAAGAAGACATGCACAAAGAAAGACGAAGTGAATAAGTACTAATGCTACCCTCCTCACCCCGCAATTCTACGTCCTTGTCAACGTGGGACTCTTGCATCTTCACAAAACACAAGGACGAGATTCAAGCCATATTTTATCAATGTCGGATTTATACAACCACACAAAGGAAAATGGATTTCATTGGAGGATATCCAACATGAAGGCGCGCAACAAGCTCAATCATGTTCTTATTGTTACCTATAGCTTATTTCATCTCATAATAAGAGGATCGGATCACCCCCACCAACACTTGGAAATTACTGTAACAAAGGAAACAATGTTCACCCATCTTTTTTAAGTAGATAATCAGCAGCCCCATCTAAATTCAGTTCTCATGACCACCATCTTCATCCTCATATTGGTCATCGAGTTCCCAAGAGCCATCATCAGATTGCACCATGCCCTTATTTTTCTCAACCCACCCAGTCCAATATAAGTCTTATACTCCTTGTAAGGTCCACTTGGATGTATTCCAATAATGTAGAGATAAATATGGACCAAATTAACATCACACTCATCGTCCTTTATTCTTTAGCCACAAAGTTTAATGGTTGTACAAGTGCAATATTTACATGGTGGAAAATGGATGGATCAATAACTAAATGAAGTGCCAATTTATAACTGAACAGACAGGGGCTTCTGAGAGTATACATTTGACCATAGGTGGGTCCAATTTGTTCATGATGACAATAGATTGTGCAAAGTAAGGGGCTAATGCCAGTTTTGCCCATTTTTAAGAGGAGAGGGCAAGAATTTAGGCAATGTGGGTGGAAAATCTATAAAAAAAAAAATGATCATGATTCATGAAATTCATGCTTTTAAGGTCTTTGTATATATGCTATACATGTATTTGTCATATTTTAGAAAACAGTCTGTTCAAAGTTTTATTCACAAAAATCAAGATTCAATACCTTATATTGAACATGTATATTGTTAATGTTAACCGGAATTGGACCTTTACCCAACTTATCTACTAAAGATACTCTCAAAAGTTCATTAAAATAACCTTCAACTGCTGGATTCAAATTAACAACTGGGCCAGCTTAATTCTTATTTATACTAGTATTAGTGTTGTATTTATCGTAGTGGACCCAGAAAATTTTAACATGAAGAAAGTTATAGATAACATGAAGAAAGGTATGGATAACCCAAAAATTAGGGGATCAGATTTTCTTCTTCTTCCTTGAATCAGTAGATTATGGGCTAATTAAGTGTTGATGTTATTGAAGTCTTGCTAATAGCTATCGAAATCACAATGTAGGACCCACCGAAGTCACCTATATACAGGCTTACTTGATGGATGTGAATGATGATGTTGTGTGTGGCCCAAATTTAATTAATGTTGATTTGAAGGGCATAATTCAGTTGGATAGAAATATTGTGAGGGCATAATTTAGTTGGGTAGAAATACTGTACTTGATCATTTCTCCCAACACTTGCTATGTGCTTCAAATTTCAGACATTTGCTATTTGCTAGCATATGTTTTTTTGTGTCCATTTATTCTGAAGGCTACTTATGAAATAATTATGGTCATTTGAATTACTTTCGTACATAATTATTCACTAGGAAAGCACTTATTTATGTTTGTTTTTAATTTTAAAAAAAATTTAACTTGTCAATTTAGTACTTTATTTATGCATCTAATAAATTGATTGATTTTCTAGAAAGAAACAGTAGAATGGAAGATTATGAAAATCAAAAAATGACTTGGTCATAGATTCATAGTAGGTGTAATTATCATTGCCTTTGTATAGAAGATCATTTTATTGAAGAAAACAACATTTTATTGAGGTTATCTTTCCTGCTATGATTTTCTAGAGTTACATTCTTATGGAAGATCATGGCACACTGCTCTAATCCAACAGAGGAATCCCACTGTAGATGGATGGTCTTTATCAGTGAGCAAAGTGCATCACATTGCTTTAATCCAACAGAGGAACCCCGCTGTAGATGAATGGTCTTTATCAGTGAGCAAAGTGTATTTATCAAGGGACGTATACTAAAGGGTACTAGTACATGATACTACACTGGCATTTTAATCTAAACCTCAGAGAAAAGACAATCTGCAATACCTGTAACCACAAATTCAATATATACTCACACAGAACCACAGAGTCTCCTCAAGCAATATATGGCGTCTTATCCGTTTCTTATAGCCTTCATCTCTTCTCTCTGCAGCTTCTATATCCTCCAAACTGTCTCCGGCTCTGGTCCCTACAGATCAATTTTCAGCTTTGGTGACTCCCTAGCAGACACTGGAAACTCTCTCTTCACCGGCCCTTTTCGAAACCCCTTCGTAGTGAGGCTCCCTTATGGTCAGACCTTCTTTGGACATCCAACTGGCCGATTTTCTGATGGGCGTTTGATCGTGGATTTCATTGGTACCATTCTCCTTCCTCCCATGCTTTTTATTCTAGTCTTCTTGCTAGGATTAATTAAAAGCCTACTTGTCAATGCATCATATATGAATTTTGTTAAGGAGTCATGAGACCAATCACTTGCTGATGGTTTTAGATCAAGGGTCATGTCCATTCATTGAATACCATATCTTTGACAGTGATATAGATAGCCCCTGTGATGTTGAATGTGTACTTAAATTTGATGAATGCAGCGGAGGCATATGGGCTACCAAAGCTGCCACCATATCTAGCAAGCCTTCATAATCATAGGTTGGATTTTCGGCGAGGAGTGAATTTCGCAGTGGCGGGAGCCACGGCTCTGATTCCAGCCTTCTTCCAAGAGAGAGGTCTTAACACTGTCAGGTGGAGCAACAATTCGCTGAGTGTTCAGATGGGCTGGTTTGAGCAATTCAAGTCATCCCTTTGTCAAACGCCACAAGGTTATATGCACATTACATTAGGCATTTTAATATCATCTCTCTAGATAAATTCCATTAACATGGTTGTGTACATGCACAGAATGTGCAGATTATTTTGCAAAATCACTGTTTCTTGTGGGAGAAATCGGTGGTAACGATTACAATTATGCATTCTTACAAGGTCTAAGCATTGCACATGTCCGAACTTTTGTACCCAAAGTCGTCCACGCTGTTGCAGAGGCAACCAGGGTAAGAGGCTAAGAGCTCACTAAACAAAAGCTACAAAACTATGATTGAACGAAGTTGGTCAGCTGATTAATTTGCAATTTGACCCTTAATGAGAGTTTGGAAATCGGATTGCTGGATAGTTTAACTGTTTATCATCCTTGGTTTTTTTCCTTCTTTCAGAGATTGATCAAGCAAGGGGCAGTGGATCTTGTGGTGCCTGGAAATCTGCCGATTGGATGCTCTCCTATTTATCTGACATTAGTTTCCAGTCCCAAAAAAGAAGACTACAACCGTCGAAATGGATGTTTGAAGGCTCTGAACCGTTTCTCCGAGTACCACAACTCACTCTTGCAAGCTGCTTTGGAGAAACTTAGGCAAAAATACCCACATGCCAAAATCGTCTATGCTGACTACTATGGTGCTGCCATGAGATTTATCGACCACCCACAGCATTTTGGTCAGCTTCTTGCTTTTCTTCCTGTCTCTTCTTTATCAATGATTGATCTATTAACTACTAATTGGTTTGTTTGCAATGCAGGATTTACTAATTTAAATTCAGCTTGTTGTGGAGGAGGTGGGCCATATAATTTCAATTTGTCAGCTCTCTGTGGTGCCACAGGATCAACGGTCTGCATTGATCCATCAACATTTGCTAGCTGGGACGGTATCCATTTAACTGAAGCTGCCTACCGAAACATAGCCAATGGTATGATTGAAGGGTATTACACAACACCACCCATGACACTTCCTCATTAGGATGTCAACCATCGACTGTAATGTATGTCCCAGACATCATTTAATTACAGTAAATCATCTACTACTTATTGGATTTTGAGAAGGCATTTTCCTTTCCATGTATGCATATGCTACTGCAGAGTTTCTCCAGTCAAGAACAGGGATTTCCAGGTTCCTATTTCAGTGCATGTGCTTCTTCTCAATGGTCCATGCCATTGATACTCAGAGACCTATTCTGGAGCATAGAGTTCTCATCCGCCACCTGATTAGCTAATCATCTAGCGAGCATTGATTGGTAATATCTGATAAGAGAAACAAATGCATTGCATAAAATTGCTTGTGCGTTCTATTGACAAAAACTACTCTTTACGTACAGCAGGAGACAATAACTTCAAATTCAAACTAAGCTGTGTCTTCAAGGATTAGGAATCCTAACTATTAATCTCTGATCCTAGATGAGGAGTCCTAACTATTAGTCTCTAATCCTAAATAAATCCTACATTCTCTAACATCAGGACCATTCACTCTTAAAAGAAGTACAGGTTTCATTCCCTGCTAGTGCGATGGCCAGCTTAAAAGATTTGCTAATATATCACGATGTATACCTCCAATAAAAGATCTTGAACCTACATCCCCATAACTGCAAAAGCTCAATACATATTCTCTTGAGATTGAAAAATGATTTATGAGATTGTGTACCTATCTTCTGCGTCCAGGCACTCTGTATCTCAATCTGCACTCATAGCTTTTAGGCCTTCCAAGAGAGTCAGCCATACCACTGAGTAAGTCTCAATTAATTGAAATACACCTGGATCATTTACCCCTATCGAGAGGGCTCACTTCTTAAATCAAGACTGCACTTGATGGCACTTTTCTCTATTTTATCATTTGAAAAAATAAATTTTGTTCGATCGAAATATGTCGGAACATGTGCAAATTGGGTTGATCTTGTGCAATCAATTCAGGCTAAAGTGAATACATGGAGAGGCATGTGATAGAGCAAATTTAATAAAAACAAGATTTTTCTTTGTTTTTATTCATTTGTTTTACACACAACAAGTAAAACAGTTGAACCCCAAACTCCAATATTTGGAGTGAAATCTGGATCTATGATAAAAAAAAATAAAAAAAAAAAATGAAAAACATAAAATGAGGTGTTTTGTGCAGTTTGCGTCAAAGAAGTGGGCTTCAAACTGATTCAGTTACTCAACCAATTTCATGGATTGCCCCGGATCCATGGCCAATTAATTTTGAGCAACTAATGTCAGCTGAAAAATGTCTGACATAAGCTATCTCAAACCAAGAGCATAGACTTATCCTCCCTTACTCATGATGCACAAGCTCAATCAGGTTCTTCTTCTTTGGACTTAGCTTCTTTTAACTATCAATAACAGGATCGGATCACCCCACCAAAACTTAGAAATATTTGTATTAGGGAAACACTCCACGTGCATCTGTATTAAAAATATAATCAATCACCTTCTTCCCAGCATTATCTTCTTCATGGTCATGGAGATGCCAAGAGCCATCAGCAGATTGCACCATACCCTTGTTTTTCTCAATCCACCAAGAAACAGGGACAAGAAACTCGTCCTTCAAGCCGTCCAAACTCTTATTCACCAGCGCTATATCGCGCTTCACTTCCAGCTTAAACCCGCCCTCGCTGCCTTGTGTTCCTGCAACTCCATGTAGATAAGCCTCCAAGTTATGCCAGCTTGATATATTGCCAGGAGATTTCACGTAATTCGATTTCCGAGTGTCAATAAGGAGCTCCTCGCCCACGTCTGAGTAACCCAACAAAGGGTACTTGGGGACGACGTCCAGGAAGTTGGTTGTGCGCAGCAGGCGAAGATCTTGGAAGCTGGTGAAGGCCTTCTTGAAGTTGTCCTCTCCTACACGGGGGCTGCCGAAGACGATGGCGGTGACTGGGCATGACTTGCTGGGGAGATCTTTGGGCTTGTTCAGGCCGTGGGCAGCAATGTCGGCCGCGTTTAGAGTGGCCAAGGCTGCACCCAAGCTGTGTCCTGTTATGGTTATGCTGATCTCCTCGTCCTTGTGCTTTGCCACTAATCTGCTCACCTCGCTTAAAACCTGTGAATTATCACCAATTCAAACAAGTTAGATTAATCTCTCTCTCTCTCTCTCTCTCTCTCTCTCTCTCTCTCTCTCATATATGCCATTCCTCATGCATGCTCCCTAATTATGTGTTGTTTAAAAGAAAATACTTGCGTTTCTTCAACTACTACGGATCAATTTAAGAAGCAAAGTGTTGTATACGTGATGCCAAGGAGGGCACGTTTGGTTAGGACTCAGGAGTGAAACCCAGCCTGACCCAAATTACATGTGGGTGAACCCAAACTTGATAACCTGAATCTGGTCTTAATTTTGCTAGGTGAGTGAAATTTGGCTTTTGTCACGTTGACTCGGATTTGGCTACATATCTCCTGCAGAAAAAAAAACTTCGTACATAAAAGAGTTCAACACTATGATTTATACAATACAAGTACAGGTGTTTATATGTAAATTTGGGTAACCATCCAGTCAAACTAGAGTTCCTAGGGGCCCAACCCAAGGTCAATATGAATTCCTTGTTGTTTTTAAAATCCAGTTTAACCCAAGCAAAATTTTACTTTTGGCAGGGTTGGGTCATGCTGGGTTGAGTTAGGCCTGACCCAAGTTGCACACCAAGTAAGTCTAGCTACCAGCCAACAAGATCCCACCATGGCTCAAAATATTGCCTGGGTTATCAAGGTTTTGACCATGATCAATGAGAATTTTCTCAAAGTACAGAAAATAAAATGGATTAGAACTCCTTTTTGACCATCTTTACATACTACTTTGTGTTTTCACTTTAAAACTCTATAATAATAATTTAAAAAAATAATTTCTTTAATGTTCAAAACAGTTTTTGAGTTTTTATTTTTCAAAAAGAAAAAGGCCAAACAGTAACCAAAGATATCAATCCACAACAGTACATATCGACCAATAATAAGTTAAAGGATTCGGCTTTAACCTATAAGAGCTTCTAAACCATGTTTTAATTCATGATCTCCACAGTTAATTTGGTAGGCCAGGAGACCATGACAAAAGGCATGATTTTGGAAATCAAGTTTTTTTTTTTTTTCATTTGCTGGTCTTTCAAACCAAAAGATTTGGAATTGGAATTGAAAGTGAAATGTTCCAACTTCAATTGTATTTGCTGCAGACCCCACGACATCTCTTGGGAGTGAAACTGACCTGATCTCTTGCACTTGTCTTGTTAAATTTCGACTTTGGATCATTAGATGTGTACATAGAGAGAAAACCCCGATGCACCATGGGCTCATTTCCAAGCTCAGATGAAGAAGATGAACCCAATATCTCTGAAGCCGAGACCAGCAGAGAGTCCAAATCATCTACCCATTCCAGTGACTGCACCGTCCCTCTCCAGGCAATCACAATATCCCTCCTACCCAACACCACCTTCCCTTCATCTGTAGCCACTGCCACATACCCCATCCAATTCGATTCGATACTCCACGGCTCCTTGCACAGAGATTTTATTATGAATGAATCCGGGACTGGAAATTGCGATGTCGCATACAAGAACTTGGTCACTTGATATTTGAATGGATTTGCATTCACAAGTGCCACTTTCTCAAACAAGTCCTTTCTTGAATATCTGCAGCTACCCGTGTACTTGGATACCTTCTCTGAGTTGAAGGCGTCATAGGTAGCTTGTGCCATGTCGCCGCAGTGAAGGATGTTTCGCCGAACGTCGATGTCGAGAGGTCGAGCAGGTTCTTCCAGTGATTGCTGCCGTTGATCTCCATCCATCTTTTTGCAATGCAGCCCTCCATTTCTCCTTGGTGAATCAGATCTATGTGCAGGAGTGATTGGATTGTTTTTTATTTATAGAGACACCAAGTTCTTCCTGGATGATCAAACTATGGGATTTCCTACCCACCTATTTATAGAGACACCTAGTTTTTTGTTGAGGCTAGTAATGGGGTACATGCCAATCACCTTGGATTGTAGAGGAGCTTACTATGAAACAGATTAATGTCCCGTTAGAATATAAAAGAGGAGTTTCTATAGCAACCATCTTTGGTGTTAGATTGGTTGGTGGTTAGATATATCTGATACGTTTGATTTTGTAACTTAGAACATAAAATAAGATTAAATCAGGTTTTATGTTTTCTCTTACTATGCTTGATGTTCCTCTTAATCACAATACAGTCAGTTTGTGATTTGTGGTCCTAAAGTTTATAAATGGCTAATCTTCAACCTCTTGCCTAAAGTGTCTCACAAACATACACATGTCTTCCATTTAAAAAGTAGAAGGGAGCTCCACAGCTTTTACAGTAGAGGATCCAAATCTAATGGTCCTGCAATTTGACCTTTTTTTTTTTCTTCTACTCTCGAAAACCCATTAGATATGATTGGGCCCATTGGAACAATTGTGGATCACAAATCACTGGGCCTCCCTGATACAAACATATGATATACGGCCTATAATAATTGATATTTTTGAAGATTTCCATATCTATGATTTCTTACTAGTTTTGCTGAAACTACACACTTCTTATACATATTAATAAAGGTCAGGCATCAAGTATTTCGTGTCATTCCATTTTTTTTAATCAAATGGGATGTTGAGATTTCCATGTCACCATATCTGGAAAAAAAAGTAAGAACACAGAAAGCCGTTGCATAGCTTCCACGCTTCTTTTCACCATAAATACCACTTCAAAGTGAAATTTCGTTGAATGTTGGTTGCTCCATCTATTGCCCTCTACGGCTCTACCTACTCTCACATGCCATTCCATTTCTACTTCTATATTTATTCAATCACCATACCCATGGGTTTTTCAATCTAGGAGATCCAAAAAGTTGATAAAAACCACTCACCCAGTTTCACATGAGCCTGTCTTTGATGGTTCTGTCCAACCTAAATCCTTCAATTGATTAAAATGGAAAGGAAAAAAAAAAGGTCATAATGGGTTAACTAGATTAAAAAGTCCTCTGCACTACAAATGCAAAGGACAAAAAAAGAAAACCATCTTTGACCAACTTTTTAACAAATTAGAATATTCTTTCTTTGAGTATGGTTTTTGTCATCAATAAATCACAATCCCTTCCTCTTTGACCAGCAATGTCACCATCTTATGGAAGTGTACAATCCATGTGTTCAGATCAGTTTAGTTATTTTTAAATCATTAAACCCTAAGTTTTAAATGGGCCAGTCCCCATCTTTGAGGAAAAATCAGTTGTGGATTTATGTTCTGTTGGAAGAACTTGCAGGATAATCTTTATTATTTTCCTTCTTGGGTACAAAGAAGACTTGGTTTCGTGCAAGTTTCATAGGCCCACGCAGCTCATGCTTTCTAAGGGTATGGACAAACCCAATAAGAGAATTTGTGTAATCCGCACTTCATGTTGTCACGCTGACTCCTGTATCTTGCCATCAGCTGAACCTTGCACATGTTGTAGAAGCCAAGGAACAGTACCCCACATATCTTTTGTTGATAATATTGTCATAACTCATACGTAATCAAAGTTGAAGTTGTCTTATAGTGCCATGTGTTTATTTTTTTCGTTTAAGAAAGTGCGATGTTGAAGGCACGCGATAGTTGAATCCGGATTCCCTGTTTGGACTAATCAAGGGGTGGCACATGAATTTGTTGAGTTTAAAAAACGGTGTTGTCTTTAAAAAATCAGCTTCATCTTTTAAGTACAAAAACAATGTGTCACCCCTGATTGTTCCAAACAGGATTTTCCTGTTTGGACCAAACATGGGATCCGATTCTGCGAGAGTTATGGTTGATTAGGGAGACTATAGTTAGGGATGGCAATGGGTCCAGTTTACACAGGGACCCACCCGAACCCGCTCTTACTAGGGGCAAGTTTCGTCATAGGTTTTTTTGGTTTGGGGTGAGTTCAGGTTTTGTTGCTACACCCGCCCCACCCCGAATATATAACGTGTGTGTATATATATATATATATATATTTTATTAAAGTTATAAACAAAAGTACTCATGTGGTTTAAGTGGCGTTGTGCATTCGCATGTGGGAAGAAAATGTCGTGTGTTAAATCTTTACCATAATTATTCACATGTATCTATATATTTTAGAATCTTTAACCTTCAAATTCGACCTAACCATAACTCAAACGGGGTGGGTCTGGCACATACCAGTTATTCATCACGGGGCGTGCCAGTTTTGAAGAGATACAATTAAGATTGGACGGGTCTGGGTTTACCCCAACCCGTACCAAACTTGCCCTAATGCCTTCCTTACTATAGGTGGGTCTTTTACAGTATTTCATTTTTTCAACTTTACAAGTGACTGGTACTCACACACCCACTAACACCATGTAATGTCCCTAACCAATTTAACAATGGCTAGGGGCTTTTTTATTTGCACTTGTGAGTGAGAGACGACAAATTAGAGAAATTGTAAATGAGAAACAAAAATTTCAAAAAACGATTGGGATTAGCATTGATATGATCAATCCTTACACTTCAGAATCTCTTCGCCCTTTGAATTTTCACTTGGCCAAATTTGACATTCATCTAAGTTTTATATTCCCTTAATTTATTATGTAAATTTGGCACTCATCCACTGCCAAACAAGTCTCATGGGGAGCCCCTCTATTGAGTATTGGCACTCACCAATGCTTGTGGGCCACACCTGAGGCCCCACCTAGGGATGGGATCAGGGGATCGAAAGGTCTTCCCCAACACAGCTTGTGTAAGGTGACAGAGGCCCAGATCATATTACCGCTCCCACTTGATCCGAGACCCAAAAGTTTTCACGTCCAAAAAAGTACACATTCGACCCAACGGTGCATTTCATTCGGATGGGTGCCAAACCTTGGGACCGATGACTATTAGAGGACCCCTATTTTATGGTCCACTCAGATGGATCAAAATGTGAGCCCCATCTCATGTTCCATACAAGAAAGTTGGCTTTTAGTGACAACTTTTTTAGCCGCGGTCTAATTTTCGCCACTAAAAACCCCCCTTTAGTGGCAAAAATTTGATGTCGCCACTGAAGATATTATAATGCCCACATTCAGTAGCAACTTATATGTCGCAACTAAATTTCGCCACTAATTCCTTGGCGGAAATTTTTGTCGCCATGGGATTTAGGAGGGAAATTGATTTAGTGGAAAGTTTTAATTTATCACCACTAGTGGTGTATGGTTTTAGTGACAACTTTTTATGATCGCCACTAAGTTCTTAGATTTTTACATTTAATCATGGAATATTTTTTGCCACTATATGTTCTATTTTTTGTGGTTACTTTATATTGTCACTAAAGATATATCACAAGAAAGTCTACTTTTAATGGCAACATTTTTTTACCATAATTTAATTTTCGCTGCTAAAAACTCACTTTTAATAGCGAAGCTTGATGTTGACACTAAAGATATTATGTGTGATCACATTTAATGACAACTTATATGTTATAGCTAAAGGTTATTTTGGAGGGGAAGGAGATTTAGTGGCCAGTTTTCTTTTTATGCCACTAATGGTCTAGGAATTTAGTGGCAATTTTTTTATTTTCGTGGCTAATTGCTTAGTTATCTTATTTTCGCCGCCATTTGCGGTGATTTTTTATAGCCACTAATATCACTACGTCAAAACCGGCTATTAACCACACAAACAAGGCCGGTAAAACCACTCATTTGGGCTGTAGTTTCTTTAGACACATGTATTTTTATAAGGAAAATTCTATATACACCCACCCATTTTGCTGAGCACACTCACATTCTTTCTTCAACAGTGATTTTTCTTTTTTTTTTTTTTCTTTTAAGAGTAGGTGTACTCGGCAAAAATGGAGGTTCACGTAGGATTTCCCTTTTTATAAACGACAGTTACTCTTTGTGGTTGTTTTCATCTAAAATATCAAGACCTAAAATAATACCCGCGCGCGCTCTATTCCTCTACCGCCCTCTGCTCTCTTTTTCTCAAGCACGCCTCTGCCTTGACTCAGAATCTCAGAGGGGTGAGACCAAGAGCCACAGATTGCTTTGGTTGCTTGGATCAATCTTCTCACTTGCTGGTCTGGTTCTGGTTGTTGGGGTGGGCTGGTTCTATTGGAGGCACCGAACCCTCTCTCTTTTTTTCTTTCTTCTTCATTTTTCCCAAACCCCATATCTCCATCAGTAAGCCCCATCTCTCATTTCCTTTCTTCTTAATCGGTCTGTCATAAACCCATCTTATCATCAAGGGGCATGACGAGTATGAAGAATTGGGTTGAGGTTTTTCTTCCTCTGTCTTGCTCTTTATAGTATTGTTGATGCATGTGATTTCTTCTACCATAAATCATCATCATCACTGATTCACACCAAGATTTACCCAAAACTCCAAGGGTTTCTCTCGGTTTGGTGTGTCTGTGCATGACGAGCAACAATTAGGTCTTGGCCTCTTGGCCTCTTAATTTTGCTTTTGACCTATGATCTGGCTCCCCCTTTTATTGAAAAATCATCATTATCATTTTAGAAAAATTTGGTTTAAAGAGTTACAGTTTTTCTTACTATCAATATTTTTTTTTTTTTTTTTTTTGTGTGTGTAAATTGTCGATCTCAACTGTCCAAATAGATTAATTAATAATAATCAACTAGACATCTTGATTTTGGCTCGAAATGCAATTAGTCTGGGTTCAAATCCACCATTATAGCGTACTAGGTCTGGTTCCAGAGTGTTATGATCCAGGGCCTATGAGAAGAGATCAATCACGCACAAGAAAAACAAGATGGTTTACGTGGTTCGGCTTTTGACCTACGTTCACCGGAAGACGGGAGAATATCAGTCCCAAATCCTGTTAACTTCTAATTGCAGTAGACCTGCTATAATAGACCTACTTCTAATCAGAGTACAACTCGGGCAATCTAGGGGCCTGGTTAACCAAGATTTACTAATTACTAGTGAGCCATACTAATTAACACAGAGTCGGTCAGCTATAATCCCATTGTATATGAGGTGTGCTCAGTTGGGCTGGCTGGATATAAGACAGACGGCCCAGACCCTATAATGTGCATATGCAGTCTACTTGTAGGTGAAAATCTCCCTTCCCCAATTGTAGAAAGATAAAAATGGGTCCTCCAAAATCTGAATGATCAAATGATCCAAACAGAGCTTCAGCAAAAAAAAAAAAAAAAGAAAAAAAAGAAAAAAAGGAAAAAAAAATCCATCGAGAAAAAGCAGGTATGAATTGGGTTCAAGTTCACCGACATAATAAACTCACATTAATTTAGGCTAGTCCAACTCCATGGCTTCATACAAATGCTTGAATGGCACACATGCAACTAACTATATTGACCTATAACATTGCATTCTTCACAAGCATGATCACAGAATATTGCATACTACTGAAGGGTTATCATCATTCATAATCATACCTCTTTGTATTTAGAATGCTTAAATTATAATTCAGCTATGCACTACACGCACTTTCTCCTTGAATTTTGTCATGATCCGAAACAAAATTGTGTGAATCCAACTGAATTGAGTTTTCATTGGGTGTGATGAGTTGAAGCTTGACCTACTGTGATGGTTGAGCCAGGCCCAGACTCCCTTGGAGCATTGTAGTAAGAGGGTTAGAACTTTCCCTGACTTTACTCCAAGCCTTGGCTTTGGCTTGATTATAGCAGACACTCATTTCATGGGCCCACACAAGCTGGTTGATGATGCTAAAATAACCAATGGATTGGCGAATCATATGCAAGCTAGGGAAAAGAGTCAACTTGACAACTAAGGTAGTTGACTGGGACAGTTGTCTTAATTTTTAAATATCACCAGGCCCACATTCAGGTCTGAGTAATACTTACTCCAAGATAAGTTCTTAAAATCAACATGTAATGAAAATGAGCTCAATCCATTAGAATGTATCCCTCCCATTGAGCACAACTCAGCATTATATAAAGCAGGGGATAGTTTTCAGAAATTCCAGTCACCTCTATATAATACTTTCCACACACCATTGATAAATTGTATCATTTGAAGATCAAACATATAATACTTTTCACACTCCTTCCATCATGTAAAATTCCACTCATGATTTATACATTAATGACTAGAGCTCTTCATGGGCTGTACCATCCAGGAATGTCCCATATCAGGATGGATTGGGCTGTACTCATGATATATAACTTATATTAGTTGATTTTGGTTGGTATTACAAGATACAACCTTTTATCTATTTTTATTAATTTTATTTTTCTCCTCTTCAAGTTTGCAATCTTCTTTTTGGCCTTTTGTCTCTGCAACCCTTTGTCTCCTCCCTGCTTGGACAAACATCTCAGGTATTAGCTTTCTTTTTCCTTTTTATAACTATAGTTGTGAATGTGTGTTGCTGATTAGACCTACCAACTTGGCTTTGTTTGGGTAGAGAAGGGGAAAGTAATTGATTGGTAAAAGGTAAAGAGTCTTTACATCATTGTGAGTGAGTTTGTCAACAGAAAGGTTTGGAAGAATAGAGATGAGATTAAGAGTTCTATGATTCTATCAATTGAAATTAACTTTCAAATGCTTGTTTCACACTCATCTGAATGTGTAGGTTTTTGCTACTATTCTATTTCTTCTTTCGTACTCATCTGGTGAAGTGGGAGTATCTATTTTAGCTCCCTGAGACAAGAAAAGATGACTAGGTGGAAAGTCTAGAACACTTTGTAGCACTTCAAATTGGCAATGGAAAGTGTTCTGTGGTTGTAAAGGTCAAGGTCCACATTACCTCATAACTTTCTCTAGCACATATTTTGCCTCTTTTCACACATGAAAGCATCACGTTGATAGTCTCACAGAATTTTCTACGTTAGAATTGATTACCACAAGTCCCTACCGGTTGGTTAGGATTCCAAGTCTTTAGAGGACAGGACACAGAGAATTCCCTAAGCATGTTGCCAGTGCAACAATGAAAATTACTTTTTGACCTTTTTCTTTTAATTTGTCTTTTATACATGAGATATGTAGGTGAAATTCATGTAAGTAAAATTTGCATATGAGAATTACATTATCATGTCTGTTTGGGAGCACCATATTCACATGAGCGAATGTTTAATGATTCAGAGTGTATATTAGAAATCTTCATTATTTCAAAGTTTATAAATATGTAAGACATGAAACTAAACTTTTTTGGGGTCTGGTACATGAATAAAAAATTTTAGTGGTTTGAATTAAAATTCTAGAACCCATTGGAGTTGCAAAAAGTAAAAGACTAACGGATTTTAAAACAAGAACATGCTAGTTGCATAATTTACTATCGTCCTTGTGGTTACAGGCACTACGTCGCATGTCAGATCAACGGTGGCAACGACATCTAATTTACAAGGATGTTCTTCCCATGATAGTATGTATTGCTAGATGCATAATTTTTCAATATTCACTAATTTATGTAATATTACTAACTTAAAATGACATCTGTAGCGAATCATCTTCCCCGTGTTACATTTAGCCTATGTGGCCAAACCATTGGTCCTAATGCAACTAAGCTATCTTCGGCCATAGGGAAGGTTGCCAAGTCCAACATTTCGGACTTGGCAACCTTCCCTACTGGAAGGAGCATGTGTGGCATTATTGTCAGATAGATGGCCCCACTCCAGCTTCTCAAATGGAAGACAATCTCAAAATGACGAGAAGACTAAGATGCGGCAAGCTACACAAGTGAGTCATTTAAATTAAGAAGCTTATGTGTTTGAGAAATTCTATTTAGATTTGATGTTACTAACTTACATCTATGTTTACTTATACAATAATGTGCAGCAAAAGTTTACTCTCCAGGATGAACCCCATATTAAGGAAGCTATGTATCAACGACTAAATCGCCAATACAAGGATTATCGACACAAGTTGCATAAGGATTGTTATTGCAAGTATGGCACCGATGAGTTGAGATTGGAGAATCCCCCTTGTTAGGTATTTCGGATATGAGAACTTTAAGGTATGCATGTTAATTAAGTTAGATTGTCTACCATTTTAATCTATCTATCATACATGCATTGCTTATAATTTATAGTACTAAAATGCAGAAAATGAGTAATAGAAATAAGGAGAATCGGGAAAAGCAAAAAATCGGCCATATTGCTAGGACGGAGGCTTTTGCTCAAATCAGCTATGATAGTGTAAACTTCTCTCATAATGTTTCTGGAAATTTATTATTAAATATATATTATTTGTGTTAACTTGTATAATGACAACGTAATCTTGAGACGAGGGACGAGCCTTTCAGACTAAATTGTGGTTCACTACCTAGTATAGTAAAAAGAAAGAAGTTTGAGTGGATTCGACTTCGCAAAAAGTCTATGTAACTTATTGTTCCCTTCTCTATTTTCTTATCAATCTTCTTATATTATATATAATACTAAATTGATAAATAATAACAATTGGTTTTTGAATGTAGGAGGAGCTTAAGAGATTAGAGTCTCAGCCACCAGAGGAGGGCACTCCTCCCAGAACTGAGGACTGGAGATTTGAGGCAGTGCTCGGACCAAAGCGATCAGGATATATACGTGGTCGTGGAGCTGGATCAAAGCCCAATACCTCTATAGTTTGGTAGTGAATCCATGCACAACTAGAGAGAGAATGAGGAGTTTAGGAGGCGAGCTGATGTGGATATAAGGCTCTTGGAGTTGTTGGAAAAGGAGAATAGGGAGATGGGTTCGCGAATGGAGTCCTTAGGGTCCCAACTAGCCTCATAGCAGACACAAGTGCAAGCTCAGGTGCAGGCAGCGCTCCAGTCCCAGGCAGAATCACAACAGACACAGGTGAGAATGAGGAGTTTAGGAGGCAAGCTAATGTGGATACAAGGCTCTTGGAGTTGTTGGAAAAGGAGAATAGTGAGATGGGTTTGCGAATGAAGTCCTTAGAGTCTCAACTAGCCTTACAGCAGACACAAGTGCAAACTCAGGTGCAGGCAATGCTCCAGTCCCAGGCAGAATCACAACAGACACAGGTGCATGCTTAGGTGCAAGCTGCAATACAGTTCCAGCTTAACATCCTCCTCCAGCAGTTCAAGGAGTTGGGCCAAATTCCAATGTGATAACATAACTACTTAAAAGCCGGATGATAATGATTTTTTTTATTTTATTTATATTTTTTCTATGTTGATGTAAACTTTACTCTTGCTACTCAAGTACCTTAGAACTTAATGTTTTTAAATTTGAGGTTATTTTCTAATACTTGATGGTGATGATAAAGTTTTTATTTTCTCATATTATATAAGCAGGTTCATGAAAATTTGAAAAGGGATCATGATATAAATTAATTTTATTCTTTCTTTTGATTAGTTTTAACCTTGTAGTTGAGGGAACAATTAGTCGGTAAAACTATTATACGTAAAACTATTATACGTAATACTTTTAGTTATGACTTGTTGTCATAACTAAAAGTAAAACGTTTAGCTGCGATTGTAAGTCGCCGCTAAAACTACCACTAAAGGTGCTATACCTAGTATTTGTAGTGGCGATTTGCGTCGCAGCTAAAATTTAAATATTTAGCCGCGATAACAAGTTGCCACTTAAATTACTATACATAGTATTTTTAGGGGTGACTTATAGTTGTCGCTAAAATTAAATTTTTAACCTCGACTTAAGATCACCTCAAAAACCCTACTTTCATATGTTTATAATAAATTTTTAGCAGTGATTTTACACTTTTAGTGACAACAATTTTTTAAATAAGCGGCGATAAATCTTGCGGCTAATTATTAGACTTTTAGCTATAATTTTGGAGTTGTGGGTAAAAGTCCAACTTTTAGCTACGATGTTTTAAAATCGCGGCTAAAACAATTAGTGACAACATTTTTAACAACAACTCAGCGGCGATCAAAATATTGCCGCTAAAACTTTTAGCAGTGACTTTAAGACCTTTAGCCGTGAAAAATTTCGCAGCTAAATGTCAAGTTTCTTGTAGCGCGCACCAGCCCTGTGCTCAGCTGAGGCTGGCCCAATCTCATACAGAGTAGCTTTATGTAGTGAAAAGATTAAGCTTCTGATTAAAGTAAATGAATGGTTAAGATACAGTCACATTTTCTTCTTCTTATTCCTTTTTTTTTTTTTTCGATGACATGGGTATCCACTATCCCTATGGTATTTTTACCCGACTAGACTATTTCCAAGGCGCACGCATGACCCCACAACACACGTGCTCCAAGTAATTTTCATTTTGCTATTCGAAAAATGCATCTTACACTTAGCCCATAGATGCTAAGTTTCCTTGGACCAACGATTTTAGGATCCTATTTGCGGCCTAGGGGCGGCAAAACTTTGACCCGACCAATTGACCTGACTAGCATTCGACCCACAAGTGACATGCATAACCAGCACTACATTCTATACAGCCACAGGTATTCAACTCACTCGTAAATATGACCTGCAATCAAGTTTGTTAGATTAGAGATGACCGAATAATCCATATAACCCGCACAACCCCATTATTATTATTATTATTATTATTATATATTTTACCAACAGGCATGTCGGGCCTGGAGCTCTCGATTTTGAAATAGAGCCTCCTCAGCTATGCCACCTCAAAAAAATCTCTCACGAGTTCTTTGATGATAGTTTCTCTTTACAGTATTAATTGAAATGGCACTTGCATCTCTTTGTAGTTGTTTTGGCATTGCCATAGCATTGAACTCAGTAACCAGTGACACAACTAGAGTTGCAAATGGGTATCCGATTATTCGATTACTCGAAAGTGCCGATCTAAAAAAAATCAAATCTGAAACCTATTTTAGGTCCCGATTCATAAACAAGTCCAGGTCCGGAATACAATTGAGGTTCCGATTGATAAATGGGTCTGGTTTCGGGTCCATATAAGTTTCAATCCGTGTACCCGAGACTAAGTCTTTGATATTGCAAACGGTACCTCACAATCAACTTTTTTGGACGTTTTTATGTATAATATATACTAGAGGTAGTAGACTTGATGCATTGTTATAATCTAAATGATACTTATTTTAAAAAAATAATAATAATAAAGAGAAGTTAGAACCAATTTGGAAACTAGATTCCAGTCCTAGAGGTGGGCCCGGTTCCGAAACCGGATCCCGTTTTTTCTATCGGAACCGAGTCTGGAACCAACAAAGTAGGTTCCGAGTCAAAACCGAATCTGAAACCGGAACGTCATTAAGGAATGGGTCCTGGTCCAATATGGTTCTGACCCAGAACAACCCTAGACCCAACTTATTACATTTCATAAAAGCAAATTTAAAGTTATATATCTTTAGGTGGGCCCACCTGCTTGAGATGTAAACGTGGGCCAAGCATTGGAGACTTTTATAATCTCTGAAGACCAAATGTTTCCATCCATTTTAGTAATTGTGGGCTCTTCATTTGAAAGATGACTATGAGGATAGTTGTTGTTTAGATTTCTCATAAAGTTGGCCACGCAACTAATTGAGGACGACTATTTTTATTTCCTTTTATAGAGTTAAATTATTGATCTCTTGTCATTGCTGCCCATCTAACTTTCAAAGAAGATGGCATTCAATTATAGGCTTCAGATCACTAGTTTAATATAAGCTCATCGGAGGCAATAAGGAGAAGATAAAAGTGTAACAACTAAAAATACTTATCAACTTGGAGACTAATTTCCATTAAGTGTGAGGGGTATCATCTATCGCTGTGGCCACATATCATCACATGTGGGCCTCAGTTACAGATGCTAATAACAGTTTGACTTTGACACTATGGAGAGGCTTCTGAGTCTGGATGTTTTGCTGGACAGTTGGAAATTGGACAGCTAAAAATGGGGACTGTTTATGGGATGGTTTTAACACTTGGCTGGACCCAAGTTGTATGGTCTGATTCTTAAAGTTTTAGGCCTTATACTTCTCTAAATAACATGCACCAAAATCCATTATTTACAGCTTTATATGTTCTTCTTTTGTTTACACACCTAAATCAGCCCAGAAGCAATTAAAAAAAAATGAAAACTTGCTATCTCTTGATTTTACTTCAGCTAAGAAAGGGTCAAGACGAATTGTTATATTAGCATAATACCAACAAATTGGGGAATTTCTAAAAAAAAAAAACAAATTGGCCAATGCCATGTTCCAAAACCATGTTTAGATACAGGTTTAGACGGGTGGGGAACAAGTTAGAGACAATGGAGGCTCAAATCTGAGCTGAAATGAGGGTAATGATAAGGGGCTACTGGTGGGCTGGTTATGGAGTTCAACAGGACTTGTTTAGGCCAATGTTCAGTTGGAGTTGGCCAAAATAACCCAACGTAGGGACAAAAAAGCTGGCTCTACTATGAAGCCAAAACAAATATAAAAGATTAAAAAGATGAAAAAGAAGTGAGGAAATGTAAAGAGGGAGATGAAGTCAAGGTCAAATTAAAGTGAGGAAAAGTAAAGAGAGAGATGAAGTCAAGGTCAGATTAGAACAGGCAATCGAACAACGGAAAAGGCAATAGGACGAAATCAACTTGCTCTGATTACAACTCATGTTTTTACCTTCTGAAGGATGGAGTGAACACTTCCCAAGAAAACCAAGAGGGCACACATTCCAAAAATTCTGTCTTTTGGCAGTAAAGTTGGGCTGTTTGCTGCCCCATGCTCTTCTCTCAGCAATTGTCGATAGAAAAATGCTCTGATAGATTAAAGGGTGTTTTTTGTGGGAAAACATCTGTTAGACTTTGAAGTTACATTATCATGCTCAACTTTGCAACATTTACATTAAATTGCCTTGTATATACTTTCTTTCTTTTTTCTTTTTCTTTTTTTTTTTTTTTTGTTTTAATAATGGAGGCCGAGTGTCTCAGCCCTTTGGGCCAGAATAACCCATACGGACCTAGGGGGAGCCAGATAAATCCACTGTGGCCCCAATGTGGTAGTGCAATTCAAACCTTCAACCTCTCGGTGCAAACCGTGGTCTTAGGCCAACTGAGCTACCCCTCAGGATTAATTGCCTTGTATGCTTAAGGGGCATTATTTTCCACATAAAAAAATGTGAATTTTAAAGGTTTTCTATGTGGGAATGGAAATGGAAACTTTTAAATTCAAGTTCAATAGTTTTGCTCAAAGCCTCAAACCATATGAGAAAGTTTCCCACATAGGAAACCCAGGGGCGTTTTAATAATAAATAATAAGAAAATGCTGCCTATAAGGTTGAACAAGTTACTCTACTATCTTGTTGTCTATGGTGGTATGCTTTCAACCAAGGTTATCTGGGGCGAGTGGTGTTTGTTTTCTTTGATATGTTTTTTCTAGTTTTCTTCACAGTTGTAGGAGTACTCAAAGGGATTTTGGTATAACCCTCGTAGTGAAATGACTCTATTACCTCATACTTACGCTGTAACTTTCCTTACCTTTCAAAAAAGTTACTCTACTATAAATACCTAAAAAGTTAAGCATGGCAGTATAACTTCAGCATCTAATAGGTATTTTCAAGCAAAAGCCCCTAGATTCTAGGCTAGATTTCTCAAATTCAGAGTTTTTCCCTCCTTACTTTTTACCAATCACAAATCTCAAGATAATGTTTTTTAGGAATGTGAGAAGGGAGGATTCTTTCTTTTCTTTGTTCCTGGTTTTCAATGTCTAAATCAGTTTTGATTCTAGGTATGTTGCTTTCCAAAACTGGTTCAAAGAAGGTGATGAGGGACTTTGTTAGTTTCCATTCAACCAACCACAATTCTCATGATAATCAACTTGAATGAATGGAAGAAGGGATGATCCTTCATGCACGTCTATATTATCTACCATTCCAATTTCCTCATGCCATATTTGTAATGTCTTTAGAGGTAGTCATATAATACCATTTCGTTTGTAAACAACTCAAAAAAAGTAAGGAAAAGAAAAAAGGCTCACCTTTCCTGATATTATCATTTATACAACTTATTTACGTATGTGAGTAGCTCTGATGGGCTAGCACAACTCAAAAATTGAAAGCAAAATAGCCACTTGAATAAATTTTGGAATCTTTAACCATACAACTCTCCAACATTTGCCTCCAAACAATCTAAGTTGAAATATTTCATACAAATATCACACAGAGCGATATTTGTGATAGCGCACTGTCCTAAAATATTACATAGAATGATGTGTGCGATACATAAGGCCCTAAAATACCACACGAACAACTCTTTAAAAACTTTTTAAACTCGGACCACTGAAAGGCAAATATCTACCCTTAAATTTTTATTGGCTTTGGTTGATGACTATTGTTTACAGTCTTTAGTATAGGTACTTGGACATCAAAAAGCCCCATTGGATCCCGATCCAACAGCCCCTAAGGGCTGTTTGTCCACCATTTTGTTCCGAAAATCGGGACAGATAGTAGGGCTCCTTGGACATATAATGTTAGATTATTTTGTAAATATCAGTTTATGAGAAGGGTGTTTTTGGGAATATAAAAAAGAATAATATATCTTGTCTTCTACAAAGAAGGATTCGTCCTTCATGCTGTCTGCGTCTCTCGAGCCATTGCTTTCGGCCCTTTCGAACAAGACACTCTTGTAACACCTTTTGAGACGCCCTGTCCCTTCCATGTCAATCATCTGAACTGTTATTTTCTAGATTCACTCCACAAACTACATCCAACTGTCAAATAACTTTTTGGTAGCCACAATTTGACAGATGGGTTTAAGAAACCAATGACATGTAGACACTAGACATGATCTTCCTGAGATTTTTTTTTTTTTTTATTCCCAGGCACCTTTCTTTAGACTTGAAGAACTAAAATAAAAATCAAGAAGGTGTGATTGTGAAAATAGACAATGCATTGGTCCATCTACATTTGTGATAGGGCCATGTTACTTGTCCCGAGGCACAGACCGGCTCTCTGTAGAAGCTGGTGGATCCCATGGCTGTCCTGGAATCCAACGGCTTCCATGGGGAGCCGGTCCATATCCCGGGACAAAAATCACAGGACAAGTAGACTTTTTCTTTGTGATACCATACAGATTCTGTAGTTAACACACTAATCTTTTTTAGGGGCCATTTGATATTATCAAATCAATTGAATAGGATAATAATGAGGGGATTTGAGGAACTAGATTTGAGGAACTATCTGCCCACATGGTTAGCATTATATATATTAACACATTATTACAAACTATAGATGTCCTCAAAATGTTTCATATTTATAGAACTTGTACAATAACAAATATGACTCAGGGTGAAGACCATGAAACTTTGTTAATGTGTTGTGATTTACTATACAGGGGAGGAAAGAAGAACAGCCATGCTACTCACCCTGGGGTGTGTAGACTTTTTGAAAGAAGAATTGAGGATCATTTCATTATTTAGGACATGATCCTTCACTCTTACATTATATGAAAATGACTAACGTTGTTTAAATGAGATTTTTTTTCCTGTTAACACCTGCAATGTCATGTGGTAAAATCAATCCCACCTATTAATGCTAAGCAGGATATAAGTAGTGTGTTTTTTTTATTAATAAATACTTAATTTAAATAATTATTCGAATTACTTGAGAATTAGCTCATACATTGCAGGGGCATGCATTACGATAGTTACATGATAGAGTCTCACACTGAGTCTTCCAGAATGACCAAGAATTACTTTCTAATTGGTTCAGTTGACCGAAAGAGAGTTTGTGATCTGTGCATATTTCTTATAAGGACAGTGGTCCAATAATCAAGTGACTTCGCTATCAGGTGCTTGTATCATATACTCAATAATGAGACAATTCTCGTACGGAAGGTGTTAAAGTTAACAATAGCCCCAGAATATCCTCAAAATATATATTTACGCATAACTGTTCAATCAGTAGATTATCGCAATATCTTAGGGATGTAAGATATCCCACAATCACTTGAACAACCTCTTTTTTTATTTTCTTTTATTGTGGGACCACCAAACCACCGTCCAAACCATTGGATAGTTATATGAGTGTAAGAACTAATATCGCATTAAGTTTGAACCGTTGATCAATCGCGGTTGTTGAGAGATTTGCAAAAAAGTCGTATTATTATGCAAATTATAAGAATAAATTATAAGCTATATTATTTTTTTTTGCAAATCTCTCGATAACCGCGATTGATCAACGGTTCAAACTTGGTGCGATATTAGTTCTTACATTCATACAGCTATCCAACGGTTTGGATAGTGGTTCGGTGGTCTCACAATCAAGGAAAAAAGAAAAGAAAAACAGACTGTTCAAGTCTTCCCGCTTTTGATTGTGGGATATCCTACATTCATAGAATTCGCAGCTTGTGATATCCTACAGATCGAACAGTTCTGCAGTAAATATACATTTTCAAGCTGTTCTAGAGCTATTGTCAGCTTTAATACCTTCCGTATTGTAATTGTCCTAATAATCATTATAATCGAGTTACACAAATCATCCAATGTCTTAGAAAAGCAAAGTAAAGTCTTGAATAGATTGGCCTGTTTGAATAGACAAAAAATGAAGTAAAGTAAAGTTAAATAGGCTCTAACAGTTTAAAATTTTAATTTAACATTGTTTGGATGAGTCTGACCCGATAGATGTAGTATTGTTGTTAGCAAGTATATCCATTACACTCTACCTTAACTTCAACATACTTCTCCTCCACTTCACTCCTATGTGAGTGAAATCTACTTTGCTTTAGAAACATGATTATATACATTGAAATGATTTATTTTTTTTTAACCCAGCCAAGGGGGCTGGGACTCAAGTGAGAGCCCACATATACACGGGAAGACAAGTCACCCAAGTAGGGAAAGAGTCCGCACACGCGGGAAAAGGTGAAGTACCTACGGTTCGAATCCTGAACAGCCAAATGAAAACTGTCACTCCTTACCACTTAGATAAAGAGCCGTTCTAATTTAAATGAAGCATTATGATAATTTTATGAGGCTATTTTTTTCATTAATTCTTGGTGAGATCGAGACCTTTTCATTCCATTAACCGAACAATAGCCTTGCATTTTTTTATAATACAATCGACTCATAGTGATGATTCTCACTTTTATGATGGGCACCTTCAACTAGTAAAAGACTTTTAAAATATTGAAAGGTTAGATCTCCAAATGAGGTCACTATCGAAGCAGCAATCTGAGAGCACTTTTAGTTTTAAACAATTGAGTGGGGTGCTACCAAGGTGCATGCTGTTTCCACCATCCAACTAATCAGGGCATAAAATTAATTAGGGTATAAATCCTGCCTCTCCTTCACGCTTACTCTTATTCAATGCCCTAGTGCCCTTGTGCCTGGGCAAGCTTTTCCTCCTCAAAAGACAAAGAGACCTATACCTATCAGCTCGAAAAGGCAAAGGACAGTCCTGGATTCCCTCCCTTAAAAATCACCACATACAAAGAAACAAACTACCTGCTCTGTTTAAGATGGCTGGAGACCTTTTTTTTTCTACCTTCTGGCCCTAAAAAAAAAAAAAAAACCTCTACTTGCTTACATGACAGGGAAAAGACTATTTTGAGTATTTTCTCGCTTCTATACTTTGACAGGCCAATTTCTCAATCTTGTTTCTCTGCATGGGCAGGTGAGAACTCACTGTTGGAATATATATACAGGCCAACATGTAAAAGCTTTGGCCTTGAGACCTTGATCAATATAGAACCCAAAAGCTACTCATTGTAGGTCACTTACTGAATACACCTCAAAGAACCGTACTGTCTTGATACAATAGTGTAATTGAAAATGCAAAGTATAAATAAGGGCATATATGTTTGCATTAAAATATATATGAGTTGAATGCATACGATTCATACCATAAGTTATTGAAAAGAATAAATATCAAATGTGAATTTAAAAAACTAAGCATAAAATAAATAAAAAAACTTCTTTTAGAGAAATAGAAGTACAAGAAGATATAAAAATAAATACCCAAATATCGAGAGATACAAATGAGTATCCGCCGATTATCTAGACAATCCAACCCATAAAAAGTTGGGGGTTTGGAATGTATTTTAGGTTATATAATTCATAAACGGGCTTAGGTTTAGAACCAAATTTATATTCCTATTGATAAATGAGTCTAATTCCGAATCATATAGGTTTCTACTCGTGAAATTGGGACCTGACATACGAGTCTTTAGTATTGCAAACTATAGCTCAAAATAAAATTATGTAGTATATTTTTTATGTATAACCCTGAAGGTGATAGACTTGATGCATTTTTATAAGTTGAATGATATTTTTATTTTAAATAAAAAAAAAAAAAAAGAGACAGTGAGAGAGAAAGGCTAAATCCGATTTTAAAACTAGATTTCGGTTTTCTAATCAAAATGGTTTCAGTTCCGGATCTAATATGGCAACAGCTTGAAAAATGACCTATTTGCATCCTCACAACCATCATCCGTGGTAATTATTCTTGTGAATATTAATGTTTTGATCAAGTCTTGCTGGAATCTTGATCTAGTCACCGGAATTCCGAGCGAGTCAACAAAAGTTTCGAATGAATTTTATTTACTGAATCTCTAATATGTAGTGGTTGAGTCATGAGTGTTCCCACAATAAAATGTCATTCATGTTGGGACCATTGTAATATAGTAGCGGACAAACTGTTGATCATCGTGTTTCGAAGAAATAGTGCTCATTACCGAAAAAGACGAATGTCATTGCAAACCTTCCAGGTTATGTTCTCCTCTGAAAATGTCATATTGTTGTGCAGACCACAATCTGGTTAATATAATCATCAAGTGCATGCAGTTTCTGTACACACCATCCACTATCAAATAGTGGCACAGCATATGGGGTGCGAATTTAGATACATGTCTTTTTTTTTTTTTTTTTTTTTTGTTTTTTCTAAGTTCGTCCACTGGCCAAAAGTGATTCTATCATTTAGATATTTGGAGATTGATCTCTAAAATTGTCTATGATCGCAAACAGAATTAGACTGTTGGTGAATTTAGATATATGACATTAATGAGTGAAGAAACATTGAAAGGTCTTCATATTATCCAGTGGTAGAAATGGCTTTAGGTTTTAAATTATCTAGAGGGTTTTTTGTAATTTGAGAGGGGGGAGTGCTAGTCCCACCCCTCTCTGTGATACAAGGTGCCAACACCACTCATGTAATTCTCGATTTGATAACCCCAAGGGATGGCTCGGTTGGCATAGGATTACGGTTTACACTCTTGTAGATTCAAAAATATACTACCATACTGGAGCTACAGAGGAGTTTACCCGGCTTCCATCTGAACCCGGAGGGATTCGTTCAGCCCAAAGGGTTGAAAACCCTCTAATAGCAAACAAAAAAAAAAAAAAAAAGATTCGATTTGATAAACTAAAAGTTGTGCAATGCTGTTGTTGTTTAACCAACAAAATCAAATAATTCTAGTCTAATCAGCTATTTTATTTTCTCCTTTATATAAATATATATATATAAACCTCTATTGAAACTCTGATTGACTCATGGTCAAATTGTAAACCTTCAGTCTCTTATTGCAAATTGCAAATGATGAAAGTACCCGTTACCATAATTACTCAACCTTTTAATCCAACCCAAGTTTGAAATATGGACCCGCCTGTATTGCATTTTGGATACCCACCCATTAACCCAACTCATTAATCACTACTATAATAATAAAGGTTCCCTCTCTCGGCAAAACTCTGTTCCTACTTCTCTACCTATTAATGTTGTCGCATCATAAAATCTCAACGGCTAGTCTTCACACTGAGGAGACAGATCAAAAGTCAATTTCATTCAAAGATAAAATTGAGCTCGACCGTTTGTGTTCATCGCATGAAGGAGTTCACAATTAAATATTATCATATTAAGTTAAGATGCACAATTCCAATTTCATTGACAGGGTCTACATATATTAGGGAAGTTGGTCAGTAAAATCATTATCTAAGTGGGATGTAATAAATTTTTGATTATTTAAAAACATTACATTGGGAGGACTTACATTTGCAAAATAAAGTTATACCTTACTTTATTGATGCCTTTCGCAAATTTTTCATATGTTCAAATATTCTAACATTAAGGCATGTTTGGGTAATGTCATTGGAGAGGAATCCTTTCTAGTTTTCCTCAATTCCGAGGAAAACTAGTGTTTGGGTAAAGAGAGGAAAATTGGAAAAGGATTTTCGAATCCTCCCAACCCATTATAAATCCTTTTTTCCATTGATTCCTCAGTCTCCACCTCCCTCCATCGAATTTTGAAAATCCACATAGGCAAAGAAACATCTAGTTACAATGAGTGTCTCCTCTTAGGTTTTTCCAAACCCAGAGCATTGTTCTAGTGGAACGAAGGAATCCTCTAAATAATGGATTCTTATCTATTACCAAACATGCCCTATTTAAAAGTACTTTTGTGCAGCAAGAGAATTTTGTAGTATTTTTTTTCTTTCCCATGCAAACCATTGCCTATGTCAAACAAATAGTGTGTTGTGTGGTGAATTAGAAGAAACTCTCCCTTTACATGGAATCCTTCCACTCAAAAGCCTGCCATGAGAGGAATTTTTTTTTTATTTTACATGTCACCCACTCTCCTGTCGTTCAATGCCACACCTTTTTCGAGGGAAATTAGCTCCTGTTCCAACTTCCATCCAACGGCTTGATGCAAATTGCATACAAAAATTGAGGGGGCCAAGTAAATTAGCTTTTCTCAACACCACTGAAAAGTTTGCAGTCATTCTTAAAAAAAAAAAAAAACAGCTATATTATATTTTAAAAGAGCTTTTTGTATATATCCCCTAACGTTTGTATGATTTGCAAATAGGCCACTAAGGTTTTAGTATTTGTAAATAAACTCGGCCTTTTATTTTTAATACATTTCATGTTTCCAAAATCAAAATTCCTAACAAGAATGGGTAGCCTCCATGAGATTTGTGTTGGATTTTTATATAAATGACAGCTTTGCATGCCCTTACATCTATTAAACAAAAGTGAATATTATTATTTACAAAAATACTACTATTTTATCTTAAGTCCCAATGATTTTTCTCAATAACTCTCTCATATGTATGACCAGGGATGGACCCAAGTACAAGGGCTTGGGGGAATAAAGCTCCCACCTATATCTGAGAAAAGTTTAGAATCCCACCCCCCCCCCCCCCCCCAACATAAATTCAAAAAATTAATATTTTTTTAATACCTCTCTCATATGAGGTTTTAGTGTTTGTAAATAGATTCGACCTTTTATTTTTAATACCTTTCATATCCCAAAAATTAAAATTCCTAACAAAAATGGGTAGCCTCCATGAGATTTGTGCTGGATTTGTATGTAAATGACAGCTTTGCCCTTACATCTATTAAACAAAAATGAATATTATTATTTACAAAAATACTTTTATTTTATCTTAAGTCTCAATGGTTTCTCTCAATAACTCTCTCATATGTATGACCAGGGATGGACCCAAGTACAAGGGTTTGGGGGAATAAAGCTCCCTCCTATATCTGAGAAAAGTTTAAAATCTCCCCCCTCCCCATAAATTCGAAAAATTAATATCTTTTGTTAACATTTTCCTCATCACTAAATATTTCTTTTACATAGAGCCAAACATAACTCCACTTGCAAATTCTATTTTTTTTATTTTTTACATTTGCCCGTCCCCCAATATTTTTTTAACACCATCTAGGAATGAAGCATAATCATGTATTTTGAAACTTTCATTAATCTAAAGTGGTTATGTATGTATTGGATAAATCATAATTGATTATAAGCACATGTGTTGATTGTCACCATGATTAATTTAGATTTAATGAGCTGAGCCTGTATTGATAAAAAAATGATTTTATGTAGGGTTATTCTAAAATTAAATGCAATTATTAATGTTACATGCTTTATTAAAATAAATTGAGACTAAGCTTTTAAAATTATGCATATAAAAATTAAAAAAATGGACAAAAATATTATTTCACTCTGAAAATCTATAGTGATGAAAAGACTATTAATTTTAACGAGAGGAAAGGTATTAAAATAAAAACTCAAAGGCTTACAAATCCTACGAACCACCTTTTATACAAAAAGCCCTATTTTAAATTCGTCCACATTCAGCCCAGCAGCGGCACGTTACATATCACCTGTAGTCGATTTAATGCAACACCCTGCAGTAACCTCTCTTTCAAAAACCCACGCAAGTACAGCGGTCATGACTCATGACTCATGACTCATGAGCCATTCTCCCCACCATATGGTTAAACCAGCGGTGCGGTCCCAGACAAGCCCAAACTCCCGAGTTAGAAATCAATTAAAAGACAACACCCTCGATTTCTCGTGAGCCCCCGTCACGTCCAATTTACTAGACCCCACTCCCACTGCCAGATACCCTCGTGACATGCAGTCAGATGCAGCTTCCTAAATCCAGATTCCTTCTTCTCTCTCTCTCTTTAATTTCCCTCTCTCTCGTTTTTAATATTTCCCCCACCTTTCGTTTCAAACAGCATCCAAACACCCCCAAGACCGTTCCTTGGCCTCTGTGTCTCCTTCTTCCCTAATCCTTCCATCTCTCTTTATCTTCTCATTCTTTCTCTCTCACTCCTTTTCTTCTTCCAACTTGCAGAAAGTGATGTATTTGGACCTATTTCAACTATCACACATTTTAGTATAGTATATAGAGAGTAAACTTACATACACCTCCATTTATCTTTTCATTTTGGAGCCATGGTTGGAGGGAAGGTGAAGGCCGCCATGGGATTCCAGAAAACGCCTCCAAGGCCAAAACCGCAATCTCCATCTCCATCTCCCAAGCATTTCCCCTCTCCGAGCTCGGAAAAACCCCCTCTTCACAAGACCATCTTCTCTCGCTCTTTCGGCGCCTACTTCCCTCGCTCCTCCTCTCAAGTGCAGCCCCGCCCGCCTGACGTCGCCGACCTACTCCGCCTCGTCGATGAGCTCCAGGAAAAGGAATCTCGCCTCAAGACGGAGATTCTCGGACACAAGCTGTTGAAAGAAACAGCTGCCATCGTTCCGTTTCTGGAGAGTGAGATCTGTTCGAAGAATGCGGAGATCGAGTGCTCGAAGCAGAGGATTGAGGGATTGGAAGCGGAGAATGAGATGTTGAGGCGAGATTTGGAGATGTTGAAGGAATCGATTGGGAGAGAACGGATGGAGAATGAGAGGAAGATGAAGGAGATGGAGGATGAGATTGCAGAGCTCCGCAGATCGGTAGATGGAAAAGAAGCGGAACCGAAGGAGATCTGTAGCAAGTCAGTTGAGATTGAGGAGTGTTCTTCGTCTCAGAGGTTTGAGGGCGTAATCGAAGCTACGAAGAAGTCAAATCTGCTGAAGAACTCGAAGAATGAGGGGGAATCGAACGACATTGCTTCGAATCAGGACGAGGAGAAGCTGGAGATTACGGATCTGAAGGTTGATGATGCTGAGAAAGAAGAAATGCAGCAAAATCGAACTGAAGAAGAAGAGATTTCGCAAGTGTCTGCGATTGCGATTTCCTCTGTAAATCCTTCCATGCCGAGGATTCCGAAACCTCCTCCAAAACCTTCTTCTTCTTCGTTATGTTCTGTTCTGTACTCTGCTTGTGCTGAGACGCGTGAGGTTGTGAAAAGTAGAGCGGCTTTGGAAATGCCGACGACTGTGACGAAATTACCGCCATTGCCGCCGCCGTTGCTGGTGGCGGCGGGAGAAGGAGCGAAAATTCCGCCTCCTCCTCCTCCCCCGCCTCCGGCGAGACTGTCGCGCGCCGGCGCTTCTAAGGTGAGGCGAATGCCGGAGGTGGTGGAGCTGTATCATTCTCTGATGCGTAGGGATTCGAAAAGGGAGGCCGGCGCTGGGAGTTCGGAAGTTCCGGTTGCCGCGAATGCTCGGAACATGATCGGAGAGATCGAGAACCGGTCGGCTCACCTGCTCGCTGTAAGTCACTCTTTCTCTCTCTTTCGATGTCCAAAATTTACAATATTGCCACTGTATAAGTTCTGAGAGAATAGACCTGCTAACGCTGTTTAACAGACCTGACAGACCTGCTAGTCTGGATTTGGTCACAACTGGGGCCCGTCCTATTTCTAGGATCTTCACTTTTTCTAGGGAAAACTGGTCCATACAAATGTGCCCCAGCTATTTCTGCCTGGGCATTGGATAGTGAAGGTTGGCACTAGGCAATTCATCTGGGATTAGTTTAGTTTGCGTCATCCTTGTATTGTAATATAGGGTTTGAAACTTTACTCTACCCTAACATCACTTTGGCAGCTTTGGAAACTCTATGAAGGCTATAGCCATTGCCACGCTGTAGACGCCATGTGTGTACTGTGCAGGACGGAGTTTTTTTTGCATTACCGATGCTGAACGTAACTGACCCAAGAGCCGGGCCTTAATTTCGGGAATGTGATGTTGAGCGTCGTGTACTTTAGCCATTAGCAACGCATGTACGGCTCTAGCTGCAGCTGTGAATGGGTCACTTGTTCCTTGCTGTGTTCGTGGTCCGTTTCATTCTTTTTCGTGTAATGATTAATTAATTGAACCGCCAAGTGGGGCCCCTTGAGTCACCTTCCTCTACCATGGATGGTTAGATAGGAATCACATTTCATAGGTTAAATTTTATTTTGATACCTTGATTAACACTCTTCCTCTCCAACCATTAACCATGTATTTATGTAGCTTGAAGTGGACCCGTTGGTAACTTGCCTGTAATTTTTTTTTTCTCTTTCATACATGGTATTGGCACAGTTTCTGAATAGTGTTTGCCCCAATGGTGGACCAGTCTAATAGACCAAGCTTGAAGGAGATTCACATGCTTGGGGAATAGTCGGCTCCGAAGAAGCCGATACCGATGTCAAAAATAAAAATAAAAAATAATAATAATAATAAAAAGCCAAAATGCATTCTGTCTGCAGAGATTTTGTAAATACCAAAATCTTATGTAGGACCGGTGCTAAGGAGGAGGACCATACGAATGGTCCTCAGCGATGACATTTTTATTATCATCACCACCACGACCACCACCACCACCTAGGGAATGGGCCCCTCATGAACTAAAGAAAATCTATTGCTATATATCACTTGTCCTGATGTATAACAGTTACATAGATGTGATTATGGGCCAGGTCGGGCCACCAAAGCTAATTGAAGTCTGGCCTATATAGTTCTCTTGCCTTATAATAATATCCAGGTCCATATCCAGCCCATGGGCCTGAAACTCTTGGACAGACCCAGTTCATTTGGATGATGAATATTACCGTTTGTGTTAAATTTGTCAAGATGAACTGGGCCTATTTCCATATCTGGCCCCAGGTAGGCCCATTTGCTGATCAGGCGAAATATATATCAGACCTGGTAGAGCCCAACGACAGAGCCCAAACCCAGGCCAATATAGGCCATACTTGGGTTGAATACCTAGTGTAGGCAACTCTATAAGCTTAAAACTTGTTTGATGAATTCTCCTAATTTCCTTTTTTATTGAGAGAATTTGAAAATTCAGCTCCAGTGCCTCTCCTTCGAGTTACTCGGTTAGCTATTTCAAAAGAATCAAAACTATACAAGGAGAGTTATTTGCTTCCTTCTGAAACTATCTTACTTTCCCCAGATAAAGAGGGACATCGAAACGAAAGGCGATTTCATTCTCTTCCTTATAAAGGAGGTGCAGAACGCTGCATTCTCAGATATAGAAGACGTGGTCACCTTCGTCAAGTGGCTTGATGACGAACTGTCATTCCTGGTATGTTTCCACTTTGAAGAAGCTGATATTTTCAACAGACTCTATTCACTTCTCACACTTCGTCTTCTTACAGGTGGATGAACGAGCTGTACTGAAGCACTTTGACTGGCCCGAGCTCAAGGCTGATGCAATGCGTGAAGCTGCATTTGGCTATTGTGATCTTAAGAAGCTCGAATATGAAGCATCATCCTTCTGTGATGACATCCGCCGGCCTTGTGGTCCTGCTCTCAAGAAAATGCAGGCCTTACTGGAGAAGTATAATACCCTCTACATCTCTTTTTTAATACCAAATTTTGGGAATTTCAATGTTGGGACTCGTAAGTTGGGAAACAGCGAAATTTTTCAAAAGATATCTCAGTGAGTTTGGATCATAGTGTTACCTAGCTAGTTGGCATAGAAGGCCATGAAGATTGATGAGTGAACCAATATCACATAGTTCTCTAAGTCTCAGTTTCATAAATCCATTAGTGGGGCCTATCTAAAAATCCAAACACCTTTATGCATTAGCTCTAATCCATATTTAACTTCAATAAGAGTTGGTCCTATTTTAAAGATTGATCGCTGGTAAAACATGGGATTTTATTTTGGTTTTTATTTTAACATTGTGTCTTACATGTAATCAGTTTGTGCATGGACCCAACTCTAATTGAAAAAGAATTTTTACTTAGATTAATTGTTAACAACAGTTATTTTTTAGTAGTTTTTAGATATTGGCCCTAGTGATGGACTTATAGCAATGACACAAATGAATTAGATGAGTTGGTTCACCGAACATGTCGAGCTCTAACTCTGATAATCAAGCCAAGTCTCAAATTATGAGTTTTGAACTCTAAACGCAAATTAATGGAACTGCAAACTAGTTAACTATCATTTGGATGGTAGAAAGGAGCCCGCTTGCATAGAATTTCTTTCTGAAAATTTTATCAAGTTGTCCTCCCATCAGAGTACCCATCTAATTACTATCTAAATTTCCTGCAGATGATCCATGATTAAAAGACTATCTAGATTGATCTTGCCTTTCCTTTTGTCTTTCAATTGTTGTTTAAATAGATTAGAGCACGGTGTATACAACCTCTCACGAATGAGAGAAGCAGCAATGAAGCGATATAAAGCCTTTCAGATCCCTTGGGAATGGATGCTCGAGACTGGATATGTTAGCCAGGTATTATACTATCCTTTTGTTTGTAATTTACGTTGCAAAATTATTATTATGATGCTCTTTCATTTCTCATTTTTCTCGTTTTGTGTTTGGATACTGACTGCTGCTGTTGCTAGGTTTAGATTCCCTATGGTTTTATTGTTAATCTCTCTCTCCTTTTTGTGTGTGTGTGTAAATATTGTAGATCTCTTGAAGAAATCTCTATTCTTTTCTTAAAGAGATCTATGAGATTTGGTCGACTTTTTTTTGTTAATGTGGTATTTACATTATATTAAGTTTCTTTAGCTAACTATTGTTACCAAAACCTCGAGGCGTTAGTAGAGGCAGCATAAATACTTTTTAATATTTCCCCTCGGGTGGAGTCCACTTCTCAATACTTCCCCTCAGGTGGAACCCAGCCTGCGCACTTTTGGGGATATGCATTTTTTTTTACGCTGAGTCGTTCCTCCTGGGATACGAAGTCACGACCGTTTGGTTTTGATACTATATTAAGTTTTATAAGCTAACCATTGCTACCAAAACCTCGAGGTTTTAGTAGAGGTAACGGAAATACTTTTCAATATTCTCTCTCCGGTGGAGCACACTTCTCATTACATTACAATAATATATTTTGTCCCTAATGGTATGGCCATCCTAACTAACTCTCTGGAGTATTTGGATTTTGGACAGAGCCCCTTGAGGCCTCCAGACCAATCCATGATCCCACCTTTTTATGCACAAGTGCATTCTCACTTGCACACGTCCACACTCACACACCACCTAATATATGGAGTATTTGCCAAAAAAAAAAAAAAAAAAAGAAGGAAGCAAAATGTTCTTTTTTTGGTACTAGCCCTTTAAGTCTGCAAACGTCTAACATTTATTCCCCTCAAAAGTTGAAATCTAAAAGCATGTTGCTAACATCAGGATCTACCAAGGATATAAAATAGTTACTCACATTTGATAATTTCTCACATTATATATGTGTTGTGTGCGCGCGCACAACTGGTGTGAAGCCAAATGCTATTATTTCATTTCCCCCCACTACTTTTTTTATTATTTTATTTTTCTACTCTTTTTTTTTTTTTTATTGTTATGAGTCATTGGATTAACGTTATGAGTCATTGGATTGACTCTAATCCAAAGATTGTGAAGCTTGCTCCATTTAGAAATCCTAGTAGGGAAAAGAAAGGATATTTCACCATAAAGATTGAGAGAGAAGCTTTGTAGGTCAACGTGGATGAGAGATCTTTGTAGTAAGCTTGTATTTAGTAAGTGGTTCTCTAGACTTCACTTGGTTGGCTTATAATCTCCATTAAAGAGTGAGGAAAGCTTTGCATTGTTCTTCTTTGGGTGTAGGTCAATGTTGTCGCCGAATCACGTATATCTTGTGTCTTAAATTAATTTTATTGATATTTCTTATCGTTGCTTTTGTGGTAGTTTTAACATTGTTACTTTGGTTGCATTCAAATAAGTATTTGGCTAAAGATTGTGTTGGAAAATTTGACTGCGCACCAAGTGTTTGGAAAAACTCTCCAATAACAATTGGTATCAGAGCTTGGTTTTTTCACTATTTTGTGAAAAAGGAAATTTATTGCAATAGTACTTATTTATTGTATTTTTACCAAATAGAAGAAGCAATGGAGTTTGAAAGTTAAATGATGGTAATTTGGTCCCTACATAAGATTATTATGGATCATTATCTTGTTGAGAAAGAGTTAGAGAACTACCTGGGAGTTGGAGTGGCGTAAGGCATGGATTTTTATGTTTGAAACCCACTCTAGATTTTACCCAATGTGCATATTTGTGTGAGTTTAGCGGTCGCCATCCGGAGATTAGTCCGTTGCGTCAAAGACCTCAAGGATACCCACTCTCAACATTGAGAGAGAGAGAAAGAGAGCACTTAAAGGGAAAGAAGTCCAACCCAAGGAAATGGGAGATCAGATATGGGAAGCCCTCGATTGAAAATGCATGCCGGCAATTAGGCCTTACATTTCTCTCTCAACCTTATTTGATGTGTGCCGATGCAAGACCATTGTTGAATTTTGACTACCTTTAACGTCAACGAGGGAGGAAGGTGACTTGTTAGTATTGCAAGATACAAAAAAAAGGACTCACTTCGAAAAACAAGCAAAAGAACAAATGCAAGATTGATCATGTTCGGGATCTTCTACCGAGGACACTTGGATTTTGTTCGACTTTAGTACTTGCCCCAATAAGTTATGATTTTCATGATATAAAGATGTGGAAAATATTGATAATGAATCTTGCTTGTGAAATTCATAGCATTGGTTATGTTGTTATTAAGCAAGCAGATGAAAAGATGTAAATGAGTACTACTATAATAGTACATTATTCTTTTTTCACAAAAAAAGTAAAGCAACGAACCAAGTTCTGGTACTAGTTGTTATTGAAAAAACTTCTACAAACACGGGGTGAATATGAATTTCCAACACAATCACCACCTAAATGCAACCAAGGTAACACACATCAAACCACTATGCATGTAGAGATAAGAAAATAACATAATCAGTTTATAAAACACAAGATTTCTGTGGTTCAGCCACAATATATGACTTATATCCATAGAAGAACAATGCGAATGTTTTTATTTTATCTAATAATGATGATAAAAAAGTTGGAGAGAAGTGAATCTCTAGAGAACCCGGTTATAAAATACAAGCTTATAAAGTTTTTTTCCTCCCCTTCCTTGGTCTTCCTAAGAAAACCCCTCTTGCTTTCTCTCTTAATCTCTACAAAGCATTAACCTTTCGTTCCCCTTGGACTTTCTAAAGGGTAACTAGCTCCACCACCATTAGATTAGAGTCAATCTAATGGTTCATGATAAAACAGCTAAAAGAGAGTAAAAATAGAATAAATGAAAGTAAAGAGAAAAATGTATGTGCTTCCTCAGGGTCTAACCCACATAACCTTCCTCAGGATGTTTGTGCTTGAGGAAGGAACACTATCTACTAGTCCTTATGTTATTTCCTTTATAAGCTTTCAATAAATCCATCTATTCCAGCCAAAAAAAAAAGAGAAAAATCGAAAATATTTTTTTCACTTCACGGCACACACCTTATATATAACACAAATATGATATCTTATTACCTCTCATTGCCTATTAGTCAAAACTTAAATGAATCTATACCATTAAGTGATGTCATCTAACAATCTAGTTAAATAAATATGGTCGAGCCTACACTCAAATAAAATACTAGCTTAACTTGCTAGTGGGGCCCACCTAATGATCGATTTGTGGAACCACAAATACCCCCTACAATCGATCCGGAGTTTGGCACCCATCCGAATGAACTAGACCATCGGATCGACTATGCACTTGTTTTGAAAGGTGAAAACTTATCAGCTGTTGATCATAGGATTAAGATGATCAATCATCTCAGCCTCTGTCAACCGGCCCTTTCGATCCTCAGTCCCCATCCCAGCTGGTGTTCTAGGTTGGCCCTACACACAAATCTCTGATAAGCTCTATATTATCAGCAATCACACTGTACTGTCCAACCCCCTCTGTAAAAAAAATGCAATGATAGTTTTCGCTAGTCGTATTGATTTTTCCTATTGTGAAAATTATAACCGTCCATGCAGATCAAGTTAGCGTCCGTGAAGCTGGCCATGAAATACATCAAGAGGGTCACTGCGGAGCTGGAAGCTGTTGGGGCCCCCGAAGAGGAGGAGCTGATGCTACAGTGTGTTAGGTTCGCCTTCCGAGTGCATCAGGTGATTTTTCAGCAAACCAAGACACTACATAATATATTTCTCAATTTCTCCCTATTGACTTCCTAACCAGCTTTTCTTTGTTTTGGGCTCTGCAATCACAGTTCGCTGGTGGTTTTGATGTGGAAACCATGAGGGCCTTTCAAGAGCTTAGAAACAAATCTCGTTCATGCCACATGCAGACCCAAAAGCAACAGCAACAGAAGCCTCTTTGCCGGTCTACCTCTTGCTAACCTAGCAAAATGGCTTCAATTTCCATAAATGTTCTTGTAAAAATTACAACTTGTGAAATGCATCATCTTCTTAGTCAAAATGTTCACATCGCTAGTATCAAAATGCCCATATCATCATTCCATAGAAACAAATGCATATCACTCCACTTTCTGCATAGAAACAACGAAAAACATGCACTGAAGAGAGACACTGATGTACATCAACTGATCTCTACACTACACATGCCTAATCCATATGTTTAGTCAGACTTAGCTATTGCTCCAAGTATACCACCGTTCTTCTTAGCTTCGCACCCCCTCGGCCTTCATAGTTTCCTCAGTTGTTTCCGTTCCCTCTCCCACCTCCATCTTCCCTGTTTTCTGCATCTTCTCAGCATTGCTCTGTTCTTCGAGCGTCGCCCTCAACGTTTTCGGTGATTCATTCACTGGCATTGTCTGTGTCTCCTACTATTTTAATACTAGAGAGCTTCTCTTGTGCCTCCTGCGTCTTTTCTCCAAGCTTTTGCTGTTTTTCAATCCATTCAAAGACATTATCGTAGAGTAAATTACAGAACACCGTACACTGTACACTGAATTAGTTAAAAAAACACTGACTACCCAACTCAAAATTTCACAAATTGCTCCGGTTTTTACAACTCGCACTGAAAAATAAAGCAAGGGAACGAAGGTCAGAAAATACTGAATCTATTACATTCCCTTGGAGAAAAAATGATAAACTCAATAAATTCAAATCTAGTTACCTTGGTTTCTGAGGCTTTCTCTGCAGCCACATCCTTAGCTTCTTCTGTCTTCTCTCTGGCCCTCTGACCAGCACTCTTGATCTTCTCATCCGTCTCCTCTGTTTTCTGGGCGGCATACTCCTCGGCTCTTTGACCACTCTCTGCGGCCGTGTCCTTGGCTTCACCTGTTTTCTGGCTTGCATAACCCATGGCACTCTTAGTAGTATCCACAGTTTTATCCTTTGCTTCCGCTGCTTTCTGGCGTGCATAATCCATGGCACTCTTAGTAGCCTCCACAGTCGTATCCTTTGTTTCTGCTGCCTTCTGTCTCGCAATTTCCATTGCCTTCTGAGCAGCACTCGCGGTCATGTCTTTGGCTTCCACTGCTTTCTGGCTTGCATAACTCACTGCAGTCTGCCCAGTGCTCACAGTGACTCCTTTGCCTCCTGCGCCTTCTGGGTCAGATAGTACATGGCTTGAGCAGCTGACTGCTTCGTTTTCTCAGCAGCAGTCTGGCCTGCACTCGCTGCACTATCCTTGATCGCCTGGTAGCCCTGAACACCCTTCTCTGCTGTGTAATCCTTCGCAGCAGCTCCTTTCTCAGATACATACCCAGCAGCATTACGTGCTCCATGAATGGCACTGTCTTTAGCTTCTGTGGCCTTGGCTGTGACATAAGTTGCGGCTGCGCCTGCACCATGCGTGGCTGCTTCCTTGGTCTCTTTGAAGGCTGCAGAGCCAGATTGCTTGGCCTTCTCGTACCTCTCTTCAGCGGCCTTGATAGCCTCTAATGAGTTCTGCTGTGCTATTTGACGATGTTGCCTAATTTCTTCAAGGGACCAGTCTTTCTGGTCTCGAGCTCCTTGGGTGTCGTCCGTGTTGGATGAAGCCATTGCAGTTGTTGATGTTTCTGGTTTTACCAACTTTGGATGGGATGAAGTGGGATGATGAGATGAGATGAGATGAGATGAGATGAGATGGAGAATGGAAGTTGGAGGAAGATGGATTTTAAAGTAGAGTAGTTTGAGGCGGTTTGAATTTGAGTGGGTTTGGGTTGGACATGTGTTGGGGAGTTGCTGTGGACGTGTCGGACATGAGGGAGCTGGGGGACTTGACTCAGCAACTATGGTTGATGGGGAATGGGACCAATGTATCAAATCCTTATCTATGAGAGGGCAGTCAGCAGCTCGTTGACAAGCCACCTGGCTTTCATGCAATACCATCTGATTTTTGCCGTTCACGTTATGGCTACATGTGGCCGTAACTAAATCCCTTTGAGAATCTAATCCAATGCAGGCTTGGTTCTGGTCATGCTTGGGCTGCATACATTAATCCTTGCTGAGAAATGGGAGTTTGCTCCAATCTTATCAGTTATCACAACGATAAATTTCTATCCAGCTGCAAAACCTGACGAATGTTGATAGTGGTTTCTACTGAGCAGAAATGTGTGTACGTGAGGTGAACTGAATTTGGGCGTCTCTGTATCAGAAAAACAATTGTAACACAACCCAGCATCGGCCCAAAGGATCTCAATTTTTCCGAAGTTAATGGATCCCCAGCTTTCTCATTACCTAATGGAGCCACCCAAAAGTTTTTTGCAGAGACCCTCCTATTCCAGGCCCAACTAATAATCAGGTTCAAGTCCATATCCTTGCCTGAATACTCAATATACCTAACTCTATAATATATAGATTAAAGAACAATAGTAGCAGCAGCACTAGTTACGAAGTTCATTATAAAAATTAATTCACAATGTGCTAAATCAACATTGCATACAATGGTGACAAAGAATTGCTCGATGTCAACTTGAAATGCCAAAGACTTCCTTCTTTTGGGTTTGGTAGTGTTAGAAATAGTGGCTTTCTTATGGTGGGACAGAAGCACGAAGATAAGGAGGTCTTTGAATAGTGGCTTTTTAAAAGGGTTTTATGTTACACATTTTCTCCAATAAGACATTTTTTTTTAAAGAAGTAACAATGATATATATTAAAAGGAGAAACTAGTACAATGAAGAGCACTAAAACATAGAGACAAAGTAATGTTGGTATAAGAGATATGTACCAGGTACCACCTTTTGACACCTATCTAATGGCAGCACTTAAATTACAAATACGAACAATTCATTTCTTAGCTAAAGTGTCTGCCATGCCATTAACATATATTGTAAGTGGGTTTTCACTTATCATCGTGTGAAGGGCCGAGTGATGATTTTGTGCGATAATACATTAGAGACTATGTAAGAGGTATTAGAGAATGTTTTAGAGAAGGTTGGATATGGAAATAGTAGAATTAAATCTTGTTCTAGATTATTTTTGAAAGGGTTGTCTTAGGCTAGAATCATTTTTTGATTAGGTTTCCATGTATTGTTTGATTAGGTTTCCTCATATAAGTATGATTGGATTTCCTATCTTTTGGTTGTGATGTTTAAATAGCCATTGCCTATTCTCAATGGAAAAACTTTGGAGATTTACCAAGATGTAGTCTCTAAAATATTCTCTAATAAGAGGTTATTAAATTTGACATGTAATTTAGAACTCTTTTCATCTCAGATTTCTGGTTTGTCCTTTGCCTTCATCAATAGTTTAAAATAGAATTTCGGAAAATTAACCTGTTAGACAGACTTCCGTCCATGTTCATTCTACAGTACCTGATATTAACATGTTATGTATTTTTCATTCATTTTGTACAACCACAAATGTCCTAACCAATGTCACAAAGATGGAACCATTTCTGACATAAAATTAATTTCTTGATTACAAACTCGAATAATCAAGAAAGCTAAAATTATAGTAAATCACATTCATGGAAATTGATTAGGTGCTTATGTTTTTCCAACAATAGCAACTCAGTGATCAGTGGAAAGATGGAGCAACATACCCCCCTATGACATTGTATCTGGTCTGTTCCCCTAAATCAGATTACAGAGAAACCAGCACAAGGAACATGAAGAAAAGATACGAACATCAGAAATATGTATTATTTGATTGACTAAAGAAAAGATCATATCAAATGTTTGCTAAAGGTGGATCTTCACAAGCAAACCTTCCCATCAAACAATGCACTTTTTCGCATTTCACATCTCTTTTCAAACAATAACTGTGATATATATCCATTAAACAACTTTTTTCCCACCCCAACCAAAAGAAGAAAAGAAAGTGTTAAAGAGTATGCCAATCTTTCCAGGCATCCTCATAGGTAATTAAAAGGTAATCAACTATTTAAGCACATTTACCAACCTTGACCATTTTATTAACAAAGGAATACTTCAAATAAAATTAGGATGAACCAATCGTTTCAAGATACTTGACAAACAATAACAAACATAACAAACGTTATTTTGGCTATGTACTTTTACAATGCCTTTTATAACTGGTAAAGCTATCAGGACCCGCAGCCTTATGGTTGCAATTATGAACAACTTCCAATTATGCCACGGGCTCTTATTACGTTCCTTTGTCTTAACTGACAAAAGCTGCATATAGTAGTTCATTCCACGTATCGGGAAGGCCGGGTAAGCACCAATGGCTGCAATCCAAGCCAGAGTGATCACCGCTGAAGGCAGCAGGATGTGCATCTTTTCTTAGCTGCGAGAGTGTAGTCACATCGAGCAGGTAGACTGGCTTCACCATGTTCCTCAAGACACTCTTCACAATGGCAACCTGTGGGAGAGAACCGCCAGGGTAGGTTGATCCGCTCACTGGCTGCAACTGACCTTTGCAGCTCTTGGCCCCTGGTTGATTCCAATCCACCCCACTGATTTGAACATTTAACAAGTACAACATCTTACAGAGATCAGTAAATGGATTATAGAGAAATCACATTCAAGGCGCGAAATGAGAACATTGTCAAGGTTATAATCATGCCCCTAACTTGACAAAATATAGATGGGACACTGGACACCTAAGATCTGCTGGAAATTGGATTTTAAAAAGGAGAAGAATTTCTATAGTGTTTCTTACCTAAAAATTGCTGAACAAATTTGCCCTGTTAAACATCCCTCGATTATAGCTCAGTTGGTTAGTGACCTGAGTGCATGAGTACAAGTGCCTGAGTTTGAGTCCCAGGAAAAACTCTTTTTATGCTTTGTTATGCTAATAAAGGGAGTTGTTTCAGAAAGGAACAGGGTGCTATATGTAATTTTCAAAAGACAAACATGACTGTCTTTTGAATGGCCAGATTTAAACCAAGTTTTATCCACTTGACTTGACATTTTGGTTGGGTTGTAAATAGGTCGGTTCCGGTCTGAGTCCATGGTGGACCCGAAAACGGAACCGTTAAGGAGAAGGTGGAACCGGATCCTGATCTGAAACCGTTTCGGAACCGGGTTCTAAGCTATGGAATTGGAACTAGAAACACACACACATACATATATATATATATATATATATATATATATATATGGGACGGGTCTGGATCCGAGTCCGGGTTTAGGTAGGGAATGATATTAAAAAAACATGATTTTTAGGAGAGATTTTCGAAAATTGAGATAATATATCAGGTCTCGGGTTCACGGGTTCGAACCAAACAGATCGGGACCTAAACCCGGATCCATTTACTTATCAAGGCCTAAATAAGGATCCAGACCCGATTTTTAACCGGTCGAAACCCCCAGATAATCGGAAAATAGATTATCCATTTACATCCCCGCATTTTGGAGAATGCCAACAGTATACATAAACTTTCTGGACAAATTCTTAAAAAAATTGCTGCCTTTTACTTTATGCACCCTTCTAATTTAGTACTATATGCCATTTATGATAGCTCGGGTCCATGAAACCTAACTAACTCTCGATTTTGTCACTGGTCCTTATCTTTTTCAGACCGACACTTGATCCTCTTTCTGCATTTAAATTTAAATTCTGAAAGTACACATTTTGATCTAGTCCTCCCCTTCTTATCCATTTGAGGAGCATTTTTAAGAGAAAAGGAAAGCAAAAGCTCTAACTTTTGTAATCCTTACATGGTTTTAAAGGTTCTCTGTTAGCTTTCCTTTTCCAAATTCCAACAGAATCCTTATTCCAATGCCCTCCTCTCAAAAGGAAAACAAAGAGAGAAAAAGAGGAGGAAAAAGGAAGAAGAATGATGTGTGTTTTGCATCTTTGGTGGGCCACACATGCACCATGAATTGAACAGCGAACCATTGACAGTAGCTTGTGCTCCAGCTGTTCTGGGACCAGTGGTTCATTAACCTGAGCTAAGTCTGAGCGAACTATGGTTACCTTTTGCATTGAGGTTCGACCAGCGATTGAACCATAGAAAGTGATGGCTCACCGGACTACTCAAGGAAGCTTTGGTAAAATGTCTAAAGCAGGCCTGCAGAGGTTGGTGGTATCCACTAACAGCCAAAAGAAAGTGGAACCAACCCTACATGGCGTATTATTGGTGCTCTTTGCCTCTTAAATTAGTGTCCGGCCAGCTCTCTATAAGAGCATCTCCAAGAAATACTTTAAATTTGGATATGCTTTTTAAAAAATGAAGCCGATGTGACATATGTATTTTGGCATATGTAATTTGGCAACTCCAAGAGAGATGTCAAATGCAAATGCAAGTAGGCATTCACAATTATTTTATTTAATTTTTTTTGTTTTTTGAAGTAGGCTTTATGGTATGCCAATCACATACTTCAAATGCCATGCAGGATATGAAGTCTCTGTTAGAGACAATCTCACATGTCAATTAGAGCTGTTGGAAGCTGACATGGCCATTTGAAGTGTCTATTGGAATTTCTCTAAGGATGTTACTTGGAGAACCCCAAGAGTGGAGCACCTCGAAGAAAAAATCTAAGCCGTTGAAAATAAATATCCTTCTACTATGTGGAGTATCTTAAATTTTTGCCACAATTGGAGTTAGTCCCACTATACAATTGACCGTTTTGATAAATATATATATATATATATATATGAAAGATGCTCCTATGAGATATATATCTCACCTTATATGAGAGATAGGGGTGAGACCCTCACATCCATATCCAATGCTAACAATTTGAATGTGATGGCTAAACCCCTATCTCTCATAGGAACATCTCTCAATAATGTATAATACATAAGATTATTTTATCACATATTGTTTCAAATATAGTCAAACCTACTGTGAGAACAATTACTATTAAATCAAAATAAATGAATGATTCATATATTAAAAAAATATTTATTTTGAGTGATTCAAATTTCAAATAGGTGAACCCAGCAAGTGAGTTGAACTCCTCCACCAGCTCATCATGTAAAAATAAATAAATAAAAATATAAATTATTAAGGTACATTTGTCGGTGGTAAGTGTAACCCTTAGGCGTGCCTCGACCTTTGGAAAGGACCGAAAAAAGACTAGTCACCATCGTGTACCATATGACAAGGTTTGTATGGTCCATTGCTACTTTGACAAAAGCCCCCTTACCTAAACCTCTAGTCTGGGTCGTACTTATATATGAACATGGAGTTTATATTTTAAACAAAAAGTAAAAAGAAAAAATGGGGTAGATAAAATAGTGCCCAATGACTGAAAATATGAATGAAATTAATAGGTGTTTAGTTTTGGATTTCGTATAAAACGGGCCATCTATGATTAATTCAATCTCTCAACTATCTCTTTTGATTAACATTCCTTGTATGACACTGATTTTGATGTAACAAGAAGTTGATTTTTTTTTTTTATTACAACAAAATTGCAGGACATGTAGTTATTAAAATTTGAGTACCCTAAAATTTAAGGCTAACAATATTTTAACCCAAAAATCATAAAGAGTCTGTTTGGTTTACAGAATAAAATAGTATATAATAGAATCATGTAACATTATAATATTATAATATTTTTGCTGTTTGGCGATTTTTGAAGAATTTTACAAATTTTAAATTGAGTTGTTTGGAATGTGCTATGATTAAATTAAAGTAAATTACATTATTAGAATAATATTTTATTAATTATTTTAATTTAAATATAATTTACCACATCTGGATAAAAAAGTAGTGTGGTAAAGTATATTTCAACTGCAATGTTTTTATCTTAAGTTACTTTTCTTTTATTACATAAAACCATGGTAAAGTATAGTAAAGAAAGGTCAATACAAAAAAACAACTACTTTACAACTCTCTCTCCCACTTTGTTTCACTACATACTTCATTTCGCCTTACTTTACCTCAAATTTACTATGATATGACATCAATCTTTATTTTACTTTACCACGCCTGTAAATAAGTTACTTTTATTTACCATATAAAACTTCGATAAAATGTGATAAAGTAAAGTTAAATAAAAAGAAACTACTTTACCATTCCTTTACATTTTACTTTTACCAAATATTTTATCTCACCTTTACTTTACCCCTCCATTACCGTGCTGTGAGATTTATTTTTACTTTACTTTACCATATATGTAAAAAAAACATATTATGATAGATTTGGTGAACTAAAGTATTTATTTTACTCTACCACTTTGTAATCATCATTTGAAAGATTCTTATCTTGTAGAAAATTTTCTAAGAGGAGAGCTGTATGAGAAAATATCAAATTTTTTTGAAAGAAAATGATATTTTCTTCAAGTTTTTTTTTAGTTATCAAACACACAAAATTCTTTTCTTTAGAAAATGAAAGATTATATTCTATAAAATATTATTTTATTATGCATCCAAACCGGCCCTAACGCCCAAAACTTTTCTCCCTGTGAGATCCTATTCCTGAGGAGCATATATATAAACCGAAATGCAAAGAAAACAAAAGAAGGTGAGGCACACATGATTCTTACTTGTAATGGGTTGGAGAAATCCCTTGGAAGAAGACTTTAGTTCTCAGAGGATCCACATTGGTGTCAACCCATCTGGCCCAAGTGGTCAGACCCTTTTGAAATGCAACCAATCTATTCATGTCCTTGTAATATTTGCCACCTTCCTCTATGTAATCCCATCTGCAACAAGAACAAGAAGAAGACACCCAGTTCTCTCTTTTAGTTATAACAACATTATTAAACTAAACAAAAATGTATTGAGACTTTTCATTCATTCTTACGGTTGAGATCGTCCAGTGTGGGTCCACCAATGCCATGTATTGAAAATCAACATGTCCATGCCCCGCCAAGCATTACCAGCAACTATTGAGTCCAGTCTCATGACTCGCCCAATTTTTTCTCTCACCAGGTCCACCAGATAAGTGCTACGAAAGTACATCACCGACAGTTTGTAGTCCTGCAGCCCAACCAAGACATCATTTGATCATTGGGAATCATGATTCTTGCAAAAATTCACCAAGACAGCACTACATCCAATGTAATCTTGGTGAAAGAGTCAAATTGATCCGTGCTGTTCATTGAAGTGGGACCCAGTGTGAGATTTCATGCCTAAAATCTACACTTTTGGTGCGTCGGCAGTGTCCCATCAATGGACTGCAGGGAATTTGCCCTTTTGCCATAAAGTGCAGCTGTTCAGAATTCACAGCCTTCAGATAATTGGCAGGCCTTGAATGGTTAGGTTCCGTGCTAATATTGATCAATGTTGTGCATGAAATCCATCTTACCACCTATTTGATTTCGAGTCTCTCAGATTCTCAGTCGGTGAGCCCGCTGTCAAGTTTCACTTTGGGGTCAGGGGAAGTGTGTGGGAGACTCAGCCAATTTGATTTGGGTGAGCCAAGGGTGGACTTTCTCAAATGGAAGTGGAACTACATTCATAATCTGGCAACTCAATGGTCACTCATGTGGACCGAACCACCACCACTCGAGAGGTTAATGAGCCAAACCACCCCCAACTCACTTTCATTCGACAATCCACAACTACTATGAGGAATTACATACATGGGAACATTCATACTTACTAGTGTTTGAGAGAGGAAGAGAGAGACATCCTCTCCAATCTGTCAAAGGCACCTAGAAATAATGATTATGAAGGCACAATAAATGAAATGGGGCATGTGGGTTCTCAATTATCCCTATCGAAAGGTTCATGGGCGGGTCCCGACCAAAAAGTTCCCACAAGGACTAGAAATTAACACCTATGGGGCTTTTAGCTGGTACCAATTCTCATTCATCAATAAAGAAAAAGAAAAATACATGCAAGTGGGAAGTTTGATAAAAAAAAAAAAATTTTTTTCCCAAGATACAAAGAACGAGAAGCCAAACAGCCTACCACGAATGTCAATGACGAGAGATCGTCCTGCCTCACAAAAGAAGTCCTGGCATATGGCACTGCAGCATGTAGCAGGCATATCAGTGATTGCCACTGATTCAAGCTCAGGGAGTCCCCCACAAACATTATCTTTTTCCTCCTCATCTTCCATAAGAAATCCTTGCCATTGAATCTGCAAAAAAAACAAAAATTCTCTTTTACCCCAATTGATCCAAACAACAAGATATACACCATGATTATGACATAAACACAAATTTTACATATAAAAAGTGAAGAAGAGGATAAGATACCAAACAGTACATTGCACATTTTTAAGTATATGTGCATCACATACCCCAAGAGGTTAAAATATACATATATGATAAGACAAACAAAAATCACATGGAGGATGAAAACTAACGAAGTGCAAAGATTTTTAAAGCTATGAGTTGGGTGTCAGTATATGTCCTTTATGTGTAGGATAAAAGGTGGGAGTATTAACAGAAGATTAGCTTTATTAGAACAGTAACCAAAAGCTAAGTAAAAGAAAAAGACAATTACTTTACTAGTAAGACTTATTAAGATGCTAGAAAATATACTTTCATATGCTTAGCTTAGGAAGAGCACCTTGGAATATTGCAGGCACTTGGTTTCCATCTGTATTTCAAGTAGAGTCGATCAGGTCTGCCGTATTTCTGGCAGTTGAATTCGGGATCAATGAAAGGACAGCCACTAGATTCATAGAGAGGATAAGAAGCATCAAAGACCCAGCTTCCTTGGAAGAAATTACAAGCTCCTAGAAGCTTTTTACCCTTCAAACTGGTCTGGTTGTAGACATAATCTCCCTTTGAAATGTAAAGAAGAGCAAACAGAGAGACAACAGCAAGAAAAGAAGAGGAAAAGTTGCAAAACCCAGGACCCATTCTCAGTTTCATCCCCCCTTAAAAGAGAGGAATAAAGAGGAGAGAGAGGAGGTGTGAGCACTGGGGAGAGGAAGAGACGGGGGAAGTAATTTATGCTGTTGCTCTGAGAAAGAAGATTCTTCAGTTCACATGCTTTTCAGAAAAGAAGAGGTTTTTTTTTTTCTTTTTTGGAGCAATGAGATGAGATTTGTATGAGAAAAATCTTTTGAATGGATTCGTCGTCTATCGAATTGAAAACGTGGAAGGAGAGAGAGAGAGAGAGAGGTTATGATGGTGTGGTGGGCGACGCTTTGGTGGACTGAGGAGGAACTGACCAAGCAAATTGTATTCTAGTGTGTGGATGGGTGGGGCCCACCTTTTTTGTGCCATTCAATTCCACCATCTAATTATGTGTTGTAGTTAATCTCGCCGTTGATTGGGGTTGTTGTCAGTCCCCGTCTCTCTCTCTCTGTAATTTTTTATTTGACTTTTAAAGGACAGATCCCATGTTCAGAGGAACTTGTTTGAGCTCCTTGGCCTACCGAGACAGGAGAATAGATATTGCAGCCGTTTTTTGGATTGGACAGCAGATCTTAAAGAGTCCATATCCTCAGAGGTTTCTAGTTGATTAATCAAAAGTGAAAGGATGGGCAGCTGAATGGATTAGTCCGGTTCAAAGCACTAAAAACCTTTTGAAATAAAAAAAAAAAAAAAGAAAAAAAAAAATAAACTAGCATTTGGCCTCTCTATTTAACATCCGAGTTCCTACAGTCTATGAGATATTCCAAAATTTCACTCTAATAATAACGGTTGATCTATGAGATATTTCCTTTGAAAATGTAAAAAACTGATATTATATTTTATTCATTAATTACATTTTTTTTACAAACAGCCAATTTTATAGTTGGACCTACTTTTATTTTTTAGTACACATGTTGGGATGATATTAATTTTAAACGGTTCAAATTTTTAATACGTGGTTAGATTTCCAATCTATTAAGTAGGATTTTTCTAAAGTCAGTGTCATATGATCCACCCTTGATCTTAACAGATGTTGTATATTAACTGACATCTGTGGGACTGTCCACTGGCATCCTAATTTACAGTTCGCATGTGAATCTCTGTAGAAGGGACAAGGAATCCGTTCTTTTCTTAATAGTATAAGCAGGAGTGAGGAATTTATACAGGGATTCTTTGATTCTTAAGAGGGCGAATTGCTTTACACAGGAAAGGGCTTGGATCTATTGATCCTGTGATGGTTGATTAAAGCCGATTGGTTTTCTAAACTGCTCTCTCTCTCTCTCTCTCTCTCTCTCTCTCTCTCTCATTACACTTAACATTGAAGCAATGCCCACATTAACTTTGTCCTTACGCATTTTGAATGAATTTTGAATGAACAGAGGGCTCGCATTACATATGATTTAATGCTACAGTTAGTAATTGGGCCCCATACTCTGAAGAGTTCCAATCAGCCAAATCAATTAGCAAGAAACCGGATCCTCCAATAGGAAAGCAGTTCAGAAACTTCACCCTTGACTGTAATTTTCACCATCTTAGGACCCATAGAAGAGTGTAATGGGACAGATTTTTCACAGATTCTTCTTCTCTCTCTTTTTTCTTTATAGCTAGTTGGGTGAGTGGTAGAAACTTCGTGAGACTATCTATTTGGACAGGCGGGTGAGATGAGACGCCATTACCACTAGACTGCCCCAAGTTTCTCATGGGCCGGACTTTTCTCCATGTAACTTGATATTGATTTGATGAGACTGGTGAGGACAGCCTTTGTATTTTAATTTTCTAGATCTGCCGGGTGACTCCCACACCACCACATGCTTCCCTATGACTAGATGTGTGGAACTCAATCATGGGCCTACCTATTAATAATCTGAACAGTTCACAATGAATGTCATCCTTCTAATACATTCATCAAATTTCATTTCAATCAAAGTTGATCTCACTATAAAATTGATTACAAAACTGATAATGTAATTAGCACAATCTTATCCCACTATAAAGGAATGAATTGAAATGTCTGAGAGGCCTTGTTATGTAAATCTTTTCTCCACAGCTCCAATTTATTGTTTTATGAAACGGCTTTCAAGGGGTTTCACTTATAATGAATGACAAAAGGTAATCTACTCTCGCATCCGCAGGAAGAGTGTAATGGTTAGGTAGGTCCTGCTTCTCACCATGAATAGGCCATGAGCACATCATCACTCACTATAACTGACTTGGACCATCTAATTAAATGACTGTAAGTGTGCAAACCACAAACGGCCAGCTGTTTATGTGCATACACAAACACATCCTACAAGGGCACTTCCAGGACCACCTTTAGACAAGTAGTCGACAGCCTATTTCCAATCCATAAGTTATGAAGGGCATATTTTTAAAAATGATACTGTTTAATTGACCCCAATTAGTTGTGGGTTGTAGTGACAAGTAGTCCCATTAGTAGCACCAGGGTTGGAGCTCTGCTACACCTGTTGAAACATCTGTCATCTAATTTCACATGCTAAAAAAACACAAGAAAATAAAATAAAATAAAACGTCTCAATCCATCTAGGCATATCAGATACTAATATCTGAATTCATGCTAATTATGATCGATGTGTCCTCTCTGTTTCCGTTTTGACAAATTTGGCTCCAATTCAAGTTGGGTCATTTGTTAGATTGGTTAGATATAAATTACAAGATCCATCTAATGGTGAGACTAGCTTTGATTGGTGTGGAATTTGATCCAGTGAACAATACAAAATAGGCAGTGATTTTGTTGACCCCAGTGATGGATTTACAAGATAGGACTCGGATGATTGGTGTTCTTAACTCTCAACCAAATAATCTACAAGGTGCTGCATTTGAAAGGCATTCTCTACAGGAAGCACACGTCGTCAGAGACAAAAATGTTGTTTTGGTTAATGATGATTCCTGGTCTTATGTTAGTGTTTGGTTGGTTTTTACCTACATAATGGTCAATAAAGCAACTTTCCTCCTTATCTTGAAAGTTTATATAAATATTTATTTTGTTTTGAATTACTTAGAAAGTATATCTTTATTGTTCATTTAGATGGTAATCTTTACGTACGTGGTACAAGAGCAGAAAAATCTTTTAACCCTGTTTTCTTCATTCACTTTGAAATCTTGGGAAGCCATATCAGCTTTTTCTTTGAAGCCATATCAATTTTTCTTTTAGCAAGGAGTATTAAAGATGTGTGAGTGATGGACATAAGGAGGGACATAGGTGAGACCTACTTTTCTAGGATTTTGTTTAGGATGTAAATGGGTTCTCAATTCTCCGATTACCTGGAGGTTCCGACTCATTAAAAACCAGACATGGGTTCTTAATACTACATAAGTAAAATACTTTAATAATGGTTATCAAAATCATAATTTCTAGATGAGTAATTGAGTATGCCAAACAGTTTTAGATACGTTTGTGTTTTCACGTGTTTCTCAAAATCAATGAAGATTTTTATGATATAAAACTAAACATTTTAATGCCTTTCATAAATATGGAAATATTGAAAGGTTCAGATTAGGAATTAGGGGGCCACAAAAGTGCAAAAAATCATATTCATAGGATGAAATATTTTGGGTATTATAAATGAATTTCTCAAAATCTATGAAAATTCAATATATGAAATTAAATATTGTAGAGTCTATTAGAACTATAAAGAAGATGAAAGGCTTGAACTACTTCAGCTAAACATCTTGTGATGCATAAATTAAGGGCAAACAAAGATAATCATACTAAAATGTGAGGCATATGCTTCATTTTGGTGTTAAAACAAGTGCAAACACATGGCTCCTTAGGATATTTACTGTCCAAACCATTACATAGTCAGCAACCAAAGCACCAATCTAATCACCTAAAGATACATAACTCTCACATGTAAGGTGATGGGGGAGGCCAAATTTAAAGCTCCAACCTAATGAGAACCACACTCTTTACTACTCGGATAACAAACCGTTCTCATCTATTATATGACCGTCTCTTTATAGAAGATTACATGGAACATGGTAAATGACTGCTTGCGTCCCCATGAAATTGTCATTTTTAACTTTTTAAGTGTCAAAAACTTCACCATGACCATGGAAATGGTCATGGTGAAGTTTTTGGCACTAATTTTGTGGTTAAGAAAGCCTCGTTTAACAAGGTAGGGACCAAGATTACTATCGATGTGATGGCAATTGTGTAGTTGGAAGGGGACCATTTGGCACAGTGGCCCACTCCCACTGACTTTTCTTTCCATTTATTGCCGTCAGCATACAATGGATCAGCCAATTTCGTCTGATTGCAAAATTACTGCTACTATATATCAACTTGTAGTACCTTCTTTTACCTGAAATAAATGCCGAGGGCCATGGTTTCAACAAATGTACGGTCAGCAGAGGTTCACAATTCTGTTTGGTTTTATCCATGTGGGACATGGTTAGGTTATCAAGACCACTATTACTCTGGCCCCATCAGTCAGATAGAGGATGCATGCCAAAAAGACTCTTTTTTAGATTTGTAGATATTATGGGTCTTGTAGTTCCACTTGCCCAAAGCCTTTCCACTCCTTACATGTTGTCTAATTGAGTCTGGATCCTCTTAAGGCACTGAACTGAGTTAAAAAAGTGGAACTCCACAGTAGGATCTGCTAAAAAAAAAAAGAGCCCTCTCAGTGTAGTGGGTATCCCCAAATTTATCTTAATAAGAGTTGGCCCCACTTATGAGGATCCCCATTTAAAATAAATACCTTCTGTTTTTCAGATCTTGATGGAATTTCATCTTGATAAGAATTGAGCCTAGATTTAAATGGATGATTGATAAAGTAGAATAAATAAAGTTTTTTTATATTTTTTATAAATTCAGGTGCTTTAAATGTAATCAATCTCTCAACCCTTATTAGTAGGGATGCATAGGGATCCAATTATGGGGCGAAACCATGTCTTTGTAAATTTGATTCTGTATATGACATTGAACCCGTGCAATATCCAAATTTGACATCAACTAAAAAAATGGATCGCATTTTGAATCCATATCCAAAATAAGATGTAGAGTGAATTAATATAATTGGATAAAGAGATTTTCAAAATATTTTTTGAGATTCTTACGGATTAATTTGTGTTAACCTTGGTTTCCATAAGCTAATGACAAAAGACATGAAAATGTTACCAAACTTCCTTGACTATATTCTATGAACGGTCTTACCCTTAACCCATTTTATCGACGTGGGCCCGTATGCAATCTCTTCATCTTCACCATCTCCTCTCTTATTTTCATTTCTTAAGCTAAAAGAATCCACATAAATCTCTCAGCTCTACCAAAATCCTTGTGAGTTCTTGCACTACATGGCGTTAAAATTCGTGGTGTCCATAGTGAAAACTGTGGTGGCTGCTCTCTTTGAAGTTGCAGATCTGTTCTCAAAGTTCCAAGTGACATTTGGTTGATCCATAGATGGAGAGGACCAATTACCTCCGTTTTTCAAGCCCATATATGGGGTTTATGTAATAAGGGTGAGTCTGGATCACTTATTGCACTTGTTATACATTCACCGTGAGTAGATCAATAATACTCTGTCACATATTTCAAAAATTTAGGTGATTTTGAAGTTTAAAAAGTTTAAATCAGATGAAAGAGAATCACCTAAATTTTTGGATGACGTGGCGGATTATTATTGGTCCACTCACGGTGAAGGCATAACAAGTGCGATAGGTGATCCAGACTCAGTAAGGGTTGGTGTGATTGGGAGTTCAGATCCCTATTTCTTTGAACAGAAAGATATTGTTTTATCTACTCAAGATATGTCAACTGTTTCATACAAGGAGATTGAGTGTTTTTTTTTTTTTAATCCCAACTAAGGGGGGCTAGGTCCCCATAGACTCGCATACAACGAGAAGAACCCGCAAACACGTTTTCTTTTTAATCCCAGCTAAGGGGGCTGGGTCCCCTCAGAGACTCACACATATGACGGGAAGAGCCCGCAAACATGGGAGAATTCATACATGCGAGGAGAGGAAAACTCGCAAATGTGGAGTTGAACCCTATACCTCCTTATGAGAACAGACATGTCTTACTACTCGGATAAGACACCGTTCTCCAAATCGGGCGGTTGTAGGTTGGGTAGAAGAAGACAATAATCTGAACAACCAGGCTATGTGAGTGCAAATGGGGTCATCTGATCGTAGTCCTCTGTGGCAACTAATGTCTAGATTTAGCAAGGAATTCATGTTTAGAGGAGTGGGAGAGTGGGTGATCTGGGTAAGTTGTTGAGATAAATAGAGATGGAATTAAACAGAGGAACGTGGTGGGGGCTTTAAGATTGTCATTTGAGTAAAAAAACCCAACAAAGCAAAGATGGATTCTGCTTGTGAATCGTACTCTTTGTCCCTACCGCTCGATTCAGCATCATACCACTCTTACTACAATTCTCTTATTATAATTCATGGCTTTGATCTATGCAAGGGAAAGAAGAGAGAGATAGAGAGCGATTATCGTACACAACCTCACGATAGAAAGAGATCAACTGGAGATTTCGAATGTTGAATAATCGGATATACATCTGCAACTCTACCAATTAAATCAAAATTAGTCTCAAGGACTTTGTAAAGGGGGTCATTTAGTTTTGTAATTAGTGTTTCAACCATTTATCATGATTTTAAACCTCATGCTATCCAAACTTCACATCTCTCTCATTGGGTTTAACTCAGGTAGAGCCAGGGAGTATTTTATTTCATTGGCAGGAGTAAACTTGTGGTATTTTATTTCACTGGAAGGAGTAAACTTGTGGATCGCTTGAATTGCATGATTTCACTTCACCACAATGGGATATTGGAGCAAAGGAGAACTCTTTACGGAATATATACGATTGCGACAACACGTGCAAAGACACTGGTGCTGCCATCCCACTCAAAACTCCAAAAGAGATGACATCGATCCACAAATGCACGGGGATCAAGCATTATTTAATCTCCACAGTCCTCTGCCAATGACTCAAACAGAACTCAACAATGAGTGTGGATGTGTCCCAGCGTCCAAAAAGCAAAAGAATGGCTGAGGATGTGCATGTCAGCATCAGACCACACCTATGGAATATAACTTACAGTTTGAACATCTCAATTAGCTTCCAACATCCAAAGGCAGTCACTCACTACAAATATCTCATTTTACACACAAGCATTCTTTCATGTTAATCACCTTTCAGGCATGTGACTTGGATTTTTTTGTATTTTTGAACATTGTATTTTAGACATGATCAATTTAGAGTAGGTTTTTTCTTATGATTAATGACTTCCCACCCCATATTTTAAGGTTGGGGCTCAGAAATTCTAAATCCATTGCGTAAAAATTAATCACTAAAGATAATATCTCTGGGAATGGAGTTTCTTTCTACTGGTTCTCCGAACCCCTTAGCTGAGTTTTATATATATATATATATATATATATATATATAAAACATTGGAGAGCATGTATTTTGTATATGCCTAATCCCAGATTGTGAATAGATTCAAATAGAAAGAATATCAAAACCTTCTCAAATTCTTAATCTTCAAATCAACCAATGAAACTCTTAAAATGCTAAACTCCCATAAGCATTTCAAAATTTAAATTTAAGAGAATTTCAAAAACTAATGTTGAAAATTTCAGCTCCTTCATGGAATTCTCTCCATCAAAAATGATTTTTCAATGGAAAAGCTCAAATACGCTCATATTGTTTCTTCACAAATTCTTGAGATCAAACCAGCAATACAGCTATGTTGTCTTATATTCTGTAATTCTGTATTTAGACACATAGTCCTAGTTATTTCATTTGAGGTATGTCTTCCTCTCCTTTAAATAACTTGCAACATTTCAATTTTTACTAAAAAGAATGTGTGGTCTTCAATGATCTCCTTCCCCACTTCAATCTAATTTAGCTCAATGATGGGTCACCTACCACTCCAAAGAAATTTAATCTCAGACAATAGCACTGATGGTTAGGGATTTGGAGTAGACTGCAGTAAAAACAAGATTAATTGGTCTTCTCCTTCTCCAGCGGTCAATTAGACATCACAACAACTCTGGAGACAGTTACATTTTCAGCTACAGAAAGCATAGTTTCTCAAACATGTGGGAAGGTAGTGAACGGCTGTTTCAATTATTGATGGTGACCTTACCAAATTCATTGCCAACAAATGTTTATTAAATGCAATCTAGCGAAATTGCTAGTAACCATTCTCCATTCGTTTTAGACACTCTTCAAACACAGAATCATTCCATGAAGATAATAAATGAATTTGAAATTCTCTCTCAATGTCCCCATCCCATTGTTATACATCACACTCCACTCTGGAATTGTCAATAGTGTCTTTGCATGACGGCTCATGTGGCTTGATTATGACTTATTTGAGTACATCCAAACGCGTCAACCTCTTATCTTTAACTTGGATTTTTTTCTTTCTTTTTCTGGTTGTGTCATGACCTCTTCTTATATTAGTGGAGTGACCTTGTTCGCAGGTCATCAATTGTCACTCATGAGATGAGATGGCTGAATGGACTTGATCATGTGAGTGGGGTCAGCTAAGTTGGTGAGTGGGCACACCAAAACCTGATGATTGTCCAATAAATGATAGTTGGATGAATTAAGTTTGCTTAAAGATGAGTTTTCATGTAAGTGATTGCACTAACTTAATTTCCGAAACTATATTACCATCGTGATCAATCATTTCGTTTTGCTGTTTAGTTACTCATGTAACAACTCCAGCACTAGAATAAAATCAGGGACCATGTGGAAACAGATACTTCTCTTGCTTTCATAAAGAGAATTCAATCAAGAATCTCCCTGTGCAACTGGATCCTCTACCACTTCTATAGCTTTTTAAGAGAAGGCACATATGGAATTTGTGCAATCCACTAATATTTACAAATGCAATAATACTTAAGACTTAGTCGTTTTTTGTTTCTTTTTTTTTTTTTTTTTTAGAGAGAGAGAGAGGGGAAGGAAGTTGGTCCACTAGATATTTTTAGTTCTCGATTTACCAAAAAAATCCCACTAAGAATAGGAAACACAACTGAGGACCTCAAATATTTTTAATATCAAAGGACTTCCCGACCAAATCTCTCTTTTTATCTTTCCAGTATGCCCCCAATTCGTTGATGTCAAGGAAATCTTATTTCCCAAATCGATAAAAGAGAGAAAGAAGAAGGAAAGAAAAGAAGAAGAAAAAGTGCTGGAGATCGTTCTTCATCCCACCATCAAAATTTATGATTTTTCAGATGCATTCACTGAATCCATACCTCTAATCATCTCCAACCCTATACCATCTTCTCATTTATTCTCACCTTCTTTATTCATCTCCACCTTTCCGTCACTTGATGTTACACCCCGACCCGAGTTAATCGTGATTAAGCTTAATTAATTGTGATTAATGCCAATTAAGCATGGATAATTGGATTAACTAAGGTTGATGACCAAAGAGGGACAAATCAGTCTCTAATGGCACATTAAGCCTAATGGAATGGAATTGAATTGATTGAAATGAGTTTTGACTCAAACAAGGTGAATTGAGGACTTTTTCGTAAATATGGATTTATACGTATTTCGTCAAATACGGAAATTCTTGATACCAACGTGTGTATCTCGAAGAGTACGTCAACTTTCATAATAAACGCGATCCCATTTGACATCAAATGGGCCAAGTGAGGAGTCATTTGACTCAAAATGAAAATAAAAGAAATGAGAGGGGGTTTTGTTGTGAAGACTCTTATATTAGAATCAAATGAGTGAAGAGTTCATTTCTCCTTCATTTCCAAGCAACAAGCCCTAGAGCTCTCCATTTTTCTCCCTTCCTCTTCCATTTTCTCTCCATTGAGTGTGAGGCTAGGAGTGATTGAAGTGGGTTTTGAGGAGTCCCTCTTCATCTTCATCTTCATCTTCTCCATCAAGCAATCCACCATTGTTGAGGAGTATAGAGCTTGAGTGAAAGCTTGAGGACCTTTCCCCTTTGAACTACAAGTAAGTAATGGCATCCTCTTGTGATTTCCAAGTTCTCTTAGTGATTAAGTAGTGGTTTTTAGCACCAATGACTCATGGGAGTCCATTTGGTTGTTTTTATGACTTAGGGTTTGAAGTTTGGGGGTTTAATCTCAAGCCAAACTAATTGAAGGAGGGTTTTGGCTAATAGCTTTCAAAAAGGCAAGTATAAACCTTGCTTGTAATTCATATTGATCATAGTAATTGTTATAGAGATGCATGATAGATTTATCATGGATTATGTGCATGTTTATGTGGATTTTGGGTTGATTAAGAATGCTTAATGATGTGATTAATGGATGTTTAGAAGTGTGATTATTGATGAATGTGAATGAATGATGTATGAGGGGAGGAACAGGAGGTTCCATTTGCATTGCAGGTTGTAGAAATGTGGTTAAGAAAGGAGAGTAGAAGAAGAGTGAACTGCACAGAATTTCGGAGTGAAATTCTGCACGGTTGGCTCGAGCGAACTGGAGGTTCGCTCGAGCGATCAAGGCTCTGTTTGGGGCGAAATGGGTTTTTGCGCAGTTCGCTCGAGCGAACATTTTGTTCGCTCGAGCGAACAGGTTTCTGTGGGAGTTCGCTCGAGCGAACAATAAGTTGGCTCGAGCGAACAGCGTTCTGCCTGGGGTCCGCTCGAGCGAACAGTGGGGTCCGCTCGAGCCAACCTGTTGCTGGCCCAGGTACATTATTTAGTGTGAATTTCGAGTTTTGGATTTTTACGAAAATTTGGAGTACGACTCTTAAGGAAAAATGCGTTCCGATTGATTTCAAAGACTAATCGTGGTTAAACTAGATTATTGAGAATTAGTAAGGTTTCAAAGGGGTTCATTGAGCGAACCATAATTGGACATTGCCTAAGCTCCATGGGTGTTAATTAAGGGGACTTGAAATGCACATATTAAATGTAAACGTGATGTCCATCGTAAATAACACGTGCATTTGGAAACCAACGGTTACACCCGAATGGTTGTTTAGGATTGAGATAGAATTGAAATGGGGTTGAGTAAAACCATGTATGGTTAATGTTACTCTCGTTATGTCATTGTGAGCAATCTAATGAGATTGATATCATTGTCATTCCTTTCCTTTGTCGTGAAAGGAAGCATTGAGTTGAATTGGATCCATGAAAAGGATTTCGCACTGAATGTTATTGGTCATTGAGTCTGGCACTACCTAGCGATTGTATTAGAACTCCAAGTGAGTTCAATGAATAATGAATGACTAATCCTGCTGCAGCAGATGGTATTGGGGGTGTTCCGGAGCTCCGTGGTGATGCTAGTGTCCCTGGCCCGGGCACTGGTAAGTCCCACTTATATATCCGATCATACCTTCGGGTAGTGATTGAAGCCTCCCTTTGAGGGGAGATGGTAAATGAATAAATCCCGATCATATCCTAGGATATTGATTGAAGCCTTCCTTTTAGGGAAGATGGTAATGAATTGAATGAAATACAATTTAAGAATGCTATGGTAGTTGCCAATTGGTACACGTATACTGACTGTCACTGTCTATTACTGTCATTGTCTATTATTGTCATTGTAGAATTGTCATTATTGCAATATGGATGTATTGATATACTTTATTGCAAGAATTGTTTATACATTGTTGAACCGTCGTGTTCATTAGTGTTATTGATGGCATTACAGGCCAGGTTGCCCCTGCCGGCATTGCAGCGCCCCCGGCGCCAGCGGAGGAGACCGCTCCGGTTCCTCTAGGAGGATTGATAGAATGGAACCGGCGGGATACCATCTGATGTGGTATCCGAGTGCGATCGAGCTTTTGATAAATGTTTTGGGATGATGTTTTGAGAAAATGTTCATATACTCATTTTGGAAATGTAATTAACATTTGGGAATGTAATTAATGATTTGGAAATGTAATCAATGGTTAGCTGCATAGTATTTTGTATATGCAGCATTGTTAAATGTATATGGAAAAACGATACATGTATAAGGACTTTCTTTTGATACATGTAAAGGTTAACTTATTATTGTCAAATATATATATTGTTTCCGCAAAAGTTTTATATTTGGCAGGTTCTTGTGATTGATATCCCTTGTGGATCTCGTTTTAACTTCGGTTAATTCGGGGTTTACGGGAGTAAGTATGGGTTTCACGGCTCGGCTCGGGCCCGGGTCGTGACACTTGAACACATGCATCTTTCAATGTTCTTATATTTTTTCGTCATCTCCATTCAAATCCTTCTTTTCATCAGTTGAAACCACACCTCCTCTTATCTTCCCATCTCTTCACTTTCTCCATTCATCTCTATCTTTTCATCTCATGAACCCACCGTGTTTTCTTATTCTCTACCTCGTTTATCTTCATCTCTATCTTGCCAGCTCTTTTCCTTAGTTCGTAGTGGTACAAAAAGTCATTGATATCAACATAAAATTTGTCAAAATAGACTAATATGGACTGATAGCCAAATTTTAGTTCACAATGTAATACAGATATCCGTTGGCATCGATAAGAATATTCATCGATATCAACATATAATTTGTCGATATCAACGGATATGGACTTACGATCAATTTTTAGTTTACAGAGTAAAGCATGATACACGTTGATGTCGACAAATAATTCGTCAATAACAACATATAATTAGTTAATATGGATAAATATTAATTGATAGCCAATATTTAGTTGATACAGTTAAAAATAGCATTCATCGATGTTGACAAATAATTCATTGATATCAACATATAATTAGTTGACATAGACGAATATGAACCGATAGCCAATATTTAATTGACATAGTAAAATACGATATTTGTTGATGTCAACAAATAATCCATTGACATCAACAAAAAACTAGTCGATATCAACGAATATGCATATACTGATATCATTCAGTCATTACTACACATATTCATTTGGAAAAATTAAACTATATTGCATTGACAAAATTCTTCTGAATAAATACTAAAACACTCAAATATAGACTAAAACCAAACAGTCGACAAAGTCGACCTCCTCCCCCTGGCAGAACTTTTGTTGTCGACTCCATTTATTAACTTTTATTTGACGTGAGCTTTTTACCTTGGGGCTGTTCATTGGCCAAGCCCTGTTGGCACTGCACTGGATTTGGGCTTTCATCGTGGACCTATCACTGTCTATCAGATTCAAAAGCTAAATGGTCTGCTCCTCTTCCCATGTATGCTTAAATGCCTGACCATTGGGTCACACCAGCTATAACCATTAGTTGCACTTATGTGTGAACATTGTGTAAGTACTTTTTATGTTGACTAATTCAAGGGTTGAACAAAACTCTGAGTCCATTGAGTTGTATTTTTCTAATTTATTTTAGAATAGACTGTGGCTGTGTCGCCGGAAGAGCTGAACTGAAGAAAAGAGAAGATCAGGCGAAACAGGGCAAAACACCCTGTCTGATCGATCAGAGAATTGACATGTGCCAGTTATTTTCCCTGTCTGATCGATCGAAACCTTTGTTTGATCGATCGGATGGCCCAAAGAATTTTGAGAAAGTCTCCTAAACTGATATGGATTTGTTTTCCATTTGAGACTTTGTTTTCCAATTTGAGTTTTATTTTTGTTCTAAGTCTAAGGCACGAATTTTGGGCTACAAATATGGTATTGCTCTAAACCTTAAAAGTGACCACATCTCTCATTAATTTGAGTAAGAAATATCTTAAAGAGAGAATTATTCTCTAGAGCTATTGAGAGATTATTCTGAAGAACTGCTCTAGAAGGTTAATGTTGCTTCTACTCTCTTGTAGAAGATAGTTCATCATGATTGGCAAGGTGAGAGGAGATCAAATAAGGAGAATGGTGTACGGTAGATGTCGTGTCAATGAATTTTATGCAAAAACAACTACTGTCCTTAGGTCGAGGTACGTGTTAGGTTTTTGTTTATTGGCTAATTCATGGGTTGGACAAAACTCTGGGATTCCATTAAGTTGTATTATTTATTTAGAAAAGAACTCTAAAGATAGAAGATTGAAAGGACTCTAAGAAGATAGTCTGAAAGAATTAGAAAAAGATAGTTGGAGAAAGAGAGCTGAAATTCCGGATTAAGTTCAGAATGGGGTCCGCTCGAGCGCCTAGATCTTCGCTCGAGCAAATGCATGACAGAAGCCCTAAACGCCTGACAAAAGTGAATTTACGCTGAGACAGAGCCTCATCCGTTCAAACGGATGAAGGGTTTGCTCAAGCGGAAATGGCTGCAGAGTCCTACGAAAATTAGAAACTGAATTCTAATTATGCCTAAACTGCTTGTTTTAATACTAATTAAGTTAGGCAACCTTAAGCACGACTTAAGGGCTATTTAAAGGACTTAATGACTATTCTAAAGCTACACCTCACCTCTCAAAGTTCTGATTTAGAGATTAACATTGAGAGAATTCTTCTCTAGAGATTTACTAAGGAGTTGTGCTAACAAGTTCTTTAGAGAGCCAGTTTTTTCTGCATCCTATGTAGAATAACATTTTCTTGCGAGAAGATTTGAAGAGTCAAGCGCTGGATTGAATTTGTTGCAATCAACGGTGTGAAGTCGTTGAAGCGTGAAACGACATAAGGTAACTTCAGTATTTAAATAGGGGATATATGAGGAGGAAATCTGAGTTTCTTATAATTATGAGATTTATAGTGTTTGATTTGATTCTGTTCGGATCGGTAGCTTTTTTCCCGATTAAGGTTTTCCACTTTAAAACTGGTGTCCTTGTGGTGTGTGCTTGTTGAGTTTATTTTCCGTTGCATAGTTATTTTTATTGTACACTTTTGGCCTGATTGATCGAGTAGACCAATCTAGAGATCGTGCACCCCTAAAACTTTCAGTACAGACTGAGGCAAAGGAGCTATGAGTATATCTTGTAACTGTTCATGAGTTCTTGATTTCTGGTTCATAGTTTTTCTCCCTGGATAGGGTTTTCACGCTAAATATTGTGTTACCTTCTTATGGTGTGTGATTGGTAGATTACTAGTTTTATTCTGTTTATTTGTTTATATGCACTGTATGTTGATTGGTTAAATTAGAATTAGTATCCATTCTGATAGCTTGCGAAATTTTTACATTGTCTGGAGTGGCAAGCCGGTGGGCAATATATAATTTAACAATAGAATGACTGTGACATGACATGAGGACATTTCTGATGGCCATGTGAGATAGGAGCCGCACATGACATGTTTGATAGCAAAACATAGCCTCTTGGCTGTCCAATCAATGGAAATGAACTTGTGCCATTCCTAAACTACTTTTCTAATAGTCCATTGCAACATTTTAGACTGCATATTTAAATAAAATCTCAAATGGGATCCAGATTTAGATGCCAGCAAGTATGTATGGCACTCATGGAGTTGGCCTCCAAAGATTCTGAGTTATTGAGTTGAAAATATCAATCCTAAGTCCTAAATTACAGATGACAATTGCCACCTTCATTTCATCTCTTACTATTCATGAAACAAGGAATATGTATTTCCACTGATCTTTTTTGCTGGTATATGTAATGAGCACCACAGAAACTTCATCTTCATTGGTGTGGGGCAGAGTAGATTCGTGGCTCATTAGCCTACAAGTGCAAGGGAATGTTGAATATTCAATTCAAAGAACGTCACCTCAGTTAGGGTTAGATACCATCCCACCATTGGGGTGGCCATTGGGCCTAGTCTGTGAGAGACCCTGTAGGATCTTACACCCCATTGAGCTATCATTTATCCCAAAAATAATTGGTGATAGGAAATGGCACAACAGCGCAGCAATAGTTTTATGGTGAGGTGAGGGTTCGATCGCAATTATGAACGCTTAGGAGTGTAACTCGAACACCCGACCTACTAGGCTCTGATACCACTTGTAGGATCTTACACCCTATTAAACTACCACTAATCCTAAAACCAATTGATGATAGGAAACAGCACAACAATAGTTTTACGGTGAGAGCGAAGGCTCGATCACAATTATGACCGCTAAAGAACGAGGGTGGACGTTGACCTGAACGTACCCACAGACCATAGAGTGTTGCACAAGGCATTTATTTCATTTGCTTAGATCACAATTTATTACTAGTGCCACGTACAGGCTCTCCCACTCAGCATGGATTGCTATGTGCGTCATTTTCTTCAATTGTGGCGTTTCAAAAGCATTCCAATCATGATAAATAACCAATCCAAGTGGAATGAAAGGCTGCATTTTTCTTTCCTCTTTTCTCTGTCTAAAGCTGTCTCCAGAGAGGATGGTTGAAATAAAACAATGGGATAGTGGATGAAAGAAATCAAAAGGCACTCATGGCATGTAACTAACCTTATCGATTAGATTATCTATCTAGTTGCTTGCATTCCTTTCTTTTCATCTGTAGTGTGAATATGGGTGCCGAAATGCAGTGGCAAAAGACCCATAAAAGGAGTCTAGTGATGAAGTCATTGAAAAAAAAAATTAAAAAAAAATGGAAAACATATTGGGCAGAAGGTATTCTCTATTGTGGCAATGATTGTATTGTAGGGCCCTTTTTTCAAGAAAGAACTCTCATACTTTTGTATGTATAGGAGGAATACAGCTGTGAATGATTGGCACTTTTGCGGGCTTGATAATACATCTTACCCACCAGAAAGAAGGTTTTCTCCTTGAAAACTAGTTTCTTTTTTAATTCATTAAAAACAATAGTGTTCACAACCTAGTCACTATTAACTAGAAAAATATGCCCGTGCTTAGCACGGCCAATATAATCATAATATTAAAATTTATATAAAAAAAAATTTATGATCAGTTTCTTTAAAATTAAATACAAAAGGTTTTAGTATGAGAAAGAGGGGAAAAAAAAGAAGTCCATAAGAATTCAAAACCTAATACCATATAATTAAAAAAAAAAAATAAAACACAAGCCCATGAAAATTGAAAATTAATGATCAAGAAAACTAAAAAATAAAATCAAAACAAACAAACAATATAAACTATGAATAAAATCCAATGAAATTTAAAAGACATATAGAAATAAAACATAGAATTGAAAATTCATAAGCAACTCAATAACATAAGAAATTTAAAAGAATAGTTATTTTTATAAATACCTCATAGATAAATTCCAACTCCCGGTCAATATTCCAAAGTGGGGCTGAGTTCCTTCCTCATTAACTAATTTTAAGTTTTTGTTAATAACTATTAACAAAAAGATGCTCTATGGTGTAGTGGTAGAGTCGTTCATTTAAAATTCATATTATTCCTAAGTTCAAGTCTTAGCATATATCATGATTAATTTTTACCATGTCATTAAAAATACATGGGTCGGGTTGGATCCAAAAAGTCTGCTTTATCTTTGGCTTGACCTAATTAAATCAATTGGAGTGAATTAGAAGTGATTTCAATTTGAAACCACTTCGCTTCATATATAATAATTGATGCATATGGTTATGGATCAGGACGGGTCACGACTGTCCTAACCATGTCGGAATCAATTCTGTTACGGAATCAATTCTGTTATTAATCTTAGACATGTAAACGAGTGATGTGGAATTGTAGCAGTCACATTAGGAATAAAGGTGGAAAAGGAAAGGAAAGGAATACCCAACAACCAAGTAACAAAAACAAAGCATGGAAAGTGACTATGCTCTTTATTTTTCTTCTCTACTATTAGTACCATTTAAACTGCGGACACAAGGGTGCAAAGTGCAAACAGCCGCCTTGTGGGGTCTACTGGCGCATGCCCATTTGGTGGCGATATGAAAGACGGAAAGTTCTCACCAAAAACCAATGTGGGGGCAAAGAACCAGCCCCCAAAAGATAATATAACCCTTATTTTAAATGCATCATATAGTTTAGCAGTTACGCATCTATATTTATTGTTGATGTCATGGTTAGCTAGGGCTCTTTATTTTTGTATTTTAGCAGGGGGGAGGTTTTTAAATAAGTGCTTAAGTTTTTGTTTTATTTCAAAAAAGGATACAAGTTTTAAAGCTTTTCAAATTAGTCCCTAAGTTTTCCATGAATTTTTCAATTACGGACATTCATTAATTTAAAGCTATTTTCCGGTAACTTTTTTCTTCAATTTTCTTAAACTACCCAAATTATCCTTCGATGAAATAAAACCCCCATTCATTTCTTTTATATTTTCTTCATTTTTTTCACCAGTAGCCTTATAGTGATCGAGGAAAACTAGTTACTTCGGCTAAATATAGTGGTTGCCAGAACCATGTCATGGCTTTAAATGAAGGTACTCTAGGTATTTTTAAAAAATTGAGAGAGAATGCCCTAAAAATACCTTTAAATGACCAGATGTCCTTAATTGAAAACTTCATGAAAAATTTAGGGACTAATTTGAAAATTTTTAAAACTTATGTCCTTTTTTTAAATAAGGCAAAAACCTAAGGCCTTATTTGAACATTTCCCTAAGCAGCATAACGAGTGTTTTGTATTTTATTAAAATGTAGAGAGTTTTATATTACATGATTCCATGGATTAAAAGAGATTTTTTTTTATTTTCTTTCTTTTCTTTTACACAAACTTTTGATTTTTCTAAGTTCTATTCTCTTTATCCAATAGAGTATTTATCTTTTATCCTTTTTCAATCAAGCATGAGACAAGCTTGTGATAGTCATGATCACAGCTTTATTCCAACTATTTTGGGGTTAGCTATATGAATTTTGTTTATCCATTCCAATCTATTTTGAGCCAAATCCTCAAATAACTTGCCCATCTTTAGGTCTAAGTCCTCTTTGGACTACCCCTTCCTCTTCGTAGATCATATCTCTCTAACCAAACTTTTCTTTACTGACATTGTTCCCGAGTTACGTTGGATATGCCCAAACCATTTCAAACTGATTTATCTAATTTCATCACTTACTAGTGTTATGCCTAAATACACTCAAAAGCGTTTAGTTTTAGTTTTATCATTCCTACTTTAATCAGAAAGCACTGTGGAAGCAAAACAAGTTTGTGATACTATAATCATACAATCTTTGCCATATTTCTATTCACCACTAAGGGTATTAGAAGTTAACATATAAGAGATAGTTGTAGTGCAGGAGTAATAAACATTAGAGCATTTAATAATTTTTTTTCCCTTCTACCAATAATGGATATAATGTGATGAACATACAACCTTAAGGTCGCAGTAGCGAGCACCTTCCACCGTGACACAGGCTCTTATCAGAGCACTTAATAAACCAAGGTTAGGATCAGCGGACAAGGCCAGTTCTTTTCCCAACCCTAATCCTTGGGCCTTTTCATCCTCTCATTGATCGCAAAATAAAATAATAATGACAATAATATATATATATATATATATATATAAACAAGGCACAAATAATCAACTGAGAATGTCACAGTTAACACTGGAAGTTCCACAAGAGGCTAAATAAGGCTTGACAGTAAGTTTGGAACAAATCACAGTAGACCACCTGAATTCTTAAGACATGGGTTGATGGCGATGCTCTTGAATTAGACAGTCAAAACACGGCACATTCATATTCTGCTGAGCTGTGTGAAAAGAGCAGTTTAGGTTTTCCCAAGCTAGACAATATTGCTGTCAACGGACCAGGTTAATCTTAATGAATGACCTAAAAACTTTGGCTCCAGTAACTCTAGGTTTGTATCTCATTTGTTATAATTAAGTGCATATGATCCAATCCAATGTATAATTTATATAAATTTCTAACTCAAACGATGTTAATTTGTTTAAGTATACATTATTACCATATGAGATCATGACCGAACATGACCTGAGAAATCCCAACCCAGTCCACATATGACTATGGTTGAGCCCAAAGCGCAATCAAATATCAACATTTTTAGGGTAATCTCTTTAGCATAGGCCCATTAATGGAGTGTTCTGTCAGGCACAGATAAAAATATTTGATGATATAGTGGTGCCAAACAATCAGTGGTTCCTTCTGTTTGGGACCATACCCACCTAAATACATTGGTGTTAATCAAGTCCACCAGATTAGGTGGCAAAAATCTCTTTTGTGCCTAATGCTTTGTACACATATCAAATGTGTGCTACGAGTCTGGAATGACTCTTGTTTTGGTCGTTTAGACGAACAGACAGGGCCTGAAACCAGACATAATATCTGGGTTGGACAGTTTGAATCTGGTGGACTAGATCGAGACCCTAGTATTCACTAAATGGGCCGATGTAGGAGTCATGGGCTACAGCCCATCAGACTCCTATCGACCTAGGCTCTCATTTGCTGCAAACAAACATGGGCAGGGCCTAGCGAATGGGTGGGCCACTGTACTATATCAACTTTCCAAACCATAGTCAACTACTCCACAGTTTGACTAATTCACTCGAGTTTTCGTAATTCAGAACTTAGCCTGATCAAAAAATTCGATAGAAAATTCGATAGAGTAGGGTCATTTGATTTGCTTCAGAATTCATCCACTTTGAAGTTCAAGTTCAACAAGTTTGATGAACTAATTCATCTGTGCCCATGCTACAAGTCCATCAATAGGGTCCATATCTAAAACACAAATCACTCAAAAGAATTTCTCTTTCCATTTACTCTAGGTGAAATTATAGTCTAATTTTTAGCGTTGGGGATTTGGGCCCACAATCAAATTAATTGCATGTAAAACATATAATTAAATAAAAGCCAAAATAAAACTCTATGTTTTACTAGTGATCAATCTTAAGGTGAGGCAAACTCTGGCTCGAGTTAGATAAGGATTACAACTAATGCATTGGAGTGCAGTGCTTTTGAGTGACTTAGATTTTTTAGGTAGGCTCAGTTTAGAAAATTATGTGAGATTAGTTCGCTAATAGTTTGTGAATCCAACTGCGGATTGTTCGGAATGTACTCCTCGCATTTCAAAGGCCTTTCGAGCCAACTAGATAGGTATGTATGGTCCAAACATGTGATAATAAATAGTTAGCTCTAAATTTCAATCATGAAGATACTCATATACTTGGATGGTCAATACTTGTTCTAGGGCGGAGCACACAACCACAACAAGGCCATTTTCAGTGTTGAGTGTAGACTCATCGAACACCAGAATTACATATAATAAAAGGTAGGTATGCATTACTTACAGAGTTTTGTACATAGAACATGGCTTCCTTAAGAATACGTACATAGAGCATAAGAGCATCACAAGCTTCAATTGCGAAATGATAAATATACATAAACATGCACACATATTCCAAATTATTTAGGCGATTGGGTAAGAGGCATCCATGGCAATACCACAGAGGCCTTCCTTTGCTTTAACATCCCTCTGCATCTTTATGTATCCATTTTCTCCCCAGCTGGTGCCCCATGAGTTCTTCACTAGCCAATACTTGGTCCCATCAGTAGCCGTCCCGTAACCAACCGCAGTGACTGCATGGTCTAGATAAGTGCCACAATCACCAGTAAAGACACCATTGGAATAGAATTGGAAAGAATATCCACCAGCATCAATAGCAACAGAAACTGGTTGGTTTGCTACAGCCTTCAACAATGCCTCTTCGCTGTTTGCGGGCACATCTTCATAGCCACTGATCCTGGCTACGTGGGCAGCCGCTTTTTTGGTGTTGCAAATGCCATCAACTCCCGTGTATGGATAGGTAGACTCAGCTGTGAGTCCTCGGTTGTGTTGAATGAACTGGAACGCAGTGTCCATTAAACCACCCGAACACCCTTGATCTGTTCCGCTGGTGTCGCAATCAACTAGCTCTTGCTCGGACAAGGACAACAACTTACCAGTCTTGAGTTGGGTTATTCCTTCCACAGCAGCAACAGCGGAGAATGCCCAACAACATCCTGTTATGAAACATTTTGTTATAAGTAAGCAATGTTTTGCACCCGTTCCTTTCATGACTAAAGTTCTACTAAATTACAAACTAATTCTTAATCTTTGTTCCTCATGTTTATGTTGTTTCCACAATTCTAGAACGATCAATTGATGTAAGATTGAGACTTTAAGGTGCATAAAAGACGGCATCCCTTTTTGAGGAAAAAGGAGAAGGGAGACGTTCTTGGTGAGAGAAGTACTACAGCCACAGTTGATTACATCATAACTAGATGGTCGATTTTTCTGATAAAGTAGTTCTGACCTCCCCCTGTGAATAGTAATTCAATCATGAGAAGAGAAATTTGTGGTCACTTGTAGATCATCTTGTCTCTTTGATCAGCAGGATGTAATACAAGCATGGATCCTATGCTGGAAGGATAGCAGAGGTTTCACTCCATCCTAGTAAAATCAAATGAATCCAAACTTCTTGAATTCAAGCTCTCCACACATATTGGCACTAGGCGAAATTTCATTCCAATCGAATCAAAGTAACCATTAGAGCACATATGATTTAAATCTGGTTCACTTCCTCTATTTATTTATACATTTAAATCACATGTTTTACACGTAATCAAGCTGATTGGACTTTTGATTGAGCATGACTTTGATGACTTGGAGTTAATAACGTGGTTTTCATAAAGGTTTTTGTTAAAAAGAGGGTATATTACTTTTGTACTTCTGTGTTTCTTTCTCTTTTTTTTTTTTTTCTTGTACTCTTTATTTGTATTATTTTCTCTTTTAATATAAGTTATTGTTACCGATAAAAAAAAAAAAAAAAAGGTACGACAGGGCTGACAAGAGGAATATCCATCCAAGGTGGCCATGCAGTCTTATAGCAGGGACCATTTATGATAAGTAAAGCATAAAGTCGCCTATCCATGGACTGGTCTTTGATTTGTTATTTTCCTTCCTACTCATATCTGAAGAGAAGTCAAAATAAGCAACAAATTTTATTAGCTAAGAGGATATTCAAAATTAAAGAGGGAATCGACAGAATCTTCATAGAGATAAAGGATTATTTTTGCTTACCACATTCCCCTTGGTTCTTGACTGGTGTTACTGCACCCTTCTTTCTTCAGTCAATACTGGGTGCCACTGCACTGATGTTTTCATACATGAAGGATACCTCATTTGATGGCAACCTTGTTTTGGAGGGCTTATAGCCATGGCGGATGGCCCTAAACTCTTCATTTGTTTGGTCTGCAAATTCATTGACGCTTAGCTTATATGACCGGTCTCCGGCATTGTTGAATGATTCTATAAATTCAACGTTGTCCTTGAATATCTTGAACCGTTGCTCCTTCTCCATCGCATCCTTGTACACACGGCCATGTAGCTCCATCCATTGCTCATGCCTTGTGAACATGGATGGGTTGGGAAGTGTGCGGGACATGGCTTGATAATTCCCAACTCCCATGATAAAGAAGGCTACATAAAGACATTTGTATGAGATAGCCATGATATTATGAACTGTGAGAATCTATAGATGATTTCAAGAAGTGAGCTTGGAAATTGGTGAACACAATCTATGTTTTCTTCGGTTTATATAGACAATGTGGGAAAGGAATCTCCACAAGGTTCCGTTCTTATTGGGATGATTGAGGGAGGATCCGTGCCCCGGGCAAACACATCGATTAGGACCAGTACAATGACATTTCTCTCAAATTTGCTAGTTTCATACTTGGGTGTCTAAGTTTGATTAGTGAAATCATCACTAGTGCGTGTCTTGTGTTGTTTTAGACCAGATCGTATAAATCCTTGCATGTTCAGTCTACTAAAAGTCGAGAAGTATCTATGCGACACCCTTGGAGATTCCTTAATATTAGTCTATAATTTAGCAGTAACGAACACATCATTAATAGACACTTAGAATTTGTTTGCATAGATTACATTTGAATCTGTAGTCAAATGTGTGTGCTCTACCCAGGTATATTATGACTTGAGGCAAGGGGTGAAGGATATAAGATAGTGTGATGTTGATGATATATTGACTTTCTTAGGATTTAAACTATTAGGGTGATGACTTGATATTCATATACAGTGGCTTGATTTAATTTTCGTTAAAGGAGAGGTTATTTTATTGTTATTTTTTTATATCCTCCTTTGTTTCTTCATTTTTAATCACTTAAAGAGATATCCCCTGATGAAAAATAGGCCCAATGTCTAAAAAGTGGACAAGCAAAAGCCCATTGAACAAACGAAGGTGGAGGAGTCGTACCTGGTTGTAGTGGGTGTAGCAGCGTACGTGCAAAATGAAAGAATTATCGAGCATCTTAAGGTAGCTCAAGGATTGACGGAATCTAAATTAAGGTAGAAATTGATGGGGTATGCCTTGTATTTCAGGTTAATCGGAAGGTCGTTTGGGTTAACCTGATTGTATCTAGGGCTCGAGACTAGTTTGGTCATTTGGACACATTATAAATAAGTAATGTTATGTAACTCTAACCCTTGGACCAAAAGAGAAAATAGAAACAATGAACCTGGTTTTCCTCCTTTCCTCTAGATGTAGGCAACCATGGCCAAATGCTATGTTTATATGTGATTACTTATTGATTTGATTGTATTTGTGCTTCTTTAGATCGTCGATCATAGATGTTTTCCACTAAGCCACCCAACATTCTAATGTTCAATTGAGCTCACTTCATATGGTGGTTTTCTTTTTCGATTGAGACAAAAAGATTAGTATGACATCATGATTGAAATTGTAAGGAAATTAACAAAATAAAAAAAGTTCCAAGCGTTATTTTTTGAACTTTTAGATGACACTAATAATAATTAAAGTTTTAGATCTAGTTTATCAAAAACTTTCTCTGCCATTTTTAGAAGTTCTATGGAACAGTTACAGTCCAACTTTGTCAGGCTGGCCAAGAGCACTCCAGTTAGGAGAAAAAAATAGTGATAATTTGAGTCTCTTGAGAATATATAGATTAGTAGAGAGATGCCATCATTAATATGTAATGTCATCCAAGAATGGGAGGACACAACGTACACGAAACTGGTGTAAGGCCTAACTGTATTATATAACATGTCATAGTTTGTCAGTGGCTTTCTTCTGAAGCTATCTTTCAAAGATGCTGTTTATGTCGTGAAAATGATTTGAATACCAACAATCATCGAAAGATGACGGAGAGTGAAGACAGAGGAAACCCCATGAGGTTGATGGTCTTGTAGGCTCTTGTTTGAATGCATGGCATCAATTAATACTCGTACCATGCGCAGCAGAATCACTAACTGTTCACGAAGATAAGATTCCAAGAAAATCTGTGGACAAAGAAGATATTATGGATTCCATTTGAAAGGGGAAGGAATCTAGAGGAGTAGAGTAGTTTCTTACCTGCAAGATTTTAGTTCATATTGGTCGGGGAATTCTACAGAATGCCTCTTTTTAAAAATGGGTCGGACTTATGGGGGAGTTGGATCCCTTGAGTGGTCTCTTTTAGACACTTCCTGTGAGTGGGATGCGTGGAACCCACCATGCGTATCACCTACTAATGGTCCGAACGTTAAATTCAATACAACCCTTACTTTGATAGGATATGGACACTGCCGAAGTACTATCGAAGTAAAATATGAGGATACCCTACTTGAAGGGATAACAATAAATTTAATTTAACGGTTGAGATCTATAGTGAGCTTTCTATACATCCCACTTACAGCATATGCCATTTTACACTCAGTGTACCCTCATTCACCATTGGATTGAATATCAAGAAAATCTATAGTTAAGCATTAAACTTTAAGACTATTAATTTTATTAAAGTTTAAAACTTCCTAAATTTTTAATTTTTAAAATTACTTGCAAGTACTGGTCCACATATCAAACGGGCTTAATGCGCTGGTCTTTTTATGAAACCTAAGAGTCCAGATGCCATGACTGGTCTATTACACACATCATTTGAGTGGGATGCGTGCAGTGATGGAGCTAAGATTTTCTTCTAGTGGGGGCAAAGTTGATTGACCAATAATGTTAGTAGGCCCACTTATACAAAATCTAAACCAATCAAGAAATGACTCATTTCCTTATTATCTACATAAAACTCACACTTAAAGAAAAAAAAATATGGTTACAAGTAGATAACACGTAAATTCCAACTCTATAAGGCCTACTTGAGCCAATCTTTGATCAACTTGGCTCCTTTCATATTTATATCCTCACATTTATTTGGCACCATGTTAAGTTTTGATGCCCATCTATCCTTCATCTATTATTGGGTTGGATCTCAAAAAAAAAAAAAAAAAGATAAATTATTATTAAAATAGCATTAGACTATTGTTAAATCAAGAGCTACGATGATTTCAATGTCCTTTGATGTCATCTACACAGTCGAAGTGGTAAAAAGAGAAAAGAAAAAAAAAATGATAGAAGAGTTTTACAACAATAGGCCCACTTATAAAACATCTAAATTGTTGAAAAACAACGTCCTCATATACTCTATAGACCTTATCAAATTTCACTCAAATGACCCAACTTAACATTGTTAACTTTTAAAAAAAAAAAAATTTCCATAAAATCCTAATAAAAATTCAATTTTTTCATATAGATCAATTTGACTTGGGCCCAAATCATATTGAATTATATTTTTCATAGGAAATTAGAGCATTTATTTTATGAGGTTTATGTTTTTCCGAAGTATGCCCCACTCAAGTGCATCAACCGAGAAGGACCCACATCTGAGCCTATTTAATTTTATTAAGTGGGCTCCACTCAAGAACTTCATTAAATACTCTTTAAACATGGTTGGATGTGGTATAGGACATTGGCAATGGATGAGATGAGAATGATGACATTGTAGAGAGAGAGAGAGAGAGATAATCATAAGAATCTATCTTTTCGGAAAATAAAACATCAATAAGATCAATAATACCCTTATTAAGAGAAGAACACCCTTGTTACTCTCTAAAGTTCTCAAAGGGTGTGAAAGTTGAGGAGGGGCAAAAGGGCATAAAATAAAAATGCCTAAACACATTCCTATATTTTCTCTTGTTAGGTATCAAAAAAAAAAAACAAAAGATTGTAGATATTTTCGGTAATTAAAGAAAACATGGTGAAAAATTCATTTCTGGTTAATTAAAAATCTTCAATAATAATATTATTTTTTTGGTAAAAAAGGAAGTATTAGACTTTTCAGATTAAAATTAACATTCTTTCTTATGAAATATCTCTACATTTTATAGGGTTGGGCTCCCCTTAAAGAGACAATTGTGAGAGAGAACTTATTGGAGCCTGCCTAGGGCCATGCCAATCATAGGGAGGTAAGAGATGGAAACCTCTCAAATGATCCCTAGTGATTTGCAAAATATAAAACCTAATAGATAATTCTAACTCCCTAATCCACATGGCCTTTAGTTTTAAGTGTTTGGAAAGAAATCATGTTTTTAGATTTTCAATCCAATGAGAAATAGTAGTTTGATGTGTGTTTGGGCTGGTTCCATTTCATAGGGAATAGTGATTGTGAAGAGGTTTGGATTGATCAAAGGGGCCCCATGCACCTAAAAATGAGGAATCTGCAAAATTTCTTTAGAGATCATTTCACATCTTTAAAATATCGGCAATATATGTGTAAGTGCTACAATTGTTGAGACGGATCTCTGTTTTTGGCCTTTTGAGATGGCACCCAACTGTCAGAATTCAGTTTAGAGAAAATCTGGCGTCAGAACAACTATTTCTGATCAATAACAAAAGCAACCAGAGGCCAAAGCTGCCATCTACATAAAGCATATGTATATAAACCACAAATTCTATAACAACGTCATCAGTCACTTTACAAAATCAAAAGCAAACATGGCTACAGGATTTCAATATTTCTAGGTGGTGATGCTCATTCTCGCCCGAGGGACTTCTCAGGCCATATCGCGGAGTCTCCATGAGCTGACCATGCATACTGTTTCCAAATATTCACAGCCAATGTCAAATTTATAGAAGCATTCAACAGAGCAGGACATTCATACAATCTAAGCATAAATGCATTTGCAGATCTTACTAACGAGGAGTTTATTGTCACCCATAATGGATTTAGGACCCCAAAAAAAAGTTCGTCCTCAAAATCCAACTCTTTTATGTCTGAGAATATCACAGACATCCGTCCAAGCATGGATTGGAGAGAGAGGTGAGATGTAACTCCTATAAAAGACCAAGGCCAATGTGGCAACACTAACATTCTTCTCTTCGTCACTTAGCGTGTAAGTAGTCTATACAGGCAAGAGAGTATACTCTTTTTAGCGTCTTAACTTGTTCATCTTCTGGTTGTTTATCTAATAAGTTGTGGTGGTAAGAGATTTTACTCTTATTGTATCTTTGTCACAACCCGGGCCCGAGCCGAGCCGTGATCATCATACTTACTCCCGTAAACCCCGAATTAACCGAAGTTAAAACGAGATCCACAAGGGATATCAATCACAAGAACCTGTCAAATATAAAACTTTTGCGGAAAACAATATATATTTGACATCAACAATTCATCATTTACATGTATACAAAAAGAAAGTCTTTATACATGTATTGCTTTCAATATACATTTGCCAAAATGCTGCATATACAAAATTATTATGCAGACAACCATTAATTACAGTCCAAATGTTAATTACATTCCCAAAACGAATTTATAACAGTTATCAAAACCTTTCTCAAAATATTTATCAAAATATTCCAATCGCACTCGAATACCAAGTCAAATGGTATCCCGCCGATTCCACTCTATCAGTCCTCCTGGAGGAACCGGAGCGGTCTCCTCCGCTGGCGCCGGGGGCGCTGCAGTGCCGGCAGGGGCAACCTGGCCTGTGATGCCATCAATAACACTAATGAACACGACGGTTCAACAATGTATAAACAATTCTTGCAATAAAGTATATCAATACATCCATATTGCAATAATGACAATTTCAATGCTAGAGTAATCTGGACAATTCTACAATGACAATAATAAACAATGACAGTAATAGACAGTGACAGTCAGTATACGTGTACCAATTGGCAACTACCATAGCATTCTTAAATTGTATTTCATTCAATTCATTACCATCTTCCCTAAAATGAAGGCTTCAATCAATATCCTAAGATATGATCGGGATTTATTCATTTACCATCTCCCCTCAAAGGGAGGCTTCAATCACTACCCGAAGGTATGATCGGATATATATATATATAAGTGGGACTTACCAGTGTCCGGCCAGGGACACTAGCATCACCACGGAGCTCCGGAACACCCCCAATACCATCTGCTGCAGCAGGGTTAGTCATTCATTATTCATTGAACTCACTTGGAGTTCTAATACAATCGCTAGGTAGTGCCAGACTCAATGATCATTAACAGTCAGTAAGAAATCCACTTATGGATCCAATTCAGTGCAATAATTGCTTTCATGACAAAAGAAAGGAATGACAATAATGTCAATCTCATTAGATTGATCACAATGACACAATGAGAGTAATACTCACCACACATGGCTTTACTCAACCCTATTCCAATCCCATTTCAATCCTAAACAACCATTCGGGTGTAACCGTTGGTTTCCAAATGCACGTGTTATTCACGATGGACATCACATTGTATTTTTAATACGTGCATTTCAAGTCCCCTTAATTAACACCCATGGAGCTTAGGCAATTGTCAATTATAGTTCACTCAAGGAACCTTCTAAAAATACCATTAATTCTCAACAATTTAGTCTAAGCATGATTAGTCTTCGAAATTAATCGGAACGCATTTATCTTTAAGAGTCGTACTCCAAATTCTCGTAAAAATCTAAAACTCGAAATTCACCGGTCCGACCGATTAGCCAAAATTTTCGCTAAATAGTGTCACTGGGCCAGAAACAGGTTGGCTCGAGCGGACCCACAGTTCGCTCGAGCGGACCTCAGGCAGAACACTGTTCGCTCGAGCCAACTCATTGTTCGCTCGAGCGAACTCACACAGCACCTCGTTCGCTCGAGCGAACTAAATGTTTGCTCGAGCGAACCCCTGCAAAAACCCATTTCGCCCCAAACAGAGCCTTGCTCGCTCGAGCGAACCGTGCAGAATTTCAGTCCGAATTCTGTGCAGCTCACTCTTCTTCTACTCTCCTTTCTCAATCACACTTCTACATCCTGCATGGTAAAAATGGAACCTCCTGTTCCCCCTCATGCATCATCCATTCACATTCATCAATAATCACACTTCTAAACATCCATTAATCACATCATTAAGCATTCTTAATAAACCCAAAATCCACATAAACATGCATATAATCCATGACAAATCTATCATGCATCTCTATAACAATTACCATGATCAATATGAATTACAAGCAAGGTTTACACTTGCCTTATTGGAAGCTATTAGCCAAACTCCTCTTTTGTCTTGGTTTGGCTTGAGATTAAAAACCCCTTTTTAAACCCTAATCAAGAAAAACACCCAAATGAACTCCCATGAGTCATTGGTGCTAGCAATCACTACTTAATCACTAATGGACTTGGGAAATCACAAAGAAGGTCATTTACTTACTTGTAACTCCAAAGAAATGGGTTCCCAAGCTTTCTCTCAAGCTCTATACTTCCATAATGGAGGAAACTCTTGAGGAAGAAGATGAAGATGGAGATGAACTCCTCAAAATCCCCTTGAATCACTCTTAACTTCACCCTTGATGGAGAGAAATGGAAGAGGAAGAGGAGAAATGGAGAGCTCTAGGGCTTTCTCTTGCAATGGAAATGAGAAATGAGCTCCTCTTCACTCATTTGATTCTAATACAAGAGCTTTCACAACAAAACCCCCTCTCATTTATCACATTTACATTTTGAGTCAAATGACTCCTCACTTGGCCCATTTGATGTCAAATGGAATCGCGTTTATTATGAAAGTTGACGTACTTTTCGAGATACACACGTTGGTACCGAGAATTTCCGTATTTGACGAAATACGTGAAAACCCGTATTTACGAAAAGGTCTTTAATTCACCTTGTTTGAGTCAAAACTCATTTCAATCAATTCAATTCCATTTCATTAGGCTTAATGTGTCATTAGAGACTGATTTGTTCCTCTTTGGTCACTAACCTTAGTTAGTCTAATTATCCATGCTTAATTAGTATTAATCTCGATTAGTTCGGGTAGGGGTGTAACAATGTTGGACTGAGAGTTTGTTTCCACTAACTGCCTATTAAATGCTATTCCAAACTAGGAAGTTGCTGGGCATTCTCTGCAGTAGCAGCTGTGGAAGGGATTAACAAAATCAAAAGGGGTAAGTTTAGTATCTCTATCTGAGCAAGAGCTGGTGGACTGCGGCCGTGGTGATCACGGTTGTCAAGGTGGCTTCGTGAAATATGCATTTGAGTTCATTAGAGAAAGCGAAGGGCTTTCAGCCGAATCTCGATATCCCTACAAGGGATAGGGACCTTCTGCGACGATACCAAGATTGCAGTCGATGCTGGAAAGATCAGCTGTTACGAAGACATGCCCGCAAATGAGAATGCACTGATGCAAGCTGTGGCCCGCCAACCAGTTTCTGCTGCCATTGATGCCAGCGGACAACCCTTCATGTTCTACTCTGGTCATATGTGGTACAAATCTAGACCATGGTGTCACTGTGGTTGGATTTGGAACAGCAGAGGATGGAAACAAGTATTGGCTAGTGAAGAACTCATGGGGGCACATGGTGGGGAGAAGAGGGATACATACGCATGGCGATCATTGGGAATATTGATAGCAGCATGTGTGGCATTGCCTCCAAGGCCTCTTACCCAACTATGGAAGAATGAAGGTTCATTTCTATACCATCTTTGGATATATAAGCATCTATAGGAGGGTTTATGAAAGAATTGAGGCCTTCAGATGATTAGGATAGATGACACTTTTGGGCTATATTCTTATTTAAGTAGTAAACCATCGGTTGCAAGGATGGATTAGATATAAACTTATTGTTAGACAGATACAATACTGTATGAGGAATAACATAAAAATTGATGATCCTCAAGGTTTGAATTTATTCTAAATTTGAAATTAACAACCTCTAACGAGTGTGTACATTACAGAACAAGTTACTACATATACTGGATGATTTTAGATGAAGGAAGACTTAGTTCAGCTTTAACATTTTTGTGGGCAACCATCCTAAAATGCCTTCCAACTCCATGTGGTCTGAATCATCAAACTAGTTATCCCCACTTTGTTGCCACAGGCAATAATTAGATGGTCTCAAATCAAAATTCAATGGCGAGCTAAATTACTGTATTAGAATGTAGCCTGTAAAACAGAATTTTCAACCAAAAGGGAGCCCACACAGACCTTGCCATTGAACGCATATAACCAGAGTAGCTATCATATCACACTAGCTGTGGCTTGATACTGGAGGCAGCTCAAGGCGATCACTGGAGAGGGCTGCAGTTGAAGGGACAAAGACTATCCAAGCCAGCCCAACCTACCCATTTAGGACGACAACCTCATCAGCCAAATATTGGGCCAGTTTGTTCTACACCTTTGAGGGGTGCAGACCCTAATAGGTAGTTTGGTTTTGAGGGCAAACCGAAGATCTTCACGCGGGTTTTGAGGGTGGACCCATGATTTTTATTAGTTATATATAGGTTTTGGAAGCGCACCACGATTTGATGGGTGCGGTCATGCTTGTACCTGGGTCTGCCCCTCCTTGCAGTGCAGCTGATAGCTGCTTCATGTTGCAAACCCAAACCATGGACCTGTACGAAACCCAACCCTTTACATCCAGAAACACTGCTCCTCTGCTGTTATCATATCAAATCAGAGAGAAGCCTCAGGCTAGTACATGCAGGAACTTCATTCCAGCCAGTACCTACTCCAATTCAAGCTTATTCCCACAAGAGAAGGTTTTTTCTTTTAACTCCAGCATACCCGCCACTATTCGATGTCCCCTAACCAACTGAGCCACAGCCCCTCCCACATGAGAAGATTTTTGTAACATCTTCACCATATCATATTATTCAACCAGAGGGTAAAAAATAGCAGATAATAATCCTAGACAAACAAAATTTAGACCAGAGGGAAGAACAAATAGATGACAAAGTTTAACAAAACAAAATTCTTGTTGGCAATGTTTAGTATAGCATAAATAATGTTTCTCCAGTAAAAAAAAAAAAAGTATAGTTGTGATAATAACTAAAATGACATCAAGTATGCTCTCAAAAACTACAAGTTAAAAGAGAATTTATCTTGTAGTGATGTTACAACTATTGGCCCATCTCTAGAACTGATGAATGCATAACCTTTTGCGGCACCTTTTCAGAAGGAATTCTTTTGCTCATTCGACTTACCTGACTGCATACAAAATCAAGCTGCAGTACCAGTTGAGTTTTTGGGTCACTTAAAAGACCTCTTGCCATTTATTTACAGAAGCTCCCACTCAGATGAAATCATGTCCACTTCAGGGGCAGATGACATCAAAATTTCTTCATTGTACTTGGTTTCCACATTGACAGTAAGGGACTCAATTTCCAGCTTTCGGTGATCCTGTTTCTTGGCAGACCACATTTTTGAAGTGAACACATCCTGAAGCATTTTCTGATTAAGAATAATGCCGTCAATAACAGATAGTAAACTAAGATTAAATACTGCATTGTTGCACATGCATGAGTTGGAGATTACCTTGTATGATCTTTTCTTCCTTTCTTGGAAAGAGGTAAAACAAACTTCATTATTCCCTGCTTGAAGATACAGACTATTACCAAGTTTCACATTCTCAAATTCTTCTTCTTCCTTGATGCTTGTCACAGTCACATTAGCTGCTTGTGGATACAAACTATTCTCAAGTTCCACTTTCTCAGATTCTTCTTCTTCCTCGATACTTGTCCCAATCGCATTAGCTGCTTGTAGATACAAACTATTCTCAAGTTCCACATTCTCAGATTCTTCTTCTTCCTCAATACTTGTCCCAATCGCATTAGTACTCATGGAAGCTTCTCCCCATTCAAGATCATTCGATCTTTCTGTAATAATTAAACAAAGATAAAAAGCTTTGTTCATTTGGGATTTCCAAATGTATCAAAAAATCATTTTCAAAAGCTAGGTTTACAGCCTCATATTTACGTATATACTGGCTCGAATATGTAAAAGTTGCAATTCACACATCACCCTAGAATCCCATTAAGAAACTGAAGAGAATGGAGGAGAAATAGAGGTGATCACGGTACTGCTGTTTCAACAATCCAAACTATAATAACAGATATTTTAACTAACGAGCTTTGGTGGTCGGTGGAAGTCAAAGAATCAGTGACTAGACAATATGGCCAAAGAATAAGAATGTCAATAGAAAAAAAAGACAATATAGCCAAAGAATAAGAATGTCAATAGAAAAAAAATGTGAGAAAAGGTGAAAAAGAACAAAGATTTTTTTTTTCTTTGAATTCTTGGGGAAAATGAGAAGTTTCACATTTCTAACATGTGTTCAAATTTCTGTAACATATGCACTACTGATGGCAGAACACAGTCCAACAGTCATTGATATGCTGCTTATGTCCATTTTCTGAAGATACTACCCAAGATAAACATTCTAGTGCAATTTGTAACTGACTACCATGGCAGCAGTTAATGAGAATCTCAGTAACATGAATGAAAAAGGCAGTCATAGAAGAAACATGAAAGCATAGTAAAACAAGGATACAAATGCATCTGCTGGTGAAGAAATGAAAGCATAGTAAAACAAGGATACCAGAAGCAAATTGGTAAGCACTTGAAGCAGGACATGCATCGGAATGATTATTATGGATTTCTTCTTCCTTTTCTGGGTAATCACATTCAGTGAGTTCCTCTGAAATTGAATCTGATTTATTGATTAGTACACTGCAAGCTTCTCCCTGGTTCACATCATCATGGCCCCCATTGGATAATGTTGTTGAATTTGGACCTTTTCCCAAAGAAACAAACTCATCCAACTCAGCAGGTGTCAATGTCTCCTCCTCTATGGGAGAGCCTACTTCTGAGTCTACACACTTCTCAAAATCAACATCATACATTACAGATGTCTCAGAAACAATTTCTCCAAGATCTTCCAGGAATTCTGCACAGAATTTTAGAACACTATCACAACCAGTTTTCACTTGGCTTTCGATGTATCTAGCTTTTTCCTGTCCAACAAAGAAGTTCCATTTATCATTATATAGAAAGTCTTGACAATTTATAGAAAGGAGAAAAGGAAAAAAAAAAACCATATAAATCGATGTATCCGATAAATGTGAAATTTGGCTTTACCACAACTGTCAAGGATAAAGTAATTGATCAAGTTGGATTCGTGAACAATCGACCTCTCATATAAAAAAAAAACTGGAGGTGGCATGGGCAGAGGAGATGGGATGGCGTGGGATAATTTGACATGTGCATGCATAGTATACAGTATACACACCTGCACCCCCTTCTATGAGCCCCCCTGGATGGGTGTCAATACAAGGTTAAAGGGGATGTGTGGTACATCATTAGTTGCAGATTAGAGAAACAACACGAGGATTGAATATTTTAGATGATCCAAGGGCTTGCACATTGCTTGTTTGGACAAAGCTTTCCTAACTCTCAATTTTCAAGGAAACAAAGCACACTTTTTAATCAATTTGGGAACATATCTTGTCCAGCTTAGGCACCAGAAGAAGTTTCAGGCATTCCAGCAGGGGTGGAACAGAAATGCCAATTAAGCTTAGTGAGGTCCCAATCAAAGGCGGAGGTCATTCTTAGTCAATACACTAGTGGCACACTAGTGAGATGCCTCCAACTGGGAGTAGGTCCTGCTACAAAATTTAAGAGCATTAAGCACTGGTCATGTAATTGCCTGAAATTATAATGTAAAGATCAAGAAAATTATGCATACCTGAATTTTAACGCCATTGACTTCCTGGCAAATAGCTTCTAACTTCTGGTATATGTTACCAACCCAAGCTATTCCATTAGAATTCAGATCCATGTGAGACATTGGTCAGTCTTCCTGTGCATAATAAAGTACAAGTCCATTAAAATAGTCATGAAATGGACTTGCAGCTCCTTGTTCAACTGAATTCAGTATAATAATTTCTTAGAAGAACAGAGGTGATCAAACAAAAAGCAGATCACTGCCAAGAACTACCTCTCTTCTTTTTTCTTTCTTTCTATTTTCCTTTCTATTCAATAGCAAGAGATATTTTAATGAAATGAATGACACAAGAGAATCAAGGCAGAAATAGAAGCAAGTCACATGAAAAACCAAACTATAAGAAAAGGCGGCAATCGTATAACAGAATTATAACAAAACGAAAACAAAGTCACAGAGGTAACAATAATAGGAGAAAGTCTATCCACCCCTTGCTTGACCAAGGATATATATATATTTTTTTATTTCTTATAACTTGCTTGACAAAGGAATCAACTAACATATTAGCCGACCTTCCAACATGCTAAATTTCACTAGACCTGACTTCATTAGATAAAACTGGAATCTTCAAGGGAAATTTACGGGCAACGAAATAAAAGATATTGCATTCACCAAGTCATTTTCCACATCCAACTTATCTACAAAATTTGGTCTAAAAAGATGAAGAGCTTCTAAAATGGCCAATACATTCGCTTCATTGAGCTCCTAAATACCAACATTCCTGGAGAACATCACCAAACAATCATCACTATTGTGAAGCACGTCTCTGATTCCTGCTGGCTTTGGCTTACCCATAGCTCCATCCACATTGAGTTTCAACTACCTCTACTCATCAAATCAAAGCACTTCAAGCATATTAGAGTACTGATAGATTAACAGCTCAATTAACTATGCACTTCACTTATTTACCAAAAAAGAACTATGCAGTTCACTTAAATGTCAACTTCAACAAGGGAGAAAACTTTTGTGTCAACAAGCAGGAGGAAAAAGAAGGCCTCTGTTATCAAGGTAGCCAAGAACACATGGATGCTTATATAATGCTTAGTATAACCCTATCACAATGCTTCAATAATGATACAGGCAAACTTGTATGATACGGTCATACAGTTTAAATTTTAAATCATCTTTTTAGTTATCGACATCCTTTACCAAAATGATATTGCCAACCATGAATACAGGTCTGTAAATTGTTTCCTTGTGTACTTGTGACACCATAACAACATGGTGAAGGAAATTGTTGGACTAATTGCAATAGTAACCACTGATACAGAAGTGTAAGCTATGTTGTACAAAATTATATTGCCTAGCATAATGGACAAGGGAATATTTAACTGACCACAATGATGTCCACAAATAGAGATTCTAAACTGTTTTTAACAATGAATTTATGAGCATAGTTGTCAATTTCATTTAATAATCCATTTTATTTGGACTCGGGACTGACATGTTTTGGCCGACTTGGGCATTTCAGATTTTCAGGTCAGAGCTTTTGGAAAAAAAAAATTTAAAAACTCAATAATCTAGAAGTAGAAATAGATGAAACATGGTCCTGTATATAGATATATATAATTTCATTCTACTAAAACAACAATACATCATGCTACTTCTACATGCCAAACAAATAATTTATAGACCATGTTTATTTGCAACAATGAGAAACTATGACATACATTCTCAGTTCTCACAAACAATATCAATGGAATAGCCTAAAATAGCATTAAATAAACACATTCACATAAGCATTACACTATAATATAAGCATATTAGAAAAAAGATCAAGAGCATCTTCTTTAAAAAAGAAATTAAAAATCATTACCATTATTATCCTTGTTCGACCAGAATATAGACTGAAATAATCAAACATGGCCGAACAAGTCTGAATACTATACATAAATTTTACATAGGTTTGTTCGGCCCTGTCAGCAGACTGAACCAAGCAAATTCAGCTTGTTAGGCCAAATCAAACTGAAGCTGACCACCAAGCTTATGAGACCATGATAACATGGTCAAGGAACAAAAGAGCCCTTGATAACATGGCCAAGGAACATAATCCCAAAAAAAGTAAATTAATGTTGAAGTAGATACTAAAAACTGTTTAGTTATTAGCTTACAAGAAATTTTGGTTTTGCACACTGTTGACAACCACTTACTCTAGCCCGCAATCTTCATGGGAATTAAGGGCTTCGCACGGGAATTACACCCTCCGTGAGAGAATACAAGGCACAACTAGCCCAAGGGATTCGAGAACACTCGACCTCCCGCTCCAATACCATGTTGACAACCACTTACTCTAAAAGTTTAAGCTGATAGAGTATGGTGTAACGATGTATATCAAGCTTACAACACGCACAAATCTATGCACAAGGCATGTCTACAATGTTTAGGTACAGTTGAAAACATTAATAGTTTTCTTGCCAAAGTCATAAATAGCAAAATCTGTTGCATTTTCTCCTCTGACATTAAACTCAGCAAGCACTAAATTTGAGCTGCAAAACATGGGAGATCAAATTCCATCCAATCCGGTTTCTGTTATTGTGCTAGTTTCAATGTTTAGTGTTATATGTGGGCATCCATTATGCCAGAATAGCTAACAAACTTTTTCTTTCAATTCACTTGTACATTCAAGCAAAATCAAGACCTTATATAACATGAACCTCATGCATCCCAACGGTGCTGCTGATTCAAATACCGATTTCATGATAATGCTTCATGGTCAGTTCAATTCATCCCATGTTACGGACAGATGAAATGTTTTGAAAAATATCGGTGTTTGTGCTTGGGGTAGCATGGAATTGAAACAGCACAAGGAATTGAATAGGGAGTAGGGACCCTTGGATATAGTCACTTGGAGTCCTCTAATAGTATTTTTGAGATTCAATGTCGATAGAGTGGCATGAGTAAAACCTGGCCCAACAGGTATCGGTGGGCTCTTCGTAACAACAAAGGGATCGTCCTGTTTATGTTCTGCGGGCATATTGGTGTAAAAAAATCTAACAAGGTGGAAGCCTAGAGGATCTATTCTCTTGCATTTGAGGAGGGTTTAATAGTGGAAAGTGATTCTTCTACTGCCATTCATTGGGCGTTTTTGTTAGATAAAGGCCCTTGGAGATTTCTCTTTTACCTTAATGAGATTAAGCCTTCATCTTCCTCTCTTCAAACGACATTTTCTCATGTGGGTCGGTTGGCTAACGGTATTGCGGACTCATTGGCTAAGCAAGGGATTGATAGGGTTGTTCTTTGGTTGCTTCTATTTTGTAACTGTGGTTTGCACATTGGTACAAGGCTTTCACACCAATTGCTTCTACATTCTTTCTAGTTTTTTTCTCGTCTTTTTCAATAAAATTTCACTGCTACCAATTATTAAAAAGAACCTAAGAAACTGAATAAGCGGTTGAGGCAGCATTAAGAAACAAAAAGAACAGAACAATATATTAGCTACTAGCGAGACACAATAGATTCTGATCACCAAAATTAATTTGAGTCAAGAAAAAGATGGACAAAAATTGTATGCCTCTAAATACAACTTCCAAATCTCCAGACCATATAACCGTTCACAGCACCAAAATATCAAAACAACAGAAGATTGGAGATGATATCCAAACAATCCGTAGTGGGGTCAGTACCATTTACATGTCTATGGTATGAAACTACAGTTAAAACTAAGGCATCCAACATTCCAACATCCACATTACATTCTACCAAAAAAAAAAAACATCCACATTACAGGTTTCAACTTCTTCAAAACAAGTAAAAGACAGGTTTTTTAACCAATCTATCGAAAGAAGATGCAAATACAAATAAGAAAAATGCATGCACCTGTGGCGATTTCTGGATTTTACACATGCTTTACCAAATAATGTACTATGACGAGAAGAAAACAAAACAAACAAAACGATGGGGATGCAAAAGATCACTTTCTAGGATGGCATGAACATGACAGATTTACAACAACTACAAGAAGATTGAAGAACCCAAGAAACTTTGAGAGTTTCAATTTTTTCTTTACTTACAGATTCTAAAAGAGTAAGACCCAACAAAGATATGGACTGAATTCAGAGGACTACTACCGAATTATCTGAGCTGATGAATGAAAATAGCATTGTAATAGAAAAAGAATACAAAGAAAAATAAGGAAGAAAGAAAGAAGTTGTTTGTTTTAAAAGGAGTCCTTGTTTAGCCCAATCTCTTTGGAAACTTTCTTCTAAAATCTTCCCAAAAAACGTAAGAATCCATCTTCCTGAAAACTATATCTTCTAATTCTAATATGATAAATCGATGGCAGTCTTGGTGGATTAGAGCCCGATCTTACAGGGAACGTGTGGCACATGCTCGAACATAGTGGGCTCCTATATATCCCGAAGATAATCCTGACCGTTTAAAATGAATCTCATCTCCTCCCGTGATATATTCTCATATTTAACTTTAAAAGGAGTGGGTCCCACCAAAACAACCTGCTGAATGACTTCTAAGACATCTACTAACGTACGTATTAGCAGTTGCATCAAATGCAATTATGAGTATTCATGTTGGGAGATTTCAAATTCTTCAAAAGTTGTTCTCCTATTTTATTTAATTCAAGATATTCTAACAAGGAATTGAAATTGTTGGGAATTTCTAGCGTGATGTAACATCTTGTCCTCTGAGCATTCCAAATACTCTATTTGATATAAGAATTAAGAATTTCAAACCATATAAAAAGGGGGCTTGAACATTTGGAATTCTTCTTTTAGGGGCAGCATTTGGAATTCTCAAAATTCTCCTGGACAAGAATCCTCACAATTCTTGCAAACAAACTATCCCTTAGGTGGAATTCCAAACTCATTCTCTTGATGCACTATTTGAAATTTCAACAAAATGCATAGAGTGAGATTTTAGTAATTTCAGGTATTTGTAATTTGAAATTTTGATGAAAAAAACATAGCGTTTCAAATGCTAGGGGACACAATGTGAAATCATGTCCAGAAATCTCCAACATCTCAAATTCTTATTAGCGTCCCCACATCTCTTTAATTATTGAATAATTATCCTTGGCCCATGCCAACTTGCTTGATCCAATGTGGGCCCACTTGATAGGGGGGCCACGTGCTCTTATACACGTGCGCTTCTTTCACTCAAGCTACTGAGAAAATATAGACAAATCAAAGCAAATGAGGTACAACTACTCCACATGAAGCATTTCATTCCGGTTAGACCACTTTGAACGTTATTTGTATTTGGGTGTTTTTAGGATGTAAATGGGTTGGTTGCTATTGGAATCCAAGGTGAACCTGGAATTAGAACTGGAACTGTTCATGCGAAGATGGAACAGGAACCGATTTCCTGGTTCTGAAACCGATTCTATATATGGGATGGGTCCGGATCAAGGTAAAAAATGATGTGGAAAAAACTTTGATTTTTAGGAGGGATTCTCGAAAATCAAGGTAATATGTCAAGTCCCGGGTCCACCGGTTGAAACCAAGGTGGAACTAGACCCGTATCCAGACTCATTTGCTTATAGGGACTTAAAAAAGGACTCAAACTCAATTTTTAACGCGTCAAAACTGTCGAGGGTGATCAGAGAATCGGGACTGTTTACTTCCCTTGAGTGTTTTGGTTGTTGGGTGCCTATTATATTCATCTTATAGCTTGAACGCTTTCATCAAAGACCCTAAACAGAGTTGGGCTGTCATTCAATAGACCAGTGACTTTCCTTGAATCGAGCCATAGGCAGACACAGGTAAGTCCATCTTTCTGCGTTGATTGAATGAAATAGGTATCTCTAGGTTCTCGCATTAGAAAAAAAAAAAAAAAAAAACCCATATAGCTTACAATTCCACCTATAAACTCTCCATGCTTAAACAGAGTATATTCCTAATTCTAAGTTCTAATACATGAATAGCCTTCAACCAACACAACAGAGTTAAATTCCAGATGGGAGATATGTGTAACAATTTACATGTAATTCTAGTAGGTGCGCTCAATTCACTAGTCCATCTCCAAAGCAACCCCCAAGTCCCAACATTTGTAAGGTACTAGAGTTAACTGAATGCATTGCACATTGATACTCTAGGAGTTCTGTGGAGATAGGTGATCAAACAGAAAAGACAACTCCATCCTTTTTTTTCTCCAATTGCAGGCATAAGAGTCCAAGGAAACACTTCATTAAGAAGGCAGCACATGTCTTCATTTTATTGCTTCATGTTTTATTTTGTTCAAAATTTACAATATCATCATGTGCCAATGGATAAACATGTATAAATCTGTCAATATGAAATTTTCAACAAATTGATGAAGGGTTGTTTTGAGGTAGGAGAACCGCTCAATAAGGTAAGCTCTTTGAGCTTGAACTCACCACCAAGCCCTTGAGCGTAGGAGCATTCCCTGCTGCATTGGCTCTCCTCATAATCAATTCCATGTTCTTATCAAGACTCTGTTTCACCATCTTCTTAATGGCATTCCTTCCCTCCTTTATCTCCTTCTCATTCATGGGTGAACCCATCAAGCCCCTACCCGTCTGTGGCCCGGAATGTGCCCCCACCTTCATATATCTCTCGTCTTTGAACCATTGCAATATTCGTAGAGCCCTCTTCTGAGCAAGGGGACTTCCTAACAAGGCCACTTCAAGAAGAACAGGAACAATGCCTAATTCTGCCATTTTCTTTCTTTGTGCAGAGCTTCTGTGTGCAAGAATCATCAGAAGGTAAGTTGCTAGCTCCTGGCATCTGGGTTTCTCTTCCCATGCAATTATCTGTATAAAGCATTTGGGAACCATGGGATCATCTTCCATAGCCTTTTTTCCTACCATGGTCACCACTAAGTTCCCAAGAGTAGCGAGCGATCTCTCTGAAGTTTCTTTCTCTGAGGACAGTCTCAATAGCGTATGTACCACTGTACCATATGAAGCTAGGATGAGTGCATGATCAAGTATGGTGGAGAAGTTGTAGAGAGTCGCTAGGCAAGCAGCCTTTGTTTCATCATCTGTTGTATCTGAATCAAGGATCTCGACGAGGAATGGGAGGACTACGTCGGATGAGGGGAAGGGGAACTGGGTGCTCGCAAGGGAGGAGATAGAGAGTAGGAGGATGGCAAATTCCTGCTTTCTTGATAGGTCTGTCACGCCAATGAGTTCTGGCAGTTTTGAAAGGATTCCCGACTCCACCATGAGTGCCTTATTGCTGAAATGAATGAGATAAAAATCTGATATTAGATACTGGTGAAATTCCTTCATTATCATCAGTTTTATGAAGGATCTGTTCGCTTCAAGAGAATACATAGAAATTTATATCATAAGTTGATTAAAATGAAGATCCAAGGTGAATATATAAAAATGATCATCAAATAACATTCCCTCTAATCGAAAATGAATAAGGGAAAGGTGGAAAATGAATAGCTCCTAGCCATCACTCTAGTAATTTAAATCCTAAGAAAGTTAAGTCCTTGTCTACATTCCTACCTTATATTTTTCACCCCTCACTTCACATCTCATTCACTCTTCACCGCTGTAAAAATCCTTTGGTGTAGCTCATTTGACCATGAATTCCTATGTATTATAATGAAAACAACAGTCCCAAAGAGTCCAAACCACTGAGCATGTAATATTGCTTCAAATGAAACACCAGTTAAGCAGTATTTTCTAGTTTATATTGCATTCTAGGGGCTGTTTGGATATGGAGATATTGGGTTGAAGAAACAAGCAGCAAAAGACTATACGGTTCAAGTTCAATCTATTCCCGGTGGAAAGTAATGTGCAGAGTTTCAAATTATTTTCTCCATCTACACCTATAACAGTTGTAATAAGAGATTTAGATGACACAGAATCCTTTGCAATGGACCACACCTTTATTCACATGGGAGATATTTACATTACAGGTATCAGATTCTTCGTTTCTTTCAATTGGACCCCACCTTGGTTTGACATCTAAAACACACTAGCACAAGTTTGACGATCGGTCTTAATTATCCAATAGATAAATAGATATTTCTTCATCTAATGAACATCAGTGGCTTATATTAAAATATCCAGTCCACCAACTAAGCAGCGGTTTGAATCTCTTCCACATGTAGTGGCCATTGGTGTATTGCAGTGAAAAGCAAAACAGTACAAAACAAAGAAGTGGGTGACTTTGGATCATCTTTAAGTCAAAGGGTCTGATTGATTTTGTTTGTTTGGAGAAAAGGTCAATGGTTTTAGCTTTCAAGACTCTCTTTATTATGGTCATATTCTATGGATCCCTTGAAAAAAGATGAATCTCTCACCTTTAAAAAGACGAACGTCTGCGCCTTTTTGTTATTGTCTCTTGCCGCCATTACTAGTAAGACTTGCAGGCAAATTGATATTTTATCTTGATTACAGTGGGCCGCCATGGTAGTGGCCCAACTTCAAAACCTGAAAACCTTCTTCCAGGGGTCTTGATGTGGAAGGCCATACTAGAATCTACCATTAGCTCATCATGACCGTAAGAAATGGAGTCCCAACAGATAAGATCTCATACTGGCCACCGGCTCCTCCTCTAGGGTGTAACACACCTATTTAATTCCCTATAAATTTAGCACATTCTATTTAGGGCTGGCTGGGCCTATTCAAGTAGTCCATTCTAATCAGACCATGCCTAAGTCATTCACAGCTAATCGATTCGCCATGAATCAAATAGGCCCGCGATCAATTAGGACTAATGTGTGGTAGAGTTTGGACACACAATCTTATTGTCACGCATGTCTTCAGTTAATGGCCTAATTAACACCACTTGCACCATATAATTTCTGTTTATATTTTTAGTAACGAGGAGGGGCGGGATACATCAACAAAACACAGTCGGGTCCCGATCTAAACATGACCCATTGCCATCCCTAATATTTATACATCATTGTGATTCTAGTTTTTGAATTTTATTATTAAAACCAGAGAGCCTATCAGAGTTGAGGGAAAATACAAAAACACTTTTCTCTAAAGATAGTGAAAGTCATTCTCACCTATCCATCCATGACCGATGTAGGCACCTTGTCGAACGATGTAAATTCTTATGTTTCTTATTTGTTGAATCTTTTTACTTTTCTTTCTTCATTTGGATAAAACCCTAGATCATTTTCACAAGAAGATCAGAAATAATAGATGTCTAGCCTGATCAACCATGAAACGTCTCTCACATCCTCCAATCACGGTGGGCCGTGACCCATTATGGTATTGGTTTTTATCCTGTTTTTTCATTCATGTGTGATGCAGGTTGACAGGACTTTCTCCTCATTGGATTTTAGACTTTAAGGGGAGTGAATCAAGTCATTGTAGGTTATAATTAATGATAGGAAAAGAATAATTTATGTGGTGGTACAGCTCTGAAATTTATGCTGTGGTATGAAATGTCCTAACCACCTTGAGGGGTCCACACCCACTCACGGATATGCAGTAAAAAGAAAAGCTTTGCAAAGATTTCTTATGCTAGAAAATCCCAATTTGGTGATAGAAAAAAACTCAGTGGAACCTGTAAAATCCCAATTTGGTGAGTCCATCCAACTTGAATGCTCTCTGTGAAGATATTATCATATCAGAATCTTTTATTCTATTTATTTGGACTTTCAATGAGTTTTTTTATTATAAAATAAAAGGGAAAGTTTTTATTTTACTAAAAAATAAGTAACTTATTTTAAGAAAAATAGTTTTTATTTTTAACAAGACAAATACTATAGTTGTTGTTTTGTTTTTTGTTTTTTTTTTCCCTACAGGTGAAGAGACAAACAATGAATTGAAAGAAACTTTTCTCCTCCCAAGTGTAGATTCTCTTTTCTTTACAAAACTATTGTGTGAAATTAATGTTGTATTCAATCGTCAATTCTCTTGATCCAACTATTATCTTCATCAAATCAGAATGAAATTTAGGCAACATCAAATTCTTTCTAAGTTCTAACCCAATACTAATATTCTGTATCTTGAATATAATGGGTGAGATAGGCCCCAGAACATGGCTAGTCCTCTTCAACCAAGCAACATAAAAGGGTGCTTTCTGTAACCCAACAGAGTCCAAAGCTTCTCTCTCTCTCTTGTTTTTTAGTAGAAAGAATCCAGGGGCATTTACTAGTTCCTAAAGGATGAGCCAAGCAATGGGGCCACTAGCCCACGACCGGACGCACTACTGCACATGCCAAAGAAGAGAAAAGGAGAGACTGCATCGTACAGACCCCGTTTGGATGTGGGAAAGCAGCTGAGTTTTCTCGACCACCATTTTCTCCTCATCCAAACATACTAGAATTTCTTTTGTTCTTGCCTCATTGTTGTTTGTCTTTTAGTATTCTCTCATTTTCTTAATGAAAGTTACAGTTACCAAAAAAAAAAAAAAAAAGAATTCTCAACTGAAAACAAATAACAAATAGTTAAAAACTTACGTGTAAGTACCATTAGCAAGCTCGATCAACGCCTGCACCGCCGACTCCCGGTGACCGGAAACCTCCGAGTCGAAGCATCGACACCAGCGTTGGTATAACGCCGAGCACCGCAAGCGATTTCCTCGTCCTCAAATCCTTTCTGGCCAATCTCTTTATCTCCTTGGCTGCAATCTCTTTCTCCTCACAATCACCAAAGTGAAGTTTCTTCACCGATCTCTGCAACACAAAACACCCATCCTCGACTTCTCTCACAACCCCACTTCCCTCTTCTTCTTCCTTTGCCACTTCTGCCTTCTCCATCTGCTCCAAGACCGCCATGTTCTTCTGGGTTGTGTTGATTTTCAGTAACCGTCGGATTCTGATGAAGAACAGGAGCTTCTTGGAGTAGTAGTAGAAGGAGGAGGTTGAGCTGGACATATTTCTCTCGGTCATGGTCTTGGGAAATAGTTGGTGAAACTGTCGTTTCTTCCTGGATTTAAAGAAATCTAGTAACTAGTTGGGGTTTGGTTTGAGACAGAGAGAGAAGACTAATTGAAGAGACAAGAGATCAGGTATTGGTATTTTTCTGCTAGGAAGGAAACAGGGATGGCAGTCATCACATGCAGAAAGACTGATTTTAGAGAGACTCAGCAATCCAACTAGAATTTATATGGGGTTCGCTTAAACAAAGACGGACGTGTTTGTTTAACTAGTATAATAAAAGAGAAGAGGGAGATTACAATCTCTCCAGGTTTCAGGTACGTTTACCAAAATGCCACTTCTCTCTCGCTCTCTCTCTCTCGTTTTAGTGGGGTCTAATGAAATGTGATCTTGGGACAGAGTCGCTGTTGTTGTTGGACCTAAACTTAGGCATTCTAAAGTCAAAAAGATGTGGGGTATGCTTTTGATCATCCTCTGCTGGTGATTGGCATTTTCTACTTGTTACTATTGCTCATGTTTCATAAATTTAACTTCTTCCTATAAACTATGTTACTTCTAAATCCCACTATCTGAATGAGGAACCTTTTCACCAATTTGAAATTTGCAGTCATGAGGGCATGGGCGGCGCGCGAAGGATCCCAATGGGTTCACCCCACTAAGATCCAAAAAAATATTAAAAAAAGAAATTCTTTAATGAATTGAAGTTATAGAAAGCTTTTGACCTCACTCAATTCCTAAGTTAATGGGCCATTTGTCTAAAAAACATATTAATGGGCCCTATTTTTATTTTTTTAAGAAAATTTCTTTTTTTAGATATTTTGTTGGTAAGTCTTCATTTATCCTAACTTAACCTCTAAATACGGTATCCTCCCCATATTAGAAGGAGAAAACTCTAATATTATCAAAAGTAGATGACAGATGTTGATAAAGGGAAAAACAAATTTATTCGATTCATGGAAGATAGGTCTTTTGTTGACCCCACTGACTCAAATTTCTGGAGCCGCCTCTGCCTGTGGGGCTGAGCTAGTGACCTTGACGTATGCCAATTAGCATGTGTGGAGATTAGAGAGGGGTGTTCTTGATATTAATTCTTGATCAAAATTTGATTTTGGGTGTTATTGATATTAAAAATCTAAATCTAACGGTGAGTGAGAATTAGACTCATCATTTGGTGAGTGCAAACTAAACTCATTATGTGATTTCAACGTCGGCTCCAAAGAATAGCACCCATGTCGTAACAAGCTATAGTTTAGGATTATCAACTTTTATCAGTATAGAATATAACATGTTAATTATTTTTTAATGCATCGTCCTTCTCAATCTCTATAATCATTTCGGGCACTAAAGGTTTATTTGGAAATTTTGATCCGTTTAAAATAGAGTTGATTCAATTACATCTGAAAATAAATGTATTCATTATTATAGGCCATTTTGCAAATAGGTTGCTTCGTTTGTCGTACTCAATTTGAAAAAAAATGAGGAGATTCATCATATAGTAAAAGAAATATGGACAAAAAATGAGGAGATTCATCATATAGTAAAAGAAATATGGACAAAAAATGAGGAGATTCATCATATAGTAAAAGAAATATGGACAAACTATCATATAACAAAAGTGGTACAAACAAGCATGTCAAAAGAACAAAAGTTATCTAATGGTTTTAGACATTAATGTATTTACCCTCGTATTACTTTTTTGAAGAAGGGACAAAAAGGTCATAGCACTAACCCATGCATATGTTTGAATATAGATCTTATTTTCAGACTTGCCGAACAACACTTAAGTAAACCTTGACCTTAGTCTATCTTCTATTTCTTTTTCCGTGATTGACATGAATGCATATGACCCAACCAAAATAGAGCTACTCCCTTTGACGCCTCTTCTAAATATTATCATCCATGTAATAGGATACATCAGTATCCAAATATAAACTTAATTTTTACCCAATAAGACTATTCCACAAGTCATATGCATGCATGACCCTACTTAAATCTGGGATGGAAGTGGAACTTAAACACAAGACATGAGAGCAAGCCTACACCATATGCCAGTGAATCATCACCCAAGCGGGTTTAAACTAGATGGTTCTTAGAAAAAAACGAGGGGGTCTTTTTCTAAGAAAATACAAGTTCAAATCTGATTATTAATGTGAATCATCATTATCAAAAGCTTTCTCTTCCGTTGAGAGCTACTGACTCACAAATACCAGATGTGAGTATGCCTAAAAGAATTAAATTACACATAATACAGTTGGATACATGAGCTTTTAAATATAAACATGTTTGTACTAATTAAGAAGGAACTGAATTTTAAAAGGAAAACATGATCATCAAAGCCTTATCTAATTTATTAAAAGTCAACTAGTTCAAACTCGGTCAATGGGCCTAAAATAAAATCCATTTCAAAAATTTTAGTCCTTCAAGTAACCCGATAATGGTTGTCCACCAAAACCATGGGAAGTCCGTACATGGACCACATAAAAGCATTAGCTGAAATTCGTTCTGCCCGCCACAAAAGGCTATTCAGCTTTCCTTCCCACTAATAGTTGCAAACACGCATCAACAAGCCTTGGCTTAAGAACCGGCTCTTATCCTAATGGTAAGAGATGTGAGTTTTTTATCTGTCAGTCCTGAATTCAAACTTTGGCAGGTAACATACTTCACCTGAGGGCCAACTACCTCACCCGAGGTCGTTTTCCCTCACTAGAGGGTTCCACTTCCACCATCTTAGTCGAGGTCTACTACCTCACTAAAGACATCAGGTCCAAGCCTCGTAAGCTGGGCAAAAAAAAGAAAAACACCGCATTTGGCCTATAACCCTAATAGTAAGAGGCGAGAATTCTAACCTGAATGCTCGGGGTTCGAATGAAGGCACCGACTTTCCCTTACCTGAGCAATTTCACCTCACCAAAGGACTCCTTCCCTCACCTATGGGCTCCTTTACTTATCCTCCTTAGGTCTACTCCTAAAATGGGTAAAAATAAAACCACACCAGTGACTGTAGTTTTCCGGCCATCAGTGGCACGTGGGCCAGATCTCAGAAGACTGCAAATGAAAACCAGAAGTAGTATGTACCCCCGGAACTCGTTTTGTCGTGTCGGTGACGTGCCTCAAACGAGCACGACATAGGCTTTGACGCTCGGAGTCCGTCTCCTTTCTCGGAGGGTGTGTGGGTGGGGACAGCAACCTTTAATTAATGGCACCTCTTGATTGGTCGAAACTGATCCCAATGCTTAATTAATTTGTTACACAAATTCCTTGCTGGGCCTTTAGACATATAATTTGGGCCATTCATGAAGAATTTCTTCTCCTCTGGTTAATATGTTTTTCAATTTTAGGTACAATGGAGTGGGTCTCACTATTCTATTGAGCACTATTTGGAGTTTGACTGGTGGTGACGTGACGTGACGTTGCTGCTGATATGTTGTTATCATGTTTCAATCACGGTGATTAATTAGGCGATGAGACCCACTTCTTTCGAGCTATAACATGAGGATACATCATTAGGAAAGGAAATAAGCTTCTTCTTGAATATATCAAAGTTATGGACATGTGTTACATGATTCTAGTGCAACAGTTGAGGCAGGCGATCTGGCTGGCTTGCCCTCTCATGTTTTCTAAATATTTTTCATTGGGGTTTTTCCTATACATTCACCATTAGCCGGGCCAGAATCAAGATATAGGCATTTGGAGGGTCATTGTGAAAAAAATCTCTTATTAGTGGGGGCCATTGAGGAAAAAAAAACTTGGCGTTGTGAGGGGGTGGGGCGGCAATATTTTTATCTATACACTTGGTGGTAAGGCCGGCAATTTTTTAATCTTTACACTTGGTGGTAATTAAGTGTAAACTGTACATATTTAGACTCATCACATCTAAACCGTGCAAGATTGCTTAGTAGTTGATTATGGAAGGTTTTGAGTCATTATTACTTATTGGAATAGAAATTTCGTGAGCGATTAGACTAGGTTTAGAGGTGGTACGGTGGCTAATGTAACCCAATGTATCGTTAAAAAGAAAAGAGTATAAACGGGTCTTTGGCTATTGGTTGTGGTCGTCTTCTACTTCTAAGACCTTGGTCATACCAGTCTTGATTTTATGCACAGTTCATAGTGGCCCTACATACATATTGGACAGATGGATTGATGTATGCTTGGAGGTGGAATGAGTACATTCCACACCACATTGCCAAGAGCATGTTACAGCCTTCCTGTCTTCCATTGTAGTTATTCCACAAGGAATAATGTCGGTACACCAAGTATTTGTCTGTGAAAATGAGACTTGACAGGATTTTATCCCCCATACAGCTTCTATCTTTTTGTCTTTTAAAGAGGCCAGAATCTTACATTCCAACCATGTAAGTAGAAAAATGAGAAAGAAGTTATTGATGAAAAAAAAAAATTTAATTTTTTTCTATAGTAAAATTTTGCTTACCAAAAAATAGAATAATAGTTTTTTTTTTTTTTTCTCTCTATTGCGAAATTCTCTCATCGTACAAATGTAACATAGTAACAGATGGTTAACCCTATACTTTGACCATTTAAAATAAGGGCCCCTCCTTTGTGGCCGAAATGATCATTAATCCTCATTTCAGTGACTAACATGCTCATAGGAGAGTATAAGTTATTGAACTTAAAATGAGGCCTCCCAAAAAGAAGAAGAAACTCCAAAAGAAAAAGAAAAAATCAATTGTGCCGCACCAATCAGCACTGTTTCGCTCAGTCTGCAAGAGCATGTAATTTCTTAGGGAAGGAGAGCACAAAGGGATGAAAACGAAAGTCTCCTGAGTGCCGCACTCACACATCGCCGCCGTTGACCCAAGGTCAATGGGAGGAAGAACAATTCCTTCCCCTTGGAGGAGTGGGGAAAGAAAATTTCAATAGCTGAATTGATGAGCCGACCCCAGCAGAATACATAAAAGTGCTGATCTTTTATTGTTAAAACTCAACAATATCCAGGGACTGGACAGGAACAAAACTTAACCACTTAGATCTAGATATCTCTCTCTCTTTATTACTCTTCTAGCGCTTGGGATTAATCCCAAAATGGTGGACCACAATTATGACCGCTCAAGAGCAAGAGTGGAACTCCGCTGCGAATTCGTAAAACGCGTGTCTCGTGGCTTGTGACTCGAACACCCGATCTACTAAGCTCTTATATCACTTGTAGGATATTACACCCCATTGATCTACCACTTATCCCAAAACCAATTGGTGATAGGAAACGGCACAACAATAGTTTTATATTGAAGGCAAGGACTTGACTACAATTATGACCGCTAAAGAGCGAGAGTGGACGTTGACCTCAACATATGGTGAGCTAGCTGGAATCACCCCTACTGGGCTATCCTACCTTTCCCACTCCTTAAATATCTCTATGAGTCTCTATGATGGAAAAAAATTTAGGAATTTTCTTAGCAAAAATTAAAAAAATATAATAAAAGTAAGGAATTTTACAATCTATTCTATAGAATTTTAGCTGCCCTCGATTTCTTATTCAGAGTTTCTATCATTTGGAAGCCATGGTTTAGGAGATTTTGAAGTTCCTAGATAGTATGAATTTCAGAAAATTTGACTTCTCAAACAGGCTGTAAAGGCTAATTTAGGAGAGACCCGGATGAAGTTTTATTAGATAGCATTCAAATGGCTGTACGCCAAAGCATCCAGATTCTTATCCTTCCCACAAGCCAGCTCGGATTCCACTAAAAAGGAGTAGGTGCTTCTTGTTCCCCATCCATCCATTAGTCTGGTTTTTCTTGTTTGGGTAAGTTAGTATGGTTTAAGATGTGGAAAAGAAAAATAAATAGAGTTTTCTTAATGTATTATTCACATCTTTTATAAATGACCAATTTGTCGAAGGTCCAATTCCTATTAGAGTAAACTATGACAAGCCCGCAAAAATATTATTTATTTAGAGTAATATAGATTTTGTTAATGGCCTTTTTGTTTCATGTAATTGAATTCCAAGTTGTATTTCTATATATAGTTAAAAGTGAAGAAAAAAAGGTGAATATTAAAAAATGACGATCAAATAACTTCCCCTCTATTGGAAGATGCGAAATGAATATCTACCTACCGCCTTAGTAATATAAATCCTAGAAAAATCAAGATTCCATCTATGTTATTATCTTTATATCCTTCACCTCTCATCTCTTTGATAATATTTCAATAGAGGTCATTTAATCCTTTGTCACTTAAAAGATTGATAGATCTTTTGTAATTCTATTAACATGTTTTATATGTGAACAATTTCTTTATAGCCTTAACTTTTATTTGAGTGAGATTTGACGATAGCCGATATAAGTGGAAGGACGTTTAACTAAATAGCTAGCATGGTTAAGTTTCTTGTGATTTTGTGATTAGAGACTCTAAACTCTTGTTGTTCCAAAGTTGTCTCCTCATTGCAGGTGTGAAATAGTAGCTGGTTGTTTTGGGGGTGATGAACAATGAGAGCACAGCCACAGGAAGTGGTCTTGTGATGTGTACCACAAATTACAAATTACAACGAACACACTCACAGCAACACGTGATGCAGATCAGCACTTGGGCCTGCCTTATGCTCAATAAAAAAAAGGAGGGGGGCTGATGGTTACTGCCCAGATAGCCTGCCTGAGTGGACCTCAATTTCTCACCGTCAATGAAGGGAAGTGGGAATCTACATGTAACTCAAAATTGATTTTTTTTCTCTCCAATGATATCATAAAATAATATTTTGTCCCACTCTCTTCTCGAAGAGTAAATGTAATATAATGAAGGTAAATTTCCCTTTCTGTTGGGCACCTAAAGAGGGGTCTCTCTTGTTTTTTATGGTCCCCCAATGTTAGGCAGCCCGAACTACACATGACTTACTTATGTAGGTCATAGATGGGAGGCAGTGCTTCTGTACCATAATGCTGGCGGCATTTTATTTGATAAAGAAGTTCTTAAAGGGTTGAATACGTGGGCAGTTTTATTGACTATCAGACTGTCCATCCAATGGGTCTCATTGATGATGGATTACAAAGTCATCTTCAAAGAGTTGATCCATTTGTCTGGGTCGTTTGTGACGGCCTGAATCTATTCAGTTACAATGTAACAAAAATAAACAAGCAAAACAAGAAACACAACAATTTATGTTGGTAGTATTTTTATATTGGCTAATTCATGGATTGCATAGAACTCTGGGACTATTGAGTTATATTTTTTATTTTATTTTAGAATAAACAGTGGTTGTGTTTCCGGAAGAGCTGAAGCAAATATTAAAAGAAAAGAGAAGACCGGGCGAAATCCCACAAGCCTGATCGATCGGAGCCACAGTTGGATCGATTGGACTGAAAGTGCGCCCCAGTTATTGAGCTATCCGATCGATCAGACAAGTGCGCAGAAACAGAATATTCTCCTTTTCTGAATTGGAAGTGTTCACTTTTGATACTATGTTTTTGAATTTGAGTTTTATCTGTGCACTAAGTCTAAAGCATGAATTTGGAGCTATATATAGGATGTTACTCTCAACCCTAGAATATACAACTCTCGTTAATCTGAGTTAGAGATATCATAGAGAGAAATTATTCTCTAGAGCCATTGAGAGATCGTTCTGAATGGCTGCTATAGAAGGTCATTGTTGCTTCTACCTTTCTTGTATAAGATAGTTCATTTTGACTAGCAAAGTGCAAGGAGATTAAGTAAGGAGAGCGGGGCACGGTGGCTATTGTGTCAGTGGATTCTTTGTTAGAACAACTACAGTACTTAGGTCGAGATACATACTCAGGTAAAGAAGCTTGTAAGTATATCTTGTAACTGTTCGTGAACTCTTGATTTCTAGTTCGTGATTTTCTCTCTAGATAGGGTTCCACTCTAAATATTGTGTCTGGTTTCTTGTGATGTGTGATTGAGAAATAGCTAGTTTTATATTGTCCGATTGGTTTATTTCCACTGCGTTAATTGGTTAAATTAGAACTAGTGATCCATTCTGGTAGCCCCCCAAAACTTTCATATGTGCTTATATTTTACTATATCTTGGAGCTTTACAATTGGTAGAATCTTATCATATAAGTATTGACCCACCATTCGGATCCATTGGGTAGAACATGATCTTAAATTGATCAGTGTATCTAGTTAGTGGGTGACACATCTTCAAATGGACTATTAGAAAACCGAAACAAGTGATCAAAGTGACCTAAAGTGACCTGGCGATACAATTACACAATAAACAGATTGACATAATCACAACTCATGATTTAATAGCTTAGATGATCACCGCGTTAAAACATTAATCAACCTAAAGCGGGTCATGATCACGGTGTGTATGTGTGTATATATATAGTGAAATACCTTCACCTGATGATGTGATGATGTCAAATGATGAAATTGATGATCAGATGAACCAAATGATCAGAGATGATCAATCACAAGAAGCTGGACTAAGATTGGGGATGATCATGAGTACGTGGGGCATGGGAAAAGAAAAAAAGAGTTTATTGCTTTCTCTCATGAGATTTTTTTTCATTAGGGTTTCGCAATTTAAGATTAACATATTATAGACTATAACAAAATTTACAGCAAAGAAGGGAACTGCTTTGGGGTGACGTTAGCACAACACTACCACGCACGGCATCAGAAATAGGGGTTGTAGGATCTTACACCCCATTGAGCTATCCCAAAACTAAGGCCCTCAATGGCACACCCCGCCGCGAAGTCACAAAACGCGTGTCCTATGACTCAAACATCCAACACCCGACCTATCAGGCTCTAATACGACTTGTAGAATCTTACACCCCATTGAGCTACCACTTATAACAAAATCAATTGGTGATAAGAAACGACACGATAATAGTTTTATAGTGAGGGCGAGGGTTCGACCACGATTATGACCGTTCAGGAACGAGGGTGGACGTTGACCTCAACAGAGGTGTTTATGGGGGCCAGACTGTGGAATATCTTGGCCCGGCCCAACTTATAAACTCTAACCCCAAGCCCGACTCGGGCCATAGCTTGCAGGCCCGAGCCCAACCCACCTGAAGGATAGAGGGCCCGAGCCCAACCCGATATACATTATAATGTTAAAAGGGAATCCTTTTAATATCTTTGGCCTATCTCAATTAGTTTGACCGTGCCCACCTTTTCTTAGATGCCATGCGCTCGATTCTTTGGGTATGAAGTTTCATACCATTGTGTTTTTACGGCTGGGCCTGGCTTGGGCTCCTTCCCACTGAATCCAAACCTGGCCCATCTATTCAATGGGCCCAAACAAATACTCCAAGCCCAGCCTGAGAACTAAAACTTTAGGCCCAAGCCCCTGCCAAATCAGGTTGGGCCGTGCTCGGGCTCAGGCTAGCCCAGTCCATGAGCACCCCTATTCGGAGTGATGTGAGAGCACAACACCCCCCACAGCACCAGAAAAAACTGAGCCAAAAAAAGGAGCCTACAACCAGGAAAAAAAAAACACCCAAGACCTGGGCCAGGAAAAGGAGGAAACAAAAACCATGAACATCTACATCATACAAAAGACAAGTGGAACTTGAGGAGAAATGAGTCATGGAAGAAGCTTTTGCATGGTTAAGGAAGCACGACATGCATCATACAAAAGACAAGCGAATGGTTTGAGGCATTCAGGCGTCGGGCCAATGCAATTGCAAAATATAATTCTCGCCATAAATGGAAGCACAAATTTTGTATCGTCTCGGTCGAAATGACCAAAAATTTTTGTTTCAGTCACTTTTCGTTTTAAATTTCAGCTAAAAAATCACATTTCAGCTGAAATGATCTTTTACATAATTTTTATTTATTTTTTTTTATTTTTTATACATATTATTCTTTGTGTTTCTTATATTTTTTTTCAAAATAAATTTCCAAAAAGTTTTACTAGAATAAATTAAGTCCATATTTCTTTCTTTTTTTTGTATTTTTTTACATATATATATATATATATTATTCGATAGTATTCAGGTAAGAACTAGTTCTCACATATTATATAAGAACATTTTTGTGTGCCCTTTGGGGATGGGAACAGGGGAGATGGAAAGATTTATGTGAGACCACCCCAAATATTATGTTTGACTCCAAACTCATGCCCCTAACCCCTTCATCCGTGGCATACAAGTTTAATGGCTTCATATTCAAAAAAACATTAAACCTTCGATCCCAACGGTTCAGTCCATTCGAATGTATACCAATCCTTAGAATTAGTGATTATCAGGAGATTCACTATTGGTTGTTAGGTTTGGATGAGTTGTTAGTTAGACCCCGCAAAAGTTCTCATATAATATATGAGAATTAGTTCTCAATTAAATATTTTCCTATCTTATTTTTATACTTTCTTAAATGTAATTCCGAAAAATTTCGTCAAAATTCTAAATCGACCTAGATTTTTCATTTTGGAGGCCAAACTGAAACGAAATTTGAGACGATGCTGACAACTATGATTCGTAACTGAATCTACACGGAAGCCCATTTACTCTTTTGGATAAACGAGCCTCTAAAAGCATCTACTTCTCCACTAAGTCCTAGTAATGTCTTTTTAGTGTCCTCTAAGATCATTTTTCTTTTGAACAACTAGGATTTCGTATCAAATTTTGTCCATATTCAATCCAGCAAGAAATAATTTTGATAATATGTTTATTTTTCCAGACTTACAATGTAAGCACCAGTGGTCTAGTGGTAGAATAGTACCCTGCCACGGTACAGACCCGGGTTCGATTCCCGGCTGGTGCAATTTTTTTTTTTTTTTTTATGAATTTAATTTCCCAGACATAGAGTTTAATGTTTTGCAAATTGATAATGGATCAATTAGACCCGATCAATTCTGATTATGATTATTCTTCTTATTTAACACAAAATTAGCCAAAAGCCGTATATACAGTATAAATGTTGAAAATGAGCCTGAGCCAGAGTCCGCGGCCCGTTGGGGTGAGTCCAGTCCTAAATATTAGTCCCAATAATTAACAGGCCAGTCTGGACAATCTCTACCCAGCCTGGTCCAGCACAGTCAGACAATCTCTATTACTAAGTACAACTTTGCTGGTCACAGCTGCCCAGTGCCAAACTCCATAATTATAGTGAGAACCAATATTGCCAAGGTCAGAAATCATCTTCACCAATAAATTATAGCTAACAAATCTGGATATGTACAGCTAATTAAAGTTTATGATGTAATTTGAAAAGAAGAAAATAATCGCGTGGATCTGAAAGCTGAAAAACTTGATTGTATGCTGGGATGGATTTGCAGAAGCATCATAGCAAAAGATGCTGCATTTGTATTGCTTCAAGTCCAACCCAAGTCTTGTGAATGCTTGAAGTCAGATTCAGAAATCAGGATCAGCATCTTCAGTCTCGTCATCATCCCAATCAACTTCGAAAGCGCTTGCAGACTTCATCAACTCTGTCAATCCTGTGAGATCCTCCAGATATGATGGTTGGTTAATCGCTTGGAGAACAAACTCGATCCCCCTTTTCCGGTATTCTGCCACCACCTGATAAGGCCATTGAGATTAGATGGCATCAGTAAAATTACGGAAAATAGACTTGCAGGTATGGGCATTCATCGGCATTTCTGCTCCAACAGCTAGGAAAGAATATCGTGCATGCAAATAGCCGATGCATATTGGTAGATGACAATGGATCAGGTTCCAGGTGGTCCGTGTTGGACTGAGACTTGAACCAGGATTGACGTCTATAAACCTGAACCAGAATTTTGACTCAAGTGCCCTAGACTCTACTTCTACACAATTTGGTCACAACATCTAGAACCTTCCAATGGTCTCTTTTATCCCAAATTTTCAGAAGATAAATCAAAACCATTTAAAATTTTCCTCATTATTTTCAATATAAAATTCATAGTCCCAAATTTTCCAATCCCCCTGCCTCAAAATTTTCCATTTAGAAAGATCACACGCCCTTAAAGATCCCAGATATTACAAATCAACGCCCGAGAATAATGAGGGAAAAGAGAGGTTGGTCTCAGGCCCTAATGCAGAGAGAGTTTTCTTTTTGTGAGGGTAAGAGGAAGGATGTTCATATTGAAAAGAGAGTGACAGAGAGTTTTTCAGAGTAACTTTTTTGGGAAGTGATGGGCATGAAGAATTTTATTATTTGATATTTATTCGTTCCCTGGAAAAGAGTTTTCTTAATGGCTGCACAATTAAAGGTGTTTTTACGGTGGTTCTTCTCTTCAGAGAAAGAAAGCCTCATCGATTGGCAGCATAAATTAAAACTAATCTTATCTACAAAACCCAAAACCGTACACCCATACCTTTCTTTTTCTTGACTGTCGACAGACCGGGACCCAAACTCAAATGCTCTAGTGGATACCTGCTTTTCCATGGTCAGGTTTTTTTGCTCAGGTAACTGAAACCTCTTTTCTTTCCTACTTATGAACATTGTTGGGGGTTTGGAACTGATGCTAACAACAGCTTCCAACTCATGAGTCATGATGGTCTCATCAAAGCACTTCCCTTCATGTGTTTAATGGAATATTTTTAGATTAAAAGAATATCAAATGTTTTTAGAGGTTACCAGAGTTGCACAATTGCACCCAATTCCCGCTCCTCCATGTAGAGGACGGCTGCACCCAAAATGTTATAAGAAAAAAACTAAATCTATCCATTTCAAGTAAATAGATGATATTAAGAATGTAATAAAAAAAACTCAAATCTTGTTGTGTTGCAAATGGATGGGCCTTTGCCACTCTTTTTTTATATTATACAGAATAAATATAATATATCTCGTACATTGTGGACTTAAAAAGAAAGGATGCCTTGGGACAGAATTAACCATTACTTATAAAATGAAGGATTTTAATATTTTTGTATTTCTTCTTTCAGCCTTTTACCAAGCTTATTATTTCACATTTTTATTTTATTTCAATAAACCTATTTCTTTTTTAAGTTCAGTCTCATAAACACTAAATTAAATATTTGAATCAATTATTATTTCACATTTTCATTGTATCTCAATTCAATCTATTTCTTTTTTCGAGTACAGTCATATGAAGACAACTAAATATTGAATCAGTCCAACATGGCTGGACAGCAAGTCAAAGTAACAATTACACATTACTAAACCAGAGAGATGGGCATGCATTAAATATAGTGAATAGATTAAGGCGGCTATAAAATCATAAAAGGAACTTACTGTGTTGCAACAAGCTGTACAACTATTTGAGGAGTAACCTATCAATACGTGCTGCGAGAAATGGGAAATGGAACCTCGGACTTGATGAGGCAATATACCAAGAGGTTGCTCACTATTGCTACCAACATCATCGTTGGAAATCTCACCTGGAGCACAAATCCTGCACAAACCACCAAAGGTTTAGACAAAAGGCAAGACAACAAAAGGAGAACAGCGTTGCATACAAAAGAGTAAGCTTGTCAACAGAACAACTTTCATGGTCATCATAGTTGTCACTTATTACCCATCCGGATGATGTAGAATCCCCACCAGCAGTTCCACTGCAAGAGCAGAAGCAATGGGAGCAAGCCCTGGACGTGTAACTGTGCATTGCTGGTCCAATGTGCGATTGGAAGTTGACTGCATGTAGTGAAAAGATACTGGAAAGTTTCATAACCATATCTAAAGCGCACTAACCAGAAGCCCTGGAAATTTGAAATGTGCATCCACAATTGGACAAAACTATCAGATGTATAGTTCTAAAGAAAATTACATCAATTGGAGCAACAACATCATTGCAGAAATAGCAGCCCAATCGTCGCCTTCCCCCTCCCTCTGCTGTAGACAAGTTCTCCATTGCAGCAACCAGAGTACCTTCAGCTGTATCTTTAACACCACTCCCCTGGAAAACATCAGGACCAGCACCATGGCGCATAACAAGGTAGCTATCAAACCCTAAAGCAGCAGTAATTGCAATCTGCAAAGAACAGAGAAACAACTATCACATAAGAGCAACATCCAGTTCAAGCTCTAATATTGTACAAATCTTTGTCATTGAACAATATAAATCTTGATCATCAGACCCTTTTGGACCAGATTCCTAAATATTAATGTAGGAAAAACAGAGTAGAAACCGAATTTAGCTTGAAGTTGATTAAATGGCCTGACAAATATAATGATTCCCTCCTTTCAAATAGAAGAAATTCAGACCAAAAAGTGAAAATCAAGTTCTAGAGTCAGAGTGCATTTAGAAATAACCATATCGGCATCGCAAATATTTTGGCTATTTTGGCAGAAAGAATGGTTGCAATTCCAGAGTGTTTGGAGCAGTGGCGCAAAAAGCTGATATTGAATTTGAGAAGATGTTGGTTTTTAGATTGTGTTAGATGCAATACTTATTTTCAAACATTCCTATCCCAATAATGTCCGTGTTAGGCACCAAAAATGATTAGGAACTTCCTTGCCATCCCAAAACAGTGGTATGGTGACCATATCAAACAGGTTGATTTTTAATTTTTATTTTTTGGGTAAGAAAAGTCAAAAACAGGTTAAAGTCGCATGATAAAAAATAAAAAAAAATAAAAAATAAAAACTCATCCTTTGTGGTGGCCAAGAAATCCTGCCAATACTTCTTCATTGGGTAAAAGAGGCAGATGACGAACAATGCCATCCCAATAATGAAACCATGATCACATACATTACACGAAAAAAAAAAAATTGTGTAAGAATCCACCTTATTATAACTCGCACAAAGAAGTGTTGGAAGCCAGCGGCTTTCCCTTGTATCTGTCAATAAGAAAGTCACGTCATGAGAAAGAATCAGATTTTGAAGTTGCTTGCAGTCATTAAGGACACTGGCTTCTTCTCCATGGGGTACAGGATGTCCTGGCATTGGAATTGCCAATGCAACCCCTTCTGCTTCCTGCAAAATGCAGCACATTAAGAGAAGAATAGCTACTCCAGAGCAAGTCAGTACAGCTAGAAGGTAGAACTTACCACTGCTGGAAATATGTGCTTTAGACTTCTAACAGACGCAGAGGATTTCAAATCACCACCATTGATGCAATCATCAAAAGTATAGAGGGACTGTCTCAAGGGATTAGACATAGCCACTCGGCCACTATCCAATAATGTGATTTTTCGAACACCCCAGGCCTGCAAATTTACTCAAAATTTCATATATTAACAAAAAAAGAAGAACGAAATATATTTTACTAGAAGAGTTGAATACTGACCATAAGCATTCGAGCAACCTGGCACCCAAGTGTACCAGCCCCTAAGAGTAGACACTTCACTGAAGACAACATATTCAAGTTCAGAGATGGCAAAGTACGCCACCTCATGAGCTTTAAATTCAAATCTGCGGCAGACATGGCTAACCTGTGAACACCAGTAAATGATTACAACAAAAAGGGACTGACTGCAAGCCTCAATTAAGCGACAAAATTATATAATACCTGGTCGGATCCATGGATTCTCTAAGGCTGATACACCTGGATGCCAACTTCCCTTTGTGTGGTTCCCATCCCACAGCTTTAGGTACACAATGAGGATCTCTCCAGCCTAAAACAGAATTTTGCACAAATTCAAACAAACCAAAGGTGGTCATGCAAGGTCCATTAACAAAACCAAAGAGGAGATACAATAACCCAGCACAGAGATTTACCCATTTTCGGCATCTCTACCTTCAGGGACTGAAACCAAGGCTTCACCAACAAGAGACAGCCCCATATCTGCCAAACCATGCTTTTCACGATAGCAAAGAAAGCGAACCAGCTCAACCTTCCATCTAAAACAGATAAGTGCAAGAAAGTTGCGAAGGGGCCAGCCAGGATTGTTTGGAAGATGACATGGATCATAAAATCCAAACAGGACCTGCAACTTGCAAGCACCATGTACAATCAACAATCTGTCCATGAAGGAACTCTACATTTCAACAATTTATTTTACAAATAGTGTGATAAAAATCCAGAATCACAACAAAACTGCATTACAGGGAAAATACATGAAATAGCATAGAAGTTTTGGAAGATGCTGATAGTTACTCAGCAGAGATGAATGTACCTTCTGACCATCACCTTGACAAAGTTCCCAGTCTTTCAAAGGCCTAATACTGGCACGTGAATTTGAAGCTATAGTAACTAGAAAGAAGGGCACATCTACAGTGTTTAAAATAGTCAAGAACCAGGCAAACAAAAGAGTGTCAGCTTCTCCATAGCTCACAAACAACGGGAAATAATTACATGATTTATGATGTGGAAGTTATGACTAAAGAAGCAGCCAAACCTGCGGTTAAGCTGGAGTTACGCCATTCATTACATGCTGCTGACAAGGATTCAGCCTATCAATAAACAGTAGATGTGATTCATAAGTAATTCCTATGAACTTTAGACTATGTCCAACAAACAAACATATCACACTGGTACCTCTTCTATATTAAACCACTGGGAAGCTGGTCGTAGATCAGTGAGAGTTGCTGGAGGATCAAGCACCAAAGCAGGAAATGCAAACCAGTAATGGAAACTCCATTTTTTTAGGTCAGCAAACGAAATTAGAAGGAATCTCGAAAGCGCTGCACATTCTTCCTCGGCTTTTCCAGAAATAATATCCACCCAAATCTAAGGGACAATAATCATATTTAATAATCCAGTAAAGATCACTAGAGTCTATACATATTGAGGAAGAAACTTTAGCTTTTTATAATACACAATTTCAGTTAAACTATATTAAAGAATTGTTTTGAACATGGGAAAGCCACAACTGAATCTATCCAACCAGAGCACAACCTGAGATAATCGCATAAGAGAAAGGAAGATGTAAATAATGAACATAAACCTTTTCTAGAAAGAATACCTTCTTTGCTTCCATATTTAGCAAGCTTCTCTTATCAAGGGCACGGAAGCTCTCCAGCGTGTTTGTGTTGTACAGTATACCTGGAACAGGACATTTATTCCTATTGCCACGACTCATGCCGAGTGATGGTGATTGTTCAGAAGGATCAGGTGGCAATGATTCAGAAAGAAGTGACAAATGCTTTGAAACTTGTGGATGTGAACAAGGTGCATAAAAACCTGGAGATAAAGTCAAGTTCATATGTGACTATGTTAGAGGACAATCAAGTTTGGCAAAGCATGCATTTATGGTACTAATAAATGTTAAGGATAGTGAATCTAAAAGAAGCATGTACATCAGACTGCATAGCAGACAACCCTTTCAATTGTGCGAATAATAAGTTTTTTTCTGGGTAATGTGTGAGGAATACTACATTAAGTGTATGCTGGGTAAAGATCCTGCTAAGAGAAGAATATCCACTATCACAAAAGAAAGAATGAAAGAATATCCATTTATATGAAAAACAGAGAGTCTGCAACCCAAGACATTACCATGTAGACCTTAGGAAGGATTTGATGCTTGAATTCTGTGTATATTTATTAGTATCTAATCAATTTTTTTTTTTTGGTCCCATGGTATTACTTGTAGCACAAATGACATTTGGAAGATAAAATTACTTCCATAAGCAAGAGATGAAACTACTATTGGAAAATGCCACAAAAAAATTGTAAATCAATGATTTTCCCTCTTAAATTCTAAATTCTGCATGTGTTAAGCTATTTGTTTTAGCCAAACAGGTCATTCAAAACTCAAACCTTGAGCAACAAGACTGGCTAGAACAGAAGCGCTGTATAAACTGAACAGGTAAAGGCCAAAATCCAATAAGATGCACCTCAAAACCACAACGAATGAACAAGGACAACCAAATACTCAAAACCAATCGTCCAATCCTATCCGAACAGTCAAATCCGAGGAGGAATACACTTAGTTTTAAGCTCAAAACTCCTATTTTGATTGACTAACCACGTCTCCTTCTAGAAAGCAAATTTTCAGTTTCTGGGTTCAGATAAAAATCAGGTCTTGAGTTAATGCACCAAAGCTGATAAATCCGAGGAACGCAGAATCCGCAGCAATCAATAGATCAAGTAAGAACAAGAGAACAAAAACACAGAATTTCAGTTTCTTGAGCAGGAGAATTCAAATCAGCAGGCAGATCGATCCAAAAAAAAAAAAGATAGAACAAACTAGAAAAAAAGAGGAACTTGCCAGTGATTTCAACGGGAGACTGATCGAGACCTAATGTATCGAGCTTGAGGGAGGACAATCTCCGCCAGAAGGCTTCGTCTACGGCGCTCTGGAAGGGGGCGAACTGAAGAACTTGAGCAAACGAGGGTTTTGAAGAAGAAGAAGAAGAAGATTGGCTTCTCTGCTGGCTTTCTGCGTTTTCTGCCATTGCTAGGGTTTCTGTAGTCGAATTCGTCCAAAGGCGTCGATTTGTATACTCTTCCTTGCTACTAATTAGATTGGATCAGAAGCAACTCCACTTGCTCTTTGTTTAAGATAAAGAGAGCAGAAGAAGAGAGAGAGAGAGAGTGCTGAGATGGAAACTCTATTCGGACAAGACAAGGAAACTTCAGCCAGAGAGAGAGTCCGGATCCTCCGAGGCTTGGAGAAAAGCCAACAACTTCGACGAGTGAAAGCGTGGAACTCTATTAATGGTCCCATCTGTATAAAATTCGACCCGTACAAAATAAACGCCTTAAGATATTATTAGTTTACAGTATATTTTCAAATTTTATTCTAATAAAAATTGATTTCACTATAAGATTAACAATTGATAGAAAAAAGATGCGATTTAATACAATATCATATTTTATTGTTTATTAATTGATCAATCTAATAATGAGACTAATTATTTTGGGATAGAGGGTTTAGAATTTGGAGATATCTCATACACTGGTAAAGCTTTATCTTTTTAACTCAGTATTTCATCTAGGTGGAAATGATTTTCACTTTCCTTAAAAAGGTGGAAAATCCATATTTGGCAATGGTAATCCTCAAGGATTTGAGCCATCTAAGAGGTTCTCATTTTTGGCAAAACTAAGATGAAAATTATTCACATGCGCAAGTGATGCACATGTGATTCATTTTCATATGCAATTGAGTCTCGTAGAAACACTTTTCATTGTTTGTTATTTTCATATATGCTTCAAATTCACATACAGAAAGACCATTTTCCATCAAACGGCTCATCGTTTTTCTCAAATTTGTCAAAACCCATGTTGAATCAAAACTTAAATTTTGGTTCACTAGCATATTTTGGCCTTATAAATAGGATCAACGGATTAAACTTCAGATTGTGAAAATGGACCCCACAAAAGTCTAAAACTGTAAAATTTAAGGTCTGGACTCTTTGACAAATATCTCAAAATCCGTGAGGGATCAGCGGATGAAATTTGATTGAAAAGCTTTTTGGCCTTATAAAGAGTTTTAAAGGTTCAGATATTTATTTTGGGGCCCCCACAATTCAAAAAATGGAATAGAGGGACTGGTATCTAAGGACGCCCACAAATAGGGACAGATGTACATAAGCGTGAGGAGCGGCAATTTTTTTTAAATTCTCACATGGGGATAAAAGGGTTTTTCAAATTTTTTATGGGCAGTTTGTCTTTTAACTACTTTTGCCCCTTTTCACTTTTTACTACAATAACTAATAAAATTGTAAGAGGAGTTGGGGCAAAGTTGTTTTTTTTTTTTTTCAAATGCAAGTCATTCTAGACAAGATAATGTTATTGGCTCTCCTTATATATAAAGTTTATCTCTCTTTTTTTCTCCTCTTTTCTTTTTAACCTTATTTCCATCTTTATTTCCAAATACAAGTACCTAGTCTTTTCTAATTGTGCACGTCCATTGCCTATTGTCTCTTCCTTCATTCTTTAACGCTTAATAACTCCTTTGCATTGGTTATCAAATACACCTATACGAGTAATTTGAAAAACTCATCATGCCATTTGTTTCTTTTGGATCTTTTTTTATTGAGTGAAATGGATGCCCCTTTAATGAGTATATCTAAATGCATATGTTGATTTATTTTTTTTTTCATTTCTTGTGTATTTTTGTTAAATATAATTACTTTTTTATGTAATTTATTTTTTCTTTATTTTATGTTGTGATGATTTTTTTGATACAATGTGATTTAAAAATTTGCCAAGAATATTGGTTTTGATTAAATTGGGTTGATATGTTAGGGTTATCAATCAAGCTAGTTATGTAAATGGATAGATTAGATTAACAAGAATAATGGCCCCAATAGATTATTTTATGGCTCGCCGTATTTTTATATATTAGAATATCAAAAAATCACTATTATTAGGGCCCACGTAATTATAATCCAAGCTGATCAAAATGAGCACAATCCGCTCTACTTGTATGCCCTTACATTTCATATCAATAGGAGTAGGGGCCACCATCCGAATGAGTACATGATTGGTTGTGTCTTTATGATATCATACAAAAAATGTAGTTTTATAAAAACAAAAAAAAATAAAAAGGTTAAAAATAAAAAAATCACGAATTATCATTCCTAATTGACAAACATTGTTACTGGTGCTGAAAATGGGACCTTGATATAACAAATACTCAATAAATTTTTTATTTATTAAAGCTCTTAATTTTTCTTTTTCCCTTTGGGAGAAATTCTTGAATCCATCACTGCCCATAAACATGTTAGATTACTTGTTCAATCCAATGGTTTTTTATTTTTCTTATGATGTCCCAAAATCCATGAAGAGTTAAAATAAAAAGTTTCAACCCCCTCCCTATCTGTTATTGGCCTTCTAAAGAGGATTAATGGTTTAGATCGTGAAAGTGGGCCCCACATAAGTCCAGAAAAGGTATAATTTAATGTTTGGGATTTTTTTTAAATATCTCAAAATCTGTGATGAATTGACAGTTGAAAACTGACCCCTTAGTCGTGTTTGGCCTTTTAAAGAGTTTGAACGGTTTAGATTTTCATTATCAGTCTCACACTAGTAAAAATAAATAAATAAATAAATAAAACCATGCTGGGGCGATGTTGATGCAATTTATTGTAGCACTGGCCTTTGATTCCTTCTTTTTCACACACACGCGGTTTTGTTTCACGTCCCTTTAGGTGTGAAAGTTTGGGGCCAAAAATGCACATCGTTTTCGCACGCCATTGACGCATGTGAAGCGTGAGTGCGGCCAAACATAAATTGATATGATTCCATTACAAACCTAGCATTTTTCATACCATTTTCACACCAACGAAACAACCGCGGGGAAAGCTTATTCTTTTTAATTCAATATTTCATCCATGGGGAGAAGATTTTTACTTTCCTTAAAAAGGAGGGAAATCCATATCTGGTAATCGTAATCCTCAAGGATTTGAGCCATCTCGGAGGTCCTCATTTTTAGTGTTTTCAATTCCATGTGGTGCATGAGATAGAATCACAACCATGGAAAGGCCTCGGTCTGCATAAGAGTGCAAATCGGGTGGAACCAGAGCCAAGGCCAATCAAATCTTTCTCAAATCAACCGATTCTAATACCATAAAATCAGTTCATTTACTAAGCAATAATCAATCCTATTTACTATATTTACTCCTCAAAACTAGCATATGAAATCCAATTTCTCTCTGTCTCTCTCTTCCATTTACTATCCAATCTCTCTCTGTCTCTCTGAAACTTAGCATTTGGATTTTGAGTAGGGTAAGTGAATTCAAATTAAATAAATAAACCCAAATCAGAAGGGCAACTAGGTTTTGAATTTCACCATGCAAACCATTCATGACAAATTCATGGGTCTTATAGGGAGGTCACATATTTAAAATATACTACACAATGAGGCCCGCTTATTAAAAATCAAGGATTTGATTTTGCAGCTAATATGCCCAACACCAAAACCTCTGAGGACTCAACTGCATATGTGTTTTTTAACTCCAGCCAAAGGGGTTGGGACCCAAGAGAGAGTTCGCATACACATAGAAAGCAGCAAACTCAAGTGTGGGAAAGAAGCCCACACAAATGGAAAAGGATTACGTACTTGGGATTTGAACCCCAGGCAGCCAGATCTCTGGAGACACCGAAGCCTATGAGGACATACATCTATTGAAAGTCTAAAGATCAGATTACATGAGTAACAATGCCAACTAAAGCACTGGAGGATTTGATTCCATGCATAACAATGCCTACTGGGCTCGCCAATAAAAGAAATCTTACGATATGATCATGGGCGATTTGAATACATAGTTGGACCCACCTATTAAAGATCCAAGGATCCACTACGTATTTTATTACCCATTTAATCTAAGGACATTGATACTCGGGGAAATTAGCGAGGTTCTATAGAGGTGCCCACTTATTAAAAATTTAATGCACTAAAAACAAATTCCCTCTCTTATATGTGCCTTCATCAAATTTCACTTTGATAGGAGTTGGGCCTACCATCATACTAAACAGGTACAAAATATATAATTTTTTATTATGCTCTATTCAAATGTATTATGCATGGTCAAATTTATGAGGGGCCCAAAGCATATTAGAGCAAGATTTTGCAGTATCCCATAACAAGATAGCCATTAGTTTAGATTTTAAATTAGTGGACAAGACACATTAGCTTTTTTTCGTAATATTTTGTTCAAATTTATTGTACCAACCTTTAATGTGAGCACAGGACATAATAGACTGAAATATTGTCATAACTCCTACAAGAGAGAATATTTATTTTTGAATAACTTAGATTTTAGATAGATGAGCTCCACTGTGGATTATTCATCGATTTAAAATAAAGTTGTCTAAAACCCACATTTTGCAATTGTAAACTCCCAAGGATTTGGATTAATGGTAAATCTCGCTCTTGAAGAATCCCAATTCTAACCTGCCCACAGATACGGGAGTTTGAGATCCTCGTTTTTTGGATTTACACATAGGTACCAATTTTTCTCGGCCATACACATTGAAATGCATCAATGCCGATGTGAAATCCTCATTGAGAAATTCCTGTTCCATGTTTTCTCAGTCTCCTATCCACATCACTTATGTTAATAAATTATTCATTCTCTTTAAAGCTGTATAGCGGTTTGAAAAAAGAAATTCAATTCTAGTCTTAGCATAAGCCATGTCAGCTTCTTGGGGCCCATTTGTAAATGTGCCTTTCCAAAAACATATATGTGCCTTTTCAATAAAAATGTGCCCCTTCTTGGGGCCTATTTGTGAATGTGTCTTTTTAAAAATACATATGTGCATTTTCAATAAAATGCGTCTCTTGGGCCCATTTGTGTGAATGTGACCTTATTCAAAGGGATGCATTCCAACTCTATAAATTAAGGTTATTTTTAAAGTTTTTATATAATATTTAAAATGAGCAGAAATACATACGAATCCTGTGTTTTTAAGATGAAACATATATGCTGACGTAGATTTAGAGAAGAAAGATTTTATTTTCATAAATTTTTGGTTGATTTGAATTTTTTTAATTATTTTATTATAAATGGATTTATATAAAAATAATATTAATTTTAATATATTTTTCAGATCGCACGATACTTAACCTGTGGATCCAACATGACTTCATTCTAGTATATATTAAGTAGATACATTTCCTATATTTTATACCCTAAGAAAAGAACACCAAACTCAAAAGCTTGGGTGCCGCACCTGTACTCAAAGGGAGCAGACTTAAAGGCATCTGAGTCCAACTTTATAAACCTTTTGAATTGAAAGCTTGTTCTATCATAAAGAAAAGTTATGTTCAAGCTAGAGTTCAGTCTGGAGCCTCTGGTTGCACTCACACTATCCAAGAGTGAGGGCAGTGAAACTTCACAGTGAGACCATCTATTGACAAGCTGCCCACCCTTGCATGGAATGATTAAGAATTGGACTTTGGCCCACCATAAGATTGAGCATGTGATTAGGTGGGCATTCGTTTTGGGCTGTTCAAATTTTCAATAGATTAATGATTGAAAATCTCCTCTTTTTATTAATATATTCATCAATCAACTGAACGTAAAGCATGGAAAATGCAAACTCCAGGAGTTCCCATCACTAAAATGGGATTGCATCAAAAGATGAGAAAAAGACAACCTGGTAAAAACAAATGGAAAAGCTTAAACAGGATCACTGATAACAAATGGAAAAGCTTAAACAAATGGTGTGATGCATTCAAGAGTTTCTAAGACGTTCATCAGATAACAAGGACCCCATATAAAGTCACAATGGCTGCCAATACTTCTCTTCCCAGAAAAGCACCATTGACAACTTATTCATGATGTACATACAGCTTCTTATCCTTGAGAAAATATCCATAGCAGTAAACAGTCAGCTGATGAATCTTTCCAAGCGCCAAATGATTGCAGTCATGTAACCATTAAATGAGAACAAACCAAAATTATTGTTGGGAGCAATAGAAAAACCTCATGGGGTACTACTTACCATGCCCATTTTCAAAAACTATAAATGTAAAACTGGGAAGTGGGAAGTGACCATTCAAATCCTTAATCCTTAAACAAACGCAGTATATAATTTCTCAGAAGTACATCATATCAAATTCGAACAAAACATTGTGAAAATAAAGATACCTGAACCAGCTCCCAACCTTTTATGTTGCTAAAGTCGAACAAAACATTGTGAAAATAAAGATAACTAAACTTAGTGTAAGCCAGGATCCAAAGGCAGAAGAATGCAGGCAGGCCAAAAGTGAACAACGAATGAAGCACGTGAAAAGCCACCCATGAAAACTTAGCAATACTATATGAATCTTTAGCCTAGGCAGTAAATGAGACCAAAATAAAATCTCGAGAGAGGAAAAACCTCAATAATCATGTCTGTACAACCATATTGACATTAGACATATCTCGTCCCAAAACTTCTTAAACACATAATATACCTGAAAACCAGACATTATCCAGATTTATCCTACAATTAAGATCCGTTCACTTAGAAGTCTCTGCCAGGCATATCGCTTCCCTGATAAGTATTACCGCCTGCCACATCCCACATCTCTATCACGCACATAGCTGTTCTGGTAACCTATGTTTTGCATGCCACCCATTTCTCTACTTGGGCCACCGCTGTTAGGCATGTTTGAATATCCTCCACTTCGGCCACCGCTGTTAGGCACGTTTGAATATCCTCCGCCAAGCCCGCCAGTGTTATGCATGTTCAAATATCCTCCACTTGGCCCACCACTGCACGGCATGTTCGAAAATCCACCACTGGGTGGCATGTTCGAATAACCTCCGCTTGGCCCACCACTGGGCGGCATATTCGAATAACCTCCGCTTTGCCCACCACTGGGTGGCATGTTAGAATAACCTCTGCTCGGCCCACCACTTGGTGGCATGTTTGAATTCCCTCCGCTGGGCCCTCCACTGTTAGGCATGTTGGAATACCCACCATTCGGTCCACTGGAAGGCATGTTTTGATATCCTCCACTTGGTCCCATATCTCTATTGGGCCCACCTCTCACAACAGGTATGTCTCTAGGAGGCGTAGAATGCTGCACATCATGATTTGGCATTGGAGCTGCATCTCTGCTCTCCCTTCGTCTTTCAAAGTTCCTCGACCGATCAAAATTACGAGGCCTGTCATTACGCCAAGACCTTTCATTTGCCCGTGCATTGTTACGGACCCACTCCTCGTGATACTTAGGGTCATATGGAACAGCTTGCCCATTGATAAAAGGCTCACCTGCAATGAAACAGCCACAAAACACAAATGACAGATCAAATTATATATATACAATAAAACATAAAATAAGATCTTTGAACACTTCACAAATTACATCTATAATAGATTGAGTGCCAGAGCTTGAAGAAAGAACACGCATGCTCCATGCACTTGACTAATACAAATGACATAATGGTTCATGAGATGAACCGGGTCCCGTTAGTATACTACTAAACATCCACACACAGGAGACATTCACAAATCTTATACTTAAACATCTTCACAACCGGTGATGAGACTGGGCATCTCATCTGATAAGGTTGCAGCGCTTTGATCACTATAAAATAGTGTGATTTGTCTCGATCATCAGAATGTAAGATTCTAGATCACGGTGCTGGTACATTGGATGTATTGAAGGACCATGAGAAGCACCTTATGGAATACTGTCTCGAGTTTAAGGTTTGCTCTCATAATTCCCTAGCAATAGGCTCTCAATCCTGAGACATTGATGAACTCAAGTTTCTATCTATTCATTTGCTTTGAGTCACCAATGAGTGAGGCCAACTGTAGGTCAACACCTCGGTGTCTTGGGTATGTGGTAGTAGGACTATGGGAACATCCAATGGTCAAGATGGAATCTATCTATATTAATATCTTGTGCCAATTAATGGATTTATCATTAGTAAGTGCGTACCCATCTCGATTAAGAGTTAATTGGATGGTACTGATGATCACTGTGATTAATTGGGGCTCAAGGATAATAAGATGTGGATCTAAATTGGTGGGACAGTTTTTAGTCCAATTAATCCATGGATATTGATAGAGGGGCTTAATTGTGGTAATCGGAAAGTTTAGGGTCTTCATTGTAATTTATTCCTAAGACTGGAGTGCAATTGCATTTATATAGTGGTGTTATTTGCAATTAACTGTGGGCCCGGATTGCACATGAGATGTGGGGTCACGTGTCCCAGTTGGAGCCAGCTTTCTATGGAATCCCTAGTGGTCCCCACGCTAGCCCAAGTTATTGGAAAGATACTAATCCTACTAGAACTCTAAGATGAAGGAATTAGGAAGTTACTATTTCTATTTGAAGTGGGACTTCTAATAGTGGTAATAGTAAGATTACTATTTGGTGTAGAAGTAAGACTTCTATTTCAATTAGTACAAGAGAAGGAGGTTGCTTAATGCTATAAAAGGAGTAACAAAGGGCTGGAATAAACACACTCTTGAAAAACGTGCAGCCCCCTTAGTGTGCAATAGTTGCACATATTCTCTTCTCCTTCTAGTTCTCTTCTAGTTTCCTTGAGAGCTTCTAGTAGTTTTCTTTAGGAGATCTCACCCATCTCCTTTAGAGAAGAGTTCTGATACGGGCCATAGCGTGGAAGGCTAAGAGGGCTTGGAGATCCAAAGTTGTTTTCTTCTCCATCAAAGTACAAGCGGACAGCAAAGGTATAATCTGCTTCTCTAATGTTTTGTAGATTATTTTGCATGGTTTTGCTTGTAATATTGCTGTACATGATATAAGAGTATGAGGGATTGCATCCTGGATATGGTTAATGGCCTTGTGGACGTTTGATCCCTGAGTCAAGTGGGTCAAAAGTTTTGAAATCACATGCACGAGGCCCACCTATTTCCAACACCCATGTGGAAGAATTCTGCATATGGATGAATAAAAACTAATGCACAAGCACAAAATAAGAAAGATGCACCATGGACCAGGCATAAAGACTGTACTTACCACCGTAATCTTTGTTCCTGACATCCAAGTAAGAATCAGGTAGAACCCACCTAACTCTTGGTAGAGCTGAAATTTGCAATTCAAGATTAGTACTTCCATTCAAAAAGCATAACTGAAAAGGCCAAGCAGAGAGAACTTAGTGCACGCGTACGTTTTATCTTGTGTGAAAGTTCCTCTGATACTAAGCATCCAAAGGCATAATAATGCCTAGTTGATACTGAGTAGATCTTCATCCTGGCTTCTTCCTCGCTGAAAAAGAGGGAACCAACTCATTCAAAAAGAATTAATGCTATAATATATTTTTTATCAATTAATGCTATAATATATTATCAGTGATTTAGTGAAGTATTATCAGTAATTCAAACTCTTTTTTTTAGAGTCCCTTTTAGCTGCACCACAGAGTCAAAAAAAAATATCTAAATGCTAAATGTGAATCTCTATGAATTAATACAAACTCAACTTAAGTAAACTAAAAGAAAAGGTGAAGACATTCTCAAAAGAATGATAAGAAAATCCTGTGTGTGTGTGTACACTGAGAGAGCAAGAAAATCCAACCTCAAAAGCGGGGCAGAGGCAGAGAGATGGATTGTTTACCTTTGCTTCTAATGAAAGGGGGTTTTGGCAGCTGCCACTCAAACCCACATTTTGGAATTGGGTAGAGAGAAATCTTACACCTCACAGTTAGTTTACCTGTCCCAGTGAGATGGTATATCATTCCATCTTTTACAGTTGCAGCAAATGGACAAGTTTTCAACTAAGAGGGTGTAGGGGATGACAAGACTGTCGATTGGCTGCTGGCTTCCAAGAATTTTCAAGGCCCTGCCCTTACAGAGTAACAGTTTTAAATCAAACCAACTCCTAAATTTGAGATGATAATCCATCCACAGTCAGTAGCAGCGCTCACAAAGCATTGGATAAATCTGAAGTAGTCGTTTAAATCCTCTCTGTTGTGGTGTCTTCTTTCTAACGCAATAGGTAACTATTGGTCTAGTACTCTGTTTGGTAGCATTTTCTTTGTGGGTCTAATATCCACGCCCCTTTATTTTGAGTAGCCTCTGTCCATCCCAATTTATGTATTCGGTTAATAAATAACCAAATCAACTACAAGCTTAAAAAGTAGATAATCCAGCCCAGCATAGTCTCTAGCAATCCCCAACTAATATACTTTAAGCGTAAACTAACATAATGCAGAAATTGTTCCTGGCTGTAGCTCAATTAGTTAAGAACATCATATGGTGAGGGTGTATGAGTTCAGGCCTCTAGTTAAGCCTCTACCAAAAAAAAAAAAAAAAAAAAAAAAAAAAAAAAAAAAAAAAAGGCTAAAAATATAGATAGTACATAAAAAAAATGATAGGCATAATCATAAACAAGTTGCATCTGACTAGGTTTGCAAATTGGTCAGAGCATCCAACCTAACCAAGGATCAAAAACAACTGTTATTCTGTGGAATACTGCTGCCACCATATATTCACTGTAAACCAACATCACACTATGTTTTCTAATACACAAATACATTGAATTTCTAAATGTTCAAGCACTATCAGATTCTGCATCAATTCCAACAATTTAAAAAAAAAAAAAAAGAACCCCACTGATTGTACGATTATGCAATCAAAACACGACTGAACTACCAGATTCTAAACAAGCATGACATTCAATCAAAAAAACTAATTGCATTTGCATCATCCAATACATAGAATAATGGGCAATAATATAAATAGTGTTTTCTCATCAAAGCTGTCAGCAACAATAATCAAAGTAGCAACTCAACAAATAATACCATGTCATTAGAAGAAACCAAAAAAAAAAAAAACCCAAATTCAATTTAGAATCAGACAATGCAAGGAATGCCCTGACCTTCCAACAACCTGTGCCAGGGTCTTGATGTAGCAATCAATGATCTCATCTCTCGTTGGATTACCCTCAGGCGGCTCCACGACGACCAACCAGTGTTCAAAATCGCATCCCTCCAGCAAAACCGTTTCTTTGGGAGAGCGGTTGCTCCAGTTCGGTGATGGGTCTTTCAAAGACGATGTCGCAGGGTGCATCGAGAAACAACGAAGGCCAATCGCTTCGGGGCGTCGGCGAAGTTCCATAATGGCCTTGAGGGGACGGAGTCCAAGCATTGCAGAAGATCGAGAGAGACGAGAAAGAGGGAAAGAAGAAGCAGAGATGGAGAAGGAGCGGGAGATGAGTGGAGAGAGATTGATGGAGTATGCAAGTGCTGGTTTAGGGATGAGAGCAGCTCGTCCCAAAAACGCCATCGCCATTTCTTCTTTCTGCAAAACGAACAAAACCCTAGAAAGATTAAAAATCATTGTAAGAAGAGACAGAGAGAGAGAGAGTTGAGAAGATGGATAGAGAAGAAAACCCTAGAAAAACCTTATACAAAGAGAGTCTCTGCAACAAAAACCCAGAGAGAGGAGAGAAGAAGGAAGAGAGAGACGACACAGGATCGTGGGGTTTTAGAGGGGTTTAAAGTTTAAAGAGGATTTTACCCAAAAAATTCCTTAAGACTTGTTAACTGCCAAAAGCATCATCAATATCTTAAAAAGATCACAGTAGTCTCAAAGGCCCTGTTTGGTATTTTTTTTAATTTTTTCTCTCAGCAGGGATATCCCTGCTCCTTTGCCTTAAATAAACCCCAAAACCCTTTTCCCATTTCCCCTATTCGACATCTTCACTCTCCCTCCATCTTTCTCCCTTTCTCTCCGGCTCAATCGGTCAGCACCAGCAGCAGGGACCCTCCATCTTTCTCTCTTTCTCTCCCAATCGGTCGGCACCGGCAGTAGGGTTCTATAGTTCTTCCTCTTCTGAGCCATTTTGCTCTCAAACCCTACCTCTAATCCCAGATTTTGGAGGTAAGCTTGTAACTCTGCCCTTGCCCTTCTCGATCTGTTCACTGTTTGCATTTCTTCGATGGTTTTGAGAGGCTTTCTCTCTAGGAATCTGGAAATGGAGCTTGGATAGTTCGTTGTTTTTTTTTATTTATTTTTTGCAACTTCTGAGATCCATCTTCCTTCCATCAGTTCAATGAGTTGTTGAAGGCAAACCCTTTTTCATGTTTTGTTTGGTTTCGTTGAATTCAGTTTCTCCTCTTGCATCCATTCATACATGTATTTGATTTTTAGTTTCTCCACTGCTAAAACCCTATCTTTTTCGTTTGGGTGCAAGGAAGAGGGAAAAAGATTTCACTTTATGTGCGGCCCGTAATGATCAATCTCGGTTAGGTTATCAATTTCTATGAATTCTAACGGGGTAGAGAGTAGGAGTGAAGTGTGAACCTAGAAAGTTCAATGACAAGGAAAGAAATAAAATTCTGAAGATTGGATTGAGGGAGACATAGGCTTCATTGGATAAACAAACATGTGTGATTTGGGTGCTTGCAGGTTGAAAGGTTGCATTTTCTTTTTTCTTACTTCTTGGTTGTGTATTGCATTACTCTCTTTAATTGACTTGCAATTGAACCTTAAACTCAAAACTTCAATATCATGGTGTGATTGATGAATAGGTTGAGTGACATTTTGCCACCATAATTTAATTTTTTTCTCTTCACAAAGCAAAGATTTTTGGGTACAAAAGGGTTTCTCCCATATTTAAAAGTAGAGGCTAAGAGTCTATAATTACAATGCAAGTAGTTCTGTGTGAGGGTTTGGATTGATGATAGGTAGCCTTAATTTGGATGAAACAGGAATGATTTTGATTTTTGTACAGCAAAACTTTTATCTTCTTGGCCTATGATGCATAATCAGAAATCATTCAATTGCAGTCTCATTGCTTAGAGTTGGGTTGATTGCTGTAGATAACTTCTCAGCCCTGAACCAACATATATCCATTGTTTATCTAGTTGGAAATATCAATATGAGCCTGACCCAAAAGTTAAAAGGGGGGTCAACCTAGATCCTATTACCATGTAGGGTCTGAATGAGGTTCGATGAATTGGATTGGGTCAGGTTATTATTGATTGGCGAGTCACATTGCAAGTATAGGACAAACTCGGCCCATTTATTAATCCGGTTGGGAATGTAAACTCTATACTAACTTAGATGTGAAAATGGCCAACTTGAACCTTGAATTATCAAATCAGAGTTAGATTGGGTTGGTGGTTTGGGTTGATACCTGCCCTGCTCCCCCACGTCCTGCCTAGCCCAAATTGCACCCATACTCAAATATAATATTACATAAGATAAAAGCACATCAAATACATGGGCCTACCACAATGAGACTTGCATTATTATATCACCATGTACACAATGCAGCACAACAGTCATGAGATATACTAGTCTAACTTTAATTTTTAGCACACCCAACCAGACATAAATAGACTACAATGCAGATGAAGAGAACAAGGAGTTCTCTTCATATTCTTATTCCTTGACAGAAATGGAAAGAACAAGGAGTTCTTACTCCATCTTCTTATTTTTACTCCTTTCCTACTTGCCTTGGCTACCATCTCAAATCTTCATTTTACCTGAAAAGAAAAATCAGCGACAAATGTTAATACACATGAGATATCATATCATATCAATGCATGTCTTCAACTGTAGCTCACCTATTTAAGGATATGGGCTGTGAGTAGAGTGTGTGAGTTTGAATATATGTAGTAGTAGTAGTAATAATAGCAATACCAATGCGCAGTCATTCCCCCATGTGTGTGAGATCCAAACCTTCCATCAGGTGGGCCCTTGTGTCCCTGCTACACATCTGGTGGGCCTTGGTTTATTTGTTTATGAATACAATGGATGTCCTAGAAGTTAGCCTCCGAATTGAACCAAGTTTCCCTGTTAACCCTAGGATTAACCCAAAATTTTTGGACACAGGCCATATTTTGGACTAGATAAATAAGGGCTAAGTTCTTAATGATATATCGCCTCCAATTTTCAACTGCTTCCATCATTTAGGACTCAATAAAATCTGTGGTTGGGCCTCCTTAAATAATAGACTAGAATTAGATCCCAAAATATAATATTGATCTTGTCTTTATCTGCTAATCAAGGCCATGAATTTTAAACATCATTGAAAGTTCCCGCACTCCTCTTTAAATGTCCTAAAGGGTTACGGTAAAGGATAGATAGGTACTGCCTTCCCTAGTATTCCAATCATATCCTTAGCTGCCACAAGACCTCATGTTTCCATCACAGCACTCACCTGATTCAGCATAAGCCAATGCCATCCAAAGTGTTGATATTTACATTCACAAAATTTTGAAGTCTTCGACACTGTTGCTGCCGGGAGCTCCTGTCTGGCTGTCGGAGGAGTGAAGTTAGGCTAACTAATGTTGAAATGGCCCGAAACTTCATGTGTACCCCTCTTTTGGCTGCTTTGAAGGATCTTGTAGTTTTTGTTTGATTCTGACAAGATCTGGTGCTTGAAGTGGCGCCTTCCTATTTATGGCAGGATGTGGCTCCATGTAGCTTTTGGTGTTGAAGGGACATAGCGACATTTTTAGTGTCAATAGTCAAACGGAACCCCTTGCCTTTGGTCTGAATGGTACAAATGTGATGGATATGAAGGAAAGTAAAACATTAGTTTTTTTGCTGCATCACATTGATCACTTCAGTTTCCTGGTCGGTTACCCAGATGAGGCATTGTGGGAATTTTACAATAGCTCAACAAGTGATCATTATTCTCTAACTACTTGCAACGAATTTGTAAGTATGCAATGTACTATCTTTATACAAATTATTTTCTAGCTACTTGAAAACTAACATTCTACTTTGATACTTCCCAGGTTGGTTGGCTAACATCAAAATTTACGATTTATGGTTGGAATGACCCTTTCGTCTGGACCTTCAAAGAAAAGATGGACATACCCCATCAAGACAATGGGAACGACTGTGGGGTCTTCGCATGTGCTTTCGCCGAACACTGCATTCTCCGAAAACCACTCAAGTTCACACAAGCTGACATTCCATTTTATCGGAGCAAAATATTTCTGGAGATATTCAAAAGGACCTGGGTGCTAAATTCCTATAGATTGGATTTAAGTGCTTTAGATTAAGAAACTGACCTTGATCTTTTTGTGTAAGTGACCAGTTTTTTTGTATGGTCAGTTTGCATGTATATTCAGTGAATACAGTATGACATGCTTTTGGAGAATTAGATGTACATAATGTTTCTAGTCAGAGATGATGTATTGGTGTAGACAGTTGTTAATTTGATTTACCTATATTATTTTGTCAGAATATGCATGTAATTGGCAGGGAACTTGCTGTTGAATGTTAATTGATGGATGTGAATGTGAATGTGCATATCTACCTTTAATGGACGAATGTGTGAATGTCAAGGAACTTGTTGATTGATGTGAATGTGAATGTACATGTCTATCTTGGGTACAGGTTTTCTTTATGTCTTCATGGGCTGTAGAGATGCATTTCTCTTATGGATTAGACAGGGATATCCACACATGCATTGTCTTGTGAGCAGGGATATCCCCGCCAATGACAGTGTTTTGGAAGGGGATATCCCTGCATGTGTTAGCGCTGTAAGTGGGGATATCTCCTCCCACTAGAGTACTATCGGTTCTGTATCTCAGAGTGGTTTCAGTTGGGACGGGGACATCCCTGCCCAAATTAGTGTTGTGAACAGGGATATCCCCGCCCAATATAGTGCTGCGAATAGGGATATCCATGCCTACTGCAGTACTGTCTTTGAATGGTTTCAGTTGGGACGGGGATATCCCCGCCCAAATTAGTGCTGTGAACAGGGATATTCCTACTCACTGGAGTTCTGTGGGTTAGAGCAGTTTCAGTTGGGACGGGGATATCCCCGCCCAATTTAGTGATGTAAGCAGGGATATCCTCGCACTCTATAGTGTTGTTTATGGGGATATCCCCGCTCAACTGATACTTGTGGGTGAGATATTACTACTCCAAATAGAGTTTCATAAGCATAGACAATGTTATAACATACGTATTAGGTACTACATCAATGTATTATATCATAAACATCCATCAACACCGAATTTGACATTCTCCGAAACATCCATCAACAACAAAATATATGTTAAGTAGCATTAACAATTGTGTATACAAATTACAAGTTTTTCAAGAACATCAAAGCGTCACTCAAAACAAAAGACACATGCTAGGTTGTTTAGATTATGACACCTCTGAACATGTGGTCTCTTTTTACAGTTTGAGACATGTTACTTTCCTACATTAGAATATCAAAACGTCACACAAAAGAAGACACGTGCTAGGTAGTTTGGTTATCAAAACACTATTGCACTGGTGGATTGCGACATCGCTGTCGATTGTGCCCCCTCTCTTTACAGTTAGAGCATGTTACTTGCCTACGCTGCCTGTCCCTATCCACCGTGCGAATTCTTTTTTTTTTTTTGGTCGCCCAGGTTGCTTGGATGCATGTGGAGGCAAAACCATTTCAACTGGCATATGATCCCATTGTCTTATATCTCGAGTTGCATGCAAAACCTCATTGTACGTGAGTCGATAGGTCGCTGTCAGGAACCAATGCTCACAGAAGTCATACGGGCACTTGTTTCTCAACTGCATTGCGGCTATTGCATGCGAGCACGGGATACCCAATATCTGCCATTGGCGACATGTGTATGTTCTTTGATCAAGAAGTACTACATCAATGAATTCTGCAGATTGAACCTGAAATTCGACAAGTCCAGCAACACGGACATGGAGTCTGCGAGATTCCTCGAACCCTTGATTAAGAATCCTTTCTGCATAAGGAGTTAGCCGAGAATTAATAGTTTCTGAATGTAGATTGCGCCTTTGGTAGAACTCCATTAGTTTTGCACGTATTTCCTCAACCTGCTTTGTTACAGGTAACATTCTGGTGTCTTTAAGTAGGTTATTTGTGCATTCAGCGGCGTTACTGGTGAGCACATCATATCGACGCCCTTCTACAAATGCATTTGACCAATGCTCTTTTCCAATTGCCTTGATGTAGTTGTATCCTGAAACGTCAACATCCGGAATATCATTTAAAAATGCCTCGTACTCACAAGGTTTGTAGGCCTTTGCAGCACACCAGAATTTCCGAACAATAGCACCGTCTTTGAAGTTGCTTTTGACATTTTCGGCTATATGGCGACAACAAAAGCAGTGACTTGCGCTAGGAATGATGTTCATCAATGCAGGAATGAGACCTTTCATTCGGTCAGAGACAACGGTCAAATTCCTTGGCTCGCCCAAGGCCAAGCTTATATTTGCAAAAAACCACTCCCAACTCTCACGACGCTCGGCTTCTGCAAAGGCAAAGGCAATGGGGAACAATTTTTGATCCGCATCATACGTCACAGCCACTAATAATACACTAGGATATTTGCCATGTAAATGTGAACCATCAACTGCAATCACTGGCCTCAATGAAGTTTGAAAAGAACAAATGCACGGACCGAAAGAGCAAAAGAACCTCTTAAAAGTATCATCATCATTTATTTTAATATTTGTAATCGTACCTGGATTCATCCTCTGCAATTCATTACAATAAAGAGGAAGATTTCGGAATGACTCTTCATATGATCCACGGATGAATCGAAGGGCAATGTCTTTCGCTTTATGAGCCTTTCTATAAGTAATACGACAACCAAACTCCATTTAAAAATCATTAATAATCTCCTTCGGTGTCAAATCATTATTGGATCGGATTCTATCCATCATGTTCTCTGCAATTAGCTCTGAAGAAGCTTGCCGATGTGCCATTGCCATCATTGGTTTAGAGCAACAATGATTAGAGTTATATGTGCGGACTTGAAACTGTGGCCCAAATTCAATAATGGAAGCATGGATACGCCAAGGGCAACTTTGGCCACTGCAACGTGCTGTAACTTTGGTGCGATTGGTCTTCAAGTGCTTTAGACTGAAATTGTTGTAAATTCCAAACTTGGCTAACGTTCTTCTGAATGAGTCACGATCTGAAAACTTCCGCCCTAACCACATCTCCCGTGCAGAGTTTTGATACGTTTCAATTAAGTACTCTTCAAGAACCATGGTGTCCTCAATATTAACATCCACGACTTTGTACGAAGGCTCTAGATTTTTATTTTGGTTAGCTTGATTTTGTTTTTTGTTGGAAACGGTTGTTGTATTTCTACCCACTTGTGCATGTTCACATCCATCAAACGCTATCTCATCTTCAACAGTTGGATCATACATTATCTCATCAACGACATGATAAGCTCCTATACTTTGATCAATGACAACATGATTGGGTGCTCCCGAGAACTCAATATCATTATCTTCATGGAGGTTGACCGTTGGAAATTCTCGGACAGGAGTTGCATCTACTACCTCTTTCTCTTTGTGTTTCTCCCTCGACGCACAAGAATTGTCTTTTCTTGGACCATGCAAAGGCATACGTTGCAACCTTTCAATTCATAACAAAAGAAATTGTAAGAAATTGTATTAGAATCTCGACTTATATTAAAAAAATAAAAGAAACTCACTTACATAGGTTTTTCTTGTCCGTTGCCGGTTGCTGGATTTGCTCCTTTACTAACATATAAATACAAACCATTCGTATTATTTACCGATGTTCTGAACATTACCTTAATATCCTCATCCTCTTCTAGGGTAATCAATGAGAATGTAAATCCATCATGATAAAGGTACTGTAAAGCTGGCATGTCACTAAGTGCTTCCCACTTTGATACTTCGAGTGCAACGTCCCGCAAATAACTGTAACTTATGTCGTTGGGTAAATACCTCATCTTTTGCTTTCCACCTTTGTACGTCGGACGGTTAATATCAAAATGAAACTCCCCATCATAGTGGAAGATGACCAAAACTTCATTGTCTGACATCCTAACATTCAATAAAAAAATGCTTGAAATGAGTTTAACACCAATAACAAATATAAACAATGACATGAATTCCGATGACAAAAATGTTACATTATGGACTCCATCCATTATTATAAGAATATTAAATGAATTGTATTAAGATATCAACAAATAGACAAAGAGACATGACTATCTGACTTTTTATTGCTTTGGAAGCAAATCTTCTGCACTCCATGACGTGGTTGGTCAAAGTGGTATTGGCAATAGCCATTGAGAATTATATTTAACCAATATAACATACACATGTGAGCCCTTATCCATTTGTATATCTCATTTGAGGAATTATAACCAAATATCCATTCCCTATTGAACGAATGCTCATGTGTATGTAACTGATAAAATCACATAACTATTTTCAAAGCTTAACCATTTCTATGTTAGCCAATGCCCATGCTCATCCCCATATCCAACCATTTCTATAAAAGCAAAAGCTGATGATGCCCTACCATCTTCTATTGCATTCAAAGCCAATGCCCATTTATATTATTGAAATATGATCTTTTTATCCTAAGAAAGTTACCGTGGCTTACCCATAGAGTTATTAATTATCCATAAGGAGATGAAAGCTTTAATGAATACTTCCAAACATCTACTTTTTGGGAAAAAGAAAAACACATGTGGAGATTGTGATTCTAGGTTTAATCAAATGTAAAAAAGGTAATCTAGACTACCAACCTCTTTAATGGAGCCCAAACCTTTCTACTTAAAAGATTCAAGAATAGGATTCTCCCATAAAGTAAGGTAATGTGGAAGAGTGGTTGCAGAGAGATTCGTCCGAATATCAGAAAAGGCAAAGGGGAAAAGGGAGTTCGACAGTCTTTAAGTTATAATGAACGACGAACAGGGATATCCCCGCTCATTTACTGAGAATGAACGGGGATATCCCTGCTCAGCGCTGAAAGCAAAAAAAAATACCAAACAAGGCCTTTGAGACTACTGTGGTCTTTATATAATGTTGATGGTGCTTTTGGCTTTTGACAAGTCTTAAGGGATTTTTTGGGTAAAATCCTCAAAAGAATGGAGATGAAATGAAATCCCTGCCCCACTCTTTGAAGAAAATGTCGACTGTGTCCTGTAACTCCTGTTGGCCAAGTCCGGATCTTTTGGGATCAAGCTCATTAGGATCTTTTGGGATCAAGCTCATTAGATATCTCTGAGGCTCCATGGTAGGAGTCATCTATTAAAAATCTAAAAAGATTTTTTGTGGGAGAAGGTAGGAGGATTGGGCGAGTTGACTCTTGACCGTCTTGAATCATTTCTTTCTTTTTTTTTTTTAAGGAAAGAGTGGATAGAATGTAAGGAAGACTCGGTTAGTCACCTCATTTTGATAAGTCATCGGCGTTTTAAAAAAATTGGTTTGGTGAATTAAGCAATCCATGTTTACTTTCAAGTAGTTGTGCTATGAGGTTTAAAGTTAGTGTTTCACAAAAGATAAATGGGATGTAATTTTGAACTTGTATTTCATCTTTTGCATTCGATATTTGGACTTGAAATTTACATATTATGCAAGGATTTTTTTTTATATTTTTTTCCTTGTGATAGAGTTTTTCTTGAATTTTTAAATTTCTTAATTGAACTGATGATTATTATGCATGCATATAAATAAATATACATATGAATATAGAGAAATTTTAAAAAACTCTTCGTTTAAAAAATTCTCCTTTTTGCTCCCCAATTTTTTTTAGGTTGTGGAGCCCATCTTGAGCCAATCTAGTCTTTTCATACCCATTATATTCCCATAAATTGCCACAAGTCCAAACTTTCTACTCATCTAGCTTTTACTCACCACTGGATTGAAATTCTAAGAAAATAATTAAGGGGTTGGGATGATCCAATGGAGTTAAAATCTCACACATAGATAGGTTTTTTTCTAAATCTTTTCATCTAACAGAATTCCTTGGTTGTCATGCATCATAGTGGGTCCCATTCAGAAGAATAATTTTTTTTTTTGCAAAAGAAAAAAAAAACTCTCCAGGCATTTTCTAGCACTCCTTATAAATATATATTATAAGTATATGATCAATTCTTAAATATTCTTAAACTCTTCTTTTAAAAGAAAATTTTCCAAATTAGGCCTTAAATTTTTACCTTATTTCAATAAATAACACGAGTTTCAAAACTTTCCAAATTAGTCTCTAAGTCTTTCAATAAGTTCTCAATTAAGAACATCTAGTCATTTAATGGTATTTTTTTGGCAACTTTTTTTCTCAATTTTTTAAACCACCCAAATTACCTTTAATTTAAAGCCATAGCATGGTTCCGACAACCACTAAGTGCAGCTGATCACCGTCGGGATGCTGGTTGTCCTCGATCATGATGAGGATGCCAGTGAAGAAAAGAAGGAAAAATATAGAGGAGTTGAAGGAGAGTTTTATTTCAATGAAGGGTAATTTGGATCATTTGAAGAATTGGAAAAAATTTCATTGTAAAATAACTTTAAATGGACGAATGTACTTAATTGAAAACTTCCTGAAAAAACTTAGGGACGAATTTGAAAAGTTTTATTCTTTTTTTAGATGAGGCAAAAACTTAAGGCCCTGTTTGAAAATTTTCTCTTAAAAATGACTCTCTTAGAGTCACCGCTTTGACTCTATTCAAGTCAATTTTTTTGCATCGGACGACTAAGCCTGAGTCACAAGTTTTCCAACCTTGAATTAAACTTTAGTTTAATAGGTTATGAGCATGCTGTAACATTAATCATATACAAATGAGTAAATTTTTTATAATATTTTATTCATATGGCTTCTGTATGATTAACTTTACTTTAGTCTTAACTTTTATAGAAGTGAAATTTAGTGCCTAACCCATAGTGGACATACATTTTGAGTGGTTGGGAATTTTCTTTAGAGTGGCCTCATTGTGAAACCTGCAAATGTCTCACAAGTCCAACTCTGGAAGGATACATACTACTCTAAAATATGTAATTGTGTCATGAGCTCACTTTCCCAAGTGCCCAAGTGAGTTTGATTTTAGGTCTTTGATATCAAGACTTAAGAAGGACTTTTATATAAATTTAGAAAAGAATAATGGGAGTCTGCAAAGTCAAACCATTCATTGCTTCAAACTTTATAAATAATACTAGCAACAAAGGCCTAACCTAAGCGAGTCTTTAGATAAGAGAGATTTTAGGAGATGAATAAGTTGTGATGCCTATTGTGTTTGTGAGAGTGCTCACTTGGAGCCATGAAGTTTGAGAGAGCTAACGTGGTACCTTCCAAAGCAGGGCTTCCTATTACTTATATATACATACAGAGATGCTCCTATGAGAGATAAGGTGGGGGCTGTCACATTTAAGTTCTTGGCATTGGATATAAATTTGAGCCTCCCACTTTAATTCTCATAATAAGGTGAGAGATGCTCTCATAGGAGCGTCTCATATATAAATATATATATATATATATATATAAAGCTCTTTACATTAATATAATCTTTTGAAAACAGAATCCGTAATATAATTATCATTTATATTATAATGTGAAGCATTAATTCATGTTCATGTGTTCTCTTGACAACTACTTTTCCGTCTCATTTGTGTCACAAATGTAAAAATCAATCCCACATAACTGATCATAATTCCCATTTCTTACCTGGTTTTCTGAAAAAGCATGATAATTCCCTAGTTAGATTTTCATGAAAAAGATTTTAGAATTAATAACAATGGATGAGTGGTAACATTATATTATAAAAGCACTATTCGAGCCAAATTTATGTGTTAAATTTTCTTCATAACATTACCAACAAATCTTGACTATTAAAGCAAAGTAGAACTAAAAAAGCCATTTTTTCTAAGCAAACCATTACTTAGATAAGCTAAATACGCATAAAATCATAAAGAAGAGAGTCAATTATTATACCAATAAATTCCAAACATATCTTTTTCCTATACCACCCAATCTCGATCCCCATTTTGCAACTACAATTTAGAAAAAAAAAAAAAAAAATTTAATGCAGAACATTATAAATTGTTTTGAAAATGAACTTTAACATATTTATGGAAGAAGATCAACCTCACAACAGCATTAAGAACAAACATAATTAAATAGTTTTCATATTTAAAACAGTTCTTCCAAGAAGTTAATTTGGTGCTTTCTAAAATATATTCTATCAATTCATCAGGCCACATTTGTATTCATGCTCAAGCCCATTTATGTTTATTTAAAAGGAAAGTCAATGCCTAGGTCAAGGACCCAAATGCTCAAATTTGGGTCCTCCCATTAAAAGCTCAGTAATATACTTAGATCCAAGTACAAACTACCAATACCACTTGCGTATTGATGGATTTTCAATATATTGGCTCCACTGTGGACCCTCTAAATTTCCAATGATGCCCAAAATAGAATATATTTGATATGCCAACAGAAACCAAACATTGTTAACTTGCCAGTATAAATGTCAAATCAATTTTTCCCTAGGCTGCAGGCACTGGGGTAATTGATGTACTCAGTTGAAGATACAACTTGGATGGATGAGATCAAATATCACAATTCTGCAATTGCATTCAACTAGCCGGACCTTGCCAATCACATTGAGCCACCACCTCTTTACATTTGAATGTGGGTAATTGTGGATGAATGCAAATACTCTTCAACATCCGGGCCACAAAGAGGTTGCCGATCAAAATAAGATTCAATGGGTATTCTGTGGTGTTAGCTTAACATCCCTCAATCCATAGGAGGATCTCCTTGGATATAATCCAAATGACACAATGAAATAAATATAAAATACTCTGAAAATGGGGAGGAGCTTACCTGACTCCGTAGCCTTTTCTTGAAGGTAATAGAAGCCCCTTGAAATGACAGAGGCTTGAAACTCACGTGGGGTTTACAACTCCTTTGCCTTTACTATTCTTTCTTGCTTAGTGATGGAGGTCAAGAAACTATTAACCAAAGGAGTTACCCAAAGAGGTACTTTTATTGAAGATTCCTACCCATCAAGAAACCATTAACCCCCAACTATCACATAACCCTTTAATCTCAGCTCATTATTAGTTTGTTGACAAGTGAGCTCCAAAATAATTAGGTCTCATAAATGTGCATAAGTTTTGGGTATGATTAAAGATCCTTAATGGGCGGTTTTGTGGTCATGTGGGCCACACCCATTTAATCCAACATGTGGATGAATGCAAATACTCTTCAACATCCGGGCCACAAAGAGGTTGCCGATCAAAATAAGATTCAAACCCATAACACATATGTTGCATTACCATCCAAAAGATAACTCCAGCCACTTTCAGAACAAGCACCAATCAAATATGACCATGAAAAATTTTATGGCACAGAATCATAGTTGGAGAACCATATCATCTATCCAGCAAAAGACCTCCAGTTCAAACCAAGTTTAAAAGAGTTCAAGGCAACACCCTTCTCCTTGAACCCAGTCAGCTAATGCCAAATACATGCATAGAAATGTATTGGATAAGAAACACAAGTGTAGTTTTTCAAGCCTCAAGTAGACTACGAGCATGCTATTGTAGTGATCTCATACAAAAGCAACAGAAGAGAAGCACAAAAAGCAACAGAAAGTTCTATTTAAACCAAATGTTACATGTCGTATGACAAGTTCAGCCATATAAATTCTCATTTCTTTTCTACAAGAGCTGTCCCTTTCCATTTAGTGATTTTGGTCTGCTAATATCAGATTGCTACAATACATGTTTTGGTAATCACAAGTAAACAAATGCCTCTTTCAAATTTTTTGTGATACAGTTACGAGGAATACAGCACAGTATACCACCTTCATGGATGTATATAGAGAAGGTCAACAATACACAACAGCACAGAATACTACAATCACCTTGAAGATATGCACTCATGAGTCATGAAGAGGAACATGAAGAATCAAACAACGAAATCCTTCGCCTTTTGTTAGAAAGCATTGTCCTCGGTGAAAACTCTGGTGAAGCAACCCTATCCAAAACAGCCTTCAAAGACTGGTGGATGGAACTTGCAATAACTCGCTGTTCTATTTCATTGGCATTTCCTTCATGGGTGATTTCAAGAACATTCTTGATCCTGCCTCCCAAAGTTGAAATCTCTGCACTCACCGTTTTGAGGTGCAAGGCCTGAAGTGTTTGTTTTAAGTCGAACAGAAGCTCTGGTCGGTCTTCACAGCATAGAGATGCTTTGATGGAAAAAATCCCACCATCAGTTCCATCTCCTTCAGGCTCAACTATCAATTCGTCTACATCGGTTGGAACAACATGTCCTTTACTGACTTGTGTTGCATGCTTCTTTAGTTCCTTTACACGTTTGATCACTTCCGCAAGCAATGAAGCTTTATCCAACTGCATTAAAGTTTTATTACCTTTATTTCCTTTTTATCTTATCCCTCAAAGAAACATAATAATTCATATGGGTCTATAACAATCAACAAGTTCTCATGGAATAAGGTCTACTACAGAAGATTCAGAACAAAACAAATGTAAAAGACCTCAGCAATTGACACCATGTTTTCTCCAAGATTGAGCAGGATAGCTTCATGCCCTTTTTTGTTCAACCATGAAAGACTTAGGCCCTGTTTGTTTTCATGTAATTAGATTTTCCTAGGAACTCTCATAAACATATTCCTAAAAGTGGTTAGGATTTAAGAGACAAGAGTAGTGCTACATGAACAAACTTTTTGTCCAGAATTGTGGACAAACTCCTAGATATTCCTTGAATATCACTATGATATTCAAGAGATATGATATTCAAGGGATATTTAGGAGTTTATCCACAATTCTGGACAAAAAGTTTGTCCATATAGACTTTTTACCCTACTAAAGTCATTTTCCCATCTCCAACTCCATCTTTTATCTATCAGTTCACCCCTCCCTTTCTATTAGTCCTTTGTAGCAACTATTTTATCATGAAATTCCTAGAAATTCAATTCCATGCAAACAAACATGTCCTTAGAAATTGATGGATGATGATCATTGGAAAACACATCAAAAGAAATTTGAAGACTCAAAGCAAAGAGACGTCACTAGTGAATCAGCGATTCGGTAAGCATACAGAGAAAAAACATCAGCAGGGAAAAAATAACAATGCAAAACAAGTAAGTTATAGCAAAGAAAAATGTTAGATGGTGGGGTCCACATACTATTTTCTGCAAGACCAAATATGGATTTAAGAATAGTAGAAAGCTATAACAGTTAACTAAAGATATAACCAATTATTAGAAAAAGTCAACTAACCAAAAACAGAACAAGTTTTCTTTTGTTTATGAAACAAACCATAGGGTTCTTTTCAACTACAGCCAAATTGTAGCATTTTCATAAAAACAAGTTGAAGTGTTTGGAAAGAAACTTCATATTACATCATGCAGTTCCTTACATCATTATATAAACACTCACAGTTCTACTAGAATAGGTCCAAAACCATTCCGATTCAATAATAAGTGCTAAAGTCAACAATTGCCATCTCTCATTTTTAGTTGCATCATCAAATATCAATAGTCCATTCATATGACCTCATGTACAGTGAGAAGTGACAAACATCACATCTAGCAATCTCTTCCATTTCGCCCTGTTATAGGATAAAAAGACTATTTGTCATCACAATCTATTAAGATTCCGTAACAGATGATGAAACTCCTTTGCTTCTCTTGATTGACAAAATATAAATTGTTATCTTATTCAATTTATCTAATGGGAATTAGAGTTCAAAATCTTCAGTTAATCACTTTATTTTACAAGATCAGCTGGGTACGATTCCTAAATGACCATTAAAATAATCCAGCTTACTGAAGGATGAATGAATCAAAGGCACTTTTGCCACTGCCAGAGCCCTTTTGTTTTATCGCTCTCTAATCTCTATTCCTTTCCACTCTTTTATTGTAGATACTCAATTTCATCGGAATAAATGGTTTTCAAAAAAACGTAGATGCATGTTTGAGAACTGCAAGTGAAACCAATAGATGGAAAACACTTACAGAGTTTTATTTAATGAGAAAAGCTTGTCCTGGTGCACCTAAGACACTTATTTGTGTAATGTATTTTCGTGGAAAAGGAACGGGAAAAGTGCTTTGATTTTCCACCGACTTCATCTTTCATTAGTCGCTACACAAAAAATTTTCTCAAGGAAAAAGCAACATTTTTAGCTTGTTATATATTCTGCAGACCCACGACTCCCACGTAAAATGCCATATAAACGTGCGTTTCTAATAGTCAGTTGAATTTTAGAAGAAGATTGGAGATGTAGACACAACCTTGGTGATTTGATTTAATAAGGCCATGGCTGTGTATTCATTTACCAATTCTCTTTAATATAAGGTGAGATTATGTGATAGCATTTATATATCTTCACCTTTGTTTTCTTCCATTTAGTTAAAAGCCTCCCCAACTGGTGAGCTAATAAAAAGAAAGAAAAAAGTGAGCATAGGAAACGTGGTGCGCTCCGTTGAAAAATCGACCTGCGCATATGCCATATAAACGTGCGTTTCTAATAGTCAGTTAAAATGAATTTTAGAAGAAGATTGGAGATGTAGACACAACCTTTGGCTTTCATAGGATTTGATTTAATAAGGCCATGGCTGTGTATTCATTTACCCAATTCAGAAACACAAATCTTACAGACCCAGTTGAGGAAAACCAACAAATCTAGAGAGAGAAGATTACGCGAACAAACTAATGGTAGTGGAGTGGAAGGGTTTTGGAGAGGTTTGAAAAGCAGAAGGCTAAGAAGATATATTTATAAGGATGTGAAAGACGACGATGCAGTTTCGTCGTTTGCGACGACATGTTAGAGTTGGGCATGTTGTTGTGGGCCTCTCTTTTAGGTTAGCTAAGGTAGCTAGGCCCTTAATCCAACTGTGGTTAATGATTCCATAGATTGGCATTGTGGTGGTTTGGGTGTGAATTTATAAGGAATTAAGGATAGATGTATTTGGCGAAATTTTTAGCAGACCAATTACTAGTTGAATCAGGTGATATTATTTATACTCAGGTTGAGCATCTTATACCTATACATATGTTAAAACGCCAAAGCTACAATTAGGGATTGATTCCTGGATGTTTTCATGGAGAGGGATGCCTCACTATGAAGGGGTTAAATGATGCACATGCCAAACTGTTATAAGCTAAGTGATTATGTTTGTTTGCACCTGTTGAAATGCTATGTAACTGAGAATTGAGACCATTTTCATATATTGAGAATTTATACATTTAAGAAGGTATGAAATAGTCAGATAGCTCTTGGTTTGAATAGGCCTCAATATACATGTTGCAGTTTTAAATGTTGTCACCTGACTTTTATTTTAATTCTTTCCAATTTTTATGGGCCTTAGATTTTCAATCTAAACATTCAAATTCTTTATTAACTCATTAAAATTCAAAAAGATTAACTTCATGTCCTTCTATTTACAGATTTTGAGATACATAAAGATTTTACGTATCAAATTTGGACCATTTAATGTTTACTATGAAAATAGTGCTTCCAAGCAAATATGTTATTGTATTTCACATATGTAAATGCCATTTTCCAGGGCATGTACATAAAACAAAAACCCACAAACCAAAGATCACATCAGTAAAAGTCAAACACCTCTAAGCTATCATGAACTGGAACCCTGGCTTATGAATTTTTAATTTATGCTCTCTGCCGACATTCACCACCCTAGAAGGCTAGAACTAAGTGACCTAAAGGACCTTGAGAAGGGTAACAAGGCAACTGTTTATTATTATCATAATTTGGTAAAAAAAGGCAATGGCTTACGTTTCCATTAAAATGCCCTCACAAGTTAAAGCTGAATTGTCACTTCCACTTTATGTTGTACCAAGTACCAACATAGCTCGCTGCATGCCTGACAAACCCAAGAGGTTTGATATCTAGATACTTTACTTATTCTAATGTTTGGAAAACTTACTAAATAGAGTAGATCGAAGTAAAAATTATTTTAAGAGAAAATTACTGAAAGAAAGTGATTTTAGGCGGCAACTAACTGAAAAATATGACACTAATCAATATTATACGGAAGTGGTTTTCTGTAACGACTTCCGTTTCTTTTATTAAAGATTTGAATGTGTGTTGACGTCGTCGCTTAATATTCCATACAAATAGCCTGAAATTTCATTTCTCTCATTTTCCCCTTCTTCCTCCCATCGTTTTCTCCCTTTCTCTAGTGGTTTTCTTTCCTCCTTCTTCAAAAGTCCTTACCTTGATGAATTAGCCATAAAAAAATAATCATACAACAAAGATAATGAAATGAATAAACTATATATCAAAATGAACTTTTCTCGAAAAGTAAACATGAAACTCAACCTCTATGGTTGATAACGCATGAAAGAAGGTCAAACTGTGCTATGCCTACTTCGTTAATGGAGATTAACAACCTCCACAAGGAATATTCAATGTTGGGGGAGAATTCTGTTCTGGTTCATTTTGGTACAGAAAACCAGCAATTACAAATGATAGAGGTTGGAGAAGATGCAGATTTGGCGAATTAGGGACGACGTCGTTGCTAACTCTCTATATTAAGCAATGACGTCTTCGTTAACTCTCTATATTAAGCGACGCACGTTTAGATCTTTAATAAAAAAACAGAAATGGTCACAGGGAACCACTTCCGTACAATATTGACTAGTGGCATGTTTTTCGATTAGTTGCCATCTAGGGTCCTTTTTTTAGTAGTTTTCTATTATTTTAAAGAAAGAATAAAATATAAATGAATTATGATATGTATTTTATTTTTAGTTGTTTGGTATAGAATTTTCTTGACCTTTTATATAGAAAGGGGAAGTTTTTTTGTCTTTTAGTAGAGAATGAAGGTTTTTTTTTTTATTTAAAAAAATAATAAATTTTTTAAATTAAAGTACTTTTGATATGATTTTTTATTTAGAAATAAGAGTTTTATTTTACCTAATTCTATTAATAGAGTTGCCAAACAATAAGAGAGTTAAAGTAGTTGTCTACATCAATTAATTTACATGCATTTGGATGGTTGGTATTGTTTAAAGTGAAAAAACTTTATTTAAAAAGGATAGGGTAAAAGACACTTTATTGTAGGTAGGAATAACTCTAGAGAGAGAAGAAGAGAAATGGAGTCCACGTCGGAGGACATGTTTACTCCTTTTATCTCCTTGTGTCATCAAATACATTAGAAAGTGAATTTCTTTGATTGAGGCTAATTCCACTCCTCTTTCACTTCGTTCAAGTGCAAAACCAAGAGGCACATAGTTGGATGGAAGCCATGGTATGACTTCTACTTCTTAACAAGATTCCGTGAAATTATCATTTGGCACCTTTTAGAGGAATCCTCTTGTCCTAATTGGAATTGACTTGATTTTCAATGATATTAGTCCCCAACCGCCACATCCAAACAAGCTCAAAAGGCTTTTCTATTTGTGTGTGTTTAATAAACAAGCTCTCTAAGTCATCCAATGCCATTCAAACATGCACATGTGGGTCTGATTCCCATTTGACTCAACTCCAAGGTTGTTTTCCTTAATTTATACACAGACTTTGCCTATATATATTGCACAAGTGTGTGCAACTTGTGCCTAGAACCAGCCCAAGCCAAACCGTATGAACCAACTTGATCAAAAGTGAACTTCATGGATGCTTGAATAGGTTTAGGTGAGGCTAAAAACTGAGTTTTGAAACCCCCCCCATGGAATTCCACTTGGTCTTAACTTCGAATTTCGACTACCCAATTTAGACCTAAGTATCGGATTAGTGCAGATTTATGCATGGATAGATAGTCCATCAAATTATAATATGTTAAAGCTGAGCGTTTTTAATCCAATTTTGACTGAATTCCTTCAATTTTGACTTTTTTACGGAGCCTTAGTATAGGCAAAAGTCTATAACTTGTGAGGTTTGAACTATGACCTATTGCCTTTTAAAATACCTAACCAAAATTACCAAACCACGTAACACTTTTACATAAAAACTTACTAAAACAATGTTAAAAGTAGTTAATTAGATGGTGCGGGGACCCTATAAGTTTTATGTTGACTCCTATTAATATTGTTATCATTTTTTTCTTTTATTATTTCATGCTTATGTGTCATTGTATTTGTCATTTACTAATTTAGTTTTAATATATGATAAATTATTAATTGTGTTTAATTTGCAGTTATCATTTACTTATAGTTTAATTATATAATTTTATAATCTTTGAATATATGGAATTTACTTAAAATTAATCTTTATTTATATCTTTTTATTTATTTTGTACAAACATTATTGGTAGGCATGCCCGTGCTAAGCACGGGTTATTATGCTAGTTTCGTATTATACTATATTATGCTTAAGGGCTTAGAGGTGATTTTGACCACAACTTATAACTTTGACCGGGAGTTAACTCCCCACTTCTAATATGTAACCACTCTCTACTTTTAATATGTAACTACTCTCCACTTCCAGCATCTTACCACTCGTTTCTTCCATTTCATATAATCACCTCTTCTTCCCACTTTTTAAAGAACTTCATTTCTATTCCTATCATAATCACCAAATCATTGTCATGAGTATTTGAGAATTGATTTTGTGTAATTTGAATTTTTCTTAATAAATCAATAACTATACTTTTAAGTTATTGGTGAATGTTCTCGTGCTAAGCACGGGTTGCTGTGCTAATCATTAATTATCCTAGATAATTCATAAGTATATTATACAATTTAAACAAGTATATAATTACCACTCAACCAAAAAAGACTTTATAATAATAGAAAATCAAGCCAACTCAAAGTTCTAGATTTGCAATCCTACCCGAGTCAACCCGGGTGACCCTGAATTGCACTCAAATAGAGAATTTATAGGTCAGGTCGGATTTCTAAGTACCCCCCTTGGCACATGTGGGTCTATTAGAGCCTTCTTTGTCTCATCTCTCATCAAACTTCACAATACTTTTTGTTTTTTTTTAAGTTGAAACTTGAAGATGCCTTCTAGTGTGAGGGCAGAGACAGAATATGATTTGGGATTGAGAGCCGTCCATCCCCTCATAGGTTCTTGGACCCAACATTTTTCACCCACTTCCCATTGACATTAGCTTCGAGGAATTTAATAAAAAAAAGTTGGAAAGTAGTGAGGGGACTCAGTAAGCAGACAATGACCATTTAACCATCATTTAGGGGCCTTGGTGCTTGCCTGCCTTGTCATCTTCTTCTACCTTGGGAGATGACTCCATTGCCCACCAAGCACAAACCATTAAGAAAGAGGATTTATGTCATTTTCTATTACAGTTCGTCTAGATTCAGCTGATCAGGACAATAGTCAGGTGTTTTTAAATGAACCCCCAACCACGAAAGTCTTTTTGTATCGGATTCATATGTCACCTCCCTACCTTGTCAAACCCCCATCCCAATCTCAAGTCATAGACAAGAGACAAAACAAATGTGTGGTTGAAAAATCATCAGACTAGTTTATCAAAAAAATAACTATACATTTGAGTATAGTGATCCACCCACCTTAGATGAGCACCCACAAAGGTGTATAACCACCCTTACATCTTGATCTAATTACAGTGATTATCTGATCTCCACACTCACCAATAGCCAATATATGCATGCATACCCTCTCACATCCATGTAGAGAGCTTTTAGTGCAACATCAATGTAGAGACTTTTTAGTGCAATGGGACGAAAGCAGATTTTACAGTGCAATTTCATCTTACCTTCCATTTACTTGGGTATTAACATGAATACTTGGGGTTCTGATTTCCTGTCTTGGTTTCAAGAGAGTCAAGAAGTGAAAGGTTGCTCTCTTATCATGAATGTAGGTAATATTATCGAGCCAAGTAAAATTCTCATTTCTCTCTTGTACAGCATGATTGTTTTATTACAAGTTTTGCACTTCAGCAAGCTGGCGGCGCACAATAAGAGATAGTATAAGGCATGGAAAGCAACATGTACCAGAAGCCTTATTTTAGGGAAGGGGGTCGAATATGAGTTAGCCAGCTGGGTGGCCTAAAACGGCACTTCAGGGTTGGGGACACATCAGAGCACCGTCCATTGACCAAGTCCTCCCAATATTTATACCAAAAAATGTCCAAACAATATGATGAAAATGACTGCTCTGAGTATGATTTGTGCTTTTTGACCACTAATCAATGAAGATGGTCCACTACCTGCTTTTACTATTGCAGTTGAACATCTCTAGTGCCAATTAACTCAGCAGTGAGGCACCTCCCACCAAAATAGAGACATCAATCAGGGCTGGTGGTGCGAAACCTGAATAGCATGTGTCATGCGTGTATGGGTGCGTAAGCATATACCAAAGCAAAAAGGTTAAAAAAACACACTAGTTTCCATGAATGTTTGCAAATAAGCAGAGGATGGTCCCACTCCCTAGCGGAGTTGTTAAGGGAGTTATAAGTCCTTCAAAATGGGGTAGAGAGACCCAGTGATTGTTTTTTTGTTTGTGCTTATTTTCCACATGTGAATGTCATGCATAAATAAAATGTGAAAAATACTATGTAAATGAGGTCATTTTTATAAGGAAATCTACTCGTGTGAAACCATTATACACCCTTGGCTAGAAGATGCATCAGCCCGGGTTCTGACCTATACAGGTCGTGATATGCGAAGCTATTACATATGTGATATAAACCGTTCAACATTTACTAATGTGAAAAAGTGCTTCCAAACAAACATGGTATTGCCCCTATGTAAGTGTGAATTTTACCTACGCAACATTCACATGCATCCTTTTATTGTAATGTAAGCTAGATAGGATAAAATTGAGATTAACAGTAACAACAACAACAAAGAAATGACACTCTTACCAAAAGGAGAAAAAAAAAAAGAAAAAAAAAAAAAAAAAAAAGAGAAGAGAAATGGCCCTTAGAGAGGACAATGGGTATCTCTTGATAAATGCATACTGAGTACTAATTATCCATCGAATTATGGAGTAAGAGAAACATGGGTTTGGCAATTTCTTGGCACACTATCACTGTCGTATCTAGTCATGAAAGGTTCATCAATAGAAATAAAAATTTGCCGCCGATTTCTTCCTAAACAGAAAATTTTCTACATGGAGGTATTCAAAGGGGAGGGGCACATGCACTTTTAGTACAAAGTAAAAAAAGAAATCAGTAAGTGTGCAAAATATCAAACTCATTAGATCAGCCTCACCCATTCATCTATAGAACTCAAGTATAATGGTTTTTTAAGGCATTATTATTATTATTATTTTTTTGGATTTCAATCTAAATGGTGGTTGACAGTTGTATGGGTGTTAAATTAGAACTTGTGCTGATTCAGGGGAGGTAACATGCAGGAGGGGGATAACTTAGATCACCGTTGGGCCTTCTAGAACCTTCCTTTCACCCATAGCACTCTAAGTCCATCACACCAGATCATTTGGCCACCCACTTATGTACATATTTATTTATGACTCTTTTCAATGAATAGCAAGAGTATTACTATCTCAAGAGGCTCAAGTGATGAGGTCTCTCATGAAAGGACATTGTGCAAAGGCCCCTTTCTTGAAGCACGTGGGACGCTTATAATCAAGAGTTTTTTTTTTTTTTTTTTTTATATGCCCCTAAGGTTTTTAGGATTTGTAAATAAGCCCCTAAGATTTTTGTATTTATAAATAGGCTCATACTTTTTTTATTTTAATACCTTTCATGTCCTCAAAATCAATGTTCCTAATAAGAATAGACAACCACCATGAGGTTTGTATTAGATTTTTACTTAAATGACAAATTTTTCCCTTATCCATAAAACAAAAGGGAGTATATTATTATTTATAAAATGATATTATTTTATCTCAAGTTCCAAAAGCTTAATCATGTATTTTGAAACTTTCATCATCCCAACGGTGGGTTATGTATGGATTGGTGGATAAATAATAACGAATATAAGTATAGGTGTTGATTGTCATTATGATCGATTTGGATTTAATGAAATGAGCCATTTATTGATAAAATTTGATTTATGCAGGGTTATTTTCTCCTACTAAATGCAATTGTTAATGTTACGTGCTTTATAGAAGAAAATAAGTCCAAGCTTTTGAAATTATGTATATGAGGATAAAAGAGATGGACAAACGTGTCATTTCTCTCTAAAAATCTATGGCGGTTGGAAGGCTATTGATTTTGAGGACATGGAAGGTATTAAAATGAAAATGCAGGAGCCTATTTACAAATACTAAAACCTCAGAGGCCTATTTACAAATTCTAAAAACCTTAGCAGGGCATATGAAAAAAATCTATAATCAATCAAACTTCCTCACACTCACAAACGGCCCACTCACCACTACAAACATGAGTTGGTAGAGTTGAATTGAAATCCTAAAAAAATTGATGCTTTTTAAAACTATTAAATTAAAAGGTCATAAATGAAGAGGTTAAGATGATCTAATGGAGTTGAAAATTTTTACATATGTAGATTCCATCCAAATCATCGATTTCAAAGGCTCTATATATAGATATTTATGATAAATATTACATACAAAAGGTAAATCCTTATATGAGCACCATTTGTCAACAGCATCCCTTTGTTTTTTTAGCAAAAATCGGATCCTAATGATTGATCCAAAGTCCAAACCCCTCACCCAACTGTTTCTCCTGATTAGAGTAAAATCAAATAAAATAATATCTTCTAAATCTATTAAACTTAACCGCCATAGATGATAGGGTAATCTAATGGGATTAGAATTTTACGTACTCCAAGGTCTCATTTACGTACTCTAAGGTCTCATTTAGATCTTTCGATCTTCCACCTCTGCACTTACTTTCACGACCCTAGATGAGTCCCACAAGGGGTGTAGTGAGTGTAACCCTATAAAAAATGCATGTTATAAACTCGTAACATTAACGCTTGCTTGGATTTTTGAATTGGGACTTGGGCTCAGGCCTGGCAATTAATGCTTCATCTGGACTGGGGCTTGTCCACACCTGCAATTTGGACTGGACTTGGGATAGGTCAATCCCAGCCTAGTTGAGGAGCCATGCTGGACCTACTGAATCGGTCTCCAACACTCGGATAGGGTGCACTGACCACATTTGTTTAGCTTGAGGATCCAATAATGTTCATGCAATCCCTGATAAAGATATGCAGCCACAATTTTTCAGTGATCATTTTTGGCATGTGCAATGTGAATCCATCCAAAACCCATCAAAGTTGTAATCAACATAAATCCATTGGAGCCAAAAAAAAAAAAAAAAAGAGGGATCAATGACTTTCTAATAGCATACAGTTAGCCCCAACTTTTCCACATGAAAATCCAAATTACATTAGACAAGTTTACAACAGAAAAATGAACCCTTCTGAGTTTATGGACCATAACTTCAGGAAGTATTCTAAATCCAGAATAGTTGGTTTTCAGGGATAAAAGAGATATGTAACACAGATGATCAGATCAGCTTCAATCTCCACTAGCACAACCCCTGCAACCACAATGAACGCACTCTATAACCTTCTCTTCTCTCAGGTGTTTGGGGACTCTGCAGACGCAGGTAGTGGCAAAGTTGTGATCACGGGGCTGCATGCACCTGAGGCAGCAGAGTCGTTCATACCCAGGCTGCAAATTAATCATACACAAGATTAAGAATGAGATTTGAATATAAAGTTGTCTGACGACATACAAAAACAACCACATGCCAATGTAGTACGTTTGCACAATCTGACCAGTCTATCCGATGGGTCCCACTGTATTAGATGTTGATGCCAAAACTAAGACTACACTACACATTGAAATAGCACACAGTTAAATAGGCACTGAATCCAGGGTAGAGTCGGGTATGAATAATAAGCATTACAAGGGTTTAAGGGGGAAATTTGTCCACTTTTCTTGCTAAATTTTTTTTCCTTGTTTGGTACAAGCAGTGATGATGATATTACAAAAAAGAAAGAAAAAAAACAAACTAAGACAGCACCTACAAGAAAACGAACCAAGAGATACGAAAGACAATTATAAGCAGTGGACTACTCAGCCAACTGTGGGGAAGAGAATTTGTTTCCCTTTCTTTTTCCCTTTTTTGATAAGTAATAAAACTTTAAATTATGATAAGAAAGCAATCTTGAAAAAGGTAGCATCCGCTGTGTAAGTTTATTAAGAGAATAACCAACTACCTAAGCAAGGGTACTAGAACAAGACCACAATTGTAACATATTCCATGCAAAAGGGCTCACTAGCTAAGATACGTGTACCCTAACCTTTGCCAAAACAACAGCTTCTTCAAATAAGACCACCATCAAAGCTAAAATGAAGACAGGTAATTTAGTTTGAGAAAGCTAATCAGAGTAGCCTCATAAATCCATTAAGTTAAATTGCAGTGAGAAGAAACCATATCCCAAATTGTTAATGATTTGCAGTATGCAGCAGAATGGATGATTTTCATGTTCACCAGTAAGTTGTAACTACTGGTAGATGTTGTTATCTTACATTGTTAGCATTATAAACCTCAAAAAATGTGACTAGCTGCTCCAGAAATTTAGTGAAATTAATCTAAAATTAGCAATGTATATCTAGAAATGACATTTAATTTAAACGGGCACTTTTATTAGGTCTGAGAATTTGTTGATAAGGTTTCCATCCCGATTCCATGATTATAGAATTCTACACTAGACTGATTGGTTGGGAGAGGTGGGAGGAAAATTGCAACCGACATTGAAATCATAACTAGCTCTACAAAAATTATGCTCTACCTAAAAAGAACCAACTGGCTTGTAAAAATCCAACAGAATAGCGAGTGTCAATACTGGATACTCATATGAGATGACATGTAATATGTTGTATGGAGAGTAGGGCAGATGGAGGGAAACTACATCTGCTAGTGTACTGTTGTATTAGAGAATGACATCTCTGGGTTACTGTTTTTTCTGATTATTCCACACCAAATCAAATGCTGGCAACTGGGTCCAATAATGCCCAGGCTCAGGAAAGCAGATAAATGTTGAACCTAATGAGATTTCTGGTTTTCACCTGCCCCAAATGAACAGTTACCATACATTTGAACAAAAATATCCAAATGGCTTGCAATTTAAGGAATATTAAAAAAACACCCTCATGTAACAGCAAATAAGCAAAGGCTATGACCAAAAAGAATAAAGCTATTAGTAGATGACAAGCAATAGTAGTAATCTAGGATATCCATATAGCTTTAGGCAGGACTCCATAATATGGGGGAAGTATAAGCAAGGAACAAAAAAAAAAAAAAAAGGAAGAGAACCGAGCACTAAAACCATATGTAACAGATGTCTGAACCTTTTTCCATTTCGCAATTAGGTTCCGGTCCGCATAGCCTTGATCCAAGCAGAACTCATATAGCTCTTTTGATATCTCCTTTCTTCGGTGGTAGAGATCATAAATGTAGCGGCTCTTCTGATGCGCAATTCGAAAGATGGGCCACAATGCTTCACATTTTCTCTTACCATCATGTGTATCATTTTCAGCTGTTTGTGAATACAAATTGTGTCAGAACCAAAGTTGACACTGACAAGCACAGAATCAAGAAACCAATGTTTATTTAAGTGTAACTCAAATACCAAGACCAAGTCAAACACCAAGACTTGGCTAGTCACAAAATTGAGTCAACCAGGAAACCTAGAAGGTTGACGAGGTATGGTCTGGGTAGTGTCAACACGGGTGGGTTCCGGTTCAGCCCATCTGGTTGCTAACTGTTATTATAAATTAAAGCTTCAATTACTGCACAGTTTGCTGAGGCACTTATTTGTACTACCGGGTCCCATGGATGGGGAATGCCCTAAAAATCATCCAATTGGAAGATCATAAATGAAATCCTTCAATTTTAACGTCTATCTTTGTCCCTTTCAGATTTGCTTTGGTAAATACCCACACAACACATGATTCAAAATAATAATAATAATAATAACGCAATACACACCTTCCACAAGTCCCTCACCATCAGCAGTACAGCCAGGGATGGATTCATAGTTGTTTCTGTGGATAGATATCTCTCTATTCATGTAACTAATCAAAGGATCAGGATACAAAATTTTGGGCTATTTTAGGTTGCCCCCATCCAAGGTGGATCCCACTTATTAGACATGTGGATCAAAACTATGGCTAATGTAGAGATAGGTAGTTCAACAAGTTGTACAGTTGCACAGAATCTACCCTGTAAACCCTCTATTCTTAAAATGGTAATGCATATGTTAAAAAATAGACCGACCTTCTCTCATCTTCGCCTCCAACTCACGGAGAGTAGGCTCAATCAGCTCCCATCCATTTGGATATTTGATGCGATTTGTCTTTATCTTTGGCATTCTCTTAAGTGCAGTACGATTTCAGCTGTTGAGAGAAACAAATGAATATGAGGTCAGATACCAACATAAAAGCAGTAACAACGAATGGAAATAGTAAGGAAAAAAATAATTCTCACATGGATTAAATCCAATCCAAATAAAAGAGTCATAGCTAGACTTATCCAACCATGACCACTGCAAAAAATGTATTACAAAAAGGAATTGTATTCAATCCAAGGTCCGTTTAAAAGTAGTTTCTCAAGTTTTAGCCCAATTTACGAAATTCAGCAATTAATGACAAAATCCAGTAATTAGTCTTGTTAAACAATTCTTATTCTGCTCTTGATCAACACAATTCATGCAACGGGAGCAAGAAATGATTCGACGAAAAATTGTACTTCTACACACTAGCACAGATACCCATCAACCAGAATGCATGGTAAACAAAAAAACAATAAATGGAATAACAGATGCCTCATGTCAGAATTCCAACAAATGGTTTCGCTATTCAGCTCCAAACTTCATGTGAGTGGTTGATTGGAATATATATAATATAATTTGCATCTGATAGCTGGTAGCCGGTGCTTGTCAAGCAGTCCAGTGGAGGAAGTCATTGTCATGTTGTCAGTCCTCACATCTTAACTGATTCACATCCCCAGTTCAGTTTACATGCCAAATGCAACAAAACTCTAACACTTTTATTTTTAATTTTATTTTACCAATCAGATGATTGTCATCCCACCTGTATGATTGCAGCTGTAGCAAGGTTGGTGACTAATGGCTGTTGTTTGCACATGCACTCCCTTGTCATTCTATAAATGATAAATATGAAAAAGGATTCAAATGTAATATTTGAATGCAACATGCATATGTTCAAAAGCACGGCTGAAATATAGATACAGTTCTTTGATGTTTCAACCAAGTTGCATTAGATGGCAGCAGAAACAGCACAATCAGATGCAGGAAAGGGATTTCCAACACACAGGTTATTGTTGAATTCACTACCACAAAGGAGAACCTCTAACTATTGTCGTAAGCAGAAAGAGAGAGGAAACGTGAGGAAGTAGATCAGTTGCTGAAATTGTACATCCGCAGAGGATAGCAAGTTAAAATGTTTGATTGCATAAATCTAGGGTCTTATTATTGGAGGTATAAATTAAAAACTCTAACAATTCAAATGTAATATTTGAATGGAAGATGCATATGTTCAAAAGCCTGGCTGAAATATAAATACAGTGCTCTGATGTTTCAACCAAGTCACATTCGATAGCAGCAGAAACAGCACAATCATGCGTCAGAAAGGATTTCCAACACACAGGGTTTTGTTGAATTCACTATCACAAAGGAGAACCTCTAACTGTAGTTCTAAGCAGAAAGAGAGGGAAAGCAAGGATGTAGATCAGTTGCTGAAATTGTACATCCACAGAGGATAACGAGTTAGAAGGCTTGACTGCATAAATCTAGGGTTTTATCATTGGAGGTATGAAAAACTCTTAAAGTGAGAAAAATGAGAAGATAGAGAAGAAGAGAAGGAATTGGAAAGAAAGAGGGATACAGTTGTGATTGCTAGGGTTGGGCAACCACAACCGCACACGCACACGTGTATATTCATATTAAAAAAATCTATGCAGTTTCTTAAATAACAGATAAGTCCCTGAAGTTCACTTATTTATAAATACGTCCCACTTTGTTTCATCACACTGTAAGCACTTTCAGGTCTCACACTTGATCCAAGGTATCATACCACAGGAAGAAGCAGCCTAATGCCCAGATTTTCATAGAAAAGCACAGGTTTTTTTTCCCTTTCTCATGTACAAAGCAGTCGGATGATTTGTTATTACCAAAAAAATCTCAAAACTGAGATTGTATGCAACTCAGCAATGGTTAAATAAACACTTGATATAATTTGGGCATTAATGGCCAATCTAAAGCTAAAGCAGTGAACCAAGGAAAAGACAAAGAAGTTTCAACCAAAAGGAAATTAAGAGTTCTACATTCAGACAACATAAAGTTATTACTCAAATAATTAATATAATCTGGGCATTAATGGCCAAAAGCTAAAACACTGAACCAAGGAAAAAAACAAAGAAGTTTCACCCAAAAGGAAATAAAGAATTCAACATTGAGACATCATAAAGTTATAACCTAGTGTAGTAGCATCATTTTCTTGATTGCATGAATGGCAGGGCATCTACTACATCTTATTGTCATGCTCTAGATTTTAAAACAATAAAAAAATAATATGATGAACATAATTCATGTGATGGAGAGAGAGAGAGAGAGAGAGAGAGAGAGAGAGAGAGAGATTAGAATGTATAAAATTCAATAGATCATTTAAAGTTCAAAAGAATATGAAGCATGGTATAATGCCAAAAATCAGTTAATATTTTATGAATTTGGTGGTCTCTAGATGGAAATGATTTTATTCTTTTTTGAATGGTAACATGAGTTGAACTCACAAACAATTGTTGGCACCTTCCACTGTGGTATGTGCTCTTTTCAAGACGAAAAAGAATTTAATAGCTAAATGATACAACCTGCTCAAACTTACTCTCTACAAGAAACTGACCTGTTTTCATACCCACACTCCATAAGTAGGTTGAATCTATATGATAATTGCATCATAAGCAGAAGTCAGCAAGACTAACTGCACATGAATTTTTCTCTTTGGTCCTCCTAGTGCTCTTATTTTTACCTCTTAGGAAAGAGAACGAGGCAGCAAGAGAGGAGACGGGAAAATGGGATGGGAGAGAGGAGTACAAACAGAAAGAAATCAAGAGAAGGAGAGAAAACTAGAGAGAGTATTTTTTTTTTTTTTTTTTTCAATCTAATCCATTTATAATTACTTCAGAGAACTCATTTACAATATTGCGGTTTTTTTAACATACACGAGTCCAAAAAGCACTTGAACAAACAGTCCTTTTTTTTAATGGTCTTGAACAAACAGTCCTATCCATTAACTTGAACTTGAATCTACAAAAACCCCAAAATATTGGGTTTTTTTTTTTTTTTTTTTTTTAAGATACACTTGAGTCTAAAAGGCACATAACCAAACAGTCACTCTATTAACTTGAACTTGAATCCATCAAAACCCCAAACTATAACTAAAGGAGCTGAACTATGGGAAAGGAGAAAAATTAGAATGTTTCTCTAGTTGCAAGATAAGAAATGGAATTGCAGTTAATCATCTCAATTCAATGTAGACAGACACTTAATCAGTAATATACATAGAAATACTTTTTTAATCAGTAACCATTTCCCCAGATGGAACATCTCTTAATGTTGGATCAGGAAGATAATCACCTCAGCACAAATCTCACCCACATAAAACTTTCAGTTAACAACCACAGTTTTAACAAAAAAAAAAAAAATAAAAAAAATCCAATCTTTCTATGGAAACCAAGTATGCAATGAGGGAGAAAAAGGGGGGAAATACACTGCACATCAAGGGTATAGAGAGCAATTTGATTTAGGGTCATTGAAGATTTCAATCAGACGCTAACCCATAGTCTGTTTCTATCAGATTAATCAGCCAATACCAACATTACAATCAGTTATCTAAAAAAAAAAACAGTTAAATCAAGCATAAATACTTATTCTAGGTATTGGGTAAATAGGGATTACGGATTAGGTTGAGGGAGATGGATAAATTAGGGATTGGAGTTCCGGGTGATTAGGAATTGGGGATTAGGGTTTGGTTGAGAGGACTAGAGTTTAGAGAGAGAGAAAAAAAAAAAATACCTGCGCGAGAGGAGAAAACGGCCGATACGGAGTCGGCTCTGCGTTTCGGCGAGAAGAGTGAGAGTTGTAGCGGGAAAGAAGTCTTTGGAGGCTATTGATATTGACTGTGACGACTTCAATGTGACCTCATAATTTAAGCACAAGTGGCCGGGGAGCACTTGGGGCCAAGCATGGGTCGATGAACCACTCGGTCCACTTCGACAGTGAGGTTACTGGTGAGGCACTAGAGAAGGAAGGAAAAAACGAGATAAAAAAAAAATAACCCTTTGATTTTGCATGGCAGTAGGAATGGTAATGGATAGGATTTAAATGGGACCCGCCTCAGCCCGCTCCTATTAGATGAGGATTGGCAGTTAGCCCTTTTTTTTTTTTTCGCCTGGGTTTTGCTCCTGTCCCATTAAAATTTAGGCGGATTTGATATCACATGCCTCATGGGGGTGGACTGGATTTAAATAAGATAAATTTGAGACGGATTATATTTATATTTACCCCTATCCATGCCAAACCCACCCATTGTCATCCATACATGACACCTCCCTCCTTACAATAACAATTATGGCTCGGTTTCTGTGGTAGCGTTGTTTATGTATGTGGGTGTCTGAATATTTATCATGAAAAATAAAAAATCAGGCTGTCAATGGTTTAATGATAATTTACCAAAAGAAATTGTTCAATGATAAGATATCTTATTGTCATGTGTTGCATCATTAGTTCATTACTCTCTTGCAATTTTTTTTCCTTTTTATCTTCCATTAAGGTTGACCCTATTTTGGCTGCAATGGATTTAGGCAAATGCCAATATATGGCCAACGTGCTCATGGATCTATGGTTGAGTGGTGTTGGCCGCTAGAACTCTCCCTCTTCTCTAGGAGACATCCAAAGCTGGGATTCGTGTCTTATCTAGGGGTGTAAATTAGGCTGGGCCTGTGCCAGGAACACCAGTCAACATGTTGTGGCTCGGCCTGGCACGTTGACGGGCCCGTTCTTGGCCAGGGTGCCACGGGCTGTGCATATTCATGTGGAGTGAGGAGATTCTTTTTTGATGTAAGGAAATGGAGATAATTTAGGTAAGGATTCGTTGGAGGAAATATTAAAAAGTCCACCTTCGTATATAGCATCAACCCTGCTCAAGATTTCGAAAATCATATACATGTAGGCCCACTTTGATAATTAACAACATATGATAAGGGCCCAGTTTCCTAGCAACGTGTAAAAATGGTATCATGAGATCTTTTTAACTTAAACATGACTTTAATTCAAACTAAACCATGGTAAATAGGTTTCCAGAGCATGAGGAGTTGCAGGAATGGATAGTATGAGGCAAGGGCGGACCCATGTTATGCGACGTGGGTGCGGCCGCCCCAGGTAACTTCTTCAACTTCCTTTAAAAGGGCCATGGTTGTATGGGCTATGCACCCGTCGAAGCACAAGTCCGCACCACCGCATGACCTGTGTCGCCCCAGCCTAATATTGAGAAGTCCATTCGATTTCATTCAAGCCCCCATCTCAAATTGGCATTAGCTCTCCATACAATGGCACTAATTAAGGCTTCGTCTTCGGTAATGGCAGCATCTCTTTCTCTTTGAGTTTCTATTGTCATTACTACATTAGATGTGCTTTGAGTTTCTACGGTGAATTCTATATTTGAGTTGTGTCTCTTGAATCTTTCATTGTATGAAGTTGTTGGACATGTAGTTCAATCTTACTCAAGGTATGAAAGCTCCTAACTCAAACTCAACTCGTCCAAACTACTCCTAAACCAAGCTTAGAATAAGTGTTTGAAAGTTAGAAGCCCAAACTGGCCTGGCCAAAACTAGTGCTACTTGTAGTCTGGTGACTGCTTACTCACCCGAACAAGTGATAGGTGAGCCCATGGTTAGAAACTCTTCGAATGAACTCCTAACTCTCCTGAGTCATCTCCTTTATATGAAAAACCAAATCAGAAACGGGGAAGACTCGGCCGAGTCATATCATTTTAATGAGTTATCTGCAATCCAAACCATTTAATAGGCAGATCTAATTTTAAATAATTAAAATTTATTTATAAGTACTTATATATGAGATTTGAAGTTTGTAATTTAAAAAATGATAATCAGAATTTAATTTGAAACTTATATTTGATCCTTTACATTTGATATTTGAACTAACTAATTATATGAGAAACATTTTTTTTTTTTTTTTCCTTATTGTAGTAATTCTCTTGCATATATAAATTTATTAGTTTAAATTGATTATCATGAATGCATGTAAATAAATATATTTTTATATTTTATAAATAATGGATTCATTTTTTAAATTATTTTTAAAATACATGACTCTCTCGAGTCTCCACGTTCTATCCAAGTCAATTGTTTCAGTCAGAACAAGACAAGTTCGAGTCACGAGTTTTCCAACATTGGGTAAGCCCCTGCAAAAGTGACAAGCTTGGGCCAAGCACTAGCAGCCTGTGTCAAAACTGGGCCTGTATTTCTAAAAGTTGGAGCCCTAGTTAGACATGCATGCCTCCGCCCAGCCTCACCCATGCACACCCTAATAGGATACTGAAACCAACTTGCAGAGTGCAGACAGCCATGCCCGGAAACCTAGAGGATGCTATCGGGTTATGCTGCCGGTCCTACATGACAACTTGTTGTTTTTTGGCAGCAACTAATCTGAGAAATTTTGGGTGGACACCACCCGACCAATACCAGACTGCTTCAACTCTGGCAAAAGTACTCCACTTCACACACCCGACTATGAGGCTAGACTCACGCCAACGAGGAAGCCTGAAGCCAATTAACAAACATATTAGCCCTTTGGTTCTGCCAATCTCATCCTAGACATAAAATCAACAACAGGGACAGGTAGCTCTTGGGACCCTGGAGCCAGACCTTTACCAAGAGGAAGAGTACTCCCGCAAGGGCACATCACAAAAGCGTTTTACCAACACTAATATTCTAGCAAACACTGACTGTACAGCAGCTGCAAATCGCCTTCCATTCTTTTGATTTTCAACGTGCTCCCGTAACTATTTATCGTACCTTACTGTTATCAAGCTATTCACAGGCTCAACTGGCTGGAAAGGTTGCAGTACCACGATGTTCAAAACTTTAGGTGGTTAACGATATACAATTACACTATACTCATAGTGACGATCCTAAGGATATGTGAAAACCATACTCTTTGCTAGTTCTATAGCTTTCTCACGGCCGTAGAACTTCTCAACGATTGCTAGGGCAAAACTCCATCGACGTCCCTGGGCCTCTACTGGTGATCAGGTTGCCATCAACCAGCACCCTGTTCTCAACTTCGCTTTGATCTGAAAGCTTGCTGCACATAGCTGGAAATGCTGTAGCCTTCTTTCCCTGAATTTGATAACAAGCATTCTTTTAAGTAGCGATGCCCATACAGAAAGTGACCAGGAGAAAAGTGATCAAAACCATCAAAGCAAGCTGCATGTCATACCTTGAGTAAGCCATGGGGCTCTAGAACTAATGCTGGGGATGCACATATTGCACCATATGGTTTTTCAGATTCTCTCTGTTTCTTCAGTAGATCTACCAGCTTTTCTGAGCTTGAAAATGCTTGGGCACCACCAAGTCCACCCTGTTAAGACTCAAAGAAGGGTAAAAGAGTATTCAATCTCAATATCATACAAGCACATCATTACAGAAGCATATATGCCTACAGTACAACCAGACCGATTCAGGGGCTGGAACATCACTCACAGGCAAGACTATTAGATCATATGGCTGCTTTGCAGCCTCATCAAGAAGCATATCTGCAACCAGTTTGACTTTTCTCGAAGCAACAATTTCTAATTTATCTTCAACGGATGCCACCACCACATTGGCCCCGGCTCTCAGTAAAATATCAATTATCATTACAGCTTCCATCTCCTCGGAGCCATTGGCAATGGGTACCAGAATCTGTGAGAAGCACAACAATTAGGGAACTCACAAAGCATACCTACAGAACATTACCATAGCAGCAATAGGAATCAAATCCAAGCTTGTTGGGAATTTCCAAGAAACAATAAAGCATTATAGACGCATGAATTTGTAGAGAAATTGCCAATAACAGCAAGGAATGACCTGGCTTGTGAGGCCCACCTGGCATCCCCTATGATCAAATACACATTCGATCGCACGAAGCTAGTTAACCAAATCCAGTAAAGATAATCCCTTTACACTCAATCTTCCCACTACCTTAGCCAACACAACTCCCGTACTTATTTTATCGGACTCTTCTATGCTAAACCTGGTTCATTAGTCATAACCATCTTAAGACAAATTTCCAAAATAGACCATTGCGGCAGTTCAATTTGACTCCATGCTCGTGATTCAATAGCTATCATTATCAAGTCAGGTTGAACTTCAGGCCTATACAATCCATGGGAACTCTTTCCATCCAAGGACCCACCAACATGTAGGCAGGCCTAAATCCCTTACATGAAAGTATTGGTTCCAGTATTACATGAAAGTATTGGTTCCATTATGCTTCCACTGGGCCCACTTGCAATGAAACAAACTCTCAGATGCCCCTGCCCCCATGCATGCAAGCCATGAACCACTGGCCCATTTGTCTTTAACAGAGGCAGAAGCCCTTTTAGTCAACCAGCATGGGACATCTCACTTCGAGTTTTATTTGTCCGCATACCAAATAGTCAGTCATTTAAGTGAGAGGAAGGTTCCTTCTAATGAAAACGGCTAAAGTTAACCCCTGAGGAAATAATATGGTTCATTTAGACTGGAAAAAAATGACAGGATCTTCAGAGGGAAGGTGAGAGGCAAGGAACAGGTTTTGAACTCACCAAAGTTAAGATTGCTTCTCGGGCCTCCTGTAGACTTTCAAGTACGTGCATGTTATGATATTTTGAGACAGTATCACGATTATGCTGTTACTTTTAATCGATTGAGGGTGGTTAGAGAAAGTATTACGTTTTCCCCGGCTTTCAGATTTTTTTTGTTCTGAAATTCAATGTTCTTAGGAGATATATGGGAGTTCTTAATGATAAATGTGGTTCCATCCTGACTATCTTACTCAGACCAGTTGGTATGAAATTTCTTAACATCGTGAAGATCTTAAGCATGAAAGGAATCCTTATTATTTTTAGCAAGTCATTCTCAGGAAAGCTCATTACAGAAAGCAACACCATTCCCATCAGCTGGTTATCAAATAGCAAAAGGGTTCCTTGCGTGCTACAACTTACACATCAACCTCAATAAGAGGCATTTCCAAATCTTACCAAAGAGCTCCTAGGATCTTTGATCCAATTTGGACGTAGTTTATACTCATCTTCATAGCAAGGGAAATGGCATGTGTGTGTGCCACAATCATAGGTGAGCATACACCCAACCAAAGTTGGCTAATGGAACTAGTTAAAAAAGGAACAAAATAAATAAAGAAATTGCAACGTTAGAATAAAAAAGAGTATTTTTTGTTCTCACAACAGTGATTTTAACAGCTCTGAAACTCTCCTTGTTCTCTTATAAGTTATAATCATGAAGATTTCTTTATAATTAAGAATTTTCTCAACCCCAAACATCAAGGAGCCAGTGCAATATCAGATTCCAAATCTCACCTGAGGAACAGTTTTGCACGTCCAATCTACTGAGTTCAACTCAGTCATAGTATACTCGCCACCATGATGGGAACGCATAACCTTGACAGAAAGCAATGTGTAAGAATAGCAAAATAGAAAAAGATAACCGCACTATACATGCAAGAAAAATGGAGTCGAATGAAATTGCCCAAAGAGAGAGAGAGAGAGAGAGAGAGAGAGAGAGAGAGCATAATCTTGGGTAATTGTTATACATCCAAGAGCAATGGTAAGTTGCAAGACAAAACACAAATGTCAGCTTCATGGCCTATCATGTATATTCATAGGAAGATGATTTAGGAGAATCTAGACGAGGTACACTCATCAGGCAATTCATACATTCATGTTGAATGTGAACTCTGAAGATATTTGCGGTCCAACATTCTTGTGTCTGCAGTTTGTTCCCAATCTACTTCACTCCTTGCCGCATGTTACTAAGCCAAAAGATGGGTTGCATTATGCCTGAGAGGTACATCTCACAGATTGCAGGAGAGGTAAAAGTCTAACCCCTTTCCTAGACCCACTTGGATGTATGCCAATCATGGGTGAATGGTGTGATGGAAAGGTCTCACTGTGGATATGATTTTGGACAAGCATCATCTAAATTCTTACATTCCAACACTAAGGGGCATTAAAGTTCAACAATTTTTAAAGATAAATTATTTTATGAAATTCAATCTAACAGTGATTATAATTCAATAATATTATCAAATTGGGTGAGTGCCAATTCACTGGAGTGGGATAGTGAGTGTGAGGAATCGATTGATAATAGGGGGTCCCACATGGTAGGTTGTGGAAGAGTAACCTCTCCCTGCTCATGGCAAAAGCCTTACCTTTTATGGCTTGCTTGAGAGGTACTTAGTAGAATGTGACCCTCCAAAAAGATATCTTCTTCCAACTCTCATAGACTTCAATATCTCTATAAACAAGTACAAATTGGTGTGTGTTTGTGTGTGTGTAACCTAATTTTGATGATCACCATCCAACTGCAACAGTAAGTTCTCTACTTGAAAATACTCGTTTCTCCAACCTCCAAACTACATAAGTTCCGTAAAAGAACATAAAGAGAAGCATCTAAAACAGGTAAATTCTTTTTGTTAAAAAACAAAAACAGGTATTATGGAGAGGCAAACATATGCACCATTGGTCCTGCGACTTCATCAGCTTTCTCTTTTCCATACAACTGCTCTACTAGCGCCACCGCAAACTCCATAGCTGTGCCCGGCCCTCTACTTGTTATAGCGTAGCCATCCTGGATGACCCTTGACTCGACCACACTCGCCACAGACGACAGTTTCTCCATAAAAGGCGGATAGCAAGTCGCCTGCATCCATCACAAAACCCCCCAAAACAATCCAAGGAAACCCAAAATTAACAAGCAATGATCATAAAAATTAACTGAATTTCCAACAAAAACACCAAAAGACACAACTTTTTTACAAATTAAATTCATCTCACTTTCAATCCATTCAACAAACCCCAGGGCCCAAGAGCAACCGCCGGAGCAGCGCAGATCGCAGCATAAAGCCGCCCGTCAGCGGCCTGCTTCTTCACAATGCTCTCCAAAACACCACACTCCTTCAAATTAGAAGCTCCAGGCAGTCCACCCTAAAAGACCCAAAAAAACAATTAAAAAAAATATACAAAACTTATAAAAACCAAAACCCTAATCCATCAAAACAGATTGAAAATCTTGAATGGAATGAGAAGAAGAAGATTACGGGAAGAGAGATGAGATCGAAGGTGGTGCCGGCACAATCGGGGATGAGGGCGTCGGCGACGAGCTTGAGACCCCATCTGGCGTCGATCCGGAGCTCCTTCTCGATGGAGGCGACGGTGACGTCGGCTCCAGCACGTCGGAGGACGTCGATGGAGATAACCGCCTCCATCGGCTCCGTGCCATTAGCGATCGGGACGAGGACCTGATCAACGGCGGAGATTTCTCAGAGGCCATGATGAGCAGAGATGAACGAGAGAGAATTGGAGTAGAACACTTACCCTTTTTGCAGCAGACGATGCCATTATCTTTGTTGAGAAGCTTCGAGAAGAAAAGGCGGGAGTTGCAGATGTTCGCGGGAATCTGGCAGTGAAGAAGAAGGAAGAAGGGAAGAGTCGGAAAATGGGAGTGGAATGAGGGGAGAGATGGGTGAGATGACGTGTACCCATCTCTCGTGCGTCGCAGCTGTCGATTCTAGATAACGATGATGATGTTGATGATGATAATGGGAGAGGGGTATATCAATATGTGGGGAAGATTGGATGATGAAAACCATCACAGCCGTTGAAATAAGTGGACCACAGGTTGGTCGTATGGAGCACACCTTTATGCCAGGTTGATCAAATGGGCCGGTAGAATGGATATGGGCATTTGTTTCTAAGTCGGGCCGGACCTAGATCTGCCTCAGCTTGACCTGGCCCATGAACAACATGCCCTATTTTTATTTTTTTTTGTAATTATATACAATGGATGGATAAGTTCTGAGTGCAGATCCACAGAGGTGGGTGTGGCCATTTGAGGGAGCTTCCAACCCCTTCATCCATGGCCCACAAGTTTAATGGCTTCATATTCAGAAAAATATCCAATTCTTGATCTAACGGTTCAGTCAATTTGGATGTGTATCAATCCTTGGAATTAGTGACTATTAGGGATTCTTTATTGATTGCTAGGTTTGGATGGGTTGCTAGTCGGTTCCCGCAAAAATATTCTCATATAATAATTCTCACTCGATTATTTTCCACTAACCAACTACCCTTGTCTTATTGATGCCTTAAGTGATGTTTTCCAGCTTTTGTATTTCATTTGACAAACTGGTGTCGTTTTTATTGCCTTACTGCTGCCTTGTGTGTAATTTTATTGGCAGCTTTTCTATTTCACCTGATAAAATTACTCATCCACTCACCCTACACGTCTCTAATTAGCTCGCAACAGCCTCAAGCCATCTCTCTCTGTTGTTGAAGCTTTTCTAGATCATTATTAATTTCTATGTTGAACTTTGTGTAATGCAGGATATTGAGGGCAGAGATACAAATGTCTATCTTGGATTGTAGGATTGCTTCTGCCCACCAAAGCACCATAAGGTGCATAGATGGAATCATAGCGATGACATTAATGCAACCTGGGTTCAAATGGTCCTACGCATGATTCCTTGAGTGGGTAAAGGCACAAAGGAGCGTTCCCATGTGATTGGGATAAGTAACTTTGCTTGCAGAAGGAAGTCAGAAGTATGGGACATTTTTCAGGATGTATTTTCTCATGCATATATGACATTATAACCCCATTACCATTTTGGCCTTTCAAATGAGATGGATTTAGGAGTCATTTAGTGGAAGAGAAACTAGGCAGAAACAACCGTCTACACAGAGTTCACATATGAACTGGGTAAAAATTTCTTCCACCCTCATTTTCACCTGTTTTCCTCCCATAAACAAACATGAAACAACTTGAGTGACACAAGTCACTACACTGGACTGCCAATTATCTGGCTTTCAGAACTTGCTAGTGCTGCTTCAACTGAAAATTGGGTTTTATAGTATCACCATCTGTACTGTAACAATAATTAGAATGATATAATATCTACCATGGCTGCCATGAGCCTTTAGGCAAAGTAAGTTTTTTTTTTTTTAACTGTAACGAGATGTACTATGCTTATATTGACTGTAGACATCATTTTGATATGTGTTCTAATTTCTGTGTTGCCCTGATCGAGTGCATGGCATAATGGAAAACCAGTTGATTTGCAAAAATATTCAAACCACTTGCAATTGGGTTACTTACATTCACGTCCGCCTTTAGAACAACTAAATAAACCATATTTTAGATTTCAAAATTTAGTTTGCCCTGAAGTTTTATTGGAGTAAAATGCCCTAAAACTTATCTGGACTCTCTTAAATAGCATACTTGGTAATGGTGGTTGAGTCACTTTCATCTCCTGATTCCCTGGACCTTGTATTAAAACTTTGCAACACACCATCTAAGATATAATTTATTTTTTAAGAACCCATCTTACTTTGTAGATGCAAATCAATAAATTCTGCTATTCTCAATTCCACATATAGTGCTTGTTTCCACATATAGTGCTTGTGATATGCTATATGCATATAATATGTTGTGTGAGCATATTATGGGAATATAAACGGAGTTGAATGAGAAGGGAAAGGAAATCCTTGCATGGCCTCTGATTATTGAATGCTCGTGATGTCAAAATCGGAAAGATTGTCTCCTATTTCACATTAGTTTCCAATCTCAAAATTCGAATATCCTGAAAACCTATGTTGGGGGATGTACACATTATTCTATCCTGAAAGATGAAAATGATGAATTGAATTGCATTCGCCATTTTGCAAAAAATTCAACAAACATTTAAAACTATTAGTTTAATATAGTTATGCACTGTCAAGACTTAAATTTTTAGAATAATCGATGCTTAATATTTCCACTCCAAAATTGATCTTTTTCAATAAAAAGAATCCCACGAGTAGTTCTGTTTTCAACTCTGATCAACTGAAAAAAGAGAACACACTACAAGCGTTTCTAGTGGGAAAAATTGATCAAATGCAAATGTGGAAAGTTGCCGTGCAAACGGATGGAGACTTGCGACCTTTGCATCTGTTCCCTGCAGGTGTATGCGGCAGAAATGATAGAACAGAAGATTCAGATGAAGCTCAACTAATCAATGTATAGATATTGTGCAGGTCAAGGTGTTGAGGAAGAAGGATCAGTAGTACTCAGATATCATCAATAAAAGCATTAGGAATCAGTGGATTCTTTGAATCCCTTCAGGCATGATCATGGATTCTCATTATTGATTGATAATAGTTCCCTAACAGCAAATATTAAAAAAAAAAAAAAAAAATTGGTCCACAATAGCACAGCTGGGATCTAGAAAGTGGGCTCCTCATTATGGTACATTCTCAGTCAACAAGCTTATGTGGCTGTGGAAAACAGTTCCCCGTCATAAGGTCCATTTCAGTAACTTCTTTTCTGTTCCAATTTATGGAACCATTGAAGTATGTGTACAGTTAAGGATGAACATTAACATTTCCATCCCTTCAAATGGATATTTTGTGTATCTGGAGCTGCACCAGCCTTGCAATTAGTTGGGGCAGATTTCATTAGCAGTTCAACCCATGCATAGTTGTCACAGATAGAAAGGTTGTGGCCGTCTACTCTGACCGTAAAACTAAAGAATTAGGTTTTTCCCACTGACATGAGCAACCTATGTTAGTGTGACCTACATCAACAATTTAGACAACTGACTGCCAAACTGAAAAATTAGGTTTTAACCATGTCAAACAGTCATTGTGCGTGACCAACCTATGTTAGCGTGTGCAACTGCTACATCAACAATTTAGACAACTGAACCTAAATCCTGATTGTATAAAATCAAAACAATAAATAATTGCCATTGCTGCTCTTGCTATGTATATGTTGGTGACAACTGTCATTCTATTGCTCAGGAAGGAAAATGTACATCGGAAAAGAAGCTATAGCGGTAAAAGTTGATAACATTTGAATACTCCACCATACCTGTGCAAAACTAAAATACATGTAGCACAAGTAGAGTGAGCCCAGCGTCCTGATTTGTGCAGCATCCAAACCACAGCATATGAAATGGAGAAAATTGTTGCCCAAACAAATCCGCCGGCCAAATAAATGTTGAAAATAAGTGCTAAATGCAACAAGTTGCCTCTTTGTTTTCCATGAACACCAAGGAGAGATCAGCCTGATGTTGGATTGTCACCCATCTGATGAAGCCAATGTTGGTACCTTTGAGCAGCTCTCCTTTTGATGCAGGCTTAACAACTTCTCTTCTGGGTTGCAGAGCCCTGCATGAAGATATCAAGAGTTGCGCTACAGGTGAGCATCCACTCATGCAACAACGACCATCATCCAACTGTACTTATGGGCACTTATCTACACCATGAACTTTTTCCAATGCATTTAATCCAGTAGAGCAGTAAAATTCAAACCAAAATTGTAGCTTGTGATTTGTGAGGTGTTTCTCCAAAATTCTTTCGTTTAGAAGAAAGGCTTTGCAATCCATAAAGCAAAACCAACTGAAGGCAATATGCACATCTTGTAACTGAAGTACTGAAGAGAATATCACAATTTACAAATTTTCATTGGATGTAATGCATTTACGTAATTAGTTTTAGTACTTGAATATCTAATGAGGTTGATATTTATGAACATAAAAAAAAATTTAAAATAACAGACTTACCAATCAAAAAACAGAGAATTGCTAAAAACTTAAACACCCACCTGAACACTTTGGAATGTCCCACACTGCAATTGATGATGGTGTGCAATCTGGTGAACATAGTGCTTGGTTGTGCTCATGGTTGACATTCATTGCAAGCATCCATGCCCCAATCGTAACATCCTCATTGCTGAACATTCGAAAACTGTAACCAGAAACAGAAACATACTTCATAATGATGAAAATATCAAGTTCCAAATTTTTGTATTGCATCAGCCATAATTCAACAGTGCTCAATGTCTGGATGAGGTTCATGAACTGTCATGATCTCAAAAGGAATAAAATAGCTTGTTTCAAAATTTTCATAGGCAATTTTTGAATTATCAATAGCTTATTAATCATCCAGTTGTTTTTAAGTAACAGAGCAGTTGAATAGTGAAGTCTCCCTTGGGAGGAATTGATAGAAAACCACTCGGTGTTTGAAAAACTAAGCCTTCATACCGATGTAAACTAAGTCTGCATAATCGTTAGGGACCATGTTTTAGTTGATACAATGACATAAGGAGGGAATTGCACAGCTTTGGGTTGAAAAGTGTCGAAGGGTACGAAGCAGTGGTCAGTCAACTCAGCCCAAAAACTGACCCTTCAGTCCAGTCATAAACAAGTCAAGGGAAGACCAAGTCTAGCTACCCAGTTGAGAGAAGAAAGGAAGAACTGTTCAGAGCATAATAAAATAAGGAGAGAATATTGTTTAGTTGTTCTAATCTCTTGCACATATACACAAACCAATGTCAGGTGTAAACTTGTGATAAATACTGAATGAAAACAAAAGCTGAACCATGCCCGAAAATTACAATATAGAGATTGTCAGAACTTCTTGAATTGTTTTCTCTTCTTAGATGGTATCAAAGCTCTGCTTGTTATACAGCAGTCCTTCTCAACTTTCTAACCTTTCTCTATCACACCAGCGTCATCTTACTCATTTTCTCTTCAATGGCATCTTCACAGTCATTGTCTCTTTCCATGCAATCTCTTCACCATTTGATAAGTATTATTTCAGTAAAATTGAATTCAACCAGCTATCTCATCCAGAGGGCACAAATCCTTCCACTTATTTGATGCAGCAGCACCACTAGTCTCCGTAACACACTCATGGGCCACGTGGGACCCATTGAAAATTGAGAGATATTGGAATTAATAGAATTTCCCTTGTGGGTTTATTGTTGGATAGTGTCTTCATCATGTGATCATTTTTGTGAAACCCTTATTGTGCTTCGGCACCTGCGATCCTAACCCTAGGATTGCATCATTATTCAAAGCCATCAGATGAGATAGTTTGTTGAATTCAATTTTAGTGAAATATTACTTATCAAATGGTAAAGAGATTGCATAGAAAGAGACAATACCATGAGTTCCCTTGAAGACAAACTGAGAAAAATGGTGGCACTGTGATAAAGAAAGGTTGGAAAGTTGAGAAGAAGGACTACTGCATAACAAGAAAAGCTCTGATACCATCTCAAGGGTATGAAGCAGTGGTCAACCCAAGAGCTTCTAAGTCTGCATGATAGTTAAGGACCACACTTTATTTGATACAATAACATTAAGAGGGAATTGCACAGCTTTGATTTGAAAAGGGCGCGATATCCCAAGGACCAATATCTAGAAACCTAGCAGTACTTACCACTGGCTTTAATAGGCACAATGGATAATAACAACTAAACCTTGATGCTCAGCCACCAAAACCAATGGACAACAAGAAGTTCTACCCAAAGAAAACCTATAACTGAAATTAAAAGGGGGGGAAAAGGAGCTTAATCTTCCCTTTAAAACAAGATTCAACCGCCAAGTGAATATTAGGAATCAAATAGCACAATCTCATCATGTATGCAGCAGACATGGGTGCAAGTAAAGGTTTGAAAAATGCCTAGTTCACTTGTTATAAGAGCATTTAACTATTTATCCAAAAAAGGAAGAGAATTTATCTTGCCTACTGTTCCTTAAAGTAACCAAGGTTGCAACAACATCCGCAGAGAGTGCATATATAGGACCATAAGCATGGAGAAAGTACTCTGACCCAAGCAAGTGCGATAGAGGCTCATACCTGCACAAATGTGCATTTGATTAATTCATCAATCAAAGTGAAGTGGGACAGACTCATAGCCAGTAATCAAAGAAACTAACTGCCAAACATGAAAAACATAGCGGAGAAGACTGATTGAAATAGCTGAGATAATTATGTAGATGAATATCTTTTTCACATTTAAAATATATACTTAGGACTAACCACTTGAGATTTGGATCAGTGAAAACTGGGCCCTTTTTCATACATCCAAGGTAAGTTAGAGGGTGAGAGCGCTCCTTAGCCACAAGTAATGATAGACGATCTGACATTAGAAGAAGCAATAAATAAAATAAAGATTGAGAGAGAGAGAGAGAGATGTGAAAATAATGAGGTATAAAGTTAAACATGTGAATTAACTCACCTGGCCTTAAATAAATGTCATCATCAGCTTTCACATAGAAATCAGAATCAAAAAGCGCATAAGCAGCTTTGAAGAATGCTATCCTACAAAATCAAAATTGGATGAGGGATTCAAATACAGTAACAATGCATAGCAAAGTTGAACTTAATCTGCAGAAGTTAATAATAAAAACAATAGTTTGCCTCACGTTTTATAAGGGAGTTTGCTGTACTCTTCCTCAATATCCAATAGCATGAAATCGTCATACTCCGCGACCTCCTTCCTCAGCTCTAGCATTTTCGATCGATCACTCGTTCTTCCAATCACAAATCTGAAAGCCAAACCAGTTGCTTCTTCCAAACTGCAAATCCAATTGCACAGTAAACAAAGGCTAAAAACTCAAAAGACCAAAACTTTGATAAAAAAAAAATATCCTCTCAAATTTCAGATAAATATCAAAATTAAACATATTCATCTACAAATTAGTACCCACAAATACAATTTGTGTTCCTTTGCAGAATGCTCGCCAATACATTGCACATGCGCAAGATTCAGGCCATTCTATCAATACGAATCCAACAGATATCTGAATATCACAATTCCTAAGCCCTACAATTTTAACTCTTTACAGATGAATGACCCAGATCTCGCTCGGATTGGCATTTTTTCTATATGAACATCTTTCACAGTTCTCATTTGATACACAACAATCTTGTATGCAATTGCACAATTGAGCCCATTCAAAAGAGAATCTCAAAATCAGCACCAAAAAATCCCTGCTAGCTACTCTAATTTCACCATAAACAGATAAAAGGAACTGGATATCCAAAACAAACACGTAAAAATTCAAACTTTTTAACAGACGAAGATTCTCCAAAACAAACACATAAAAACCCAGACTTTCTAAGAGACGGAGATTGTATGGATATGGAGAGATTACCGAAAACTCACCGTCGAAGCCCTTGGCGATCCGACGGCATCCAAGTCTTCCTCAACGATCTCCGCCGCCCCACCGATCCAAACCCAGTCTGGATTCCCACAAATCCCATAACCTTGTGCCTCTTCGAGCCTCCTACAGGCGTAAGAGAATCTCCAGATCGCCTCGTATCGCCATTTTCCCATGAAACAGAAACAGATAGAGGTTGAAAATCAAGACATCTATATCCGGAAACGGGGCGGAAGAGGTTGATCGATCCGAAGACGATGCCTGCAATGCCGAGAGCGAGGCAGCAGATGGAGATGATGAATCGCTGAGAGGGAGAAATCCATGGCTGGCGAGGGTAGAAGAACTTGGGAGATGAAGGCATGTTGCTTGAGGAGACTCGATTTTGAAGAAACCCTATGAAATTAGGGTTCTTTCTGCCGTTGATGCAGTGGAGATGAAGATGGATCTTGAGTTTATTCAGTTGAGATAGCGATGAAGTCTGGTTAGTGTTGTTTGATCTTCAAGAAAAGAGAAGTCCGTGTTTGCGATGATGTAAACGAAGAAGATAATCGGGCTTGTATTGTTGTCGTTATGGAACTCGACCAATGATTCTAACTTAAAAGGGTGGCAAGTCAAGTGGGTATTCGATTCTTGACTAGGACTTGCCTAAAAAAAAATTCAATTCTAAAATTTATACTTCGTATATTTAAAATTTAATTTAGGCTTCGATTGATAAACGGATTTGATTGAATCCATATAAATTTTATCATGCGGGGGCTTGAGACTAAAGATACAAGTTTTTAGTATGATAAATTATAAGTTCAAAATTAACTTTGGTTAGTTATTTATATATTTAATTTTGGAAGTAGTGGATTTGGTGTACTGCTGTAAATGAATGATACTTTTATTTTAAACAATGTTTTTTAGAAACATCAAAAAAGAAGTTTGATTTTGTTTTAAGCAATCCTCTCATCGGATTTAACCTCTCTTATCGAAATCGGACTTGGAATCAATAAAAAAGTTGAGAGTCAAAATCGGAACCGTCATTTTAAATGATTCTGATTCATGGTCTGGTATAGTTCCAACCTAAAACGGACCCATTTACATCCATAGTGCCAACACCGCTCAATCATAAGCGTGCTAGCACTCAAACTAAGTTTTTGTTTAGACTGTTTAGTCCGTGCCATGAATGGTTCTTATGGCCCATTTCTTTAAATCATTTTGGTATAACTTTGAGAAACAAAAAATACTTCATTTTCAACCACTTTGTCATGACTTGGTTGACATGTAAAACTTATCAAAATATTGTTTTAACATAGATCTGACTCCTTATAAGTCATAGATGAAGATCTAAGTCTAATTTATCAGCCGCAGACCAATTAGTTTGTAATGACATTAAAATTTATGGTCATTAAACATGACCTTAATGAAGAACAACTCCTTACCTGAGTGGTAAGGAGCGTCGGTTCTTTTCTGATTGCCTAGGGTTCAAATTCCGAAAAAGTCACCTCTTTCGCTTATGCTCCCTTCCCACTTGTGTGGACTTTCTTTCTGTTTGTGCAAGCTTCCTTCCCACCTGAGTGGGCCACCTTCCTATGTGTATGCGAGCTCTCTTTTGGATCCTAGCCTTTTTTGCTGGGGTCAAAAAAGAAAAATAAAAACATGACATTAGTGATTCAGACACCGACTGGATCATGATCGAGTTAGGGTCAACTTGCATGGATTATTTAAGCTATGATGTGGGGTTTTCACAAGCCAAAGCCCATTAACAACATAGGAATCAAAAGGCCTGACATTGGACGTGGTTATGGAATTTGAGTCACAAAATAGAGAGGAGGTCTTCGTCGAAATGGGTTTAGGTCACCCATGAGCTGGCCTAATGCATTTGATCTGGGCCTATGTACTATGAGCACAATACGGCCTATGCCACATAGAATCTTGGCAGTTTTTTTAATGCCAACATCATCTCCTGTAGATTAGCCATACCCAGCTTGCCAGATTCTAGAGTCACATTGATGGAAAAACATGCTATGGAGACTCTATTCTTTTTTTATCTCATCAATCCCATGGAGGGCATGCTATATTGTTCCACAGGGTGGCTGAGTGTCGTTTGCATGATTTAGCTACTGTGAGTCTTTTGGGGTTCTCAGTTTGTCTTTTTTTTTTTTTTTTTTTTTTTTGTTGCTAGATGGATGAGTATTACACAACCTGTGAGACTGTATACCTTCCGAGGGATCCATCCCCAAGCAGCTTTATGAGATCAGACACCCCACCCTTGCCTTGCCAGTGGGGGGTGTCTTGCATTTCTCTTTTGGGGTTCCCCGTTTTTTAGTTTGTTTTGGTCTTGAATATTGACATAAGGTTAGAGTAGTACTCTTTGACAGCAGCTCCAGTTCCTTAAAATGATATATTTTTTTTACTGTTTTTAATAAAGTGGAAAGCTAAATTTGTTGGGATTTTGAAGTGCTATTCTAATGCTACTACTAATATCCTGTCTGAGTTTTTGTGCCCTATAGAGACCTGACCAACATGAGAGTGAACCTTAGTCCACACATGATGGGTTCAAAGGACGGCTATGATTCTGGCCCATATGCCGATTGTTACGCAGCTTGTGAGATGACTTCAGTACAATGTTAAAAGAACCAAGAAATTTGATTCAACTATGAAGATCAACAATTCCAGCAACTTGGGTGAATTTATCCAACCAGCAGACTGCACTCGATTAGACTTTTTCAACTCGCCCAACTATTGAGTTGAGTCGATTCTCCAAGACTCGAGGTTTTTTTTTTTTTTTTTTTTTTAAAGAATGCTTGCAATGTTTCTAGCTGAAGCATGCATTTTGTTAGCACAGGCACCCAGGCTCAACTGTCTATGCCCAAGGTTGGGCCTCTCCAAGTTGTAAGATAAACCCAAAGATACACTTTCTGTGTGTAGAATGAGATAAGATCTAATGACCTGTAAATCTTATTATACCATCATCAAGGAGAATCAAGACCAGGTGGATTTACACAAACCCAACACATTTAACAGTTCCAATTGAAAAGAGAGATCATTAACAGAGAAAAACAACCAACAAAACAGCCAGAGCCAGCTAAGCCGTAGGAGCAAAATTCAACATTTTAAGACGGTTTGGATCATCACATTCCCATCACTGTAGTTTCTGGACTATGTTCATCCATATGGTGTCCTGAAAGATCAATGTCCCAATCACTGTTGGTCCCAATCTGTTTGTTACCTGCTCAGAATTGTTGGCAGAGAAGAGAGGGAAAGCATCAATCAACATGAGAGTGCTAAAGGACAATGAAAAGGCTAAGAAAGAATGGAAGGAAGCTGAGAAAAGTAGGGTCCTCTTTATTCAACCATGATATGAATTACTACTTAGCCAATGGCCAAACAAGCCCACACCTCCTTGATGAAGGTCAAACTTGTGACAGTAGACTTAAGGAAAGGTGAAGGGCTTCTAATTGATCACATGGGGGAGGATGGCAAGGTGCCAGCTGAGTAAAAAGTTGACTTTATAAGAGCTAGTTTAACCTTACAAAAAGGGGAAAACATAAAAGCCGATCAACAGGCATTTAAGAAGCTAATTGCACTTCTAAGAAACAGACATTTTGAAATGGAAGAAAGGGAAGAACAACAACAAACATGAAAAAGAGGAGGAAAAAATGAGAACAAAGACCATGAGGACAAAGTAACAGCCTAACACACCATGAGGAGAGACTTGCTATCATCAATACCCATGTGAACGTCTCTACCCCATGAAGCAGACTCTTGTTTTGTCTTCCCTTTTCCTTGCCTTATCTGTCATCCTGACTTCCCCCCATGTGCCGCACGAGCTCCATTCAGTCCAGGCACGTGCGCCTTTTTCTCACTTGCTCACAATGCATTTTATTGGCATTTGGTTTGAACTTTGAAATCACATGGTGAATGGTCTAAGTCAATAAGTCATCCAAATCAAAAGACCCACTTTAGATAATCAAGAGCTCAAAATAACACATGGTTGGTCAAGTTAAGCGCATTTTTCTTTTTACATTAGAACTCGAACTCATGCACTCACACTCCCATTTTCTTTGACAGGTTATTGACTGATATATTAGATCATTTTGGCTTTGTTTTAAGAAATAAGTTAGAAGTAAATTTCTAAAAACAGAAAAAAAAAAAAAAAAAACTTGTGTGTCTTCATTTTTAATTACTTTTAGGACGTTTTAGATATAAATAAAAAATTAAATATAATATAAAGATGTGGCTTGAACAGAGTTTCAATGCAAATAATATACTCTTTTTTTCATGTTGGACTAGAACCCAATAAAAATTAGTACCAATGATGTTCGAACCTTCGAGTATCAAATAATATGATTCAATTTGGGCCAAGTTTTACAACTATGCTCTAAATGAAAATTTTTGTAATTTTTGCAACTCTTATCATTCCTGCCAACCTTTAAAGAGGACAACAATAGACATCCAACTGAGAATTGGCATTTTACTTACTGTAATCTGCTTACAAGTTAATAAAAAAGGGGTTTTTAGCTTTTGCTGAAGTGACATTGAGGGTTTGATCAGACTTACCCACATGTGATGACCCACATTTTTTAAGAGGTATATCTTGGTGTATGGTGTTGCCCACTGTACTGTTCTCCATGGGTTTAGGGCATCTTTTGCCTCACAATATTGTAGCGTGTAGATGGAGGAGAATTTCTGTGTTTGGCAAACCCACCACCACGTTCTATGTGAAAATTGCGTCACAAATTTGGGGCAAATCTAGGAACTGCCCCATGCCCCCATCCCATCTCTTCTTGGGCTCCCTCACAAGTATTTTTTTCAATATCCAAGAGTCTTCTTCTTTTGGAGTGGGTCAAGCTAAAAAATGTTATTAGTGCACTTTTGTCGATGATAGTTTTGTCTCTGTACTTTCTCTTTGATTTTGAGGTCCTCAACTCATTGGAGATTCCTCACACCTAGACATTCTACTTCCCTTTTCACATGGATGGTTATTGGAAAATGGTGCTCCCACTAATCCACATTATTGAAATAAGTTGTTATTTAGGGTGTAAGAACATGCGAGGGAGAAAATAAGCACACTAAAAAGAGAGATACAGGTTTACATGGTTGGCTTTTGGCCTTAGTCCTCGAAAGAAGACGGAGAGAATTTTCCACTATATGATTACAAGAGTTTTCATTATAAAGGCTTTAGACTTTATTTATAATATTGGCCTCAAAACCCAGATACACCCAAAACAGATCCACTCCTAATCTCAATAGACCAAGGGTTGTGCAGGGCCGGATCAACCGAGACTACAACCTATGCACTTAATACCACCGACTTCTATTAAGCCGTATAAGTCAACAAAATACATAAAACATCAATCCATATCCAACTTCCACAAAATTAGTTCAAGTTCAGACCATTTAGTTACTGGGACTGATTTCATCCCGAAGGTTAAAGGGTCTTTTAACTTCTATCTTATTATTCTACCAAATCTAACTTACTATATTTTAAATGAAGTTGTTTTATTGGAAAAAAAAAAAAGCACACTAATGGTTGGAGATAAAATAGGGAAAAGATGAATAAAAAATGAAAAAATAAAGAAATTGTAGAGACTGAAAAAGGGTTAATGAGTAGAGAGTTTTAACTTCTATTTTGCGATATTGAAGTTAGGATGCATTAAAGGTAAGGATGATAACTCACCAACTGTGTTGGCTTTGTGAGTTTTAATTCCTATTTTCAATGGTCTTTCCAATTTGGACAACTATAAGTCCGCTTTTAAATAAGAAATGGTGAATAATTAAGGCCAATAGACAAATTCGTTAATGGGGAAAAAGTTTTGAGTTGGGGAGAAATTTCTCCTACGAGCGGATTGTATGTGCAATCCAAGCTTTATGGGGCTCACTTTAGCCCATCATTGCACATCTTTTCACACTCGTATACCCCCATGATATGGTGTCATACTCATTAAATCTTTACTCACCATTGGATTGAATCTAAACAAAATATGATGGTTAAGACATTAATTGTTAAGGTTATTAAATCAAGGGCTGGAATAATCTAATGGGGCCGAATTTTTGCATGATCCCAACTCATAAAAAGACCTTTCCATCCATCCTAATGATAGGAAAGTGTCTAGAATGGGCCCCATGAGTTGGACCACATAAGCACTGTATGCAGCCTGCTAGTAACTGAAAATCTTCCTTTGAGTTAAAGTGCATTTGTATCCTCTTTTCTTAATGATTTGTAGGCATATGTATGGGAGTAGTCATCTTCTATTAGAAAATTGCTACTTCTCAACAAAATGCCGTAATAAATTAAATGCCTTAAACCTTGGTTAACCCACAATTGTTTTTAAATTTGAAATATCCACAAATGTTCACCATCCATTTGATGTCTGCCAATTGGACCATTATCATCATCCATTTAGTATCACTTTAGTTCTTTCTAATAAAACGGGATCCATGACCTTAATGGTTTGGATTAACATACAGGAATACAATATGTGCACAATGGCAGTTCGCATCACATATGAACTAAAGCAAGCACAGTATTCAAAGCTTATGCATCCTTTTCAAGATTAGGTGACAGATTTTAAAAAGAAAAAAAAAATTGCTAGAAAGGAGATGAATGTTAACAAAACAGCAACACAACAAACAAAAGAGGCCCTGCTCAAATTGTGGTGATTTGTTGTTTTCCTTGTTACAAGCTGATGGGAAAATGTGATTGATTTTAGTGTGGAAGAGGCATTTTGGATTGGGTGAAACTGCCTCCCCCCCTTTTTTTTATTTTTTTTATTGATTTATTTATCAAAGTAGTTCTTGACTCAATCAAAGATGTCAACATCCATTGTTATAGAACAGGATTTGAGGTGTTTGGTCCCTTTCACCAGTAAAAGAAAAACACATATACCAAACAACATACTATGCAGATTGAAATAACAGAAATTTATGTCAGCACAAACTCTTCCTCTAAAAGAACATGTTGCAAAACATTCAAACATAGCAAGATGCCCAAGTGGCATATTCACCTTTTTCTTGTCAGGAGTGATCATATGCAGCCTATATACCAGGACACTCTGCTTTTTAGTTCCTCATTTTAGCATTGTTTGAGCATTGTATTAGTGCCTCATATACTCTGTGCTGTCCCATTCAATAAGTTATCTTGTTTTTGAAGTTTCTGTTGTCGAATAGAAAGCATAGGGTTAACGTCAAATTGGTAGGTGCCATATAAAAACTTGTGGAAACAAACTGAGCCTATTTCTTCCTAGAGATGCCAACTTACCTTACCTGCGTTGTAGGAAATTGGCATAAGAAATTAAGATGATAAGAAGAAAAAGAAGCTCCAGAAAATGAGCCTTTCTAAGGTCATGTTGGCAACTAAGTTCTCGAGAAGGATTTTCGTTTTCATAAAGTCGTAAAAATTTATGTTTGACAATTGTAAATCTTTGAGGTTTTTGGCCATCTGAGATCCTCATTTTTTAGGATTTTCAGATCCTACCCCTCCTATGTAGGAAGTGGAAATTCTGGGCTGTAAAGGGGAAGTTATAAAATTCATAAATCTACAGATTCCTTACCTATAACCAAATGTGACCTCAGGCATCCTCAACTTTAGAAATCCTGAGTGAGGAAATTCTTATTCTAGGGGCAGCAAGGAGTCCTCAAATCTCTATGTGATCTTAAGGAAAATTGTTGGATGATTCTCTCTCTTTGTGGCAACTAACATGGTGTACACACATGCCAACCTAGGCTGTCCAAAAATATAGTCCCATTGCGAATAAAAGCTGATTGGATGAAACTTAATCAATGAATCAGAGACCATCAAATAAATGGTCAAGGATGCAGCCAGTGGTCCAATTTTGTCATCAAGAATTAGATGGTTGGGATCATTATTCAGTTTACATCAATATGATCATATTGTCTCAAATACTGCATCCTAGGTGTAAAATACATATGACTCTCCCACTGCAACAAAGTGGACCCTGTTCGATCCTATTGCATGTATAAAAGAAATAGAAAATGCCCCAGTGATTGTTTTGATAAAGATAGGATGCTTTAGTAAACAAATCCAAAACAGCCTTACATTGCAAGAATCCCTTGAATATAAAATTAATTGAGATCCCAATTCTCTAACTCTCTCCTCGGATTCCTATAATAAGAAGAGATCAGGTCCAATGAGACCTCGTTTTAAGCTTGTGTACAGTGAACCTTCCCTAGAAGATGCAGATGCTCAAAGAATTTGGAAACATTGATTTTGCAGTGATGGGTCATAATACCACAATTGTTATTTTGTTTTAGAAGCAACATGCAACGAATCCTATGCCCCTTTAGTTTGTATATTGTATGTTGTAAGTTAAAGAAAAGAGAAAATTTATGGGGGCCATACACTAATGTACAAATAGGAATTGCAGTAAGCTGTTTCCCTTTTATGAGAAAACTATTAGTAAAGAAAGCTAACAATGCAAGAGATTAGGTAGCACAAAGATACATTTAAATAAAACAATGAGAAGGAGTGCAAAAGGACACACAGTATTTGAATCATACTTCTTCTTTAATTTATATACATTTATACCTTTAAAATAAAAGGAACTTCATGGGCGTAGATGCTTATTATTTTTATTTAGTAAGTCAGTTATAAGGCATGGTGGAGCATACCACACATCCACTGCTCAGGGTGAGATAATTTTTAGAATAGTTAATTGTGGGTGGTATCTGAAAGGAGCATGGTGCAAAAACACAAGACATGGATAATCACAACCATTATTCTAAGTGGTATGCCTAAGTCTGTTGGCCATGTCTGTCCATTATGGGACCTATATAATTTGAGCTTGCAGGATGGTCCATCTATTTGCTGAAAAAAAGGATAATTCATAGTTTTTTTTTTTTTTATGTTGTTGCTGCTGCTGCTGCTACTTATTTCTTGGGGGGGATAGGCTGACTTTCTTTGTGAATTTAAATAATCTTTGCACCTTGTACATATATCTTTGGCACTGTTCCTAATTTGACACTGTTCCAGGCATTAGTTGTTGCTGAATTTTATCTTAAAGGTAGTAATTATAGACATTAAACTTCAAAAACATAAATATGAAGGCTAAGTTCATGCATCTAATCAACCTCATACTTCATATTCACTTAATCCATGTTCAAATCTTTCTGTTTGCACACCCCTCCCCCCTCCACCTCACCCCCCTTTGATTGTCATGCTTTCCTACCAAAAGTGAGCTTTTGCAGTTATATGAAAAACCTTGGACTGTGAAACATTTTCCCCCTTATTTTACCTTTGCATTTGTCTAATAAAAGGGGAGATCTAATGATATGAAAAATTATATATCAATCAAGATTGGATATTGATGAGAAGTGGGCCTTTCTTGATTTGTTTACATACTATTTTTAACAAAGCGGTAAGCATGTTAAAGCAGCCCTGGTAACATCACAGATCACAAATGGACAAGTCAAACTCACACAGTTAATAATAATTTAGCTATTTCAACATTTCATCATGCATGCTCAAGGGCATCTTTGTCATTTTAAACCTGCATTTTTGTAATATTTCTAAAGTTCAAACTAGGGCAAAAGTCATTGGGCAATTGTCAAGCAAGGGATGACTTGTCTCATGAAGAAACAATGATAACAAATATTGTGGAGTGTGTGGTTTTAACTATAATGATCAATTCGTCACCTTCTCTCCACAGAAACAACCGATTATCTATTCTGACTATAGCACTGAAGGTGCGGGACTTGCAACGGGTGTGTGTACGTATTTACCACAGCAAAAAGAAAAAAAAAGGATGGGCAGAGTTATATAGGGAGGCTAGGACTGTCTCTAACAATTTATCCTTAATCTACTGCATACAATAGATCCACAGCTCATAACCATTGGTAGAATGGCATGGCAACATGGAATCCTAAGAATTTAAAAAAAAAAACAATAATAGAAAATAGGAACAAGTAGTCATTCTTTTAAAGTAGAAAATCAATTACTAATATATAGTGATCTACATAATCATTTATTTTTAAAGAAATAGAATCACATCAAGATGAGCAAATGTACTTAGATATAAGCATACACTTATCATATGTTGGTTGTCTTGACATGTAGAAATGGGAATTTGGGAGAAGGTAAAGCATGCCATACATTGTTTTTTATTTTTTATTTTTTATCAGTGTAACAATCATCACTAAAAACTCTTTTCAACTACCCTTTTTCTCCACTATAAATCCCAATTGATTAGTGGGATTGTCCAACTGAATTTAGTTTTGGGCAATGGCCCAAGGGAGCCATATATAGGTGCCACACATGCCCATGGATTGTGACATTTGCTTGTGGTCACAGCATTGCACTAATAAGTAACAAATTCCACTCATGACATAATCAGATTTTCAATATAGATAAAAGAAAGTTCAGATACTTGATCTCCCCCAGGGCCCCACCCACTTGAGTCAAAATCAGGTTAGAAATCTCTAGTACCTGAGATCGAGGGTCATTGACTCTAATTGCAAACCTAGGATGAAAGTATTCAAGTATTGAGGTTTTGGGGTCTTTTCACATTTCTTTCCTGTGAATTCAAGGAATCAGGTTGTTTGGTTAGAATGGGCTTACGTCTCTGACTAGGACATGTTCTTGTTCTTGAGTATATTTAGTTTGGCTTTTCATGGAAATCCATGATTGGGGGGGTGCATTTTCCAATGGTTTGAACATCATCATCCATCTCTTCAAATGGACGTTTTTTTCTTCCTAAGGCCTAAATCTAGGCAACTGAAAGAGGGAAGTCCTAACAATCGATTGACTTCCTCAGACACCTTCCTGGCCATTTTCTAAACTAAGAGGCAAAGAACAAAGGTCATGTGTGGTGACCAAATGTGCAGGAAAATTCCTCACGGGTTTTTTTTTCTTTTCCGATTCACATTCGATAATTGTAAATCCTCCAAAATTTGGGCCAGCAAAAATCATCAAATTTACAATAATGAGGAATCCTCAAATTTGTAGATTCTTCACCTGTTATAAAATATGCCTAAAAGTAGAACAACTCAAGTAATTAGAGGACCCAACTTGAAGAGTCTCTCACTTCAAGTTTGGTCCTCTAATATAAAGCATTATCACTTCAAGTTTGGTCCTCTAAGATAAAGAATTGAACACCTGTTTTGTTTCTTACTTCCAATCATGTGCATTTGAAAGGCACTAAGTTTGGTTGGGTACTAGTACAAAAAAGGCCCCACAACTAGACATTTGATGCAAAAAAACATACATTGCACGGTGGGTATCCTCTTCCTTAATAGGAAGGGCGCCTCTGTATCTGCACTTTTTTCTTTTTCTCCTAATTTATTTTCAAATTTAAGAGATCCTTTCTTTTTTTTATCCTAGCTTAGGGGGCTAGGGCCCATAACCCTCTCTATAGGGGGCTCTCGGGTGAGGAGAGTAAACCTTTGGTGAGGTGGGGGGCCTTTTGGTGAGATATCACAGCCTCGGGTGAAAAAATGTGCTTGCTCGTGATCGAACCCATGAAGCCATTCTTTTTTAAGAGATTTATAATCCAATGTACATCTAGTACAACCTTTCTGGGCAATGGAATGGAAGGCATGCTCAGAGCTACTTCATAAAAAAAAATTATGAATTTGGAAATTTATTTGACAAGTTTTTAGGGAAATCTTTATATGATTGTAACCTTTATAGAAATTTACAGACTACATCTTGATCAATTCTCAATGGCTACTCATAGAATACAATATTAATAATAATCACATTATAATTTCTTAAAATATTCTCTGTCAACCTTTTCTATTTTTAAACTCAGGACTAGCACACACCTAGGGTGAGTTGGATGCTTGGAATTTTGTAAGAACTTATCTTTTCTTATTACTTATACATAAAGTACCTTTCTATGAAAAAAAAAAACAAAATTGAGACGACATTGCCTTAAAATTCTTCTTTGCCTCTATGATTTGTTGATAAATAAAATAACATCTTAGAGAGGTGAAAAGTTCAAAGAGTCGTACACATGACATCTTTATAGGAATAGTAAATTTCTTATAGCATATTCTTCTATGCTTCTTTACTATGAGTAGAGAAGTGAAGACCAAAATAGCAGGGAGACAAGGGACAGACATGAGAGGGACAGAAAATGTAAGAAGCATCCAAACACACCCTCAAACTTTTTATCACTTGGAAATAAGATACATTTCTATACAAATGAAAATAACTAAATTACTCCAAACACAAGAAATGACTGGAATCATACTGGTTTCTATCTTCTAGTTCCCCAAAATAACTTAATGCATTTGGAGAGGTAAGTTGTCAATGGAAGATTCACTTTGTGTGGGGCATTTCCATAATATCGAGATAAGCCCTAGTTTCGGTAAGAGTACTGTCAGATCCCACATCGCCAAGAGACCGCCCAAGAAACTGGGCTTATATGTGCGAACCCCCCTTGACTTGGTATGACGTGTTTTGGGGCCGCCTGCGGGCCAGCTACCAAGGAATAAAACCGTGCGGGCCAAGGCCCAAAGCGAACAATATCATGCCAGGGTTCCGGGTCGGATGTCGTTAAAGAAATGGTATCAGAGCCGAGAGCGGCTCTCCTTTGAGTGGTGGGGATTGTCAGATCCCACATCACCAAGAGACCGCCCAAGAAACTGAGCTTATATGTGCGAACCCCCCTTGACTTGGTATGACGTGTTTTGGGGCCACCTGCAGGCCAGCTACCGAGGAACAAAATCGTGCGGGCCGAGGCCCAAAGCTGACAATATCGTGCCAGGGTTCTGGGTAGAGTGTCGTTACAAGTACCAACTAGGTTTGTCTTAATATCGGCTTTATACAGTTCGGTAGTAGTACCAGCTTGTGCTTGTCTTGGTCTAACACAGCTCGGCAACAGTGCCAGGGTGCATCCACGATAAGAACGTGCTAGGACTTCCGCATATATATATATATATATATATATATATATATATATATATATACATATGTAAGAGGCAAATCCAAGGCAGGCACGCTAACGCTAAGGCTAATCACTTACACTCTCACTCTCTTCTCTTACTTCCTCCTTTGTTCAGTGACTGCACGGGTCTCTGATCTTCCGCCATCCTTCCCTTTCAGGTTCTAGGAGCTGCTGTCTTTCCCAAAAGCTTTACAGCAATTTCATTTAATTAAGTCCGTAACTTTTAGGCACTTACACACTTATCATTGATCTTAATTTAGCACTTGGAATTGTTGTGCATGGATCACGGATCAACATTTTTATTTTATATCCGTCACTTCATAATAATAGTAAAAAAGTTGTCTTTATGAAGTGTGGTCCCTTGAAGTTTGAAATTGTTTATTGAAAATTTGAAATCCACTGCTACGAAACTGCAAACCAACCTTCTACCAAAAAAAAGTGCAAACCAACCCTCAACAGCAGAAGTAGGGACTATATGTGTCGAAAAGCAAATTCCCTCTTATTTTTACTATGTACGCTTTTAATGCAATGTATACGCCTTTGCTAATTGTCATTAAGTACCCTTAAGTCGCTCGTTTGAACGCTAAGGCCTGTTTATTTGCATTATAATATATAAGATTTTATACCATAAGTGGTTAAAAATAACTATGAGAGATGAAGTTTTAAAGAAGAGCATCAAACAATCTTTCCTTATATGAAAATAGAATCAAGGGAACATGAGAAATGAAAATCCAATCATCACCTTAGTAATTCAATACATAGGAAAGCAAAAGTACTATCTACATCTCCACGTGTATATATATATATATCCTGCACCTCTCACATATTTAATAATTCTTGTATAGTTACATTTCACCATAGACTCTTGACCATGGAAAGCTTGTTAATGAAGTTTTAGGATGTGATTTAATGCCATCAGAAAATGAATCTTAATTGAAGCTGATAAGACTGCTACAGTACTTCTAAAACAATTTCCAGAGAATCAGCACAAAAGCATCACTTTGGCTTATGGACAGTGTCAGTAAAATACTGTTTTGGGGACAACCCTGTGTGAAGCACAAAAATCAGTGTGAAATAAATCACAGGAAACTAAGGAAAACGTTTGAATTTTCATCTTTGTTTGATTTGGGTACAATGCCAGTGAATTCTCAGAAGAACCTGAAATAAGAAGTTCGAACGTTCTCTATGTTCCTTTTAAGTAGTAACAATTTTATGTTGTGTCAAAGGCTTTGAAGGGGATGAATTGCTATGAAGGGAGACCAACACCACGCCCTGTTGTTTCTGATATGTTTCTCTAGTCACCTAAGATTAAGAGGAATCAGGAAAGGTAGCTTGTCTGGTGGCCTACATGATACATATATACAGCTATCTTTTAACGGCTGTTCTTATTTGTCAATGTCACTGACAGACTAGCTGAAGAAATGTAATCAAAAGTCCTATATTCTGATATTAGCAAGGTGCCTTATTTAAGAGGGTGGCTTTTAGCAAGCTTGTCACAGAAGAAAAACATGACCAGCTAAGAAAATGAAAGTGTGCTAAGTACTGAAGAAAAGAAGTGTGCGCTAGTGTTTACTTTAAGCCAGATGCTCCTCAGCCTTCGTTCATGAAAGTGATTGGTCCACTCACGATCACTGTACATCAAAAGTTTCAGAGGATCCCGATTCTTTGTCCATAGGTTTGGTCTAATCTCTCCGGGTCACCTACATCTACATGCACACCTGCTTGCTTCCTTTATTCCTTTGTCTGCTAACACTACCTTCTCTTTTTCATTTGATGAAAGTAGGGAAGGTAATGGGTAGGCCAGGTCAAAATGGTCAGGTTGACAGGGCATATATCTGGGTTTAAATTTGACCCGTATCCATCCTAACTTGTAGAAGCGTGACTTCAACCTAATTTTTTTTTAAATATTAAAGCTATATTTAAGTTAATTTGCAGGCCCAACACAAGCTCTAGTCATTCTATATTCAATTATTAAACCACCAAATTATTTAAATTGGTTTATGTATGCGAGTCGGCTCTAAGCCAACCTATTTAAATGGGTTAGGCATATTGTGCAGGTTGACCCTAACTTGATCAGTTTTTCTGCGTGCGCTCAAGGTCGGTGTGTAGGTCAAACATGGGTCAGGTCGGGTATGCAGGTCACACACGAGTTACGTTTGTTGGGTTGAGTTGTGCGGGTCGGGTCGGGTCAGGTCGGGTCCATTTTTTCCAGCTCCTAGTAAAAGCACATGAAATGTTATTTTTGCCCGTGCTAGGGTCACCACACACCTCTTTCTCTACACATGTTGCTACTTTCTCCTAGGTTGTTTGTAAGGTTCTTCACCAAATATTGAGAGGTAAATTTTTTTTTAAATGGTTAGTCATTTCAAACCCTTTTAATGACTTTGTTTGACTTTTATTAATTCTACAATACTTTTAAAATGTAAGTCAAAGGGTCCTAATGGCTACCCATGACTGTTTTCGAAGGCAGGAGACTATTTCAATCAAAACTTCTAATTAGAAAAACAAGTGGCCTGTTTGGAATAATGTTCAATCTTGAAATGAAAATCATACCATGACAAATCTCTAGCATGGACTAATCCAATGGTGATGATTAAAGCCATCATCGGCTCCATCACCTAATGTTGGAGGCAGTTAAGACCCAGGGTTCAATTAATATGAAAGGGTCCACTGAAACAAGCCATATGGCTTGTCAACTAGCAAGATACATTTATCATTCCATTAATGTCGATTTGAGGGATATATCACAGCTGGGCTGTAACAGATTGAAATGGTAATGCTCATGTTGTTTGAATCAAATGGATAAATGGCCAACAAGAAGTTAAAATCCACCGCACAAAATAAGGTCTACAATACATCCATCTGCCCCCATTCAGAATGTTTCAGAACTGAAAACTGTCACCTGGCTGCATTCGATCAGCTTTATAGCCTTTAGATCTCTGATCAAAATCATGCACCCAAAGGTAGGATAACCGTTGGAGATCAACTTACGGGCCCTGCCATTGGTATCCCATTGTGCAAAGTTACACCTAAGATATCGTTTCGACTACTCCAATCACTCGTTATATCTATCCTCAAATTCAAAAAGCTAACCAACATGCTCATGGTTGAATGGTGTTGGTACTTTAGTTTAACACACATTACTAGGAAATGATCCTTTAGGGCCCGTTTGGTAATTTACTTTTAAAATAAAGTGGAGTGAAGTGAAATAAAAAGAATGAATAAAATATAAGTGAGTTATGATGGTATTTTGTTTTTAGTTGTTTGGGATAGAATATTTTTGACTTTTTGTATGGGGAGATGGAATTTTTTTGTCTTTTAGTGAGTAAATGTTGTTACTTTTTGACTTTTTTTGGAAAAGATGAAGGGAATTTTTTGGAAAAGTACTTTTGATGGGATGTTTAATTTGACTTCACTTCACTTTACTCTATTAGTAAAATTACCAAACACGCCCGGCATTCGAATGTAAGTATCACCCCCTACCACTTATTTAAACTAAAAAAGAAAAGATTAAAAGATGATGATCGAGGCATAGGCGGGGCCCACTTGTGCATGGCTTTGAGTCGATCTGAGGATTGAGCCAAGGGGATCGATGAGAAAGAGATTTGGATAAAGCTAGAAAAATCTTAAGAATGGCTTATTACTCTAGTGATAAAGGGTGTCTACTTTTTATCTGACTGATCAGGGAACTTCAAGGGGTAGTTCAGTTGGTCTAAGACCACGGTTTGCACCTGGTGGTTATAGGTTTGAAACTGCACTACCACACTGAGGTTATAGAGGAGTTTATTCGACTTCCCTCTGAGCCCGGAGGGATTAGTCCAGTCTAAAGGATTAAAAATATTACTGATTAGGGTTAATTTTTAGGCAATCATCTTTCCTCACACGATGATTGTTCTACCTCAATTTGAGATATACTTCTCTCAGCAAAGGACTCTCTCACCTCATCTGAGATCTACTTTCCTCATTGGAGGATTGGGGCCTCACTCTAAACCCCACATGCATTCTAAAACCCTCCTTCAACATAGTGGACCTACGTATTCAAAACTAAACAACTCAAAATAAATGCCTCAGGAGTGTGCAGGGTCAACTCAAATTTGTTTTCATGAAAAAAATAACAGTGAGTTCAGGTTGATGTAAAATTTGAGAATTTTCATTTTTAGTTGGATTGATGGGGATTTCGGTGGGTGGGCCCCACTCAGCGGTATCGTTTTCTCCTTGCCAGTAAATGGAAAAGTGAGTGATCTGGCGCCGAGCTGGCACTGGGGGATCGCCCGGTCATCATTCCATGTTTGCGGGGGACTGGGAAATGTTGATAGATCTCCTCTCCCGTCAACATCCTGTCCAACTCCGTTAACCATGTTTCGAGCAATTAATGGAATATCCCCGGAATCAAATCTGGCGCCGTTACTTTCACCGTCATCAGCTGAGCTGGTTTGCTTAGGGCTCTGAATGGGCCAGCTGTCGCAGCATCCTTATACATGGCCAGCTGCCACTGTCCTGAAGGACTCTCAAATTACAAAAAACACCCTCCATGGATCCAAAAATAAAACATTACACTTTCTATTTCTCATTAACCAATTTACACACGATACCCCACAGGCTCCACTAAACCCACACAAATATATATCAAATAAAGTTTAGGGTGATTTCAAATACAAGATACAAAAAGCATACCCACACCTCATGCCCGCCCGGCTAACTCCAACGTATTCAATTTAGTCTTGAAAATGCAAAGAAGGAGAAAATCAGGAATGAATGTCCCTTAATTCTAATATACTCTCAATGCTGCACCTGCCTTGTCAAAAAAAAATTGGAAATTCTGATCGGTCATTACTTTCATCTACAGTGGTGTGATTTCGATTTCTGCATGAAACGACAAGGGCAGTGTAAGTGATTTTCATAAAGTCCCTGCGTAAGCAAGTACGGAATCTAAGGATAAAGGGCAGAGAGGGAAGATTGGAAACGGGAAGGGAGCATTGGAGGGAATATGATTTGGGTCCCAAAATTGTGGTTCCGGGATCGTGGGATGAGATGGTTATGGTAAAAATTTTAGGGCTTTGTCTGAATTTCACTGATCAACTGACTATTTTTAACCCTTGATTTGAGGGTTTTAAAGATTTTACCTTCTATTATCAAAATAAAGTTTACAATATAGTGAAAAAATTGAGGATTAGGGGTGTTTGTAATTTTCATCGTGCAACATTTTGAAAATTGAGGATTAGGGGTGTTTGTAATTTTCATCGTGCAATATTTTGATTTGATCATACATGGGCCCCATTATGAAAGAGCTATTTAGGTGTCTCATTATCTATGTAATCTGAATCATCCATTTTGCCTCTTTCCATTAGAATGACGATCATTATGCAGTCTAATTGCTATGACCATGGAGATTTGATTTTGTATACTTAAAATTTTGTATGTGTGCAATCTACCAGATCTTCACCTTAACCGTCTTTGCTGTCGGAAAAAATATTCTCCTACAAATAGACTCCATATATAGGTTGCTATACTTTTGGAATCCCTTTTTAAACTACCTTCAATCACTGCATCCCGATGAGACTCAGGTCAACTCATAGTCCAACATTAGACTCAATTTTACAATCTTTTAATTTTTATATGGATTATCGTGTTGAATCTCAAAATCATCCACGATTAAGACGCGGATAAACTTTAATGCCTTTGAACCAAGAGCTAGGATAGTGTTATTTTTCAACACACTATAGTCGGAAAGGATATCTTTCCATCTGCGATATTATCATTGATAGACACGCATCTAAATGAGACCCCTTAAGTAGGATAACATTCTCCATGTATTATTATTATTTTTTCTTCTTCTTTGTATAATGTTAAAAACAAACAGTTGCCTCCTGCTACCATCAATCCAACCAATTAAGATCAACCAATGGTGGAGATTATTGTGGGGGCATGGACCATTCATTGAAAAAAAAAAAAAACAATTACAAATTCAAAGATAAGGTGGGGCCCCATAAAAAAAAAAGATACACACTACACTTTCATATACTCTTGCTGACTACAAAAACAAGCGGTCCGGATAAGGCGAGGAGGGAAAACGAGAGAGAGAGAGATGGATGAAAAAAAACAAGAAAGAAGAAAAACCACACAGCAGGAGGTGAAATGAGAAAACTAATAAAGAGAGGTGAGAGAAGAAACTGAGAAGAAGAGAAAGAGAGGCGTCTCGTGAAGCAGCAGAGGAAAGAGGGGAAAAAAAAGAAGAAAAGCTTCGATCTTTCTCCAAAGCTTCGATCTTTCTCATATCAAATCAAAATCCCTCTCTCTCTCCCTCTCCCTCAAAAACTATCAATCCATACTTTTCAACACCTCTGCATTCATTCCTTGCTTCATCCTTTCGATTCACGAGATCCCCATTGATTCCTTTTTCTTTTTTTTTCTCTTCATGTCTTCTTCTTCGATAGATCTTTCGCATCCTTGTCTGCAACGCTGTTTTTGGTACTTTCGCTGCTGTTGCAGACTTTGATTACAAGGAAGAGAAGAAGGAGAGAGAGAGAGAGTGAAAGAGATTGAAGGGTTTTAGAGATTTCGAAAATGTCGAAGAGCAGTGTGCAGAAACCCTTGCAAGAAAGAGGGGTTGAGTCTCTAACCGATCGATTCGACACTGTGCTGAGTTCGGATGGGAACAAACCCGATTTCAAAGAGCTCGATCTGGGTTCGCCCGTTTCGCCTCTTCGAACCCATGTCCGGTCTAGGAGCAATAGCCACCCGGTGCCGCTTCCCACCAGCAGCAGCAGCTCCAGCTCTTCTGGGTCTGTTTCCGGGAAGACCGCCAGCAATGCGGCTCCTCTCAAACCATCGGACGGCGGAAGTGGAAACCACTCCGGGGAGCTGTCGGGTTCTAGCGAAGGTAGCCCGACTACCGCCGGCAGCGCGCGATCTGCTCGGAATTCTAAGCCTGGGCACCAGAGATCGAATTCCGGTGGGGCGCCGTTGATCTACTCCGGTGGGGGTTCTGTGAATTCGCCGAATGCGAATTTGCTTCCGAGCGGGAACATCTGCCCATCGGGGAGGGCTGGGAAGACTGTCATGGTGGCGCGTGGAGGGACGAGGAGCGATGTGTTGGGGTCGGGGACTGGGAATTACGGGCACGGGAGTATAATGAGGGGGAAGTCGGGCAGCGACGCCGCGACGGGGAATATACAGTTTGCCGGGGAGGCGGTGATGGTGAAGCGGGCGATGGCGAGTTCTGATCCGGAGGAGGTGAAGAGGGCGGGGAATGAGCAGTATAAAAGGGGGAATTTTGCAGAGGCTTTGTGTTTGTATGATCGGGCTATCGTGATCTCGCCAAACAATGCAGCTTGCCGGAGCAACCGGGCTGCAGCGTTGACAGGTCTGGGACGGCTGGCGGAGGCAGTGAGGGAGTGTGAGGAGGCCGTGAGGTTGGATCCTGCATATGGGAGGGCGCATCAGCGGCTGGCAGCTCTGCATTTGAGGTGAGAGGCAGTTCTGCAACTGCATTCTCTTGGTTTTCAACAATTTACATTCTCTTAAAGTCCTTTTTTTGCTTAATTTTAGCTTTAATGGAATACTGATCTGAAGAATTGAATTGGGTTTTTGTTTTGTGTTGCAGTTTGTTTGTTAAGATGCCATGTGAGTTCGTTGAATGATCTGGGGTTTTGTTTTTGGATGATCTTACGTATGGTACTTCTGTTTTGATTCTTGGTACTCTATTTGTTTCTTCTCTAGTGGGACATGTTTCTGTTACTCAGTTTGATTAGATTCATGTTGCTGTTCTTTGGTTTTAACCGTTTGAGCAAGTTGGGTTTTATGATTCTCTAGATTACTGTTTATTTGCCATTTTCCTTTGACTTAGATTCTTGGGTTCTCTTTGGTTTATGCAATTTGATACCATGGTTCCCATCGTTCTAGTTCATTCGACAACTTTCTGTTCCATTATAATCATCAAACGCCCCTTTTCAGTCCAATATTTAACCAGCCACTTTTATTACTTCCAGTCTTTATTGCCCTCATACATCTCCTAGCTCCTTGCATTGCACCTGTGATGGTTAAATTCTTTGTAAACGGGCTATTTTGGTCTCCTTCATGCCTGTTGAAATGATCTCAAACTACATTCCTTGGTATTCCGTTGTGTGGGAAATTTGGGTAACACGTTTTCTTTGAATGACCTACTTTTGTTGAATGAATGATTTTCATGAGGACAGATATTAGAGTGTGTACCATCCAGTATCTGTTGTCAAAGCTCTGTACATTTCATTAAGATACGTGAATTCATTAGAAAATTTACACTAAGTGAGAAAAAAATTGCCATAGATTATGGTTGTCAGTAATAAAATGTTCCAGGCACGGCTAGTACTCATCATTTTGATCTATATACTTTATCTCGGATATTTTCTACTGTAAAATGTGACTACTGATGGAGAATATCTTGGTTAGTTTTGAACTTCAAACCTTCACATTTATCGGGTATGGCACATTTTAGATGATATGCATTTGTTGTCTAACTGCACCGTTTAAGGCTCTTCTGTGCTGTTGCCACTTACTGGATGCTAATTGTTGCAAAATGGTTTCTTAGGTTTTAATATCTATATGTTTTCCTCATGACACTGTAATAGTTTTGGTTGCAGCTGTGCTCCATGAGTTCTCTGCATTTGTCCACATGACTGACAACAAAACTTGATGGTTTCCTTTTATTTTGCAGCTTCCATTTTGCCCTTTTCCCTTTTGGATTCATCATTTATTATCTTTTCTCTTCTGATGTTATTCTATTGATTGATTTGAAGGGCTTATGTGTATTGTTTTTATCTTTATTGAGCGTTTGGAAATGATGGTCATTTTTCATTTAATGTGTGTGGACAATCTGTGATTTAGGACATGTCCCTTTGTGTGTGTGTGTGTGTGTGTGTGTGTTATTTTTATTTTAATTTTATGTTATTTCGGAGATTTAAATTCATAAGTGCGTCCATTCTTCTATCTTGATAATACTACAGATTAGGGCAGGTTGAAAATGCTCGAAGGCACCTCTTTTTGGGGCAGCAGCAACCAGATGCTGATGAGTTGCAGAAGTTGCAAGCAATAGAGAGGCATTTGAAAAGATGTGCAACTGCTCGTAAAATTGGAGATTGGAAGAGTGCAATGAGGGAAGGTGATGCTGCTATTACTGCTGGAGCAGATTATTCTCCTCAGGTAGATTGCAATCTCAACTTCTTTTGCTATTATAATATGCCCAATTGATTGAGTATAAATTAATTGCTTTGAATTGGTTGGGTTTGTAGCTTTTTGCATGTAGGGCTGAGGCTTTGCTCAAGCTTCGTCAACTCGAAGAGGCTGATTCTGCATTATTGAATATTCCCAGATTTGAACTCTCTCCAACTTCCTCGCAAACCAGGTCCTTAGGAATGTTTTGTCATTCTTACGTGTTCTTTGTCCGTGCCCAGGTTGAAATGGCACTGGGAAGGTGAGCTTTGAAATTTAAAGTTCCAAAAGAAAATATCTTAGGGTTTGGGCGAATGAGAATGGTGATGGATGCTTTGCAGGTTTGAGAATGCAGTTGCAGCTGCTGAGAAGGCAGGGCAGATTGATCCTCAAAACATTGAAGTTGCCACAATGCTAAACAATGTGAGATCAGTGGCAAGAGCCCGGGCCCGTGGAAATGATCTTTTCAAGTCTGGCCAGTTTGCAGAAGCATGCGTGGCATATGGTGAAGGCCTCAAGTTTGATCCCTCCAATCCTGTCCTCTATTGCAATAGAGCAGCTTGCAGGTCCAAGCTCGAACAATGGGAGAGATCTGTTGATGACTGCAATGAAGCGCTTAAAATTCAACCCAATTACACCAAAGCCCTTCTTCGACGTGCTGCTTGTAACAGCAAGGTGAACAAATGCCTCTAATCTTTCTCCTGTGGGTGTTGTATTTTTAGAATGTGTACTAATTGATTGGTATTTTTTGTGGATTATAGCTTGAACGTTGGGCTGAATCTGTGCATGATTATGAGGTCCTGATAAGGGAACTTCCAGATGACAAAGAGGTTGCGGAAGCTTTGTTCCGTGCACAAGTTGCTCTGAAAAAGTCACGTGGTGAGGAAGTTTATAATATGAAGTTTGGGGGTGAAGTTGAGGAAATTACAGGTGTGGATCAGTTTAGAGCTGCAGTATCTTCACCTGGTGAGCTTTCTCCTCTGCCTGCTCTTGTGCTTGTTTGCCAGAATTTTTTTCTCTCATATCCCCTTTAAGGCTTTCATTCTCTCACGTTCCTGTTAGATCTATTTGAGTCAGTCACACTTGTCGTACTGCAATGTTCTAATTATTACGAACTTAGTTTTCAGCCGGTGCCCATGTTGCGCACTACTCTTCCTTGGTAGTTGCAGATGTACATGGTTTTGGGGATATTTGAGGTGTTCCAAGTTTATAAATCTCATTTTGTGCCTTCTATGTAGAAAAGTGAAATTGAGTTTGTTTCAAGTGGTAGTTCATTTGACTTTTTTTTTTTTGTTTCCCAATATGCTGTTCGCACATCTCACCTTGCCAAGCAGATTGTTAGATTTTAACTGCTGGTCATTCATTCTTCTGCTTGTCATAGTTACCTGACGAATTTATTGGTTTCGTCTCCTTGTAGTAACTGCATGAATAATTATTTGTTTCAAATGTGTGCCTCCCCACCTGTAAATCTATCATGATTGCTTTCATTGTTTTATTACTAGTCGTTGCATAATAGTTTGAACTCTCATGTGTTTATGAACTTATTCAAATCCTATGAGATTATCTGAATGTCTATTTCTTTCAGGAGTTTCAGTCATCCATTTTATGGTGGCATCAAACCAGCAATCGATCCAGATGTCAGCATTTTTTGATACGCTGTGTGTGAAGTATCCTTCTTTGAGTTTTCTCAAGGTAATGATAAAAGGAATGCATGAAACAGCCTCTTTATTCATCTTATTAATTCCATGCTTAGACCACCACTTGCATGTATGTCTTTGGCCTGATTTATTGATTGATGATATTTGATGAAGGTGGATATGGATCAGACCCCTGCAGTATCCAAGGCTGAGAACGTGAGGATCGTCCCAACATTCAAGATATACAAAAAAGGGGCCCTAGTGAAAGAGATGATCTGTCCGAGCGAGCAGGTATTGGAGTACTCATTGAGGCATTACAGCTTCTAGATTCAATGGGCTTATATCGAAGGTGACCGACCCTCTCTCCATTTATCATCCCAACCTCACCTCATCAGAGCTTCTTTCTTGTCAAGAACCAGCTGCATAATAATTCCTTTTAGAGAGCCTAGCCCAAGCCAGGGCCGGATCGACGGCCAGCCTCTTTTTGTTCTTCGTCGTAATAATTCTTTTCCATTTTTGTTACTCTGGCGTTATTTATTTTTTTCTTTTTCCGACCCCGTGTTTTTTTTTTTTTTTTTTTTCTCTTGATCCCGCCTTATTCTTACACCCCAACCCTTCTCATGTTAAAAAAAGGAGGAAAAAAGAAGTGTGAAAGAGATGCAAAATTGGTTGGCCTTAGTTCTCGGAATTGGGAAGGAAAGAAAGAGAGATGGTTGGTAGAGTCTCTGTACCTGTATATAAAAATCATATACCAATGTGGGAAGCATAGATGCGAGAGGTATTGGTTGTCAGGTGGGTACTACTTACTGGGTTAGTGAGAGGAGGACGACGATTATGATTACCATTTCATGAATAAAACTCCCCAATTTTTTTCTCATTTTTCTTCCTGTTCCATCACTCTTCTTGGAAGAGAGGGTTATAGAGAAATTATTATTATTTTGGTCTTTATCTGAACAATGGTACGAGAGTGGTTTCTGCTTTATATATGGGTTGGGTTGTCATTGTAAATTTACCAAGAGAGTGATTTCTGACGTGGTCAGAAAAGAGAGGTGTGAAAGTACTAGAAAGTAGTACTTGGGCTTGGCATTTGTGTTTGAAGGAGATGGTGGTTGTGGGGGAATTCATTAGCTTTTAGTAGACCGTCCTTGCGAAGCTGTGACTCTGCTCTGTGAGTGAGTGAGTGAGAGAGAGAGAAGGGGGAGGTGGTGTTTTTACTCCTGTCTGAGTTGTTTAATTATTTCTATGTTTGTTTCTGGTCGATGGGTTTGGTGGGCTTGGGAAATGGATGCAAGTGGGGCGGCGTCTGTCGCATTTGTTTATTGTTAATGGGTTAGGAGACAAGAGACACAACACAGCTCTCTTTTCCATTCCTCTCCACATGTAATGTATGTTTGTCTGAATCCAGTACTGTGGGTTGATAATTTCTTCAAGGAGCAGAGCCCTAGCCAAAGCCAAACCTGGTGAAATGGGATTGCACATGCTTCAAAACTCAAACATAGTAGTCAATCCTAGCCGTTGTCTTTAACCCATTTAATTTTTTTTTTCAAGAATGATTGAGCTGCAGAACAGTGAGAGGCTGGTAAAAGCTGCAGCCTTGAGGAGTCCGGAAATGTCTCACGCTGCAGTGTGTATAAGTTGCTCTTACCTATTAAAAATCCAAGCTGCTTCAACATCAGATTTTCTCAAATTTGATTCTAATTGGAGTTGTTACCTCTGAGAAACTGAGCACATCATGATTAATGAATAGAATTATGTCAATCATATTTTTAATCATATGCTCATCATTCTCATGATGAGACCAATTCTTATTGGGATAAACTTGAGGACATTTGATGGCGAGGAGGTATTCATTTGAGTTGCTCAAGTCTTCACCAAGTGGCCCACACAAGTGCGCTCCCTTAGTACTGGATATCTTTAAATTTGAGGCCTTCAAAATGAATGTCCTTCCTTAATGCGAAATATCTTTAAGTTTACTGAAATAGGAGTTTGTCCATTGTAAGATTGAATGTGATTGATGCAGATGATTAATAATGCATGAGTTTGTGTTAATCATGTTCTTAATTATAAACTCATTTTTATAGTGGAATCAACTCATATTTTAAAAATACTCAGATGATGTATTATCGAGTTCATCTTGATATTGACAGTTTGAAAAAGAATACGTGGTAATAGATAGGTGATGAGAACGATTTGGAATATCTAATTACAACATCTGAGTAAAAAAATAAATGATTTATACGGAGTAACCCCGGAAAATAGATTTTTAATTGGTGGGCTGGAGGGCTATATTTAATATTGCGTCCTTGTAGGAATAAAAGGTGGATCAAATATCAGTCCAACCCTATAATTCCAAGAGCCCTGCTACTTTTTTTTTTTTTTGAACCGAATATATAATTTCTTTTGGGTACAGAACCACAAATTGATGAGAACGATTTGAAATCCCTAGCCCATGGAGTATGTATCCAACGCCCCCAATGGATTTTTTTGTCCTGGAGTTCGGTCCAATATCGCCCGGGACAAGTAGGTGGATCAAATATCAATCCAACCCTAATTCCAACCTTCAAAATTTAATGCCTCCAAATTGTTTCTTTTGGGTGCATTTCTTTCTGTAGCTTAACAACAACAACAACAACAAAAAATAAAAATACAAACTGTTAATATCTACATCACCTCACATCAAGATAAAACCAATGCTTACAAAAAAAAAAAAAAAAAAAATCAAGATAAATACAAATTCAAGAGGTAGGTGCCTGTGCTTGACGCTTGACTTCAAACTGGTCGAAGGTGGCCCCCACTTTATAAAAATTAGGGCCTTTAGTAAACCCCAATCATTCATCATGATCATACACATAGAGTGACTCACTGATCCTTCTTGATCAAAATGTGCACAGTGGGCCAAAAATTCCAATCAAATTTAATCTTTATAAAAAATATATTTAGGTAGTTAAGTTTGAAGCCTTGATAATATCTTCATGATAATACACCGCATAGGAACAAAATTGTAGGTTTAAGAAACCAAATGGAATCACAAATGCAAGTTTGTAAGTGCACCCCTCCTCGAGATTTAAACTAAAGATTGGGAATGAAATCAAGTGCTTTGATCCCACTGTTTTAATCATAAATGGTATAGTCATTAAAATTTATTAATAAAAACTATGGCAATTCTTTATGGTAAGGTGTCCCAAATTTGGAAAAAAAAAAAAAAAAAAAAAACCAATTAAGAGATCTGTAGTGAATAAAAAGGAAAAATAGCTTTACCATGGTTATAAGAAAATATTCCAACTTTACCATAGAGTAAATAGCTTATAAGAAAATGTTCTGCAGTTCAGTTCAAGTTCAATGGTTTTGATCATCCAATCAGCCTAGTGGCAGCCATGCACAAAAAGACCCCTCCACTATTGTGATACAATAATGGCACAGGTGCACACAGTGGGTCTTCCCACAATGTTCTGTCCCACTCCTACCCAAGATGCTCCAGCCACAAAAAAAAAATCTCACAAACTTGAATACTGACGTACAATTGATATTGCCAACATAAAGACAGTGGTAAAGAGGAAAAAAAAAAAAAAAAAAAGGCAAAGAGAAGCACGATTAAGTATGTGGTATACAATTACAATGAAACTATTCTCATCAGATGATTACCCAAATTATGATGAAATTCAAGAGAACCACAAAACAGGTCACATTTGCCTACTTCATTTTGAATTCCTAAAAATTCATATTAAAAGGGGGTCATATCAACACGAGTATTGAATATAAGATGAGTGAAGAGTAACCGTCACTTCCTTAGGATTTAATTACCGAGCGATGAATGGATAACCATTTCCCATCAAATGAGAGATTATTCAATGACCCCATGTTGCTCTGCACCTATAATCCTTCACTTAAAAAAATCCTAGAATTCAATACTTCATAAACAAACTGACCCTCAAAGATAATAAAAACAATACAAATCATTCATAAACTTAAAACAACCTGTTGGCATAGCATCCTACTGTACTGCCCAGGCTTACACGAACCGCAGGCGATCCCTGCCTTCTCCAATTTCATTTTCAACACTGCAAGTTTATCCATATCCGTCTTCAAGCCTTCATACGGCTGCAAATGAACTTCAAAAGTAGACCAAACAATGATAAGAAAACTGTAGATTGGGTAAGTACAAAAAAAAAAAAAAAAAATTGGTATTTTGAATCGTGTAATTATGAAGAGGTTATAAGCGGGGTTCTTCTCAATTAGGAATCATAAAGAGTTTGAAAATCATTGAGATCTTATCTCAATTGGGAACTTGATAAGATTAAAGATGAAATTAAAACAAGATGATGCGGATAAGAAAAGGAAAACTCTATTTAATAGAAAACATAAGGATTCCTAAAACTTCTACAATTTAAAATTAAAACACAATTGAAATATCAAAATTTATAAAATCTCTCTCAAAAAAATTGAAATTGAAATTTATTTGAGATCTAATTTCTCGACTTGATTTGAGATTAGAGTCCAATTTTGCAAACAATTGTGAAATCGGATTCTAATTTCGAAATCGAATTCCACGTCTATAATATATAATATAATATAATAATAGTCTTAGGATTTTTAGGAATCCAATCATACGAGAAAACCCACCCCCCAAATTTCTTTCATGCTTTCAGACATTCCACACAGATTCCTTGTTGGCAAAAAATAGAAAAAGATAGTTCCAATAGGATTGGACTTTCTGCTTTCTTGAATTCTCAATACAAAGCCAATTAATGCCTGTATTGGCAGACTAGAAGACCCGACCTACCATCCAAATCCAATACTCTCTCTGGGTCTTGGTCGGTCGGTCGTTGTGTGGATTGATTGAATCCATGAGTTGAATGATTTGTTGGGGAAGCACATTAATTTTAGTTAGGCCATGGAAGTTAGATGTCCCACTCCCAACCCCTCCGCGACTTCTATCATCTCTCATTAATCCAACTATTCTATGCCCCCGGCCCCGACTCCTTTGTTGGGCGTTCTTTTTTTTTTTTTTTGGGTGAAAGGGGCAGAGGTCACTTTTGTTGTGATCAATTCTATCCCTTCCCACACGCTTACCCTTGACGTTGATCCTAATATACTACTGAATTTGTCAGCCATTGAACTTTGTAGATAAAAAACTAAGCCTCATGATTATTTAATGCACCTGATATCTAGTGTATCTTGAGAGGGCTTGTTTATTTACACGGGAGGAGTATAAGAGGAGTCGGGTTAAATCATAAATAAAGTTAAAAATGAAGAAATTAAAATAAAAACCAAAGCAGGGGAAAGTGGGACAAATCATTAAATCCCCTACTTTATGTTAGATCCGAAGTGTAATCCCCCTTTCTCTTTTTCCATCCAAACTAATATCAAGTAAAAACTTTCTTTATAGGTATCGGTTTAACTCTCCCTTTACATTTTCCATCCAAACACCCGTGAATTAAAGTTGTATATATCACATCAATCTTACTCTTATTTTACTTATTCCATTCAAAAACGAAGAAGTAATAGTTTATATCATATCGACCACTTTTTAACTCCTATTCGAATTAGCCCTCATGCACGTCCAAACTATTGTTGTATCTTGCTAGATTCTCACTTATCCAGGTGGGCTTAATTGGTCAGCATCTTCCATATATCCCGTTCCTGGTGCCAGGAGTTATAGATCCGACCCGGTACTCGCTCACCCGGCACCCTTGCTCGGAGAGATCTAGCAAATAGCTCTATCGTTATTACATTAGATATGTAGGGAGATGCTCTCATAGTATCTGTGAGAGCAACTCAAGTGTGTGTATATATATAGGGGTCAGCTCTCCTAAGCTCAAGCTTAGGAAAATGTAAGTTCAAGTGTGTGGTGGGGCCCACCTAAGGACTCACATGGAGATGGAGATGGGGGGATTTTAAGAACTTCTTAGGATCCCCCTCTCTGGAAAAAAAAAAAAAAAAAAAAAAAAAAAAAAAAGCCCCAATCGTGAAAGTTTAATGGTCAACAGTCCATTCAGATCGATACATAGTCGATCAAATGGTCCACTAAATTCAGAATTTACCGAAAGCTGGTGGACATGTGCAATTTAGGGAGGTCATGTGTTTGGTCCATTTGAATAGACTAAAGGTGGGCCTCACAAGCATGAGCTTGCGAAATTCTATCATAAGTTCGAGCTTAGGAGAGCTTTGTTCATATATATATATATATATATATATATATGAGTTACGTTACAAAACTCCCTGAACGTTTTTCACAAAAAAATCACCCTTCTTTCAGCTAATAAAAGTGTGACATGTGTCATCAATGGTACACTTATTCATTCTCACTCCTAAATATTCTTCTAAAACTGTGGATCTTTTATAGATTCTCTTAAATCATTGGCGAATAGATCGGGGCAGAAACTCCTTTTTGAGATAGGGGAGTTTTTCAGAATTTTCATATATATATATATATATATATATTTATAAAATACAAAAGTGGTCATAGGCCTGTGAGCTACTCAAGCCGAGCTGGAGCTGGCCCACCCTCACATCCCCGTGTACAAACGAAACAGCATCTCATGGGATCACGTCCTTTTGAGTAGGAGGAGCCTCAGATGGCGACCATCTCAACTAATCTATAAAAAGAAAGAGAGTACAAAGAGGCAAAACAAATTCTTGGATCGTGATTAGTAGAGTGGCTGTGCTTTAATTAAAGTCTGAATCCCCTGTTGCAATTATTACATGGAACCATATAACAAAATTTTGAAATCTCATCATAAGGCCCAAATAGCGATAATTTAGACCGTTCAAGATGAATCTCATCACCTCTATATTTAGGTCCTTGAGTTTCAGTTCAAAAAGGAGAGGAACACCGTGATTAACACTAATTTAGCAATGATGTCACTTCAACACTTAGTCACGTTTCTCTGATGTGCTCAATTGAATGGTGGAACTTTGTCCTTTTGAACTGAAACTTGTGGATCTAGATATAGAGGGGATGAGATTTATTTTGAGCACTCCAGATTATCTCTATGTGGGGCCATGATGGAATTTTAAGAATTTATTACATGATTCCCATGCAATAGCTGTGACAAAGGATCCAAACTCCCCTAATTATTGTAGAATCCAACTTTTTTCTATTATGAACCGGGCAGCATGAAAGGCAAAAGAGCATAAGGAGAGCCAGTAATGTTAGGGGGTAAGAGGAGAGGGATTTTTTTTTTTTTTGTTGCTATCGGAGGGTTCCCAACCCTTTGGGTTGGACAAATCCCTCCGGGCTCATACGAAAGTTGGATAAACTCCTCTGTAGCCCTAATATGATAGTGCAGTTTCGAACTTACAACCTTCAAGTACAAACCATGGTCCTAGGCCAATTGATCTACCCCTTGGGGTTTATGCTTGCTTGTTCAATACAAAGAGTATTAAAAAGTGAAATAAAATCAGGTATGCATTGTGATTATTTTAACTTCATGACAAAAATAGAGTGGACAAGTAAACTTATGATGAGAGTACACCTTTGACCATTTACTCCTCCACAGCTCTCTCTCTCTCTCTCTCTCTCTATATATATATATATATATATATTATAAAAAAAGTGTGATAAATTATAGCATAATAAAATATATGACAAGTGTTTTTAACCTACACTCCCTTGGTCACCGATTATTTATATCGTCCAAATAAGGATTTTGACATACCTCCACTTTTTACTTTAGTATACCTTTCTTTTTTAATAATTTGACAACAATATTCCCTTTACTTGTTCACAAATGTAAATAAATAGGCCCCGACATGGTTAAAAATCTTAGGGTAAATTAGGTTGTATGGGAATTAAAACAACTTCATGATATTAGCCATCAATTTAAAGGTCTTAAATTTAAATTTTGGAATGCTTGAATTGATGACTAAGACAAAGACAATACAAACAACCGATCATCAAATAACCTCCCCGTTATGAAATTTATCAAGGAAAGATGGGAAATGAGCACCCAACCATCACCCTAGTTCTCAAATCCTAGGAATTCAATCTCATCTACATCACAACCTTATATCCTTTATTACTTACAACATATCCTTCCCCCCCTCTCTCTACATAAGTCAGCTGTGCAATATTCTTGGTGCAATCCTCACATATCAACAGCAAATACCAAATATTTCATTGCCATGGATTAGACTATAAATAAATGAAACACAACTCTTTTTCTAGCAAAACAAAACAAAACAAAACAAATTTAAACACAACTCTTCACCAGATATAAAGGCATGAAACCCAAGTTGAACATAGTTTTTATTTATTCATTTATTTCTGGACTCAAGTTTGGAATGGCTATTACATCTCTATTTTCCTATATAAATGCTAAATCCTCTAAACACTTTGGAGGAATTACTCTTTTATGAACAGTGATCATGGGGTTCTCTCCCTACTCTCAAGGAGTAAAAATGTTCTGGCCAGGAGATAATATCTCTTTCGGGTCAAAACTCATTTTTCTCTGGTAAAAAATGTCCCATTTTTCACCCAATTGCTTCTTCCATTCAGCATTGTCTTCAATATAAGAAAGGTACTGCTTATACTTGATACCGGCCCCATTGCAGAAGTTCAATATTTCTCTGTTCTGATCCTCCAAATATTTCAAGTCTGCTTGATTGGTAGCAAATCTCAGCAATCCAACTGTGTAGAAAATCTCCTCCTCTGGTATTGCAGCAGAGGTCCTCTCATCCCACCTGCAATTCATGTTCATGTGAATTTAGAATCATGACTCAATAAACAATAGATTGCCCCAGTGTTTTTTTTTTTTTTTTTTTTGGGTCAGGTCCATTGACAGCCAAAACTGGGACAAGAATCATGGACTTTAGCATTGGTGCACCAAGCAGGTATGAAGCTAGGCTTGGACCAGTTGCAACATTAATATAGGTTTGAGAGTGCCTACTTGTGTTTGATCATGGGGTAAATAAGAATGAGGCCCCCCATGGTCTCATAATTTCCCTTGAGAATGCTTTTGAAAACCCCATGGTCGAATTCCACAATGCTTGATTTGGGCAAAAAGAGATTGAGCCTTGGATGTGGAATCTCCCATAGGCCTTGTGCACGAAGCTTTTCCTCTTCCTGGTGGACCCTGTAAAGGAAATCTGTGTAGGTAACGTCTTTAGGAAATACATATCCTGGAAGGAAGCTCAGCTGCTTTAGCAAAGAGGCCACATCCTGCCAAATTGGCCAAGTCAATACCATATTCACACATTCTTTTCTCACATGCATGGCCAAATCAAAGTCAGATCATTTTCTGAGTTATAGATAATAGTACGAGATCAATGACCAAATAGGTTAGACAAGAAGAGATTAAAATTATAGAACTGACAAAGTCAACTCTAAATAGATGACAGAAAACTAGGTACAATGGTGATGATCATACCAATTTGAAAAATAAAAAATAAAAAATCATGCAAATGAGGTTGTTTTGGGCTGCATTTGGCTAGGTTGATTTCAGTTTAGAAGTATTTATTTCCAATAAACAGGTTTTTTTTAAAAGAAAATTAAGGGGTTTAGATGCTACTTACTATGCATAGTATATTCTCTGTCCCCTTGCTATTTCCTCACTTTGATCTACAATGCACGGTTCTCGTGAGAACTATTGGCGGGAGAATATTCTCCCTCCTTTGACCCCTCTTTATTTTATTATTTTATTTTATTTCTCTTTTTTAATGTAGAAAAAGTAAGAGGAAAATGGCATGGAGAAAATTCACTTTTTCATGTGTGCTTTTTTCGTGAAAATGTACCTTACTTTGTTCTAAGCTGTTGGTTAGTTGATTAGAGACATATTTAGTGTTCATGCTTGAGTTTGAATTTACTTTAAAACAAACCAAAAACAAAAAATTCAAAAAGAGAAAAAAATAGAAAAAGAAAAGGAGAAGAAAACTGATTTATTTTCATCAAGATCCAAGCCCTTCAAATATAGCCCTATAAGTAACAACAAAATTGAAAAACCTCATATGAGCATAGGTGCTCACAATACTATATATAAGCACCTCATGTCTAAATAACCCTTCAACCAAACAACCACTACAAAATGAGAAATGAGATCAGAAGCAAAGGAATTTAGAAGAGGGTACCTGATCAATATTAGAAGCTTCACTGGTTTTGTAGTACTTGACAACTTCAAGACAATAAAAAGTGGCATTTTGAGCTGTAAGGACACTGATTCTCCCCAGTTCACTCTTTGAGAAAAATGAGGCCCAAAAGTTGAATGTAGTAAGGTTTGCATCATTCACTAGAGTTCCTTCTACATAATCGAATGAGCCCCTCGACATATCCTCACCCTTCAATGATATCAGATATTCCTGGTCTTTTGTGAACTTCATTAAGTCACCATAGATCAAGCGCAACCACCTCACCTGTGAATTGCCAACTATTTCTCACCATCAATCAATATTTTTTCTACTATCTTCTTAAAAAGTTAGGAACCTTTTTTTATATCATTCATTCATTCTAACTTTTTTAAATGTAATCCTGATCTAGAGACTATTTCGAGAACTTCATTTTTTTTTTTTTTTTACTTTATTTTTTTGGTTCATCCTAGTCTTAAATAAAAAAAGTTTGATCTTGGATTTTGGACGAAAGGGGCTCTGGATTGTGGCTTGAACTGACAAAAGGGGGGAAATGAAAAAAATTTGGGCGCCCAATGTCAAAAGCCATCATTATATAAAAAATGTGGCAGCTGTTAGATCCACTTTAACGATCCAACGGCTATTAAGAGACTTCTCACATATAAGGTGAGGACACTTTCCACCTGAGTATTTTCCTTTATATATTATTCATTCATTTTTACCTTTCTTAAATATAATCATGATCTAGAGACTATTTTGAGAACTTCGCTTTTATTTGTACTTTATTTTTTTGGGTTCATCCTAGTCTTAAATAAACAGAGTCTTTCGAAAATATCCAACCTTCTTAATATTTTCTATGAAAATGGACTTTGATATCTAACATACCTTATCCATTTGACCTTATCAGCTACCAATTCCTCTGGATTGTAATCTAGAATATATAAACTCAGTTTGATGATAAAACAGCCAGATCTAGCTATATCATCCCCATAGGTCAACATAACTTATTTGCATATTGTTGATCCACATAGGTTAACACAGCTAGTCTGCATGGCTGACCATTTTCCAAAGTGAGAAGGTGTTTATATAATTCATACCCTTTCTGGTGCTTGCCCCAGTGCAATTCTAGCTCGAGTGATGATCCCAAACTGGCCAAGTCCTCCCAAAACCCCATAGTACAACTCTGAGTTGACCTGTTGAGAGCAAGTCAAAATCTCCCCTGTTCCTGTACCCACACATGCATGCAAATCCATGAATACTATATATACACAAATCATAGCTATAAAAACATGAGCCGTTTTGTTGAGCATACATGTGTAAGGTGTATATTTTTGCGGCCCACCTAGGCAGGGGCGGACTAGAATTTTCATTTGAGGGGTGTGGACCCTAGTAGGTAGTTTGATTTTGGGGACAAATTGAGGATTTTCATGTGGATTTTGAGCTTCTATAGTCGACGTCTTCAGCGGCTCTCACTTTAGACGACGGCTCTCACTCTATGCACCATGTAGCTCTTTCCATGACTCGGACATGCAGGTTGGCTTTGATACCAAATGTTTTGTACATAACTAATACGCCAAAAGCCCTATGACTAATAGAACACGTCAAATTAAGTCTTATAACTATTTAGGACCGTAAATGTGAGTCTATAATTATTATCGGATTTTTGGAAGTGGATTTAGAATTTTCATATATGTTTCTAAAAGTGCACCACAATTTGACGGGTGAGACTGCACTCACGTGCCTATGCTTAGGTCCGCTCCTGCACCTAGAGCTCTATAGATTATGGGACTAAGAGATGAAACGATCTATAAGGATAGGCTGCAGATATCAATTTTAAAATTAATCTGATGGTCCTAACCCCTTGATGCTTGGACAAAAGTTTAAGTACTTATATCCAAAAAGAAAAAAAAAAAAATTGCATGATCTAACAGCCCAATCTCAACGGATCAATGCTAACCCATGGGATCCAGTGATACCTAGGAGGGTTGTTGGATGGTCCATTTGGATCAGTGCATAGGTAGGTCCCACATCTCGCAGGGTAAGACTGTGAGGTGGATGTAGGGATCGATGTAAATGGATCCAGGCCCAGCAAGGCATGGCACAACAGTCAACGTGCCGAGGCCCGGACCGGCAGGCCCGTCCCAGGCACAGACCGTGCTGGGCCAGGCTGGGCCAGGGGGCAAGGCCCAGCCCGTGGTTATGTTTGTTTATGTAGAAATGGGCCGGGAAGAGCTGATGAGTTAGAGATGAAGAGAGTTTGTGGTATTGAGTACATGTTACTAAACTAGCCCATTGAATCAATTGCAGCATTGATTTAGGGTTGTGATTGAATACATTTGATGAACATTCCTTAAACATGATTGGCAAAATCAAGTAATGATTGAATTTGTGGTATTGATATATTTCCTAAACTAGTTAATTGAATCAATTCCAATAGTGGTTTAAGGGATGTGATTGAATGGATTTGATGATGGTCAACACTCCTTAAACATAACTGCTAAACCCAAGTAATGATTGAATTTGTGGCATTGATATATGTCCTAAACTAGTTGATTGAATTCAATTATGATTTTTAAGGGATGTGGTTGAATGGGTTTGATGTAATTGGCACAAGCTCAAATTTAACACTAATGCAATTATTACTTCATAATGGAGTTAATATTCTGTATATCCTTAGGTCTCATTTTTGATATTTCGATCCTTACCCTCCCTTTGATTGGCATGCCCCAGATGGGGGCCCTACAAGAGGGTGCTGAGGAAAAATGTGCTTGGGAGAGGTGGTGGGGATTAGATTGGAGAAGCTATGATGCACGGATACTTCAAAATGAGTAAGGTATCGTGTCGTGTCGTATCGTATCCGATAATTCACTTTTTATATGTAAAATCCATATTTTTGTCGTATCTACGACTTATCCTTACTGTATCCATACCGTGCATCATAGTGGAGAAGATTACGTGTAACTACGTCCAATTCATAGACATTGCTTATCTGAGGTCCATGGCGAAAGGCTTGGCCACTTATCCCCGCATTTGAAAGAGTCCCACCAACAGTCAAATCTAAATAGTCTGTCCATGACACAGGAGTAAGCCCATGTAGCAGAGTCGCCCGCAACACATCAATCCACAACTGCTCACCTCCAACATCTGCAAAGTAATATGGATGTGGGTTTGTAGAAACATCGATCCGGCTCGCACCCCCATAGTTCAATGAACTCATCTGTATAACCACACCATCTAGGACCAGTGCTTGCCCATGGGTCGAGTGGGCACGACCCCTCGCTGCGATTTTGAAGGGGTTAGAGGAGGAGTAAGATGCTTGTATGAGAAGAGCGATATCATTTACAGAGGTTGGATAGAGAACCGCAGCTGGGATAGCTCTAGTGATGTTGCCAAAATCTGTCGAGGCTTGGTTGGTGGAGTTGGGGTCGACCCGGATCTTGCCGAAGAGCTCTCGAGGAAATGGAGGCAATGAGGTGGTGTTTGGAATTACTTCCCGAGTTGTAAAAATTGAGGGGCTTATGGCTAACACAATGAAGAAGATGGATAAAATGGAGGTTGTCCTAACCATCCTTCAAAGGAAGATGGACACTTAATCTGTTCTATGAGAGAGATGTGAAGGAAGAGTCAAGCAGATTATCTTCTATAACCGTGTGTGTGTGACAGAGAAATGCTTTTGAGCCTTTTCATAAATGAGTTTCTATCTAGGTTTTTGTCTTTGTTCAGATATAGGGAGAGGGGTCATGCCTGACGTATAAGAGTCCGCCCTGCGCTTAGCGAGGGCAACCTAATTCACAATATTATATAGTGAAAAATATTATTAAAAAAAAAAAGCCTTTGTAAATAGAGAAGGGAAGATGCAGAGAGAGGAAAATCCAAGAGAACAGACAGGTAGGGAAGATGAGAGGATCATTTCCGTACTAAAGAGTCATAAAGGAGGAGCTTCGGTAGTAATTAAAGAGGGTTAAAAAACGGAGAGGGTAGAATCAATCTATTAAAAGAAGAAAAAGGGTCAAAATAAAATTCACACGGCCCAGATCAAATTGAAATTAAACTCTGGTTTCTCAATTCCCTTCATATATATAAGAATTTGGCAAAAGTAGAGAATAGTAAGGCTCCTAAGTGGGGCCTACATGAGAAGCATTTAGACGGTCTCTTTATATGTGACTGCGACCAATCGGTCTCTTTATATGTGACCTCGAAGGATTTTGCTCAAGGCCTATCATCAAAGTAAGAGTTCTATAAGTGATTAATTTTACAATAGGAAACTAGGAGTTCTATAAGTGATTAATTTATACTTTTCATAAGTAGAGTAGTCAAAGTCTTATTAGAGTAAAATCTGGGCTTACCAACACTCATTAAAAATAAAGAGACTCCATTTACTTTACGGTTGATAAGCAATTTTCATAAGTGCAACCGGGTATTGAGTAGAATGGAAGCGTTTGGTGGCTCACAAGTGAACAGTTTTCTGGTGAGTCCAACATGCACAGGATCTGGACGCTTGGGATTGAACAAGAAGACGTGACAAATTAAAATACGTTGGATCATCACCAATCTCAAGATATGTGTAAAAAGAGTAAGCCATTGGATGTAATTTTCTAAAATTTGTGGGTCCCAAATGTAAAATCCACACCGACAGATCTCTTTGGAAAGCTGAAAATGACTATGTAGTCAGTTTTCAAAGCTTTATACATTATGGATCTCGAGATATTTGCAAAATAATATCAGTCATTGATGTATTATGCTCAATACTAGATTTGTCCATAAGCATTAATGTCTATCTATTTTTTTATTATTATTTATGGGTGTGAAAATCAAGATCCAAGCCATTGAAAATGTTAAAAAGATATATAAAAAAAAAAAAAAAAAAAAACCGATAATGACACCAAATCTCAGCTGTTGGATCATCACCAATCTTAAATAAAAAATGTGAGCCATTAGATGCGATTTTTTGGATTATGTGGGCCTCAAACATAAGATCTAATACGTTAGATCTCTTTGGAAGGATGAACATGGCCCTAGGGTCAATTTTCAAGGCTTGATACCTTGTGGATCTCGAGAAATTTATGAAAAACTTTCAACCATTGATATAAAAAAGTCTATTTAACATAGATTTTTGCATTACCAAACACTTCTTTTGATTATAATCTCATTTTTTTATAGCTCTTTTTTTAATTGCTCTATTTTGATTGGTCAATTCAAAAAAAAAGTAGAGAAACCAAACAAGGCCAAAGTGCTGATAAACAAGATACCACCTTCACATGACCAGAGAGAATTGAGAAAATATCAGTTAGAGAAGAGAGAAGAAGAAAATTAAAATATGAATATGGGTTCTACTAAAACATTCCTGAGTCCTAACTGATATTATCTTATTTATAATATGCTTACAAAAAAAAAGTATCCCATAGGGAAAGAAAATTACAAATGAAAGAAAATAAAGAAAAACAGAACATCCCTTGAATAAAAGGCCAAATCTTCCCTTGATAAAGGAAAATTAAAATTTCCCCATAAAACCAATTTTTCTTTACTTGAACACCAAACTTTCACTTGAATAGAGCGATCTCAACCATTTGATGAGGCCAAGTTATCTTCATTTTATCTCCCCCTAAGAGAATACCAATGTCTTGAATTATAAAAATTAAATCTTTCCTAGAATAACAAATCATTCAGTGTATAGAGACCAAACCTTTCTTGCAGATAGTGATATCAAGTATCAACCACTGGATAAAGCTAATCATCTTCATCTTTATTCAGATTCAAGCAAATTAGACTACCATCCAACTATTGGTACATCATCCCATTCTTTAAAACCTCTCCTACATCATTTCTAAAACTTGCAATTCACTTGAGATAGGTTCGCCATCTTCCATCCCAAACTCACATAGCAAGCCTGTAACACAGTTATTTTGGCACGGAAACATTACACTAATTTAAGAATGTCTTTCGGTAAGATTTAAGATAAATAACTTGTTAACCCCAAACACTTGTTTCGTCTAAGCAGTTGATCAACATGACAAGGGATGATCATTCTTAAATTAGTGTAGCCTCTTTCATACTATCATTAGTGATAATGAGATCATCTACATATACTAGTACAATAGTAATATGCCAAATTTTTTGGTTCACAAGAGAGAGAATTTCGAGTGCTACTACATAAGCACAACATACAAGAAATTATATGGTCTTGCTACACCATATACTTGTGGTGCTTGCTTGGTGCAATAAAGTTATTTCCACAGCTCGCACACATATTTTGGCTTTTTTTTGTCCTTTTTTGGTACCCAGCTATAGGTGGCTGGACCCCATTCTCGAGTGAGGGAAGTTGGCATGCCCAGGGTCAGAACCCCTGCAGACAGGTGAAAACTGATGCCTCTAACCATTGAGGAAAGAGGCCATTCTCATAATCTGGCTCTTGTTGATCCTCGGATCCACTCTGCTACTTCTTATATATTCCTTCTATCAATCTCTCCAGGTAGAAATTTGAAATGTATTATTGATGACCATCTGCAAGGGCTTTCATGCTTTGCTTGTTGTGACAACAATAAAGAATCGTACATTGTTGCCACTAGATTCAATGTTTCATCATGACTAAACATGCCCCCTAGTAAACATGTGATGAGAATGACTTCGATCAATTAAAAGTGGGCCTGGTGTAAGTCATATATAAATCACTTACATGCAGACTCCCTGCAGACGTGGCCATGTCTTCAATATTCTTCAAGTCCCGATCCCATGTTTTGCTGGAACAGAGAGATGCTGTTTTTTCCTATCAATTTCAGCAAAAGAGGAGATTCGGACTCATATTCTTCAATTGAAAGTCTGAAAGACTAGGATATGTATACCGGTGCAATGACCTTTTTCTAGGCCCTTAGAGTATCTCCAAGAGACACTTCAAATATGGAGTTGTCTTTTTCAAAATAGAGGCTTATGTGGCAAAAAAAGACATGTGTAAATTTGGCATCTCTCTTGGACAACTCCAAGAGAGATGTCAAATTATTATTTTATTATTTTTTAACAATATCAAAAAAGACATCTCAATTGCAACTTGCATCAACAATGTATTATTATATTAAAATATAAGATTTGAAGTTTGCTTTTTGGCATGCCAAACCCCATGCCAAAATCCATGTGGATTTGAAGGCTCTGTTGGAGCCAGAGCCAGCAGTCATTTGTGACTGTTGTGGGCTGAGGTGGAGAAATAAAGCATCTGTTGGAGGTGCTCTTACACAGTGTTGGCTTGTGCTTGGTTTTCTTTCTCGATGCAAGTGCTAGGAGGTGGTGTAATGATCTTTGAGTACAGATTGATAGAATGGAAATTCCTATTAACCACATCTGAGACCACGTAAATAAGAGGTAGGCAAAACATTTTATAATTTTTCAAATGGCCCTTTTGTTTGCTCAACTCTCTTTTTATTTTTATTGTTTATTCTTAGCTCTGATTTCTTATTGAAGAGGCAAAGGTGAAGATCTACAAATGGTAATGGTTGAGGAGTAGGCTCCACTCATAGGGGAATATTGAAAAGTATTTCCGTTGCCTCTACCAATGCCTCAAGGGTTTGGCACGAATTGTTAGCTAAAGAAGTTTAAAAATGATATTAGAGCCAACCGGTCGATAGCTCAAATCCCAAGAGGAACGATTAGGAGCTGGAAAAAAAGCACATCGCTTCCTCTAGTAATGCCTCTAGGTTTTGGTAGGAATGGTTAGTAAAGAAATTTAAGAGTAACCAAATAGTCTTTTTTTTTTTACATGGGGAAATTATTTCTCCGGACATCACCCTTGTAAATCAAATCCTAGGTAATTTCTCATCTTCATTTCTACCTTATTTGTGTCATTCCTCATCTCATTACTTTTCCTTAATCACAACCCCTTTACAATGAAATCCTAGAAATTCAAAGAAAAGTAGGCATACAGAACCAAAGAAAAGTACACCCAGAGTGAAGGGTACACGCATCTCTTATTGAATTGAAACGTGTTCATATTTCTCTAATTGCTCCCCATAAGATCCATGGCTAGAGAGGATGGCAGCAATTTTCTGTAAGACCCACCAAATCAAAGACTGCAAATGCACTAGCTAATGCAATGTGCACCTTGGATATGCTGGAGAGTAGCAGACTCCAAATCATATATATTGCATGGAAAAAGTATGTATGTATAAAGTGAAATGGCCCATATAACCATTTCTACTAGAAACTCGAAAGCATGTTTTCAACCCTTCAGTTGTCCTTAACTCACATTAACATCATAAGTGATCGTTTACAAAAGAAAACATCATAAGTGATCACAGGCATACTCCAATACAGGCAAAGATCCCATTATTGGAGAAGAGAGAAGGAAATAAACTCCTTAAAAGATAATGCTTTAATCTCACATTACATATGATTTCAAAGGCGTTGCTTTCCCCTTACACAACATTATTTCCCTAAACAAACACTGCTTGATAACTTTTCTTGACCATTTCTAATACTTCTTCTCTTACAACCAAATCCCAGAAGAGAAGAAGATGAAAAATAGATTGGAAAGTCGCAAACTATAGAAAACATCAAAAGGCATGCTATGTCACCTAATCATAGCGCAATCTTCTTAAAGCAAACATATAACTAAGCAACTCCCAAAAATGGCCATGGCAGCATTTCCTTATACTTGTAGAAATTAAAAAAGATGGGAGGCCATATTAGAAGGTAAGTATTACTGGCCAGCTGCAAAGGCCTCCACTGGGAAGGTCTTGGTGACGCCGGCTAGGCTCTTGAAGTGGATTTTCCCAGTGGGTGGGTCTTCGACAATGATCTCATTAACGGGGGGCCACAGAATGAGCTCCTTGGCCTTCACTCCCTTGAGCTTTATGATTTTCTTCTTCTGGATGTAACCATGGATGTTGGTGTCATAACTCACCAGCTTGCTAATCATCTTGAATTGGTGTTCCACCTTCTTCTGTTGCAAGATCCACATATACCCGGTGCTTCTGACAAAACCGGCTTCGATCACGTTGGCCAACGGGAGAAGGCCCGAAGGTAAATCAAACTCTTCTAGGAGAGAGACAGCAAACTTCACTCCCTCCTCATGGCCCCTCTTGACAATGCCACCCTCCTTCTCAGACATGGTTGGTGTGTTAAGTAAGAGGCCTTGGAAGTTTAATTGCTAGACTTTGGAGTGTTTAGTGTTAACCTTGATGAATTTAGTTGGTTCAAGATGCCTTCTATTTATATAGGGGGTAAGTAGGCATCCAAGTGGATGGGACAAGGTGGTGATGAAATAAAGGCAGGCTACATTGGGACCATCATCAAAACTTGGCTTTCTACTTTGTTTTCTCCTTCCTCTCTATTTCTCACTATTTTTGTCTGTTTGCCTTAGCATTCTAGTTCTGAAGTATTTTGTTTGTCCCTCATTATACAGTGAATGTGAGAGAGGTCAGGGCAACTGTACACTTTGTTGAAGATTAAAATGTAAGAAGAACATGACTTGCTACATATTTGGGATCAAGAATAGTTAAATTGAGGCTCATATTTTATTATAATTATATTAGTACTACTACTACTACTGATGACGATGATGCTACCACTACCACTATTATGATGATGATGATGGTGATTATGATGAGGATGGCGACAACAACATGAGTAATTAGTTCCTGAAATGTTGTGAGTACAATTATTCAAATAACCATGAGAGTGTTAGTAAAGACTAAAGAGTTAGAATTAAGCATCTGAGATTGGCAGGTTAGATTATGGAGAAAATGCTGACATAGCTCCAAGTAGTAAGAATCAAAAGAATGTGACTCACAAAGCCAACTTAGATGGATTAGATAACGCTTCAATGGTAAGCATGATGATTAGAGGTTTGGTTGCATTGGTTGGATTCTGATTTGAGAGGATGCTTTTTTTCCAGTTATGAGCTTGATTTTAATTCACTTGCATCTCATTTGGTTTCATTCTCAGCGTCAATCATACAAGAATTCCACTCAGTTCACTTGTGTTGACAGTCCAAGGGATAAAAAAAAAAAAAAAGTATTTTCTTTCTTTTAAACAGTGACTATGCCTTCAGTTCAACAAAGAATTATTATATCGATCGAATTTATATGGTGGTTAATCTAATAGTACCAATAGGGAGGTGGGATCTCCTAATTTTTATAATGTCTACGAGGATGCACATATAATGTGATATGTGGGCAGGGACCTGGGATAGCTGTTTCACTATTAATGAACTATGAAGGGTTTCATGGGTTGGTTATTTATAGAAAACTAGGCTCACTGGATGTTGCTAACCAATCAATACAATAGTGATTGAGAACAGATAACATTTTCTATAAAGGCAATTCACTTTCTTCCTTTTGAATGATGGCTCGTGACATCAATAATGCTGGAGGCTTAACTTTTGTAAATAACTAGTCTACTATGTAACATGATCTTTTCTATGGCGGACTATTCGTGTCTAACCTAATATTATAGTAATAACAGAGGTGTACTACTGCATGGTGATAATCTATGATCATAGCCAGATGGGAAAGTATTAACAATTAACTTTAGTGTGAAATTAACCAGCAGTCACATTGGCTTGATCATCGTCATCGAAACATTTATTTCTAAAATGATGCTAAAATAGTTTATCTATTTATATGCTCACATAGAGCATAAAATGCATCAATGCTGGTACAAAAAATCACTCCAACTAGATGCACCACCTTGTTGGATTGATCACTTACAAACATGATTTATGTCATTGAAGTTACTCATGTATTTTAGATGTGAATTGAATTCTTCCTACTTTCCATATATTCATGTTTGTATGACTCGAAGTCTTTTTTCCTTTTATTTATATCTAAAACACCATACTAAGTCCTTAAGAATGGAGATTTTCAAATCCTTCATTTTATAAGATACTTCTATCAAATTGGCTTAAAAGAGACACAAAAGACTGATTTGAACTGTTAGATCGGTTGTGGGCAATGTTGTTATGATGTCAGCTTCAGGCAATGTCATTCTCATGCAAGCCCAACATCCGGCATTGCTGGTAGATGTGTTGGGTCTTAAAGGACAGGACTTCTAGCTGTAATAATCCCATCATCAAGATTATATGTATCCTATAATTCCAACATAATGTGGAGAATCATGAGGTAGGTACCATCTAAAAGGGTTTCTCTACATGTTCAGTGATTCAAGTCTGGGGAGCACATACCTCTCTTGCTGCCTGGATCAGACATTGATCGCCCTGATTCTACATCCAACATGAACCCAATCGGCCCCATCAAGAAGGAAAAACTAAGGCCAATTTAGCTGGTGAGGATATCAACCAACAAATTAACAAAAAATGCCAAGAGGGTGAAGTGGTGAATAGAGATATTCTGAAGGTCATCCTGATTCATTTCAACTTGGGAATTAGAATTAGTGGCAGTTGCTTTGCATGCAAAGCTAGCAGTTGTTTACTTGTTTAGAAATTAGAAGCAGAAGGTTTTCCACACGAAGGAGAAGAATATTACCAGCTTATTTTAAGTCACTTAACAAGGAGGAACATATGCTTTGGCCTGTAGAGTATATTCACTAGCTTGTTGCCAAGATCATGATCCTTGTTGAGCTGCATCACTATTATCATCAACGTCTTTATTGTTATTAATCGTCGAAGTTGTATTGGGCAATGCTCTGTGACATGACTCATTATAAAGATTTGACAAATTTTTATAGCCTGCTGCCTGATCTCCTACACACACACACACACTCTCTTATATGGGTTTTGGATCCATAGGCTCAACAGTCACGGGCCAAGCATGTTTCTAGATTACAAGTTCTAATTAATGAATTATTGGATTCATTAGATTTCAAGCTCTAATTAATGAATTGTTGAATTCATCCCTCAAGGTTAATCTAATGATTTGAAGTCATGAATGCTTTAAATGGTTGAGTCAATTCATTTGGTATCATTGACCATTATTGGCATGATCTATGCTCTCTTTTTTCTTCATATTTGTGGACACTATATTTAATTTTGTTTCGGACATTTTATTAATTATTTCTTGATTTATTTCTTACTAGGTGCTGATCTGCTCTGCTACATTCTTTTAACAGATCTTTAATATATATCCTCTACGTCATCTTTTGATCTATCGTTATTAGGTGGAGCCTACTCGTCAACACTTCCCTTCATTTTTGTGATGCTGATTTATTCCTCCTTGGATTCGAACTTGCGACCGATTAGATATGATACTATTTTAAATTTCTTTAGTTAACCATTTATATCAAAACCCCAATGCGTTAGTAAAGGCAACATAAGTACCTTTCGATATAAGAGACAAGAAAATAAGAGGCGTCTTATCAAATAGAACCAAATTTCAAAAATCACCTTTTGTAAATTGACAATTAAGAGCACACTGTATGCGATTTATATGTGATCCAACTCCATAGAGTTCATTGATCAGCCAAAACCCCTTGTAAATTGGCACCAAGCCTAATTTTGCACTCTTTTCACCTTTATACACTATTGGGTTGAATCTAAAAAAATAAAATAAAAAGAAACATTGTTAAATCCGTTTACTTTGAGGTGATCAAATTTAGAGTTGGGATACTTGATGAGTTTGATCTTTTGTCTAATCCTACGGTTCATGAGAGCTTCCTATCTTCCTTTTCCCCACTTATAGACAGGCATCTAGAGTGGTCCTCATGGGATAAATTCCCCTCCATTAATACTCCTCACTAATGAATTTATTGGTGCTTATCTTTCACTAATTTATACCTTATTTTGTACCCCACTTAAGCAACTGAAAATCAGGGTCACACTGAAAAAAAAAAAAAAAAAAAAAAAAGAACCCAACAACTCAGACCCAGCTTGAGCTCCTTCTGCAAAATATTATCAAGTGGCACCAAGTATTAAATGTCCTGGGTTCCCCACAGTTGGACCTTCGGACATTTGCTCTATGTTCAGCCCATTTATTTACCTACAGGACAGACCTGTTCCAACGTCCACATACCACTACATAACAATGGAGATGCAATCCTGTGCAACAAATATGGAAATAAAACGATTTTGTAAACCATCATTTCAAAGGGAGCTTCATTTCCTTAGCATTTTCGATAATATAACCATCATCAAGGCCTTATCTATCATATCCTGCTGCCTATCTCCCACAACCCATTTCAATTTACATGGGCCTTGGATTGGCACATGTATGAGTTCCAACATTTGGTGAAGTTTCATCAAAATCCATTTGGGTTTTCAAAGTCAGAGAAATGCCCTGTAAGAGAGGGCAGATTTAGGCCCATCAGTAGTGGGGCAAACATCTGCCAACAATTTTAAGGCCAATTGAAAAATTGTGGGATCCATACTTTTAGATTTAGCAGCTTCTTGAAGCCATGTTTCCATGGTATGTTCAGCCACTGAATTCTTGGGGCAAATAATCAGCAGCTCTAGCCAGGACTGAAATTCATACTTTATTATATATATATATATAAAAAGAGCCAACTCTGGATGGGCAAGCCCAACTCAAACCATCCTCATTGCCACTTTTAGGGGCAATAGATCGACTGGTCGAAGTGATGGCCATCTCAAGAATTTGATGGGATCCAATCTCTTGAATCTCATCTGTTCCAGACCTTCCAATCTTTCCTTTTCTTCGAAAATTGTCCACCCTAGTATTGGGTATTCATGGGCCAAGGTTGACTGAGCCGGATTTGCCAGCATGTTGGCCCTAGACAAGACTGAATTCTCTCCAAGGGCCTCAAAGTTACGGCTCAGCCCAGCCTCTTGAAAAATATATATCTCCTTGCTTGCAAATTATATCAAGCTGGGCTTTTAGGCCCACGGGCCTGGAAAAAAACAGAGCCTAAATCCATTCCAATAGGAGCCAGACTTGATTCGGGATCAGGCTGACCCGCCAACGACCACTCCTACCTGTTGACAACCACGTACTCTAAGAACTACTTACTCTAAAAATTTAAGCTGATAGAGAACGGCGTAACAATATACATCAAGCTTACAACAACCCCCCTCCTCCCGCACGTGCGGGCTCCTTCATGGGAATCACACCATCCATGGGAGACTCGACCTCCTGCTCTAATACTATATTGACAACCACTTACTCTAAAAGATTTTGCTCATAGAGAATGGTATAACAATATATATTAAGCTTACAACACTACCTGCTATCTATGCCTAAGAATGTACCAAAGGCTAAAAGTTGAGGGGAAAAAATGGTATAGTCACTTAGTGAGATAGTCTAAAGTCTTCCACAGACCAAAAATCACATTAAGGACGCATTTGTGCAGTGTGTTCTAGGACACCTCCCTTTTGCATTTCCTATGCATGGTACAATATATCTCATTGCTGAAATCCATGTTCTCCGTCTTGCTGTAGAATTTGGAGGCGGCCGTGGATCCCTTTTTCTATTCCACAGTGTTGTACAAACATGTCCTAATCAAGCAATATGAAGAATATTTTCTTTAAATTGGCGAGACAATTCATTTGAGATTATTCTTCACTTATAGCATGTTATGCTATATTTAATTTTGTTTCAGATATTTTGATTAATTATTTCCTGATTTGGTTTGGGGTGATGATATACTCTTCCATATTCTTTAACAGATCTTTAAAATGTATTCTCTACCTCATCATCTTATCTGCGTATTTTTTTTCTTTTCATCTAGGTAATCATTATTAACATAGTAAAGAAACATTCACCTAAGAGCACACGACCTAGAATTGTTTTGAAAGATCACGTACAGAGCACAAATAGAGGGTGATTCCATCTGTTGATATTTTTATTGTGTTGTCTAATTTATAGGTTGGACAAAACTCTGGGTCCATTGAGTTTTATTTATATATTTATTTATTTTAGAATGAACTGCGATTGTGTTACCGGAAGAGTTGAAGCGAAAACAGAAAAGAAATCAGAAAAATTTCAGGTGAACCTACGAGGCCCGATCGATCGGATGTGGCTGACCTAATCGATCTGATAGTTCACCTGATCGATCGGATCTCAGAAAAACTCCAGAATGGGCTGCGCGGATTTGTTTTCCTTTCCAACTGGTGTTTCCCACTTTGAGTCCTATAAAAGGGTGTTTTTCTCAACCCTAATGGACACATAGAGTAATTCTCTCATTATTCTGAGGTGGAAAAATTCTAGGAGAGAATTCTTTAATTCTCTAGAGCCATCATTGAGATGTTATACTAAAGATCTGTACTTTAGAAGTTTTGTTGCTTTTACTCTCTAATAAAAGATTGATACATCTTGGTTCTCAAGGTGCTAATGGATTAAGTACGGAGAACGGTGCACGACGGGAAAGTCGTGGCAACATGAGAAGTTGTACAAGAACAATAATAGTCCTTAGGTCGACAGATAGACTGAAAAAAGGGAATTGTGAGCATATCTTGTAATTGTTCAATGGTTATTGATTTTCAGATCGCGGTTTTTCTCCCTAGATAGGTTTTTCATTAAAAAAAGATTGTGTATGCTTTCTTGTGATGTGTGTTTGGTAGATTTATTTGCTAGTTCTCTTTTGGTTTGATTTATTTCTTCAGCTGTGCTTTGGTATTTGGACTAGCACTCGTTCTAATAAGGGCCACTTTCACCAACCATGTTTGAATGTGTTGATCCCACCATTGGTTTGGATCAAATAAAATATATCATTTTGGTTAGTCCAAATTTGGGCATCATCACCACCACCGCCACCGCCACCACCATCTATATCAAGAGAGATAAGAGAGAATATATTTTCTTCTATATATAATACATACCTATATATGTATATGATATGTATTATTTATGTGTACACATCTGTTTTAGATCTGGGTCCTTGGGTCTGGAATTACATGGGCCCAAACCAGATGCATACCCAAATATCTTGAGGTCCAATGTTCCGCAACCCAATTATCATGGGTTGGGTATGGATATAAACCAGTCAGACCCAATAATTAGGTATCTATTGCCATCTCCCAAGTCTGAAACCTTTATTAGGCCCTATGTATTCGATTCTGAACCTGACTAGTAAATGATGGATCTAGATCCATGATCAACAAAATACGAGATCAGCTGACTCATATTCAGATCCCATATGGAGCTGGTATCATCTAAAATAAAGCAACAAAGTACCAGTTCTGGATCAAGAAGTGAGACTCATTTTGTTGGCATCTGTGATAGGTCTCAATTAAGTATACAGAGATCGATGTCCTCAAAATATACTTACTAAGTTTCAAGTTGGAGCTCTTAAAATGACAATCAATCCAAGCTCTACAAGCTCAAAGGGTTTTCAATCCCATCTTCATAGCCTCTTATAATATTTCTTATTTTATGATTACGATTGCAATCAGTTTCGCATGGAAGCCATTGGGAAACACACGACGCAAGGACCCAAAACATTCCAATGCATGCATTAAGTGCCCATTCAAATTTATCTTGGGTGGAAAAAAAATAAAAATAGAGAGGATAAATTACTCGCCCGAAGAATATTCTCCTATGCACGGTTTGCATGAGAATAAGTTACTGTGAGTGAGTGATTGTGAGTGGACCCTGCATCTATCATTACCTGTATGTTGTGTACGATTTCCATGTGAACCATGCGCGTAAGACTGTTTTCCTTCCTTGCCAGTTTTTTTAATGGATTGCAGACTTTGGCCATTGTTGCTGTGTATGATTGTATTTTTTTTCCTAGTTTAAGTGAAATATGTGTCTTACTTACATCAAGAGAAGGGATAGATAAAAAAAAGGGGTTGAAAAACATACTTAATTTCTAATCATTAAAAGGGTAATTTAGTTATTGGAAAAAAAAAAAAAAAAAAAAAACCTGGGCAGCAGTGAGAACCTCATTGAAAGTAGTTTGAGAAACTTTTAAGTCTTCTTGAAATAACTAATTTATGACTCTTTTTTTAATACCAACTAAAAGTTAAGAATATCAAAATCATCAAAGCCTTGTCTCAACTATATTGGGGTCGGCCGTTTTTCTATTCAATTACTTTAGAATATATTTTAACTTATTTCCCTAAATTGAGAAATACTCTTCATGAGCAGCTTAGAGCTGCAAAATGAGGAAGTAATCATTTAATTAAGGGCTTTAAAGTTTAAAAGTCTTTATAGTGTGAATTATTGAAAGATCAACCATTGGTGGGAGCATATTCCAGAGAATATCGCAAGTGATTGTTGTACTAATACTAATGGCCCCCTCACAGGCTAAATCATTGTCTCTCTTAGGACATTGATTTTCTTGATCCCTAGTACAAAAAGTTAAAAGGACCCAAGTCTAAATGTATTTTTGTCCTTACAAACGAATATGCTCGAAAACACTTGGAGGTGGGATATGAATGCTATGAGGTTTTTTATTAGAGAAATCTCAAGTTTAAAAGGCTGGAAACTGGAGCTATTTAAAATAAGCGCGCTTCTAATGTATGGATTGTCTTCAAATTTTACTGCAAGAGGGTTGAACCCACTTGTTGTAAGATTTGTAGATAATATATATAATTGCACGATCTTTAATTTTAGTCGTTCAAATTTTCAATAGGTGGGTCTCACTACGGAGTTTCACTCTTTAACTCAGGATTTTTTTTTTTTTTCAAACGCCTATTTAGTGTCTCTATTTCTCACTTCTGCTTGTCTAAATGTTTAAAGTGGGTAGAGGTTTTTGAAAAATAAGAATGTTTGTCACGCATTTCTATCATTTATCTGCTTAGAGAAGTAGAGGTAAATTTTCTTAAAATCAAAAGCCCAAATTCCATACTTTCAAAAATAAGAGCTGCGGGGGTCTAAAAAAAAGAGTAGAGGGAAAAGTTTCTTATTTCTTCTTATAAGAAGAAAAACATTTTTTTTCCACTTTAATCCCTATTTATGGCTCTATTTTTGGATGTCTTCTTCAAAATACAAAATAAAAATACCAAATAAGACCTAAGTCGAATCCTCTAATGATCAAACTCATGGAGCTAATCTATGAGGTGGGGTCCTTTAGTCTTGAGTCTATTTTCATTTACAAGGTGAGTTGGATGTCAAATCATAGAAAAAAAAAACGGTAAGATAGATTGAATTAAAAATTAAATGTACGGTAAAATCGATAAAATATAAATAAGAGAGTGAGCATAAATTAAAAGGCACTTTTTGTCACAAAATTTACTCCCATTGTGTTTTATCACATTTTTTTTTTCTATAATGAAAATACTTAAGTATATAAAAAAAAAAAAAAAGTCACATCACATGGTTAGCGCTGGTACTATTTTTGGTAAAAAAAAAAAAAAAAGTTCAACCGACGGTGATGAGTCCCACGCTACACTCGTGGGAGTCTGCGATCACGGTCGCGTCTCCTCTTCCCAGTCCGCTTTAAACCAAATACAAAAAAGGGCTCTGTTTTTTATCATAATTACAACGAATGCCCTTCTCTTAATAAGCCCGCAGCGGCGCAGCGTAACCCACGCGGACATTATATTATGACAAAACTACCCTCGAATGGCTAATAATGCATGTGATGTACTTGAGAGAGAAAAAAAAAAAAAAATAAGGAAAACAAAAACATGTGGGAATTGAAGATCTATTGAGTAACTGATTTTCTTTGGAGGGGTGATTCACATTCTTGGGTTTTTCTTTTCATTCTTTTAATATAATGCAGATAGGGGCTGCTTATAAATTCCCTTTTTTTTTTAAAAAAAAAAAGACTTTTAAATTAAGTAAATGAGGTCAAACATGTGAGATTTGTGTTCTCTTTCTATTTTGTTGGTTATTCCACCAAATGTAAAATTAAAAATGCCCATAACTAGCAACACACCCATGTGGAGTTTGTGAGAAAAAAAAAATACATTAGAGGTTCCATAAGCCATGAAACATGCAGCTGGTTTTCAGAATGCAGGACGCTCCTACGAGGACATTTCTTGTTGCTTGCATGAGAAGGGCATTTCTAAAACCCTTGTAAGACTGATTAAGAAGATAGTTCGATGGAAACGTCTCCTTATGAATATAATTGTGCTTATAGAAAATATATATTTCAGTCGTACCATCACAATCATTGATTTAGGAGGCTTAAAGTATTACCGCTTCTTTTGTTACACTTTTTGCAAATTTGATGGAAGGATGAGTATGACTCGAATTGGTGTAAAATTAGGGTGAATTATTTCATATAGGAAGAAGGGGAAATCATGCATGAAAGCTTGGTAATGGTTTGGCGATCCTATGCCATGAATCATGAAGCTAAAAATAGAAACCAATGGTTGGCATATAAAAGGCGAAAATTAAATCTAATGGAAGGGCCTGCAGGGTCATTCCATTGTTCTAGCTGCTGGTCGGGGCCCAAATATGATAAAAGACTTGGAAGAGAGCTGTCTTGTAACCACCGACCATATAGTGATAGTCATACACTCATGTGCGTTTTGTATATAAAACAAAAAAGAGATTTTGTATATCATAAAAGAAAAAAAAGAGATTCTTTATCACGTTTTACATATGGGGCAATATCAACACATGTTATCAGTGATAACTAATAATGCAATTATTATTAAAGATTACTCTTTTTTTCAATGACATTAGTATAGGTCTTTTACTCAACTAAACTATTCCCCTAAGCGGCACTCGCTAAATACGTATAGGGGGTATGGGGGTGAGTCTAGATCAAACCCACACCTTATTCCAGTCCACCAGCTTTCATGTGAGTATTATTAAAGAACATTAAGGGCCTATTGCTTACAAGAATTCCTGACTTATTGGGGTTTTTGAGATATGATGTGACATCATGTCCCGTTCGCATTTTCAAATCCCTTGTTTTCTTATAAGAATTTATGAATTCCAGCACATGAAAAGTCCCAATTAACTTTTAGGAATTCAGGTCTCTGTATTTTGTTGGGATTTCAAAATGCTGATACCCTTAGGAGAATTTAGGAATCCCACATTGTCTAAGAATTCAAGAGTTCTCTGGACAAAAATTCCTCGAATTCTAATAAATAGAGATGCCCTAAAAGTAAATAAATCTTATTTTTGGTCCAGTCGTGCTACAGACCCCGGGTTTGTGCCCGGGTTCTACCCTGACTCCCACTGGGAGCCGTTGGATCCCAGGCTCCCATGCGAGTTGGGGAGACTCCGGACACAAAAACCCGGGATCCGTAGACTTTTTGTTTTTGGTCTCCTTATTGCTGTCCAATGTGCATGTGCACTTTGTCACGAGTCGTGACACCGCGTAAAGCTACGTACGAGTAGGGACCATGTAATTTACCAGGTATTCACGAGCTGTACCGTGTGGCTCACTGACAAATACTATTCGAGACAAAAGGACAAAAGGCCAGAGATTGAATGGTCACAGTTGTCCATCTTTCATCATCAAGAAATGGGATCCACATGCAGTTCTAATAGTTTGTACCATTGGACAATTAATGGTCTCACCTTTGCAAATTTGAGATTCCCAACAAAATGTCCATCTGTACTGGCCTTCCATCTTATTTATAACCACGCAATGAAATCGAAGAAAGTGTATTAAAGGGTGGTTTAAACATGGAAAGATGTGTTTAAGGAAGAAGAATTGGTTAAATATAAATACATCTCGCTTTCACATGGACGACTATACTAAAATACACCTCGTCCTTTTAGAGGCTCCAAGAGAGACAAATTACCTTTTGTTGGGGGGGCATCTATGCCTGCTGTTGTAAGTATGAATTTTGGATCTGATCTTCTAATGCCGCCATAGAAGGTAGGTTCATTAACAAAGTCAATTCTATGATATAGATAGAGCCATGAAAATGACCGTCAACAATAGCAGCAAACATTTTATTTTGGCAGTCTATTTTGGGGTGTTAGATCAAATGAATGCAAATTAATATATATTGGAAGAGATCATAAGATTCTTTTACATTTGAGTACAAGACTAGTGAGCCTGAGACATTTTTGTTGTGTGCCTCATTTTTAAATCAATGGTAAGAACTTGAGTCACTCTGACATACATATATATACATCCAAAGTAGGCATCTCAAAGGCTTACTGGTTTAATATTGTGAAAATTGTGAGAGGTATCTCTTAGTAAGAAGTTCTCTATATATGCAAAAGCATATACACATTATGACCCCTTATAGGAATAGTCGGGCAATTTCTATGCAATAAATGGTTTAGTATTGAACCCACTTTAAAGCATGGTAATCAAGGGTGGTTTAGGAATTTGAAAGGCATCACTGTAACCTACCTACATGCAAAAAATGAAAATAATTCAATCAATGAAGGTTCCTTTTTTTTTTTTTTTTTTTTTTTTTTTTTTTTTTTGAAAGATAATGAAGGTGTTTTTTTTGGGGTTGAGAAGTTGCCCAAATCCTAATCATTGCTTGAGAGCATGAATTTGGCCCACATTTGCATGATCAGTTGGGGGAGGCCCATGGCCTTCAAAATTCAGATGAAAGTAAAATTTGAGGTGATGCTCTTGTACCTAGTTGCTCTTTTCTCTTTTTGTGCTTCCTCTTTCTTTTATGTTATTTATTATCTTTTCCTCTTTGTTTTCTTTTTTTTGTAATCTTCTTTTAATTAATTAAATAGTTTCAATTACCGTTCAAAAAAAACATCTCATATCCATTTATTTATCTCCATATCTATCTACCTACCTATCTATCTATAGCTATTTGAGTGTGCATGGCCGGGCAAGGGTGATAGGTTGTGAATTTTTCACAAATGTTACGCCTGGTGCTTGGTGTGCATACCTGATTCAGCAATCTCTCACATAAATACCTTTAGATTTTGACTCTGAATCTATGATATCTTTTATTAGCTAAGGATGACAAAAAAATGTTCATGTACATCCATCCCTCACCATAAAGTAAAAGATACAATTGCATGGCTTTTTCTTGCTGCTTGTTTCTTTCTTCGGTATACGATAAAGAAAGAAGACGACAACCAAACACCCACCATAAGAAGAACATGTGGGGAAGAAGCGTCTAGTTTTGCACTCAGTGTTTGGTTGGTTTTTAGTTTGGGCGATTGGTGTTCTCACTTTTCTTGTTTGTCATACTTATGTACTTTGGACCATTTTTTACTTGTTTAATATGAAAAAATCCAAGCCGATTACCCCTACAATCAATCTGTTTTTTCTTTTTTTAAGCCATGGGATCGAATTTCACCCCAATTCCAACAGGCAGGAATCTTGGATTATGATATAAAGATGTGTGATAAACTCTTATTAAATGAGAACAAGGGGTTGCCTAGTTAACAATTGGTTGGATACTCTGTGTTTTACCTATTTGTCTATGGGTTTTTCTGCTCAAGGGAGCATGCATTTTTCCCATAGCTTGGGCTTCTGTTCTAGAGTTTTTGGGAGAGCAAGCGTCATTGGGTCTCATGGGTACCTAGCCAATTCCCCAAAAAAAAAAATATATATATATATATATATATACTGCTATTAATCATGTATTTCTGTATGTAAGAGTAATGGCGGATTCAGGATTTTTATTTGGATGGTGCGGACAATGGATCAATTAAGAAGTTAAATAAGAAAATAAAAGTTTTTAAGATATTATTTAAGAAATTTTCCGAATCTCGCGGGTGCGACCTAGGTCCCTGTTTAAGAGGGAAGCCCTATAAGACCGTCTTCTTCGAAAAAGTTTTGTCTTTGTAACACCTGACATTTTGGTGGTCCGTGGGGACCATAGGCCTTATCATATGCTGCATTAGATTTGTAGCCGCCATCTGATGGAGTAGAACAAGATGGATGGCTGAAATGGTTTTATTTTGTTGGACTCACTATGGCCTAATAGACAACAAAGGGTGGCTTGGTTGGCCAACCCATGTCACCCGGCTACTCCGGGTTTAATCACTCAACCCACTTGTGTGGGTTGTGAGGACTTTCTTTTTCCTACTTGTACAGGCTCTCTTAGGTCTCACTCTTAGCCTTAAACATTGGAGTACTAAAAAAAGTGCAGTCATAAATGTATACTAATGTGTCATTTGAGTCCCCTTGGCCAATATAATTTGAGGGGTTTTGTAGGCTCTTTTGGAAATATATACACTTCTATCTTTAAAACAAAATTTAAGGGTCCTTTTGAAATTTCAGTAGGACCATCTGCCTAAAGAAAAAAAAAGAAACTAAAGAAAAACAGCTATTAGATCTCAAATCTCAATCTATTTTAGACAGGTAATTTTCAAAGGTAAAGTTTTTTACGTGTGGGATTCCAATACAGACGTTACAGGTTTCTCAATCTTGGCCATCAACAGAAGTGAAACCACATATCTTCTTCCATGCACACGTCAAAAAAACTTCAAAATCCTTGTCATGTAATTTCAAAAGGGCATAGAAGGCTTGGATAGGAAAACATGTAGTCCTCATAAATCTCTTTTGCTAGTCCTGATAAGTTTCTCTTACTCACTACATCACCACCCAAAAACAATGGACAAAATTGCAGTAAACAATGTTGCAGAGGATGTAGGACTATCTCTATCTGCATCATGCCACGGGTAGGGCATGCGAAATGCCTGTCAAAAACTAGAAGCCGAAGGTTGAACTTAGCAGAGAAAAATGATGAAACGTGGGCTACCTTACCTTTGTTGCACCACGCATAGACCCTCTGCAACATGCCACTCTTGAGGTCACTTTAGATCAGTTTAGACCCACTTATATTATACTATTTTAGCTATGCACAGAAGTAAACCAACAGGAAATAGATTTTAAACTACAAAATACTCTTTCCTCCATATTTCTCACTGGCCAACCATGTTTGACTAGACCCACAGAAAGGGGCACTATATTCTAATGTATTCTAATCCCAAGCCTTGAAGCAAATATGTCTGTTTGATCATGATTGGGTTCTGATAAAACTTTCCCTGACCCTCCTTTTCAGTGAGATTTTAAGTAAATAAATGTATTCCAATATCCCTTTTTTTTTCTCTATGTTAAGCAATCGGTCAGAAGTAATACTTTCAACTTGAAGATCAAGAGATCAATCACTGGACATATGTATAAAACTAATTAAGTGCCAACACCATTCAATTATGAGTGTTCGATGTATCCAAAGCCTTTGATTTTGTGAACATATGCTCCACCCACTTGTCTGTCTTGTATAATCATTATACCAGAAGAAAGTATCCTTGCTAAGATCAGTTAATTAAGAACTTATTAGCTGAGGGATAATTATAGAGATTTAAAATATATACAATTAGAGAGTCTGAGAGAGTACTTTACTACATCCACACTCAAAACGAATAAAAAGGTATTAATAAGAACCAACACAATTACTATAAAATATGCATTCATGTTTTTTTTGTTTTTTTTTTATTTTGTTATTGGAGGGTTCTCAATTCTTTTGGTTGGACTAATCCCTCCGAGCCCAGTGGGAAGCCGGATAAACACCACTATGGCTTCGAAGGTGGTAGCACTAGTGGACTCAACCTTCGATTCCTGAAAAAAGAGAACCGGGGGTCGATACCAAGACCTCTAGCTTCGAAAGAGGGAAGAGCCACGTGATCCTGACCACTCGGCCAGCCCCTTGGGGTTCATAAAATATAAAATATACATCCATTAAACATTGTGATCTCATCATAAATTCTCTAGATTTCTCGAAGGCTTCAAAAAAGGAAATTATTCAGACATTTTTAAGATTTCAGAAGGTCTAAAAATGAAAAGAAATTATTTAGAATCTATCCTGAAGGGTTTAAAAAAGAAACTACCTAAATCCCGATAGTCTCAAAAGGTTTAAAATAAAATATATGTTGAGATGTTGTTGAGATCTTAGGAATATTTAAAACAGAAAAAAAAAATTGCTACTGAGATCTAGAGCATGTGTTGTATGACCCATTTTTTGTGGAAAAAAACGTGGACAATTAGAAATGCTTTTCTGTACTGGTGCAGAAAAGCAGAAAAATAAACTAAATTTTCTGTGAGTGCACAAAAAACCCTTTTGAACTTTGTGACCATATACTTGAAATGGTTGAAAATATAATCATGGAATTTAAACTACAAGTACTCCATAAATTTATTAGATGAGCCAAGATTTTAAATTCAATCCGCTCAAAATTCCAATTCAATCCACTCAAAATTCCAATCACATGTAAATTAGTAACCCTTTCTTAAGTATGGTTAAATCTTGCATGATGCACAAAATCTTTTCTTTTCTTCTTTTTATTATTATTATTTTTTTTCCAAATTAGTGATGACTGTTCTTAGTTTAATAACTTTGTGAAAGAAAGTAGATTAGGTGTAGAATACAACCAAAACCAAATTCACTGACCACCTGAGGCTGAGGGCATTCTTGTTGTTTCAAGCAAAACAGGAGGGCATGTTCCCAAATGCCCTCCACTGCCTTCTCCTTTAATAGCTTCCTTTGCATCCTGCATCCCTTGGAGTGCCCAAAGGAAAGGACTGCAAAAAAGCAGAAATGGCCACATTCCATCTCTGCAAATCCAGTGTCAAGAACATCCAATTCCAACCTCACCTAGACCTAGCCCCACCAAAGTCCTTCGCCTCCCACACCAATCTCACCATCCCAAATGAACCCAACTCCATCAAATTCAACCACCTCAGGCTAAGATTTAGGCCCCAACCAGACAATAGGAGATCCACCCAGATCTTCAACCACGTAGAAAAACCCATCATGGACCACCCATCATCCACCGTCCATGATGAAATGCCCCTCAAGGTTGGTATCATTGGATTTGGCAACTTTGGTCAGTTCATTGCCAAGGCACTTAAGCGACAGGGCCATGCAGTTCTAGCCACCTCCAGATCCGACTACTCAGATTACTGCAAGGAACATGGAATCCAGTACTTTGGGTAAGTTACTCTCACCTAGATTAGCCTATATATATATATATATATATATGTGTGTATGAGTTTTTGGATTTAAGATTTCAATGGAGTGATTCCTTGTCTTGTTCTTGTATAAATTGATCGAATGTAATCTCCTAATCTACCATCTAATTTATTTCTAACATCTGTTAACAGGGATATGGAGAGGATGTGTGAAGAGCAGCCTGATGTGGTGTTGGTGTGCAGTTCCATTCTATCAACAGAGTCCGTTATTCGCAAAATCCCAATGCATAAGCTCAAATCCGACACCATTTTTGTTGATGTCTTGTCAGTGAAACAGTTTCCCAGGAATCTTTTCTTAGAGGTACTTTCTCTTCTTCTTCTGATATTATTTTTTGGGTTAAGTATGTAATTCCTTTCTTAAGTTTCATTGGCCTGAATTTATGAATTCCCATGAATTTCAGGTTCTTCCACCTGAATTTGGCATTGTGTGCACACACCCAATGTTCGGCCCAGAGAGTGGAAAAAATGGCTGGGCCGGTCTGCCGTTTGTTTATGATAAAGTCAGAATCGCTGATAATGGCACTCAAGATCGGAAATGCGCTCAGTTTTTAAGCATCTTTGAGAATGAGGTGAGTAAATTTTTTTCTCGGCGTACATTGTACAATTTACACTATACAATGTATCTAACCAGCCGTATACTATACAATTTATACTTACACAATGTACCTAACCAGCCGAGTTACAGCTCACAAACTAATACCTTGTTTGGCTACTTTTTTTTTTTTTTTTTTTGTATGATTAAAAAACAAAGTAAATAGTGCAATTTGAATCTCTACTCGTCGCTTTAGCAAGCACACAATGTTTCTTTCATGTCCACCCTTATCTTATGGTTTTACTTTTTTGCTAAAATCAAAAGAATCAGAGGTAGATGAGGTGAACAAAATGACTTTTTTTAACCATACCTTTTTAAAAGTTATAAAAATCCAGTACTAGTGAAGTTTGTCTAGTTCAACGAACTTGGGCGTCATTTGATGCTTGAATTTTTTATTCAATGCATTTCAATGAAATTCAGGCATCAAATGCAACCCAAGTTTGTTGAACTAGCCAAACTTTAGTAGTGGTGGGCCTGACTAACTTTTGCAGTATTTAAATTCCATCCTAGTTTCATATTTTAAATATGAGCAGGTTGCAGCAGGTGACTTTAAAAAAAACACAAGACTTCTTCTAAAACCGAGTACTGCTATTTAGGACTGCAATTACGCGGAAACTGCCATTTCTTTTGAATAAATAAATAAACAATTTTGTTGGATGGTGCATATATATATATATATATATATATATATATATAGTAGCTGATTTTGACTTGTTCTTATCCTGGAAATAGTCAATTGAACACATTTCTATAGATTTAAAAACAATCAAGTGATAAAATAGGCATCCATTTGTCCATTTGTTGAAATATATGTGTGACTGTTCCTTGTAAATATCGGAAATTTCAGGGTTGTCGAATGGTGGAGATGTCTTGTGAAGAACATGATCGCCATGCTGCTGGCAGCCAATTTATAACTCACACAATTGGAAGGTAAATTAGAATGTTGAAAGACTTGGTTGTTTTCAAAATAATTTGCTTGAAATTACTATGTCAGTGAAAGGAGAATTGTAATTATTTTTGAGAAATTTACATTACTACCTGTGCTTTCTGAAATTAAAAATAACATCTTTTTTAACTACATATTTAAAAAAAAAAAATCTCAGTATGTCACCTTGACTCACAACAAAAGGTAAGTTGGCCAACATAATTTACTAGAAAAGAGTGGGATTTTCTTAGATTCAACCTAATTTAGATTAAACTAAGGGCGCTAATTATGAAGAAGTCGATGCAGATTCCGTGGACCCTCTGAGTTATTGCCCAAAATTTAATCTGAATAAAGCTAGATCTAAGGATATTTTCTATTCATAGGATTAAATATGGTGGCCTTTTTCAATTAAGTGAAAACCAGCCCATGCCTAACAGTCAAGGTGGTTCGTTAATGAGATATTTAGTGGTTCTTTGTACAGTCAACAAAGGTGTAAATACTACATATCTATCTTTTTTTTTTTTTTTTTTTTTAACCACTTTGAATGCTTCTCTTACATAAGCAAAATTATTGTTGTTGTTTTGTAGGATCTTGTCACATCTTAATCTGGAGTCCACACCCATTAATACAAAAGGCTATGAGACTCTGTTGCAACTGGTAAGAAAAGAATTGATTCCTCACCCTCACATGTTACAAAGAAATGTTTGGTCACTGACATGGATGCTTTTTTCACACTGTTGTTTGCAGACCGAAAATACAGTCAGTGACAGCTTTGATCTCTATTATGGTCTGTTCATGTACAACGTAAATGCCACTGAGCAGGCAAGTCACCCTCATCTTTGATCCTCTGTATTGTTGGAAATTAAATAGTTTATCTTAAAGTGGCCATGTGATGAATTCCAATGAGGTCTTATTTATGATAGTTTGGGGGGACTATTTCAATTCTCTTTTTGGAGTATTAGAAAGAAACATGGGTGTGTTTATTGCCTTTGAAACTATTCGGACTTGGGGTGACTTTAGATTTGGAATACTATCATAGAAAAACAAGTCCCTAGGAATTAGCTAAGCTGGCTATGTGAAAAGTCACTTTTTTCAACTAAATTGTTTAAACTCAGGAATTCATGAGAATGCTAATTGACCATTAGAAGTAGAGTGATATAAGAATCAATATAATTACTATTAAAGATCCATCTAAAAGGCATCAGATATGTCGCCACTGGCGGACCTACATACAAGTCACCCCCGTCACACCTGGGCCTACTTCCAAATTGCATATGAAAATTTCTGTTCGGCTTCACAAATTCAAATGAGAATTCTGGATTTGCCTCCAAACCTCACATACAAATCTTGGGTCCGCCCCTCTTAAGCAGAAAATTCTGGGTCCGCCACTAATATCGCCAGTAACAATTGAGATTTAGAGAGTAACAAATGGAAAGAACTTGAATTGAAAATCATCTTCTTTTATATATAATTGTAGAGTTGACTAACTGGTCTTTGGGGGTATGCAGATTGAAAATCTGGACCGGGCATTTGAGACAGTGAAGCAAAAGCTATTTGGAAGGCTCCATGATATACTGCGAAAGCAAATAGTAGAGAGAGTTCCAATGCAAGGAAGGACAAGGGAAGACAATTCTCCTACCCCATACTTCCTGCCCAACAATGAGAACATGAAGGACCTCACTTCCTTTGCACTCCCACCTCCCCCACAAGAGGCCAAAGGGGAGTCCCTTCCTCCAATGCTAGGCAAAGACACCACCCGAGTGGCCTCAATACAATAATAGTTCAGGCCCCACCCAATTTTTATAATTTTTAGAGATGTTACTATCCCTCGATCATCAGCCTAATCCGCTCATGGGTCCTTTTATCTTTCTTCAAAAAAACAATTGTCTGTGTTCTTGTTCTATGTATTATCATTCAAATAAAATGAAATGTGTATTTTTTTTTTCTTTTTTTGGTGTAAAAGAGTACTTAAGTTTTGGCCTGATATATGAATAAAAAAAAAGTAGAATAAGTTGATAATAAGAGTCCATTTTATTTCAAGTGGGCACCCATTTTAAATTTTCCTTGGTTGACAATGAATTTGGAAGGTGTGAAACTACATCTCTGTAAAAGGGTTATATGGCGTTCATTCACTATTAAAGTGTGTGTCATTGGTGACAGATGTGGTTGTTGGAGTTGAATGGGGGATCTTGATAGGGTTGTAGGAAGAGACAAGAGATTTGATTTGGGGGTTAAGTAGGTAAGGTTTGGTGGTACTAACCCATTCGGGCCGCCGCATATATAGCATGTGTTTGGTGGGTCCTCCTTGTTGTATGCACTAATCATCCTCTTTAGCTAACTTAGAGCACATGGGTATTGTTTTAATTGGGGTGAAGAAAAAGACAGGAGTGATAATTTCCAACTGGAAGATCCACAATAAGATGCCGCGGACACTTCAACTATGTGAGGAGAAAGGGAAAAGGGGGAATTTCAAATAAGGTATTAAGTTTTTACTTTATTTCAGAAAACGATACAAGTTTTAAAATCCTTTCAAATTATTTCTTAAGCTTTCCAGAAAGTTTCCAATTAAGGGCATTTGATCATTTAAAGCTATTTTTTGGCAAAATTTTTCCACAAAAAATTTAAATTACCTAAATTATTCTTCATCAAAACAAAATCCTCTTTCACTTTCTCTATATTATCTTTCTTTTCTTTACAATATCCTCACAATAATCGAAAATAGCTAGCATGTCAACGGCAATTAGCTGAATAATGGCTGCTAGAACCATGTCATGGCTTTAAATAGAGGGTGCTTTGGGTATATTAAAAAAAAAAAATTGAAGGAGATGGTCAGAGAAAAAACACCAACAAATGCCAAGATGTCCTTAATTGAAAACTTATTGACTAATTTAAAAGGTTTTGAAACTGGTGCTATTGTTTGAAATAAGGTAAACATTTATTGGAGAACTGCTCATATTTGGCAGCACTTTTTTTATTTCTTGTGTCACACTGGGGCGTGCAAAATTGCAAATGTCAGATATTCATATAGATTTTGCTGCCCCTTTTTTCATTAGAATTCCAAGAATTTACGTCTAGGAAAATTTCAAATTCTCCAAAAGTTATCTCCTTAGGTGGAATTCCAAATTCATCTTTTTAATAGAAGATTTGAAATTCCAACAAATAATATAAAGAGTGAAAACTTACCTTTCCCAAATTCTAGTCATAAAATTCCGGTAAAGTGACTCGATTCTCACCTACATCCAGGCTGGATACCATTCATATGCCGCCCTACTCGAAAGACCCAACTATTGGTATGCCTACAATTAGTGTCTGGTGGAGGAAAGATCCCAGCATGGAAAAGTCAGCTCCATGTTGTAGCCCTTCAATTCTGCCTCAGTCATACCTTATTTATTTATCTTTTATTATTTGTGTGTGCACACGCTCAATTTTCACACCTGGTCGGTCACCTAAGGCTCTTCATTCGGATTATTGGAAGCAGGCATTGAAATGCAAAGAAAAAAAAAGTGAGTTTTATGCACAATTCAATAAAAGTTTTGTGATGTTGCAAAAATGTATTATGGAGAACTTCTGCATAAATCTCTCTATTTGGTCACCATGTGCGGAAATCGATAGCAAATGGTGACCATTCCTGGAAAACCCCTTTTTTTTTTTTCTTTCACCACATACATTTTATTTTATTTTTAAATTCAACCCAACTGTAAGCATGACTGTCAACATTAGGCCAGTGCCAAATCACGAGGCAGAGAATTAAGGGAATACACCGATCAAAGGTGGACTGTAGATGCACTCCAGCCCAAGAGTCCCTTGCACATTAGCATCCAATTTAACGAGGGAAACACATGGCGGCGTTCTAAAACTCTGAGTTAAAAGTGGTAGTTGTGTAGTAGTGCATCTATGTTTCCCCGCTTCCAGAATGTACTCTCTCTCTCAATCAATCAAAATTTCAGTGGAATTCAGCACCATTTCCGTAATTGATGAAGGGCATATTCGGCTTTACAAAATGATAAACCAGGCAGAGTTTGAATATGCTAGGGGGCAACGAAAGCTCGAGTTTCTTATCCGAGAGTAGTTAAACTAATCGTACAAACACCAAGACAAGCCTTGGGAGGGAATGATTTGTAGTAATTTGACTGAAGACTGAGGAAATTGAGCGGATTAACATTTGCTTAGTCCCACATTCAATGGTTCCATTTCAATTCTGAAGTGAAAGCAGGCAAGAAGACTTCAATACTAGGCATTTTTCACCACGCCACGGTCCACATCCATCATGCCCCAGTTGCATATAGACGGGTCCATTCCTTTGCTGCAGTATCACACCAAAACGGTGAACGAGAGAGTAAAATGGAAATCGTGCAAGAGAGAGAGAAGAAACCATCAATACCTGTTTCCACAGCTTCGGCTTCATTCGTTTTCCAATGCTTTGCAATGTTTTCAGAAAGAGGGTCATCCGGGTTTGGAGCGCTCAGAAGTGCCTGTATGCTGCAGAAAACAGGATCAAAGTTTTTGATGAAAAACTTACATCCACCAAATGACAAATTTCAGCCAGTAATGTTTTTTAGGTACAAATTGTTGAAGCAAAATTTGTGCCACTATCAACAAGCTGACAAGCAATTAGCAAAACTTTATAGCAATAACTACACAGTGGTGAAAATCCACCTATAAATCCCACAGAAAGGGTTCTTTCTGTACGATTTTTTTTTCCAAACATACTTGATCGTCAAATAGGATCATGCTACTCGACAGTTTCAATGAGGCAAAGACCAAGACAATCCAAGAAGCAAGGAGAATTTGAGCCATGAATTTACACCACTAAACTAGCAGTTTAAAGTCAACTAACACCAACTCACAAGCATATCAAAAGCAACAAGATTTCTCATTTCTTCTCCTTATGGTCACATCCATCCCTCTCCCTCCCTCCGTCTCCCTTTCCTCTGTTTTTCTTGCCTCCCTCTACAGTAGGCCTTCCCTCCCTTCCTCCCTCCCTTTTATAAAAAAGTTTTGACTGAAATCTGGGTCGAATTTATTCAGAATCTGAACTGAAATTATTCAGCCATTTCAGCTGAAACAAACCGCATTCGCGACTATGCAATGAATACAACACTACATGGGGAAAAAAGGACACTGATAACCAGGCATCCAAACATTCCAGAAGACACAAATGGTTCAAAACTAATCTGACTGCCTCGGCAAACTCCAAACATTTGGCTTTAGGGCCTGATAAATTAACATTGAATAGTAAGAGCAAGTTAATAACAATGAATGATCATATTGGTGAAACATCATGTGTCACTCGTGTAATAGAATTCAACAACTTTACCGTTAAGAGCAAAAATCAATACATAACATATTCCAAATAAATTCAATTTCCAGAGTCATTCTGTGGGAGCTTCATCCCTGAACATTAGGGCCAGCAAAATGTCAAGAGGTTAAGAAAAACTATAAAGATCTATCAGACACCGCTGTTCTAAGATTATAGTAGAAACAGACTAAAGCTTAAAACAATGGCCAAAAGAGAATGAAAAATAGCAGAATATGAACCAATTATTTCTGACTTTCTATGCTTGCAACTGTACGTTTCTTTACTGGTATGGTATATTTTTTTGCCAAAACAGAATGGAAATTTTAATTGATGAATTGCATAATTTTCAGAACAAATTAACTATGTCGAAAAATAGAATGAAGTAAGTTGTATCACCTCAGTAATACTGTTCGAATCTGAAGAGCGGGACTCCATTTATCTTTTAAGATATCAAGGCATATTCTTCCAAGCTGCACAAGTGAAAGCGTAACTTTTTTTACAGGCAATGAAATCGAATTAGGAGCAAAACAGAGATGAAAGGATTGGAACTACTTGCCTTGTCTATGTTAGGATGGTATATTTTTGTGAGAAAACGAACCTGTTTCGAGGAAAAAATGAGGATGAAGTATCAAAATGCATTTTAAAATAACAAAACTGAAACAGCACAAGACAGGGCAGGCTTCAGCAAGGATTATATGCACCAACAAGGATATATGCTTTCACCATCGAAAGTTCTAACCAATTTCATAGTTCAGGACAAAATGAGGATGATGTATCAAAATGCAGTTTAAATTAACTGAAACAAACACACAGACAGGGCAGGCCTAAACCAGGAATCTATGCACCGATAAGGATATTCGTTTTCACTGTTGAAAGTTCCAACCAATTCCCTAGTCTCTTCCTCTATAAATAACTTACAAATCCCAATGAAAGCCAGGAAGAAAATTCCCAAATTTCTAAATTTCCATGATACCATACAAGACAAGCCGCGGAGAGAAGATGAGTACCATATGTGCAATAAATAAAAAAAATCAAATGACATCTGACACTGCTTCAAAATGAACGTCGTACAGGCAATGGAAAAAGTACACAAAAGACAAATACACAATTGCAATATGTTCACTTCCACATATATCTTATGCTAGTAGACATTGTAATCATTTACATAGCTTGTGCCTCTTTAACTGATTGCCTCTACTAGAGACAAAAGGATAAGAGGAAATGAAGATAATCATCAAGGGAGAAGCATGGAAAAGTAAAATCTAGTAGCATGTTTGACTAGACTTTTTTGTTTTAGAGAACCACACACGCGCCCACCAAATCCAACAAAAAGCAAGACATCAAATCAAATCAGCCTTGAGAAAGTAAAAAAAAGGCCTAAAGAATATTATACTCTCAACAAATCAACCATAAAAAAGGACTAAGAAAAATAGCACCAATATAACTTGATCGGTAGACAGAATATTGCTTCAGATCAGTGATACCAGGTTAAAAAGAAAAAAGAAAAAAGAAAAAAGAAAATAAAAGGCATCAAATCAACCAGCCTTGAGATCATAAGAAAGGCCTAAAGAATATTATACTCAACAAATTGTATGTAATAAAGGACTTGCAGAAAAATAGCAGAAATATAACTTGATCGGAGGAAAGAATGATGGCTTAGATCGGTGATAACAGGTTTTAGAAATGAATCGATCAAAGCTGCAAATCACATCCAGAAAACCTGATTTCGTAATTGATATGTGCATTGTTTAAAACCATTATTGCACAAGATCTAAGGAAACTACATGGTCTTCCACAAAAGAACCAAAAACAAAAAGACATCTTATTTCAAAAACGTCAATTCCCTTGACAAGGTCTTTACATATATAAGTAATAGCATAAAACCCTAGTTGATCGACACAATTAATGAATATAATTAAATCCTAGCCATCACAATATAATAACAAGAAAGTTAACAAAAATAACTACTAAAATTCATCAATACCTATACCCTGTCAAAAAGTGGGTCATGACTTTCTCAATTCGACCAATTAATAAAAAAAAAAAAAAAAGGAAACTTTCTTAATATGAGTCAAAACCTCACAAACTCAGGCCTTCAAAACAGTTACCAATCTAATGAATCCAATTTCATGTAATTCGGAATTGTTGACCTGTGACTTGGCCATCATTAATAAAAACATACATATATTTTAATGGTGTCAAAACCATGGATCAAAATAGCGGCCGCTACGTTATTGGGCGTAGCGGTCTTCAAATGGCATTTAGCGCCGTTCACATCCGTAGTGGCCGCTACGCCCGCTACGGGGTGTGATATTTTCCTACTTTTCAAAAAATTTCAAAATGTATAATGATGCTTATTTCTTTTCTTTTTCTCTCCAAATAACATTTTTATGCAACTCTTCTATCCTTATATGTTTAAAAGAACACCAAAAAGCACACGATCTCGCCAAATTATAGTGGATATGGAGAGTTCTTCTCAAGGTTTCACAGATATACAGGACCTCATACAATGAGGGAATCGCTACGCCCCCTTACCTCAATTACTTTTGCAAAAAAACATTTTCTCTCATTTTCCAATATTCTAGATTTTCTATAAAATTTCAGATTTTTTTGACGAAAGTGTAGTAAAGCATCAAATCAAGAGAGAATAAAATATAATGAGATTATTATGGTATTTTGTTTTTAGTTATTTGGTATGGAATCTTTTTGACTTTTTGTATAGAAAAGTTGAGCTTTTTTGTCTTTTAGTAGAGAAAGGAGGTTGCTTTTTGACTTTTTTTTTAAAAGATGGAGGGGATTTTGAATTAAAGTGCTATTGATGTGACCCCTTGTCTGAAAAATGGAGGCTTTACTTGACTTTTACTAATCGAGTAAAGTGCCAAACAGGAATGAAGCCCTCAAATTTTCCCTTAACTTTTGACCGAAACTGCAACTATTGTTATTGACATAACAACTATCGAGAATTTGGTATTCCCCTCAAAAGCACCACCCTGAAAGAGTTAGATAATGAGTGCAAAGCATCTTCTAATGACATCAATAATGAAAATAATTAAATTTAGGTGTCTTCTAATGACATCAATAAAGAAAAAAGAAGGTTCACTGTAGATGCACTTCAGTAGTTCACAGCTTGCATTGGCACAGTCCCAAGAGAAATTAACGAAGGAGTCATTTTCAACAGATTAACAGCTTTTGCCACTAATGGTGATGTAGATAGGCTAGCCAATAGAGGCATTTCCATGTTCTACTTTTACATTATCCAGTCTGTCCCTTTATTGTATCAGTAATTAATGATTATAGGCACAATAAATCCACTAATATGAAGATCCAGAATATGGAGGATCAAACAAGAAAAATGGTCGGTCTAAATTATTTTCAGCTATGATAGTCATTACTTCAAGATAGCAACCCATATCGTATCATATCGAGCTCTTAGCTTTTAAGCGTTAAAAGTGTCCCTTCCTTATCCATGCCACACTGGGAGGCTAGTCAAGACTTTGGAATGAGACAGAAACCAACAAAAAGCTATAACTGTTGAAGACTCGGGTATACTCCAGATGAAGGAATAGCTTCAACTCCGCGAACTTCCCTTAATGACCAAAGAATAAAGGTTTGAACTGACAAAAGGCTACTATTTAAAGGAGCATGATATGGGGAAAAAGGGGATGAAAACCTTCCCAAGTGAAAAGGAGATCATCCAGTGCGTCTAGCTTGAAGGTTTTGGCATCCCACATGAAATCAGCTACAAATTAAAGCCTCACTCTCTCTATCAAGTACATTTTAACCAGAGCCTCTACAAGTGATGATCTTGAACCTTCGCTAACTTTCCAGATACTCAACTATATAAACGGAAAAATATGATAACCAAGTCAAAATATCATTTTCCTTCCAGAATATCAATTATTGTTGGGGCTAAAAAGACAGGGAGATACACAACACAGCTCATTTGTCCTATCAACTGTATTTTGGCTGCCACAAAAATATGAACAGTGCATTCTTTCAGAGATCTCCATTTTATGACACTGCTTCAAACAAGTTAATCTCAAAATCAAACTGATGGCAATAGCCAAAAGAATAAAGGGCGCAAAAAAGACAAGAATGCATCAGAAAGAACTCTCTTAAAACCACTATACCTTTGGGGCAGCCATTGGATATTCTTCAGGCAAAAATAGTTCCAATTTGAAAACTCCTCCTACACAAAGTAGAGAGAAAGGTAAGTCTGATATGAGAAGAAATTAATCAAAATGAATGTTTGATTCATAACAATAAAAGATGAGGATGGGCATTCAGTCCAAGTCAGCTGACTATGTAAGTTAGCTGAAACTGTAATTCCCTTTTTTCCTTCACATTAGATTTCTTTCGGCGTTATCTTTTATTAATTAATATGTTTCATTTGCAACTATTTCACATCCAGATGTGAGCACCTTGCAGAACCGATCAAAAAGGGCACAAAAGATGGCTCAAAATAATCCAATGATCAGACAAAACTACAATCTAATGTAATTTCCAAGTCAAGTTCATAAGAACAAATACCAAGGACCACTTACAAGAACTTATTTTGAAGGGGACACACACATACACAGAAAAGTTAAGAGAGATCGAGATTTCTCTCAAAGGAACCAATCATGAAACTTTAAGCTGCATCTTATCAACTCTTCAATATCTTCCATATATTTAAGAGCCACTAACATCATCACATTGAAAACTAAGCGTCAAATCTCAACCATATTATTCTACACACCACAGCCTCATCACAGTCGTCACAAGTCACACCTTATATTATTTAACAAGCGCATGCACAATATTAATAAGACTATTGGTAGGGTTTTTTTTTTTTTAGTAGTTACTTTCATTAACAAAAGCAAGTAGTACAAGAGAAATATACTAGCAAGCTAGAACAAGAAAACAGGAAACCAGAAGAGAAACAAGAAAAGGCTCCTATTACAAACAGTCAAAAAGGCCGCTATTACAAAACTAATTTGGCCCTGCAAAGGAAAATGCCAACTCCTTCCAATGCATCACAATCTGCTCTATAGAGTATCTTTAAAAGACGGACTAACGGACACCAGCGCGACTAAGAACTTAGCTTCCTCCACCAAGCGGCTGTCACTGTTCCCAACCCCTTTGAAGCATCCGGAATTCCTTTTCTTCCAGATGGTCCAGAGGACTGTAAGAAATGTCTAACTCCACAATTCCTTCCCTCTAGGGACTCTGATTGGAGTGTTCCAAGCCTAGAAGAGCTCTAGGAGGGACTTAGGAAAGACCCAATAGCAATCAAATCACTCAACCACCGAGTTCCATATATACTGAGCTGTTTTGCAATTCACCATAAGGTTGTCCACAGATTCATCCTCTCTTAAGCACATGGGGCAGCCATTAACCACTATCCTCCCCCTCCTCCTCAAGTTATACAGAGTAAGAATTCTTTTCCGGATAGCCAACCACCCAAAGATTGCCACGCTCGTAGGAGCCTTAATCTTCCAAATGCTGCCCACCGCATTCCTAGTGGGTAGATTTTTCTCATTTTCTTTCTTTATTTCCTTTTTTTTCTTTTTCTGAGCCGTCCTATATTGTATAATTGCTAGCTCAAAAAGGAAAGCATTAGCAGGATCACACATGTACATTAAATAGAAAAAGTAAGGCTTTCAATCTTTTTTGTTTAGACATATGAGCTGTGGTACTCGGATATTTGTACATGTCCAATGCATCAGTGTCGGACCAATATGATAATCATATCAGTACTTGATACTGCACCGATACTTCCTGAGTACAAGTTTAGCATATTGTACTCAACAAGTCCATTATTTCATACAATTCTTTTAGGTTTCTACTTTTTAACGTAGGAAATGTTGGAAAGGAATGTAAACAATGAAGATTTCATTAATTCAGAAAAATTTTAAAAAAATTATTACAGCCATATCCGCATTCGTGTCTGAGATTTACAAGTGTAGAGTCATATCCTCGATCCATGTATCCGTGTCAGTGACCATATTTGAGCATCATAACATGAGTAGTCAACCCGATGTCAAGAGTTGACCAGCAGATTTTTTGTACTGAGCATCAAACATAGAAGGGCCTCCTTGAGGAACACATTGTAACTTGAACATGTACCATTTGTTGGTTCAAATGACATGCATTAAAAGAAAGTGTGCACGTGATTTTCAGTTCCCAAGAAAAACTCCAACCAAATGCTAAAAATTCTTCCCTCCAACTAATTTTAAGAAAGCTCTGAAGATCAGTATACAAAAATCTTTGAGAAGTCTTGACATACACCTTTCTAAGAATTTCAACACTAACAGCACTTCCAACAATTAAGAATAAAATCCCAAGAGAGTCAAAAAGATATCAAAGAATTTTATATGCAAGAGTAACTTAGTAGTACATGAAAGAGTCACTATTCAGAAGCTTCCTCACCTTCATAAGGAGATTGTGTAGGACCAAGAATCATAACATTGAAATAACGCATGTTGTCTTCAGAAGGAGACGCACTAATACCTGGAGCTGTATCCACAATCACAAGAATCAGATAACACACAAAGCACCCTAACATGTCAATTCCATCAAATCAACACCCAAACTTCATCTGGAGTACAGCAAGCCAAATATCAAAAGATTTCCACAACACATCAAAACATTACAAACAAACACATATTCAGGTTGGCTCAGATCTCACTATTTCAAAATCACAGGACTCAAAATACAGAAGCGATTCAGAACCAAATCTTCCAAACAGCTCGAATTCGCCGTCGGTCAAAATTATCAAATTATCAAAATACAGCCAATCAAGCTTTGTTCAAACGATCCTAACTCTACCGATCACAGTATAAAGATAAAGCCTAACAAATCAAAGATTCAGAAACAGAATTCACCTGGTTCGCTGAGGAGCCGCTGCGTCTCCTGTTCAATCACAGAATTCAGAGACGAATGATCAAAACCAGATGAATAAACCATAAAAGGAAAGAAGACGCACAAGAAAGAAGCCAAAACCCTAGGATTTAAAAAGAAGAGATCCGATCGATGAGGAGAGCTTGTGATCGAAGAGATTCAAAGGAAGAGAAGGGGATCGAGAGGAAGAAGAAGGGTTTTGTACCTTGATTATCCTGCGAGGAAGGTTGCTGTTCGCCATTGGAGGTGAGATTCGAGGAAGATGCGAAAACCCTCGACTGCTTGCAGAAGACGCTACAACTCCTCTGTCTCTCGAACCAGAAGAAGAAGAAGGGAATTGAAAAGAAAAGCAAACGCGGAGCGTGAGCTTTCAGAGGCTTCGAGGGTTTATAAAGGAGTGGTGGATGCAACAACAACGTACACCGCGTGAGCGGGAATCTAACTGTGTTCCCGCATTTGGGAGGACCGTTAAAAAGGTGGGCCTGATCTGGGAATTGAATACACAGATGATTAAAACTTAAGATAGAAGGTGGATTTTTAAAGATCACATTCAGGTCCTTTTGACGCGCTCATTTCCACATCATTTGACACTGGCTCAATTTTGCTCTCATCAACCTTTATACACTGTTGGATTGATGTCAAAGAAATCTACGAATAAAAGCTATTTGCATTTTATAACTATTAAATCAAGGGCTAAGATGGTCTTACATGTATCATACCCCTACTAATAAGTAGACATCTAAGTGGGCTCCATGAGCTGGAGTGAGTTTGGGAAGAATGCAATTTGCTCGGAAGAGAAAATTTCTAGCTATTTGATGCCTATTTTTTGAAATTCACCTTTGATCTTCATTTTTAACCAACTTATTTATTCAATTTCTATGTTTTGAATGCAAACAAACGAGGCCCGAAAAAATCCGATTTTCACATGCACTAGCATGAAGCCCCATTGCAAGGTCCAGGTTAAGTCCTAAATAACATATTAAAACTAATATCCCCATTCTTTTAAATCTATTTAAAACAACCTAATTAAATATATTCAAATCAACAAAGAAATTGTGAAAACCAAACCTTTCATCACTTAATCCACGTCAGCATACACAAAATAAAGGATTCATATGCATTTATACTCAATTTGAATACTAAATAAAAACTTAAAAAAATTAACTTTAATTTATAGAGTTGGAAAGCATCCCTTTGAATTGGGTTGCACCCACACAAATGGGCCCAATAGACATTTTATTAAAAAGACATATATTTAGCCCAAAAGACACCTTTCATTGAAAAGGCACATATTACATGTTTTTGAAATGACACATCCACAAATGACCTCCAATAAGCTGATGTGGCTTCTCCTAAGGCCAGAATTGAGGGTTTTTTTGAGGTGTTTTTTTGTAACCAACATTCAACTTTAAAGAGAAAGAATTTCCACCTTATGTACTTCTCCTTGCCTCTTTAATAAGTTTTTAGGGACCTCATTTTACCATAATTCATGTCTAGAATTTTTCAATTACTGAGGTGATGGTCGGGTATTCATTTTCCCATCATAGAGAAGATTATTTGATGATGGCTTTTGGATATTCGCCTTTGTTCCTTAAATTTTAACCTCTTTCAGAAATACAAGTGTTACAGCACCTAGAATTCAACTACATGAAACAAACAGACCGAAAGTGATTTTCTATGGTTCCATATTTATGTTTTCCAGAAATTTTAGTTCATGAGGTAAGGTACTTTTCTGTGAATTTTGCTTAAGCACATTCAGACAAAGAGTTGAACCAAGTCTTCAGTTTCACAGAGACTTGCACAACAACTGTTGCTTACAAATTTGCACTAAATACAATAGACTTTCTACCTTGCTTAGGAATTAGGATAATGCATTACATAAATGGAAATCTATGATATGAGGTTTACACTTCAAAGAGTAAACATAGTTATGCATATCATTTGCGATGAAGGCGGCTTAATGTCTTCGTTTTGTGACAATAAATACCCAATGCCACTATGTTGCAGTCCTTCACATACAAAATTAAAAAATGGAGATATCTTGAATTTTTAACATCAAGTTATTTTGTTATATTTTCTTCTCCATGAGATCACTTAATTCTCTGTTTCTTTCATTTCCTGCAGCACAAGCAGGTTGTGGCAATTTGGTCATCCACAGTAGCTTTTGCTAATAGAGGGTCGCTCCTATGATGGCTGAAATTGGGAAGATCAAGAGCAGCTTCTGCAATGCTCAAGTCCTTTCGTAATATTTCAGAGGCTCCCAGCACATTCTCCTGCAGGTGGACAATCTAATTAGAACTGATTTACTTTAGATGTAAATAAAGGACAGGAATTATTTTTTTGAAGAAGTAACAGTGATATATATATATATATATATATATTAAAATGAAAGTTTTAGTACAATGGAGTGCGAGGACAGGAATTATCCGAACAACCTTCTGATGAATGTGAAGGTTGTTCAAGGTATTCACATTCATTGATAGCTTAATATAAAGTAAAAGGTGCAACTGTTCAAGTTTCTGTTTAGAATTCAAGTAATCAGATGCAACTCCAGCCAGCTTCCAGTAATCATTTAGCTATATAACATCCACTACTGTTTATGCATTGAAATTTCATGCAAGGAAAGTTCACAGAATCATATATATATATATATATATATATATATATAGATACAGTCAATGTGTATGCCCAACGACCCCAACAGTCCAATCAAAAACCTTCAGCCATAAAAGAAAGTTCTATTCTTAGAACCCCAAACTTTTTGGTAAGTAGTTGGCCATAGCTTTCATTGACCAGCCAAAATTAGATTGCTTAAAGGATCATGCACTGAAAGATGCACTTCAAAAAGGATTTGATATATGTAAATATGGTGGTAGCTGTCATAGACAACCTACTTTTGGTGCCCCCACGTGATTGGACCTGTTGCCCTACCAGAGTTTTGATCTGGGCCCATATATTCTTTGCCACATTTCTTTTATCTTGTTTCTGATTTCAGGCAACTCACTGTTTTCCATTTATTTCACTTCTACTGTGACATACAGGGCAAGGCTTGATATTGGGGACTGCATTTTTTTTTTTTTTTTATTTTTTTTGGGGGTTGGGGCCGGCGCGGGGGGGGGGGGTGGGGGTGGGGTTGTGGTGGTGGGGGAGGAAGGGATTCAAGGTGGTGCCTAACACCTTCTCCCATTGTAACCAAACTTCTCAACTGTAATTTCCGGTTGAGCAGTGCCACTTGAAGTCATATGGGTCAATTCAGATTGTGGGTGATTATCCATTAATTTAGAATCAATGGGTGCCCAACCATGGTGCCAATGCAATGGGTAAAGCATTCTGCCACTAGGAGAGAAATCTCAGGATCTATGTACATGATGGCTGCTAGGTTAAAAAAACGAAAAAAAAAAAAAGGATGGATATATATATATATGCACATTTTTCAAAAAAAAAAAAAAAAAAAAAAAATCTTCCCAATTACCTCACTGCTCAGTTGCCTGATGTAGCCGACAATCAAGAGCTGCAACTGCTCCTCATAGATGTCATTCCCAAATTCTCTGATGAAACATGGTTTCTGAAAAAATTGGCATGCTAGTGAGATTAGAATGGACAAGTGACAAGAAAGCCAAATGACAAAGTTGTGATATAATATACATATTGGCTGATAAATTGTAGTGTTCAAGCATACAAAGGTCACTGACAGTATGTTACAGTGTGGCATCACATTTGGCAAATATTAACATCTTTAAATAATTTCAACATGTAATCCCTGCATGCTTAGCAGACATGAATTCCTGATGTGTTCATAGAAGTATATGCAATTTTTGGATCATTACACCATTACGTGATAGGTTGACGCAACACCGAAACCACTAAGTCCTCACAAACTTGGTCTTTGGACCTCACCTAGTTGGACAATGCCCTAACCATCACACATGATTGACAGAAGGAAATGCAAGCTATTCATACCTTTTTAAGTAATAAACAAAAATTACACATACGAATATGTCCTCCCTTATCACTGACAAAACTAGTAAAATGTCACTGAAAAACATGAGCACATACAAGACTAGTATGAGAATAATTCCAGATAAGAAGAGATTTTCTGAAGTTCTGAATGGTATAAAGTGAAAAAAAAACAAGCCAACGTTAGAAAAATTCCATCAATAGCCATAAGTTCCTATGTTTGTCATATTTTAAGTTTCATAGTTTTCAGTTATTTGCAAAAATCAAATTTGCAAATAACCTAAGAACAAGGTAAACAGGTTCCAAGGATCCAACAGGGCCTTTGTATCCTTTTTTTTTTTTTTTTTTAATTCCTGAAGTGGTCAAAGCAGTGACTGGGATAGTGATGAACATTAAGGATCTCATAATTTCAAGTTATGGGTATATTGCATAGACTGTTTTATAACTGACTTAGATGAAAGTAACAATACTCTTTAAGTGATTTACTTTTTGTAAATGTTTAATAGTTTAAGGGCCTTCCAAGGATTTAAAAACTTCAGCATCTAAAAAAGCACAAATTTTCAGAATTTCCTGTTCTGTTTATGGCTGACTCACAATTACTCTCCTGGCAAAATGTGACTGAAGGTCCCATCCAATGCTGACCACCACCTTGAACCTTTCATGCACGCTAAGTGTTCCCCAACCAAAGTAAATGCCCGAAACTTGATCAGGAAGAGACACAGATGAACCGCGGCCTGATTGTTTACAGAGAGAAAAATTGCAGGTTACAGAGAAATTCAGAATGGAAGACAGTCCATAGAAAAACAAGTGGCGTAAAGGGCTTTGGGATGATTTTGTGTAAAGGGTTTTGGGATGATCATACTAATGAATTGATACCTTAAATAATGTTCTGCGCTAACCTATATTTAGCACTGCATTTGGATGTAACCCCAGTATGCAGTCCATTCAAATAGTTAAGCAAAGAAGATGGATATATGTTCTAATATGCTTTTTGAACAGTGAAAAATCTAAAGTACAGTATTTGACCAACTGTAATTTCTGATTCCTCTGCTGTCTCAAATGCGCAACAGAATGCATAACCATTAAATCTGCAAACAAACTTCAGTTTATGGCACATGCAAATCCATTGTAAAAGCAAGAAAGGTACTTCCACTAACCTGCATTTAGATCCAGAATCATCGAGCTGTCATGAGGTTCTCCTTTAAGTAGACCTACTACATACATGGGTTCAATTGGCAATGCATTTTTCTCCCCTGATAAAAATAAATCATTCCTCCTGAGATGAAATCTAAGGTAATAAAACCAAGGAGATATCGAATAGAGATATACAATCTTTAAATTCTGGAAGGCCCCAGCATTCAGGCTGAAACTCTAGAAGAGAATGAAGTACAGAGTCTGCTGAATAATTCTTGGCTTGAGTTACACAGGATGGAACTGCCACCACCTTCATTTTAGCTGAGTTTGCAGAGGTAACACCAACCCTGCATGAAACATGACGAATTATAACAGAATGAGCAATGGCATTATCGACTATTCTACTTTCGACTGTGTGATGGCATTATCTGCAAGGAAGTTTAAGATGTGATGATTATCACTTCTGTTTGTTTTAAGAGCAGCTTGGAGAGAACATTAGAAGAAGATCTAATTTTTAGGCATATTCTTCCAACATCATTACATTGAGCTTGGTAAAGAAGGCAGAAAATGGGGCATTAGTGAATGCTGATTTCTGTTTGCCTCAAATTGATGACTGAATAGATAACCTTCCAAATGCATCCTCAAAAACTATACATGAAAAGCGTACTAAATATGCTAAAGATGTTAAATATTCTAACTAAGTAGTGACTCGTGAAGGAGAAGAGATACGCAGTCCAGTTGAAGTTGTATTCACTAACATTTCTTTTATGCCAGCTATGGCAGCCAAAGCAGAATTGCATTCTAAGAAATACAAGGTGGTAATCTAAACGGAGGTCTTGTCTCCTAATATGACAATGTCAGTGGAAACATAGAACTGGAAGAAAGATTCCTACAGAACATCTAAGAGTCTTGACAAACCATTTCCAAATGGAAGCATACAGCAACCTGCTGGAATGCATAAAATTTAATTTGCTTTGCTGTTAGCCAATATCCCATAATTCAATGAAATGTTAAAACTCACTCCTACAAAACCCAGAATATGGGAAAGGGGAAAGGACTTTCTCTAATTCCGAAACTGCATGGGCACAAGCTTGCAACCCGGGTTGTATGCTTGTGAGGGAAGTAGTTGATGGCCAATGCATTTGATCAAGTCACCCAAATTCCTTTTTTCTACAATATCCAAGTTGACAGATTCAAGCCAAAAATAGAACTAGACTTACGGAATTTCAATTTTTTTTTCCACCGCAAACAAACAGCCTCTTATGGTATGCATGCAATCTTATAATATTTATCACCCGGCCGAATCCAGGATATCTTTCTTATTGGGCAGATTGTGACCCTTTCCATAGACCAGAACAATGTAAAAGAAAGAAACAAATATATTACACTAAGGATTCATTAGGAACCACATAACTCAATGCAAATAACAAAGTTAAAGCAAAGCTTGTGGTTTCTGCATTTGAGAAACCTCAGTTACCCATAAGTTTACAGTTCTTTCATTCCTTTTTTTACAATTAAGTACTAAAAACAGAGTCATAGGTGACCAGAGTTCAGGGAAACCAAGTTCCAAGGATCCAAATGAGCCTAAGGTGTGACAGAGAAGAAAGCAAAATGATATAGTATACATATGCAACGTAATTTGGAAAATCGAAAGCAAAATGATATAGTATACATATGCAACGTAATTTGGAAAATCTCATTATGGTATCTATTGTCTGTATTAACTTACAAGGAGTCTTCAATCACTAGACATTGTGCTGGATCTACGTTCATTCTTCTTGATGCCTCATAAAATCTGACAATTTGAAGACGCCCAAGATATGAAAGCGATGATCATTTATATTTAGATGATCCAATATAAAAGGTTGATGTCCCCTAAATATCATATAGTTTGTTGATAATCTTACATGTCAGGGGATGGTTTTTCATGTTCAACTTCATCGCCTCCAATAATCACTAAAAACAAATCCTTCCAACCTATGAAAAAGTGTGAAACAGATGACGTTAAATTGGCATTTAAAGAAACAGGATATGATGATCTCAATAGCAATCCATAATCCAAAGGGGTTATGAAGCTACAATGCAATGACTTTTTAAAGAACATGGCACTACAATAAGAAAAATAGGATGCACAGGATGAACTCCCACATTAGCATTTAGAAAACAATTTGTTAGGCACTAATTCATCGCATTGGCACAAGAGTAAAATGAAGAAAAATGTAGGATTATAATCTGAAAGAGTGAATGAAGAAGAAAGACACCTTGCTGAAATGAGATTTTTTCTTCTATATTCCTTCTAATGGAGTTTGAAGCAAGTCCGAACTGGACTCCATGATTGGAAAGATGCCTGATCAGGCGATTAGCCCCCGGAAGTGCTTTTACCTCTGGCCATCTAGAATAATTTATACAAATCAAAATATGTCACATGCATTTCAAATGTTCACTTGTTAATACAATCATGCATTTGAGTAGTAAAAATGCATCCTCCTCCCATGACAACATGTTACATAATAGCCAGGCCTAATATTTCTCCTTCAAATTACAAAAACACTCACAGTTCTGCAAGTAAACAAAGCAAGAATAATGATGTAAGTTGCTAGAAAAAATTAAGAAATCAGTGGGGTACATGGCGGAGCCAGGATTTTTTTGAAGGGGGGTCAAGCAATGGTGGACCAATAATACTTTATATTATTGATTGATAGCTAATGAGTTATAGAATAATTTATTTTTTTGCAGATTCTTTAAATAATATCTGAAAAGGCACCCTAAATTCAAAAGTATCCCAATATTTTTTAAAACATAATTTCCAAGAACTTCCTGAGGAAAGTAAAGGAAATATTATGACACACAACAATTAATCTAAACTGCTAAAAATAATCCTTTTCTTCTTGTTTCATCAATAAGAGTTGTATTTCACTCCAATCGAATTAGAACCCACGTTGGATTAACAGCATTTAAACCAGTCACACACTTTCAATGAATGAAAATCCATTGATTGGTCAGTTGTGATTGTTCCATGGGCTACGTTGCCTGGGCAGGCATTGATGATTAAGGGGGCAGCATTGAAAGCCATAAACCAAGTCATGATAAGAACTCTGATGGGTCGTGTAAATTGTCAATAACCAGAAACACCAAAAGCTCGAGTTGTCAGTGAAGAACAAGATAATGTCTATCAAAGGGTCCTGATATAAATGACCATTTCTCCATCCTACTCCTGCACAAGGGTTTCAGTCCTCGCCTTCCAAGAACATGGACCCCTGCTTGACTGATCAGGGGCCAAAAACCCCACACAAGTGATTTGTGGGGATCTCCTAGGAGAAAGGGAAGAGTTCAGATCCTTAGCCTCTCAGTCACACTTCCCAAATTGAAGGGAGTGAACTAAATAGTAGGGCCCACTGATTGAAAATACAAACCACTCAAATGAATGGCTGAAGGGTTGACTGTCCCCAAAATTATCTTTTAATAGAAGTCAGTCCCGTTGTAAGATTGAGCATAAAGTTAATAATGTGATTAATGCAATACCTAAAAATTCACTAGTGACACCAACATAAAAATGTAAGTCACTCAAAAGAACTGTACCTATGTGTATTAGCATTAATCATATCTAATGCCAATTAGAATCGACTGCACCTTAAGATTGTTCACCGGTAAAACACGAAATTTCACTCTCATTTTTCTTTTAGCCAAGTGTTTTACACATATTAATTCCAATTGTGGGTCAAACTCTAATTGCAGTAATCCTAAACTAAGTGTAAAGAATAATTATTTTGAATTTTAGAATTGGGCCCTAGTGATGGAATTATATCAAGAGGCAGATAAATTAGTTCATCGAACTTGTTAAACTCAAACTCCAATTCACATGAATTGAGAAGCAAATCAAACGAATCTACTCCATCTAATTTTCTGATCAAGCTGAGTTTCAAATTACAAATTGCAAACTGGAATGCAAATTAATCTAATTGTTAATTATAGTTGTACTTATCAAGAAGTGGGTACGGTGGGATCTATCTCAAATTCCAGAAAATAGTCCTTTAAGGTCAAATAATGAGGGCGCACGTTTGTGTAGCATATACAGAAACAAAAAGAAGAAGATAGAAGAGACAAATGACAGACTTTAGTAGTATGCAGCAAGAAAGAAGAAAAAGATACTTGCCTCTTATGAAATAAAGGCATGATCTCATTGGAGAAGTCAGTAACTGTCAATGGAAGATCATAATCCTTAACAATGGAGGGTGCTGATTCCCTCCAACTCTTCCCTGTCCGCTTCTCTTCCTTCTCAATATCCATATCTTTCCCATATTGCTCTAAAAACTCCTTCAAAACTCTCTGAATAAGTTTCTCTGCCAACACAACTAGTTTTTTAAGGAAACCATCCCAAACCCAAAGAAAGAAAGCTCGATAAAGAAAAGGAAGAAGAAGAAGAAGAAAGGACTACCTGTGTCCAAAAGGGTCCCATCCAAATCAAAAATAACAGCAGAAATCTTGGTGTGGGCACTGGAAGAATCAAGATCAGAACCGTTCATTGTTGTAAAAACAAAAGTGCAGTAGAGAGACAGCGGAGGTAGAAAGAGAGAGGTGATCGAGTGGCTGCTGAAAGGAAGGAGATGGTTGTTTTTTTTTATAGAAGGGAAGCGTAGATAAAGGACGTGAAACGGCTTCATGCAAGCGACCACTGATGCGATCGAAGCGTGAAAGCCAGTTTTATTCCTTTTACAATTACAACACGAGAACCGTATCAGGTCCTGTACGCCAGCCCCATTGGCTGGGATCCATCACCGATGATAGCACCCGCACATTTGGAAAGATCCCACGTACATGGAAAGAAAGTTTATAAATAGAAAGAAAGCCCACACAAGTTTGGAAAAAAAGACAACATACATAGAAATCGAATGAAATTAGCGGTGTGGGCCGACTGATATCAAGATTAGTGCCATCTTCCTACAACGTATCCTTAAATTTTATCAAAATATGAGTTAAGTCTTATCCCTTCTAAGATTAAGTATATCATTAAAAAAAAAAATGATCACACAATAAGGTAAGATGAGACTCCCTCTCAGGGATCCGAACTCGAGTTAAGAGTCCCACTTGATTTCCTCTCTCTTCAGAGAGGGATGGCATATGCTTCGGAATCAGGATCCCAACTGTACCCATTTGCAGCAGTGCCAAAAAAGGGGAGAATCATGTTTCACTAACATAGTATACAATTCGCTCAGTAGGATGCACTCTTGTAGGCTGTAGCCACTTGATATTACCAAGATTCGTTGGATGAACATGGCATGGCATGACAGGGTGACTACGTGGGAAGATTTGATGATAGTTGCTCGATCTGGAGAGAGAGTTGCTTGTTCCATGCAAACCCAACTTTCCCAGTCAGAATAAATATCAAATTTACACATGCATGTTATAATAGATGTAGCAGTTGGTCAAAAACTAAAAATCCTAACCCATTAAGAGCCCTCAATGTTCAATGGATGCAACAAGGGGATTTTTGCCTTGTTCATTAATAGAATAAAGGGTCACTTCTAATCCGCAAGCTAGGGCTAAAAGTGTGAGTTTTTTTCTTGGACCCCGGCAGCCCTTTCTCCCAATGGTTTTATAGAGTGCTTCTTATGCATGAAAACATGATTATAAGATTAAAAAAAAAAAATGGTAACACGACAATCGGGGTATGAATCCATATCATGTAGGCCAAGGTCCAAAATCATGATAAGATCACAGTCCCGTTGCAAATTTGAGATTTTGTAGTTACGTGAGGCCCACAATGCAGACCAATTATGGATTAAAGAAGTGGACACAAGAAAGCTTTTTAAGAACACACAGCTACTGGATAGAGATGATCACTTGTTTATGTGCCTGCTTTCTCTAAACTTGTCACTAATCTCTGGCCTCAACCAAGTTCCATCCTCAAGAACAGCTCCTTACCCGAGTGGTAAGGAGCAGGGTTCAACACCGGGTACGTCACCACTTTCTGCTTCTGCAGGCTCCTTTCCCACTAGTGTGGGCTTTCTTCCCACTTCAGTGGACTCTTTATCCACTTGAGTGGCTCCCTTCACACATGTGCAGAGGCTCTCTCTTAGATCCCAACCGATTCACTTGGGTCAAAAAAAATGAAAAAAACCAAGTCCCCGCTCGCCCATCCATATACGTCCTTGCCAGCCAGTAGAACAACATTATGTGGCCGTTTATCATGGATTCAATGACCAGACAGAAAGCCATTGTTCAAATAGTTGCACTCAAATAATAGAATGGCTAAAACATAATGATCACCACACTAAATTCAACAACAGACGGTTAGGAGATTCAATCAAAGTTACTTTTGGGAGAAAAATACAATGTTCTAGCCACGGTCCAGGTCTTGTGTGTGGATGCCCACTAATGTGAGAGAGGATGACAAAAAAAAAAAACCAATGCAATGCAGGTCATGAAGATGAGGCCTAGCTACCGTTGGCCTTCTACGTCAGGGCACCTTTCAGAGTTCGTGAGATGCTATTACATTAAATGGAGTTGGCAAGCAAGAAAGAAATGCTACTAATGTTAACATATTGTAGTCACAATAGAGATGTAATAATAATACAAAGAAATATAAGTCTGGAAATGGAAAAGTAGCATTCTGCTTTCTTGAATTCACACAACTCAAGAGAAATGACCCGAAGCTGCTCTGGTGTTTTCCAAATCCAAAATGGGAACATATCATTCATGTTCAAATCTGAACTAAAAGCCTCACTGTAACAAACCACACAGGATTGAAGCACAGACACTTGAGATTCTCCATATGAAACAGAGTTATGATACTCAGCATACTGCCAACAGCACATAGGAGGATACGTCCTAACCCGTGGTTCACTGAGGAAAAAATACACCAGAAACTTGGCTCAGTTTTAAATAAAATGCCAAAGATGGTTAGGTAAAAAATGAAGCAATGTGATCTCATATAGTATTCTACCACCAATGCTCACAATCCATTGACCTGAGTATGTATGGTCATACATATGGGCCACCAGCCCTAATGGTTCCAGAACACTTTCCAAGTATACTGTCCATTTAACAGACTGCAAACTGAAATTCCAAAGGCAGCAAAAATGGACACTGCATGGTAGTATGATGCAGCGCCCAGGTTAAAATCATGGGTGGGGCCCCTCTTTGGAAAATCCAAACCGCTCCACTGTCCTAAGGCCCATTGTATACTCTGTATTTAAATATTCAAAATCTATTTCAATAAACCAACCAATGGACTGATCACCAGATTTCACACAGAGAGGCTCCTTCCATTTCTCGCTATTAAAAAGAGGAATGTAAAGAAAGTTAATCACAGATTCCAAATTTAGTTGATCCAACAGTGGCCATCTCACTAATTTAAATAATAATCTAACATTTGATCACTATAATGGTACTAGGGCTAACAGGAGGTTTGGATTTTCCAAAGGTGGGCCCCAGCCATTATTTTAACCTGGGCGCTGCAGCATACTACCATGCAGCGACTTCTGCCCAGCAGGGAAACCATCATGACCTCCAAATTGACCTATTTTGGTGCAAATTACAGATGACTTGGGCAGATGAACTTGAATTCTGGGTTGCCAAACCATGAGTCAAAACGTGTAGACTCCATGCTAAAGGATACCATTTTAATCACCAGCGTGGGTCAGCGTGGGTCTGTCCACTTCATCAAATGGAACTTTAGTGCACGCTGCAAAGCACATTTGTAAAAGTACCCACCTCTGCGTCTTCACCACCGCCAGTTTTCCCAGTACCCTCCATTCTCTGAGCATCTTCAGCTGTAACCAAATATGAAAATCAGATAGCAGTCTTTCTAAGCATAAAAGAAGACAGGCACCAACGACAAACATCCTATCAAGTAACCATGATCGGGTGGAAAGTGCGCTCATTTTTCAAATGGATTAAATAAATTGCTGATTTAAACTCTCTACCTCAAAAGTTTAGCATTTTGGCAAATCAAAATTGCTAAATCATGATCAGTAATGCTCACTTAAATGTCATCTGAGAGCAATCAAAATTAGAGATCAGAGAATTGCTAATTGAAGAGTTAAAAATTTATTGCTTTTATGTCAATATTCCTGCGGGACTTTCAAGATATTCAGTTTTAGTAACCGGTTATATCCAAATTTGGTGCAAGTGATTACAATGGATACTTAACCAGGTGTATCTGCTCCCCTAAATTTCATCTGAGTGAAATAAAAACTAAAGATCAGAGAATTGCTAATTCAAGAGTTGCGAATTCATTAATTTAAGTAGACTTTCCTCACATGACTTTCAAGATATTCAGTTTATAGTAACTGTTTATATCCAAATTTGGTAACAGTGACTACATTGGATTCTTTCCCCTATATTCAGTTTATAGTAACTGTCAGTGGCAGTCCAATAAAATGAAACCCAAGCAGTAGTTTTAAGCAGCGTTTTAAAACTAGTCTGAGTCAACTTGGACTTGGCCATGACTAGGTTGCACCTCCCCTCTTTCTCCTTCAATATCCCCTTCTCAACCACCTTACGCAAAAGGAGAAAAACAAAATTGGGAGCCAACCCCTGCCTAGTCACCGGCAGAGTCCAAGTTTTAAATCACTGGTTTTCATGCTTTAATCGATACAACAATCACACAACACACGGAGGGAAGAACTTGCAGATGGAATTAAGTGCGCCAACAATTTGCAAAGAAATTGAAGCTTAAAAGTGATGGACTTGAGACTTGAGGGTAAGTCACAAACATTTATAACAAAGGTTTTCCTCTTTCACTCACTTCAACTACCACATGGAGCGTCGCACTGTCACTTCAATCATATTGTGAACAAAATTGAGCTGCCAATTACTTGTACAAAATAAAAACCTTTTTTAAGCAAAAGATGCTTCTAAACTTAGTTTCAACCTCCTAAACTAATATAGGATTAACTCTAATTTAAATTTAAATTTAAACCAAAAAAGAATCCTAGTTAGCCACTAAACAAATTCCCATTATAAACATGCATCCTAAACAAAAAAAAATTTAACTATTGAGAAGCATGAGACACCCATGGTTAAGGGGGCGTCTCATTTCACATAGCTACCCACGGATCGATCGGTGGGCAGGAGGGACCTCACAAGGCTACTGTACCACTCATCCATCTAGTAAAAAATAAAACTTTTTTTTTTTTTATCAAGTATCTTCTTCACTTTTCCGGTCATAGAATTTTAGACTTCATAGAAAAGGTACTCCAATAACTTATGAAACAGATGACAGTTCATGATCCTAGAGCATTTGCCACCAGACAAATGCCTTTAATGTAAGCCTGAAACGACCCCTCTTGTGGGGCTTCTTATGATAAGGGGCATTTACTAAAAGAGATCATGAGATTTATAGAATTCTTGGCACTCTATACAGCTATAATGCACCATATATAATGCATCATGTTACAAAAAATAGAGATCGGATGGCTTATACATTGGCGAAATGGAGAACATACAGATCCGAGAAAGTGAACAAAATATGTAGTAAAACTTGAACCAAGTCATGGTTGGGATGCATAATTTCTTGACATACAACATGAAAATGACACAAGAAAAGTTCAAGGTACTATCGGGGTTCATTTAAAGTTTGCCTTCTTGTTGAAACCAAAATGACTTCTTAAATAAACCAAAAATTAGAAAACAGCATAAGAATGTGGCTCAATTTGTATTAGGAAGAGGTTAGTTGCCTTGTGTGGTAATGATTGAAGCATCGAACCCTTTCATCTTCTGGAGATCAGACACTTCATAAATTGGGGCTTCGATTTGATTAGAATTCAATTAGAAAAGCATTGTTTTCCAAACAGTAGTTCTCTCTCCTAATTTAAAAAAAGACATCACCACATGACACCCCACCGTCGAGGAGGATGGCCCTCTGTAAGGATGATTCTAGGGTGTTGATAAGTATAGGTTCCATGAAAGAGCAATAATTCATGTGATAAAATATGAGATGCCTTCTTGAAGATGAGAATTATTTTTTTGGAGAATTTTCTTTTTTCCTGGTTTTTGCGTGCAGGGCACATGATTACAATCTCTTGTTATCATTTATGGACACAACACATGTCAAGACCCTTTGATAAGCTTTTGTTGTTTCTAGTTACTAACATGGTATCAGAGCCCCACACTATGATGAATTTCTTGAGATTGGAAATTGCATAGAATAAGATCTGTTAAAATGCAATTGACTACAGACTGATGATGATAAGATTGGATAAGTGGAGGAGCACAACATACTTTTTTTTTTTTTTTGAATGGTTACTTTCATTGAAAAAGAGCAAACAGTACAAGAGATAAGTACTGACAGCAAAAGAAAGAAAACAACGGGCACAAGAGAGACAACACAAAAACAACAAACTAAGACTCTGTGATAGAGAAAGCCAAGAGGAATATTTGGAAGAACTCAACATCAGTTTCTCACTCAGAGTGCACCACAAAAAGAATGAATTTACTCGCCATGTCATCATGTCATTAGCTTCTACACATGCTTGAAGAACATTATCAATGAGACAAGATTCTTCTTAATGTCAAGTGCTCAAGTTCCTTTTGGTGTGTCAAGCATGTTCAGCTAGGCAGCTCTAGTTTCTCTCTGCCAGTGCCAGCCCCAGGTAATGTAAGATTTTGCTTACCTGATAAACGAGGAAAGACTAAAACATGCATTACTCAGCAAAAGCCACCAACATAGTTTATCTTATATAATCACTTGTACTTTCGCTCGGTATTGGCACTAACATGGATCATTCAAAGATGATATTCCTTTCTTTATCTTTAACTGTTCAATTGTTTGGATCTGTATTATTCAACACCATCATTGAAGGGTATATAAAGTCATATCCCATCATCATCATCCCAAAACATTTTAGAAGAAGAACAACACTGAAACTTGGAATTTCAAATAACTAAAGTACACAAATTAATTGCAAACAAGTAAAACTGAGACATGACATCAAAACTACGTAGTCATGATCTTGTTTTAACCAAGCAATACAGAGGCAGATCTTGAAGACTAATAGTAGGATAGAGAATCCATCTCTCATAATCCACAGCCCTCACTCCCTGTCATTAATTTCCTCTTTTCCTTTTCCTTTCATTCAGTTTCTTGAGAGAACTCTATCTATGCTTGCCCAAGATAAATACGCCGTGGCCTTCTATACCTGCCAGTATATGTGGTGGCCCTCTATACCTGCCATGGATCCTCTTCACACTTTCCACATACTTGCTAGAGACAGTGTAACTAGGGGTGGCAATGGGTTGGGTGGTATGGGTAACAATAACATGTATGGGTTCAATCCAAACTTGAACCATTTATGAAACAGGCTGAGAATTTCAACCGAACCCAATGCCAAAGTTAAAGGGGTCAACCTGGTCGGGTTTGGCTGGAAAGTCATAGTGCAATTAGTCCGGCTAGGCTGAGTCAGGAGAGAGAGAGAGAGAGAGACTATACTTGTAATCCTTTTGTATAACTTAATTTTCATTTTTAATCGCGATGCAATATTTATCATTTTATCCTTTTGACCTTCCTAACAAATTCCTTATTACCGGTTGAATTATAAAAAAAAAAAAAAAAAAAAAACCAGAAACGGTCAAAAATGCCAAAAAGACAAAGGATTTATCCTTCCTATTTCAACTTTTAAGTGACTTTAAGACACCAACCATGGATATCATTCTCAAATAGTGTATATCTCACTAACAAAATTGAGCTGAAAGAGGTAAAATAAAGTAAAGTACAGGGCCTTCCAGATAACAAACCTTATACATGCCCCGGTATCCTCTTTTTTTTTACAAGTACATTTCAGGCTACAAAACATGGCCTAATATGTGGAAATGAGGCAAATTTTAAATGTTCTGGGATTATCAATTTAAAAGTAAGAGACTGGATTATAATTAGATTGTCATTTCTTATATTTTGCATGTGAAATAATATGATGTGAAGAATACAGTTTACTTCTCATGCTGTTATGAAGATGGTTTTGCATCACATGGATCTGTCTATTTTAATTCCTATGTGACTGATTCGCAAGTTCATTTTCCTCATGCAAATTTACATATGTATGACATATAACAGTGAACTGAATATATGATGTATAAAATCTAATTGAGCGTAGCTTCCAAAGAAAAAGGTTTCCAGTAAAGAATGCAGCCCATTAGGGCCAAACAATCTTGAAACGTAACTTCAGTTTCCATTCTCACACAAAAGAAATTGAAACAAACAACCAGTAAGAAATTAAAGCTTGTCAAACACAATGCAGAGAATGAGCACAAACATTGTTTCTGTAATGTCACACCCAACAAAGGTTTGATTTTTAAATTTTCCAATATCCAATATGAAAACAACCTCTAAAAGAATGTTACAATTGCAAAGCAATAATAACATCTAAACTTAACACCCACCCTATACTGCCGATAATAGTGGGGATGAAAAACAATTTGCCACAGAGATCAACAACCAATAAATAAAAATCTAAAATGGAAACGACTTCATGTTTTGACTTCTGCAACAAAACCCCAACCCCCAGAATGTATAGAGGGGTATGAGGCTGCATTCTAACCCAAGACCAACTAAATGATAAAAACATGACCTAAGAACTGTATAAACTGTTCACAATTGAGTCCACAGAGGACACCTTTTTGACTTTCACTAATTACCTCCATCCTCAGGAATGTCAGAAGTCCACAACGTGAGATTATCCCTCAGAAGTTGCATGATCAAAGTGCTATCCTTGTACGATTCTTCACTCAAGGTGTCAAGTTCGGAAATGGCTTCATCAAAAGCTTGCTTGGCTAGATGGCAAGCCCTGTAATATAAGTTTCACATCATCAGCTTCCATGACATTCAAGTTAGAATAACAACGACCTCAAAATGCGGGGAAAAAAATATTACTGTTTTGAAATACAACTCATCACTAACTCTTGAAAAATAAAGAACATACCTCTCAGGTGAGTTCATGATCTCATAATAAAAGACAGAGAAATTCAACGCCAAGCCCAATCGGATTGGATGTGTTGGAGGCAAATCTGCCTCTGCTGTAGTGGAAGCCGTCTGCAGACAATTTATGAAAGCATATTCAAAAGCGGCACTAGCAGAAAATTTAAATATATCATGGACAGTCCTGCAAAGAATCGCATTTAGTAGTCACAGAACGAGAATGTACATCCCAAATCAAAAGTCAAATAAACGATAACGACCTAATGATTCAACTGGAACTTATCATTAGAAGGTTATTTTTACCAATGTCAGCTCAGATGCCCCTTTCCTACCCATATCATGGCACATACAATGACAATATTTCTTATTGATCCCACAATGTGAATAAGACAAAAAATAAAATAAAAATAAAATAAAAACATACTTCAGAGAAATTGGAAATTCAGGCCTTCAACTGATGTGGAGGCCTTTGTGCATTAAAGAAACCTAAAAGACCAGAGACATGGAAGAAGATTTTTCTTTACTTTTTTAGAGGCATAATATTCATGTGAGGTAACCATTCACCACAAGAACACAATAGTACAGCATCAAATGGCACCTCAGAGGTTTTTTTTTTTTTAATTTGAAAGACCATATTTAAGTTTGCTTCTATTCTATTTCCTTTTCCGGTTATGTTTTAACTCTTTAGGGACTGTTTGGCAGCAAGCTCACAGGAGTAAATTTCAGATTGCTAAGATATTCTCACCCCCGAAGAAAATCTCATATTACATGACTCATCATTCTAAAAATGCTCCAAGAGCCACAATTCCTGTCATTTCAGAAAGAAGATTTTTCATTTTTATTCTGGAATGCTCCATATCTTTCATTTCTCATTTTATTAAAGGATGTAAATGGGTAGACTGTAGAGTCCTATGACGCCCAGATACAACATAGGTACAGTAGGGACACACCGTGAATACGACACATACCTTGCCTATTTTAAAGTATGCGGGTATGACAGGTAGAGTCCATATTGGATCTCGGGTATCCATACAATATAACACTTTTACATATATTATATATCATATACTCGGGTATGCAAGTCTAGACTTGACTCGCACCCAATTATCAACCAGGTCTAAAGAAGGGCATATACCCAACCTTTCAGGTCAAGACCTTCACGTAACTGAGTAATGAAGAGTCTGTTGACACATCTAGTCTTGCCCAAATATTTAATCACCTTCTATTTGGCCCGACATATTTAACGCAAAGGCATATATGTATTTTGAAAACGTGGTAAATATCTTCAGGCCAATGTCTCCGGATCTGGACTTAAAATATTGAACTCATAAGTAAATGGGCTTGCTTGGAAATGGTTTGATCCATCCAACCCATGAACACCCCATCGTGCATTATGGAGTAGAGCTCCTTTTAAAGACTAGTAGTTTTGCACAGTAGACAGAAATCTTAGGCCCAATCCCACCCATGTACACCCCTAGTATGTTATGGAATAGATCTCCTTTTAAAGAATAAAAGTTACTACTGAAATTTTATTTCATTATATTTTTAACTCCTTTATTCCAATTTCAAAGCCATTACACCATGATTTCCTCGTGACATTCTCATTTTTGTGATACTTTGAAAATAAAGGTTTTAATAAAAAAAATTAAAGTTCCATGATAATATCACGACATTTTAACAAATCACCAATGTACGAACAAATTTTAATTATATCTATTTTATAAAATAATAAACACATCAATATACCAAATGGAGATTCTAAATACAATCATTCCAAAATTGAAAGCATTCTATTACTGACAATCATTTCTGAATAATTGATTCAGAATGGACCTTTAGTGGATTTCAGAACATCTTTCCAAAATTGATGGAAATGTACATATAGAATGAATTTAACACAAAGGCAACAGAATGCTCCTTATAGTGAACTCCTTCAATTCCCTCTTACTTAATATTTCAAAGAACACTAACTTCTATCCGGACAGCTACACCAACCAGACAGTTTATCTTGTAGCATTCTCTGTTTCCTAATAACGGATACAGAAAGGATCGAGCATGGTAAACATTAGGCATCATATTGTCCGAAAGCTAAATGTTGATGTTGATATGTCCAATTCAAACAATTTGACAAAATCAGCTAATGGCATAACACGCAACTGCAAGTGACACAAACAAACAAAAGTAAGATGCAAAAGACTACAGACAAGAGAATTCTCTGTGAAAACCATATAATACTGAAACCGTTTCTTTAGTTTACAGGCGCACAAATTTAAAAAGACACTAAGTAACTTAAAGAACTGGCACATGAAGCAGCCTTAACAATGCGTAGGCTTCAAAATCAATGGGCAATTACTAAATCTAAGATTATTTTTGAAAAGGAGTGAGTTAAAAAGTATACCTCATATGCTTTCAGAGACTGCTCTGCGGCTTCTTTCTTCTCGCTTCCAGATTTAAATTCAGCAAGATAACGATAGTAATCACCTTTCCTGCAATCATCCAAAGTAGAAAAAAAAAAAAAAAAAAAAAAAACTAACTTTTCACCAAACCCACGCACAAAAACCCACAAAACAGCCAAATCAAGGAGATCACTCACATCTTATAGTAAAACACGGTCGATTCACCAGCCGTGGAGGAAGGAATGAGATGCTCATCGATCACAGTCATGATATCATGACAGATATCAGAAAGCTCCGATTCGACTTTGTTCCTGTACTCCTTGATCCGCTTCACATGGTGCTCATTGCCCCTCGAATCCTCTTTCTGCTCGATCGATGAGAGGATCCTCCACGATGCTCTACGCGATCCGATCACATTCTTGTAACCGACTGAGAACAGATTACGCTCCTCGACAGTCAATTCAACGTCTAATCTTGCAACTTTCTTCATGGAATCCACCATCTCTGCAACAAAGAAAGGTAAAAAAAAAAAAAAAAAGACTCAATCTTTAAAAAGAAACCCTAACCCTAACCAGGATCGAGAGAGTGAAATCGGTAGAGAAGGAAACCTACCATCGTAGCGCTCTGCCTGCTCGGCAAGCTTTGCGATGTAGACGAAGTTCTCGCGTTCTTTGGAAGACGCCATGAAAGATCTGAGACGGAAGAGCTTGGTATGATCTCAAAGCTTTGATTTTTACGACAAGACGAAGACGAAGAGGGAGTGAATATAAAGAGAGAAATGTGGGGTCGATATGGATTGCAATTTGCAGGTAGATATGTTATGTGAGTGTTTGACAGGTGGGTCTAGGGTTTAAAAAGGGTAGGAATTTGAGTCAGGATCTTTTGTGGAATAATTATATGATAAGATTTCCATAAGTTCTTTATTGAGTCTACAATAAAATGTGGTAGGATCTATAAATTTGATACACAAAATTTTTTTTTCCTAATATAATATATATACTAGCAAAGCATGCCCACGCTAAATTCGGATCCAAAAATAAAAACAAATTCAATTTATAGCTATTTTATGAGATATTAATTAATAAAAAATAAATATAAAACAAACAAATATATCATTCATTACGGTTAGGAGCATGGCCTACCCTGACATTTATACAAATTAAATACTATTTTTTATATAAATGAGTAAAAAATTTCAAGTCTTATGTAAATTAATATTTGCAAAATTGTATGTAGCCCCATCTTTAAAAATTAGAATATGAGGCTAACTTTAAAAAAGTTTATTGCATGTGGAGCCCATATGTATAAATTACTATCAAGGATCCACTTTTAAAAATCACAAATATTAAGGATTTTCTAACCATAATAGATATATTAAAATTCTAAATCCACCTAAAGAAGACTCATTTTAACTTGGTTGGATAGAGTTATTGGGTAAAGTTGATTTTTTCATCTTGACTCTTTAATCACCTATCCATAATAGATATATATTAAAATTTGAATTCACATAAAGAAGCTTAACAAAAGTAGACTATAAATTGATTGATAGAGCTTATCTCTTGAAATTGATTTGATATCTAATTTCACAAATTGATTTGATATTAGAGTCCAATATTTGCAATCGATTAGCAAATTGGACTCCAATTTCGAAATCAGATCCTACGTCTATAATATATAATAATTGTTTTTTTTTTTTGCTTGATTTAGATTTTTTTTTCTTTTTTGCAAATGGAGGGTTACAAACCCTTTGGGCTGAATTAATCGTTTCGGGCCCTAAACTCTCCTATAGCTCCAGTGTGGTATTGCAATTTCAAACCTACAATCTCTGGGACTTCAATTGATAAGTTTTTTGAAGTATGTATATAAAGGGTTAGGGGTCGTTGAGGCCTATCTAGGGCCCCATTGATGATGGGGCAATGAGAAATAGGAAGATCCACTCGTGATAGATGTATATATAACAAATGTGGTTCGTCTCGAACCTCTAGCCCATTGATCAAACGGCCGTAAGTTTAACAGTTTTATATGAAAGAAAGAAAGTGACCTTAGATCTAATAGTTCCATCCATTCGGTGGGAGCAAACTTGAAGGTCAAATAATTATCGAGGGGAGTCCCGTGTGTGTGTGTGTGAATGATTCGGATGGATTAAAAGATGGGCCATAAGGATGTATGAGAACTTTTCCCCATACAGAATATACATGATATGTATATACATATAAAACCCAAGTGGATATATTGAAAGTCCAACAGGCTTGTGAATGTGGTTCTATGCCTGGATCTGGCCCAATTAGGGGGTTCTAGAGCCTAACTATGAGTCCAGGTCTAGCCCATTAGACCCAAGAGTAGTGCTATCTGGACAAACTTTTTGGCTAGAATTTTGGACAACCCCTATGATAGCTCTTGAATATCATGATATTCAAGAGCTATCATAGGAGTTGTCCAAAATTCTGGCCAAAAAGTTTGTTCAAGTAGACTTTTTGTAGACCCAAATGCATGTCCAGATCTGAGGAGGACCAGGGCTGCATTCAGGCCAATTGACAGCCTTGGTTAAAACTTGAAATAGAACCCCATAGCAACTATACTCGATCATTGCCTTTAAGCTTGAATATTTCTTACAAAAGAGGAAGTAGATGTCACTCCCATGCTTGCAGGTCCGAAGGCAAGGTTGCTGGTGTTGTCACAAAGCATTGAAGAGGACCCTTAGATTTTTTTTTTGTCTACTTAAAGACAAAGATAGACATGAATGACTTTTTAAGATCTATCCCTTCCCCATATGATTTTATGAACAAGTCATTTATAAGGTCCCACCAAGAAAAAAGCCATACCACAAAATTCACAAGCATTGCAATCGAATCCATATGTGCAAATGAACAGCCAAACATTATTGAATTACTGGTGTCGGTCTAGGATTTTTGTATGTACATGAGTCTATGGCATGTGATTTTTTTACTTTCGGTGGATGGGACAATATTCCAGAGTTATCAAGATGGCAAGATGGTCAGCCAACCAAATGCACAAAAAAGAACAAAAGGGTTTGGTAGGATGACAAGGAATCTCAATCACCATACCAATTTTTATTTTCAGCAAAGCCAACAAGAGATTTCCAAAGTCATATAGTTTCATTCAACGCATTTTGATGATTTACCACCAAAAAAAAGGGGCATTTTGATGGGTGCAGCTCAGCCAGGTGGGTTGTTGGGTCTAAAGCCCAAGTTGCATTCCTAGGTAACAACAATCTTAGAGTGAACCTAAACTATGACAGAATTCGTTTTTATCTATGAATTTGAAAAGGCTGAAGGGTCCACAATTACATTAAATTAGAAAAGCCACCTTGAATATGCCCTCAAAAGTCTCCATTGAGACAAATTTCTTGTCCTGTGACATAATGACAGTGAAAGCCTCCCTCAGTACACAAAAATAAATCAAAGGAAATGATGTAATAAGTTCCATCTTATCAACTTCATCAACTGCCACAATCATCCCATTGTGGAATGAAAGGTGCCTTCTATTATTGATAAAAGAGGGAGTTGAAGAACACATTTGTCAAACTGATAGTCGTTGGGAGAAGGTGGCAACATAGAATTTCCATTTCAGGAGATGCTCTAGAAAGAATACAATATTCAAAAGGCATAGTTTTGTTAACTTTCACAATATGTTTTTTTGTTCCTGTAAGAACTTTGATTCCTAGCAAAAGCCAAACCTATCTCTAGTTTCTCTATTGACAAGCTTCTTACAGAAACCAAATCCAACTTTAAACCAACTAAACTTAAAATTTTGGATAGATCTACAGCCAGAGTCCAACCAGCAAAACATTCTTTCGACCCTAATCACCTGTTAGGATCCTTGGAACCCAATTAATTACCCGGCACTCAGTTATCATTAACTGATAAAAAAGACTGATTTTTTTTTTTAGCAAAGTCTAAATTGAAGCAGGATTTCTTTGTTATTCTTTTTCTTTTTGAAAATTTGATTCAGATTAAGGCTTCAAATAATACCAGACTCAGTTTCAGGTTAGCTGCAATAGGGAAAGTACCCACCATTTGTAAGGGAAAAAACCAAATGAGGGACTTCAGTGGTGGCTAAAAGCCTTTGATTGTAGAGTCAAGAAAGTAGGGTGGAATCAATCTACAGTTTAAGAATTATGCTCTAAATTGCGCATAACTTCAAAAAAGGGATTCTGGGAAGGAGTTTTGATTGTAAATTTTAAGTGAAAACAATTGATACTGTGATAGAATCAAATTAAGAAAATGAAACTCAGTTCAAATTTCCAGCTTAGTGCTGTCCTGCTTGGTATAAGTTTGCTATAATTTAGTTTTGGATCCAGGTAAAGAGACAATAGTAAAGCTGGTAAGTGACTTCCAAATGCAAATGACCTGTAGTTCAGGAGCTGGAAGAATACACCTGAGTGATGATACTGTTAAAAAACAAAGCTTGAAAGAAGTCTCTAATTGATTGGTTTCATCGATCTGGCTGATGGGAACACTTTACTGATGGACACTGTTTCACATCACAATCTTTAGTGTTTCAGTGTTGCCTTCTGTTCCCAATTTCAGAAGAAAATATCAAATCACCATATTAGAGATGATGAGTTGATGACCATGACAGTCATTTCTTTCTAAACACTAAAGATCTTTTGCTTATAGTCCGAAAGTCTACTATCTCATGAAGAAGGGTAATTATTTGGTAAGAAGGCATCCATAAACAACAAAAATAAATGACCTGGAAATAAAGCTTTTATGTGAGACCATGAAAAAAAAAATATATCAAGCATTTCCTGCAACATTTTTATGTTACAACATGTTACAGCTTCAAACTGATCAGAAAAAAAAAAAGTTACAGCATCAAAAGCACTGCTACATAAACAGATTTAGAGGCTTGCGGCAATGTAAGGACTGGTAGACTCTTGCTGTTTTAGACTGTCAGCTACATGAGCAATGACGCCTGCACCAGCATTATGCAGCCATTCACTTTTCACCTGAATCAACAACATTTATTCTCATCAAGAAAACAAGATGGCTGCATGAATAAAGATTTTGGGAAAGAGGTGTGTCGAACCATACATGAATATTGTTATGGGCAAAGAATGGCCAAAATGCTGAATGAAAGCTGACATCAACTTTCCTCCATCCCAACCTTTGTAACCCATGTATCATTTCCTCTGATTGAAGCAATTCAAAAACAATCAATACAAAGTGATCAAATGCAAGATACAAAACCACATACTTGAGCCAGTATAATCAGTGGTTGCCAACGTCATCATTTACCTTCTATGATATCATGATATTCTGCTGTGTTTTCCGTGTTGGGATAAGATTGTGCAGCCTCCTTTGCCTTGGCTGCTTCCGGAGGAAATTGGGGGCCCTCAGATGATACTGGGGGGCAGTACTCTACATCTACTACGTGCTTATAACCATCCAAGGACCGCCGAGGGGGCTGCCATTGTAGCAGGAAGAGTCAAACCAGAAAGAAAATTGCTGATTTTGTATTCTCTTGTGTATTTCCTTTTGGATTCTTGGTAAATTCCAAAACTTTCCCAGAGGATGATACATGAAGTTCTTTGGAGTTCCATTAGAATTCCTCTCCGATCATTTCATTTTGAGAAGCATGCTCACAATGAGTGGGATTCTCAGTTACTCATTGACACTTTAGTGATACCTTACTCGCATGTTAATTAGAAATGGGGCCACACATCCAAGGGTTTCTAGAGCTCAATTTTGTTACCATTGTGAGTATAGTCTAAAAAGTCTTAGTTGTGGTCAAGGTAGAAATTAGTAGTTTGAGTTGTTTCAAAAGTTAGTACTGATGTTTTAAAACATCGAGGCATTAGGCATTCCAATCATCCAAAGGTGGAGCATAAGCTCGATGCATGGGCATAAGCCTTATGAATATACCTTTTTAATTAATTAATAATTACATTAAAAAATAAAATAATATAAAATTAGACCAGTAACAGTTCTATTTATAAGATTTTTAATGAGTTAGCAAGTTTGATTTAAGTAAAATCTAGTTATAAGTCCTAAAAAAATATTTTTTAAGTATTAAAAGTTCAAACTGCCCCCATCCCATTTCTTCTAAAAACAAGTTGTGTCAACGGGTCTTATACTCCCTGGTGAAGAGAGAATGAGTAAAAGGGTAGATTAGGAAACTAATTCATAGTAATTATCTCCAAGACTCCCTATCTTTAAATCAATCTTACAGAGGTATCATGCTCCGCCAGTGTATCGGAATTGATTGGCATGTCACTAGTTGCAAGATGTGGGAAGGAGATCCAAGAGTCCTCAAAATTTCAGAAACTAGAAATGCCAAAAGGCACCAATAGCAAACAGTAACTAAAGAATTTTAAAAATATTTCTATTTAATAAACTCTTTTATGAGAGTTAATCTATATTCATCAAAAACAAAAATTCAACCACCACCGAAAAGATCCAGTTAGATAAACATGATAAACATCAATCAGCAAAGGGTCAAGGACGCATTTCTTTTTTGCTACATGATTTGCATCTAATTACCCAGTAGAGGAACCATATAGTTATAAACTATTAAAAAAAAGTATAAATGATCAAAATGCAGTATATACAAAGCTGTTGACATTTAAACTGAAGAGTTACTAAACATTTCTATTTAACACAATAAAGAGATTAATTAATAATTAAATATTAACAACATTTCCATTTAATAAATTATTGACATATTGATTAAAAAAAATAAAAAACAATTCTTTCTAGGAAAGAACTTACATTGAAAACTTTTTTTCTTGAAAAAAGAAGAAAAACTAAAAATAATATTGACGATTCAGATCACATTCACTCCTGATGTGACTAGGTGCTCATAAGAAACTGAATTTTTTCTATGCTGCCCTCACTAGTCATATCCTGACATGTATACTATGCATGATAGTAGATTCCAAGTAGACATCCATAACACAAATTTCTAAATGAAGCCTATACATAATGACTACTATAGACAAGAGAACAAATGCTTGAAATCATGGTGCAAATATCAGATAGCAGTTAAAAAAAAAAAATAGATAATGTCCATTTTAACAACTATAATATGAATAAATCACCTTAGGAAGTTCTCTTTCCCTCCTTATAGAGGACGTGCGCCATCCAACCATATCTGGATGATGGTTAAAAAAACTCTTTGGAAGGAAAAGAAAGAAAATAACAGTTCTGTCCCATTTAACAGAGAAACTTAAAAATGGCCTGACAAATATTGTGTACGGAAATTCTCCTATACTTCTCTTTTGAACCATATTACGCTGCATATGAATTGCATTGGGTGTGCAATCGTTCATCTCAGCTCAGCAAGTTCAAGCTACCATTTTTTTTTTTTATATAACGGTAAATTTTATTAAAGAAAAGTTCAAGCTACCAAAATTAAATTGACTGGTGATCCGTAACCATGTCTATTAACAGGCTGTAATATGGACATATAGCCTATAGGTCAGTTACAACAAGACAGATTCATTCATCTATATGGAACTAGTTATCCAGTAGGTGATCCTTGCCTTGGGTTGTTCTTGTATCTTGAAAACCACTTTCACTGGCTTCAATCATCTTATCCATCTCTTTGGGGTCTAGAAGGTGGATTGTTATTACCAAAAAGGTAGATGACTGAATGTTTAGGATCATCTGACTAGTTTGATATTCCCATGTGGATGAAAATTTTGGGTAAGCCGTTGGAAGTCCAAATGAGTGGCTTGACTAACCATGATTGTAGAGGCGTTTCCAATGCAAACACAATGCAAACACATTCACTATGCTTAGTGGACCAAATTACGGAGTTGGATACGGTCATAAGAGACATTGGCATAAAGAATTCGGCATTTAAATGTAGCAAGAGCTGATCTGCAAGACAAAATGAATTACATAAGAACTCCCGTTTGTTTGTAAACAAAGATAATAAACTTGAATATAGAACCATTCTCATCTGACTTACACAAAATTTCCATCTTCACAGTCGGATGCCATTCTTAGAAGAAGTGGTGGTTTGCTGGGTTTACCATCTGTAAGAAAAAGCTGACGACCAGTTCGGCCAATAAAGAAAGGTGCTATAGGGGGAACAAGTTTTTCCAGGATGGGAACTCCCAGAAGAAGTGGAAGCTGAAGGATAAAATATAAACAGAAGACCAGTCAGTTGTTTGAGATCTGTGAAAGTATAGTGGTAAAAAGCATTTAGAATTTCTGCTCTGCCACATCTATTTTCTCTTTTTTCAAGAAATCATCTTATATAAATACTTCATTATCAATGATACTCCTCTTAAAAGAAGCAACCTTCATTGATAAATGCATCTGATTGCAGATGTAGAGAATGAATCATATTTCATTTACTACTACTAAGATATGCAAGTGAAGATGGCAATCATAAATGCTAATTGAAATACAAACATCATATCAAGGCTTTAAAAAGAACAGAATGCATACATATTTGCAAATGAGAAGGATTACCGTTTTTATCCAAGCAAACATTAAGTGTCTGTTTGATTTCACACTTTGGTGGAGTTGAATGCCTGTCTCCTTAGCACTTAAGGATACAGATGTACGAGTCTATAGAACAGATTCTGTTCAATTAATGTCGTAAAGCAGGCACCTTTCTGCCATTTTCACAGACCAGTGCTCAATTCCACAAGGGATGGCAACAGATTGGGGGCCGGGTTTAGCAGGCGGTTTGCCAGGTTCAGTGCAGGTGTGTGCTTTTAGATTTTGACCCATCGGGTTCGGGTGGGTGGGTTCAGGTTCTAGCTGCATCTAACAGCCATTTATGATTAAAGTCATAATACATATCATTTGTGTAACACAGTTGGTAGTTTTTTTTTTTGGTAAAAGAAAACAAAGTTGGTAGTTGACATTTATAATAGTAAAGAATGGTGGATTACAAATCTCGGAGTGTACAAAATATGTGTAAGATTTATCTTTTATATTAAAAAGAAAAAAACAATTAACAACCTGACCTGAACCACTATACCTGTCATGGGGCTCATTTGGTATAACAAATCATACACCCCTCATGGGTCGGGAAAGGGACACAGCACGTGTAAGTCAGGATAGGTTTGCATTTAGGCCAACCTGTACCAAGCCCAACCACAGCCAACCCTTTCCAACGTTATTCCCCAATTTGTGCCTAAATTGGAGCTCTTCCCAGTGTCTGTCACAAGATAAATGGGCTTTAGCATATATGTGCTTTTGTAATCATGTGGAACACCAAACCGTTACTGCACTAATAAAAGGGTATTAATCAACCAGGGCTAATTGCCTCATCATTTCTCTAATCTTATTCACTCCTTCCTATTTTTATTCTCTTCTCTTCTCTACTAATTTTCTTCCACACTAAGAAACCTAGCTGCAGCTACATTAGAGACCTTTTACTGTGACAAACATCTTCCACTTGAGTTTAGCTCCATCTTTGACTCCCTTGTTAAATGCAGTCCTGGCTCCACTTAAATGTGCAATCAAATAGGCCCAAGTCCCAAAGACCAATTTTTGGAAAACAGTGCAGTACGATTATAGAAGTTTAGTATATCAATTAAGAATCCCAGATATAGGCACTATATTAATTAAGAATCTTAGATATGAGCACCATAATTAAAAGAATAGACATGATCACATTTACTAGAAGGCAGTTTCCTGGAAAACCAAGAAATGGCAGCTGAAGTTTAGAAAAACAACTCAGTGAGCATTTGCAATAACACAAATGACAACAAAGAGACCAATCACCTAACACTAAAGCAAATTACATCATTTTTTATCAATAAATTACAACATTAATTTAATTTTTTAATATTAAATTACAACATTAATTATGATGCAGCCAGGTTAACTCAGTGAAGAGGAGCCCGCTTGGAACCAACTTAAAGAAAGTTCTCACAGAAATCTACTTGTGCAAGTTAAGAGATTTTGCTGTGCACCTTCCTATCACAATAGAGGCTTTTTATTCGTTTGTTTGTTTTATTTAAGTTAGGAATACCTTGTTTAGGAAATACCTTAGCATCTAAAGTTACATAATTATTTGCGTTTAGATAGAAGGGAAGGATTCATGGCAGTGTTAAATGCCTTAAATTATATATGTGGACAGAATGACAATTGAAGTGGAAGTTTTTTGGAGTTATAACATCTGACTCCTGTCTGTGTGTGGAAAAGACGGTGGTAATTTTCGTAAAACTACTGATCTTGTGATCTTTTTTTGGGAGTGTCTTAGGTGTCAAACATTTCTTCCATTAGAACAGCTCATCCAAAGGTGGGTGTAAGACTTATTGCTTGGTCATATCTTATTGCTATTTCTCCATTCTCTTCTTCCTGCTGCTACTTTGTTTCTTTGTGACTGCTATTGCAGTGGATAGTTTCTCTGCGAAACCTTTGGCTGTGCTATGGTTTTCTCATTCATCTGCAACTGTGGACGATGGTCTTTCTGGTATAGCTTTTTAACATCTCTTGGTATAGCTTGTAAATGGCCCAAAATCCAGACTTGTTTGGCTGTTACATCCTCATCATCAACATCATCAACTGAGCCTAATCATCATCATCATCATCATCATTTGCTTGCCAATTTGTACAGCTGCAACAACCTGATTTTACTTGCTCAGGGCTGATTGTTTACTTCTTTTTTTTATTTTTTTTGAATTGCACAGGCTGATTATTTACTGCTAGAGATGCTTTAGCTTATTGTGGATGCAATCATGCTTATAATCTGATTATTATTAACAGCTTTTTTTTTTTAATGGTGATTATTATTAACAACTACAACATGAATTCTAAAAGATTGGCATTCTATGATCATGCTATGGCATTCCCCAGCAAAAGTGACACACTATAGAGTATAGAGGCCCTATCCGAGGATTTGAGCAATGATAGATTGGAATGGAGAAACAAAATTTAGGTGGCTGATCCCAACATAGGTGGGACGGAGGCTTTGATAATAATAATAATAATTATTATTTTTATTTTATTATTTATTATATAGTTGATTTCATTCTTAAGAAACATGTTTTAACTTCACCTTGTTTTCCATGCAAATAGTCCAATAATTATTTTAAAAAATGCTAGGCTGTTTCTTAATAACCGGAATAGTTCAATTAATCCAACTGAAAATATACATCTGGTTATTGCAAGGATTTGTTGTTAGAACTAGGTGAGTTGCGAAATGCGAACAGCTGAAGTCCTAATTAAATTATTGATTAATGTTTAGAGTGCTTCCAATTGAGATTGATGATCTTCTGTGAATGAGTCCATTAAAGTCTGTCAATCTGGACCAAACAAACTTGTATTTGGGTTTAACACAATTCTATTTACATCATATTACCTTGGATGAAGACACACTATGAGATTAAAAACAGAATGTGACCCAGAGAAAACTAAAAAGAATGTGAGAAAATTAATTTTATATGGTCAGAAAAGGGGTAAACTATACCCGTTAGAAGCACACCTGCTTTCTCCCCCGCACCCCTAGATGTGGAGTTGCCAAAGTAATAAAATTGATAGGCTCCAATCCAGCAATTGAACATAGTTTTGAAGAGCTCACAGAGTTTTCTGCTTTAGTGTTATGGCTGGAAAGATCACCGGACTGACTGCTACTCAAGGGATTTGAAGAATAAAGAACACCGATTGCATATCTTGCAAACAAGCCACCAAGAGAATGAGCTAAGAAAGAAATCCTTTTCAAGCTTTCTGTCTTTTGGACCACTTGCATAACCTGTTCCAAAATGCAATCATAGAACGTCGATAACAACTAATAATTATAATAGAGAATTGATTTATTATTATTTTTTTCAGTAGTATTGAGTTATGTATATATTACTATTATAATCTTTTAATACCAGGGCCACCTCACACCAATAGGATTTTCAAGACTCACTTCATCTGCTAATCGCTTCCCAGCTCCATCAATTCCAGTAAAAGTTTTAGTGTATGTATTGGACGAACTTGCTGCAAAGATAGAGTGATGTGTTTTCAGTCTTTCACATCATAAAAAAAAAAAAAAAAAAAAATGAATTCTTGAGAGCAAAGTAACAAAATGTAAAGCCATGACGATTCAAATACAGATGAGAAGAACTAATATCCTGCACTGCAGAAAATGCTGAGTTTGATGAACCCTTCCTTACATGTGGAACCCATAATAATGAGATCCATGCCATTGATGTCACACATTCTCTCAGATGGGGAGATCATACCAGGTTATACTGTAGCATTTTTCTGGATAATTTCCACAATATTCTTAACAAGCCATTTGGGAACCACAGTCAGGATCTTGAAATCTGGGAAGTTTTCAGTTGGGTCAATTACATCACGGGTCTGGATCACCAAACCAAGGATCCCGCATGATGGAATTAGGGGAACACAGAAGAGTGTACCATAAGTAATAATTGACAGGTAAAATGAGAAGTAAATGGTTGCTAGGACACCAGAGATATTGCATATGTGCTATGGCCATACCATAGATTAAAAAGTTGCTCCCCAGTCGTCTTTTCAATTCTGCTTCTACGTAAGTCCAGTCGCTTGGGCTGCATCAATCATAGATCAGTGAAATCGAGCAACTCAGAAATTGAAATGAAAGCGACAATGAAAAAGCATAGTTGTCAATTATATTCCAGTGGACATTTCAATTTCGCTACAGGGATAAAACATTTTGATATTCCTTTTAGGAAAACATGGAGAAAAAAAACATAAAAAAGAAAAACAGAAAAAAAAAAAGTACATAGCTAATTTTGGAGAAAAAGATGTATAAAATGATGTCAGTTCCACATTTATACATATCAACGTCATGCATCTCGGCATCTACATATATGTATATATTTATTGATCAGCAACAGTAGAAATATATTAAAGAAAAAAAGGAGCTTGAAACATACAGAGCGAAGAAAAATAAAAATGTTTTATCTTCTTCTTTTCGGTTGTTCTTCACCCAACGCAAAAAATAAATACAAATAAAAATAAATAAGAGATGCCTCTAAAGCAAAAGCACTATCAACCCCTTCTTTGGCAAAGGCATCCACCGTACCCTTAGCAGGCTAGCTTACATGGGTGAAGAACACCCAAAAAGAAGAAGATAAAACATTTACCTCATTGAAGTAGAACTAAGACTTCCACTGAGTTCCACAGGCTTTCCTCTCTTGATTTAACCATGAAATAGCATTTCGGGGATCACTTTCCATAATTACTCTTCTAGGGATGTGCCAGAGTATAACTGAAGAGCTTCTAAAATGGCTAGCACCTCAGCTTTGTTGGTATCCTTGATCCACACATGCCTGGAGAACATGAATCCCCTTTGCAATTCCAAAGAACTCCCCAATACCTGCTGGGCAGTGTTTACTTTTGCCACAACATCAGCCTTGGATTTCAAGAAACCAAGGTGATATGTCCTTAAAAATGCATACTTATACACAATTTGGACCATTTTAAGGACTTATCCATTCAAAAGAGCCTCATTTAGTGTCAAATCACAATCGTATTCATTTTGGAATCATTGTAGGGTTTTCATGCATATTTCTCTCAAAATTCACAGTTTTTGCATAAAATCGTGGAACCTGCCATTTTTTGAACTGTATTTTTAGAAAGTTTTATGGAAATTATTTTTCACATGAAATAAATCAAATTTTCATCATCATTAGTACATTCACATAAAATCATGAAGAATGATGCATGTGCATTTTCACTCTCATTTCATGAGAGATGGGCCCACTATCATGCATTTCTGACTTTTATCAAAATTATTATTTTACATCAAATGTTGCTCTTTTGTTTGTAGATAATTAATTGATGAAATGGATCCCACAATTAAGGATTGAAGCAAAGGAATAAATTTTGTGAAAAGGCAAGTCAAGGAAGAAAATCTCATGCACATGTGGAATAATTGCAAAAAATGGAAAGATTTGCATGTGTGTGGGGACGTACCATATCTTGGAAAATTTGGTCTGAATTTTCTCTTCAAAATTATGGAAATTTTATCTAAAAAATCTCTCTCAAAATTCCAAGTCAAGAAGAGATATTTACAAGAATGGGAAAAGGCAAGAATTTCTCTTCAATTGCAAAATTTGAGATAAAGAAGGGATGTGTTACCAAAGATAGAGGTTGCATGGCTACAAAAGAGGATCCCTGGAGAAGAATTAGGGTCACCCAAACCCTATTTAAAGGAGGCTTGGGCATGCATTTCTCCCCATGAAAGGGGACACGACCCTCTAACACAAACATTCAACTCTCTCCATCTCTCTTCTCCACATACTCTCTCTCTTCAAGAACGCTCTCTATCCAACTTGAAGCTCCACCTAGAAGGGTCCTTTCATCCTAGTATGTGATCGTTTAATGTTTTTAATTCATTATTTCTTTTATGTAAAGACATCATATATTAGCAAAGTGTTTCTTACTTTTTTCAATTTTTCTTTCTTGTTCTTGGGTGATTGGTGCTTGTTTTATGTTTCTTTTCTTGTTGGTGTTTGGATTGACGACCCAAAGGCCCTAAGAGCATGATTCAAATTATGAACCCACTTAGAAACGAATTTTGAAAGAGAAGAATACACTTCCACACATTTAAATTTATGATCTTTCACACATTTACTTTTCTTGCGTTTACCACACATTTAAATTCCTAAACTTTTGTTTGTTTTCTTTATTTTTATGATGAATTCAGTTTTATGTTTATTTTTGCATAGTTTATGGTTGGAAACTAGTTAGCATTGCATGCAAATTCATATTGGTGGAGTTTAGATATATTTAAGTTGCTGGTCATTTGAGTAATCAAACTGAATTTAAAAGAGAAAAAAAAAATCAGTTATGATGTTAATATTTGGGACGACCATATGATACACGGATTGGCGGAGATTCGATTGAAAAACCAATTATTATTAATGATTTTGATTGTGATTAACTTATGTCAAATCTGGAATTAGAGTTGTGACTGTAAAGGATAACAAAAATCAGTGATTTGCAAGAAGAATTTAGGCCAAACACTTTGTTAAAATTCGGATCCCAACATAAAAGTGCACAATTCTACACATTGTTGCAGAAATTTCGAGACAGATTCTAATTTTTGAGTAAAAAGTTTGCAATTAGAAACATGATAAAAAAACATTTTTCGATGAAACTTGGGAAAATTAAAGTTTGATCAGTGTACTTTCAAACCCCAAAATTTCAAGCAAAAACAAGTATGGCAAGATGGTGAACCAATGGCTCAAACATGGCTGGTCGGAACCACCTATGTGCAGAATTTCTGCACAGTTTCAGATCTTGGGTCATGTTCATGCAAAATCATATCTCATTCGTTTTAAATCATTTTTCGCTTCTTTTTTTTTTTTTTTTCTGATTGATTCATACATCATTCTAGTTTTAATTCCAGCCATTAAACTTAATTTAGGTTGCATTAGGATAGACGAATTCATGCATAAAAACAGCTCTGTATACTAGTTTTCCAAACTTATAATTTTTCGGCATCTAATGGAATACATTGCATTACTAACTTTACTAACTTTCTAACTTTAGGATTAGTTTCTTAATTTGTATTTTGATTATTTTAGATAATTTTCAGAATTAAAAGATCTTTCTAAATTTGTTTTATATGAACATTTAGAAAGTTCTTTAGGACTTGGAAAGTTGACTTAGACACTTAGTGCAATTTCTAATTTTCTAATTTATTAACTTAAGCGCTCGCTAAATTGGGTGAGATTTGAAAATTTTTACTTTTAGAAAGTCCTTAACTTTAGGAAGTTTATTTAGTTAATTCACTAACTTAGGAAAGTAATTAACATAGCATAGTTACTAATTTAACCTAGGTTCTAACTTAGATAGTTGCTTTTTTTTTTTTTTTTTTTACTTTCTTAATTTAAACACTTTCTAAATGGAAGTTGATTTGCAAATCTTAATTTTTGGAAAGTATTTAATTTGAGAAACACAACTAACTTGATTTAGGAAAATAGATCTAACTTAGTTGTTTAACTTGGTTTCTAATTTTGATTTAGAAATTTAATTTAGGAAAGTTTCTAACTTAGGCAATTTTTAATTTTAGGAAGCTGTTTGGTCGCTTAATTGATTTGATTTGATTCGTTACCAATCATAGTTGAATATGTTTTGATTAATTTGGTTTCTAACTTAGGTTTCCTTTGTTTCTAATTTAGTTTTTTAGTCTTATTTTTGGTACTTTTTATTTGATGTTCTAATTTGTGTGTTCTTTTGCAGCAACGTGAGATTTTTTTATAGATTTAGGTTTCTAGTTTTAGGAAATTTTTGATTTCATTGGATTGTAATTAAATCTTTTTATTAAAGTAGGAATGATTGTAATTAGGTTTTTATTAGGCTAGTTTTAGATTTTATTTAGGGCAGGTTACAAGTTGGAAAGTCTTATCTCAATTGCTCCCTGTGGGTCGACCTGGTCATACCAGTTTTTACTACAATCGAAGCTCTGCACTTGGAGCTTGCGATCACAAGAGAACTCTATTCTATAGAACTCTAATTTCTCATGTTTTAAGCTTTCACTCTCAATTGGTTTGGAGCAGGGGGTTAGATTTAGAAGTGCACAAATGCTTCTTTTTTTAAAATTTTTTTAAGAGTACAATGGGAAGAATTAAAAAAAAAAAAAAAACTAAATAAAACTTCTCAGATGACTTCCTCTAGGGGGCATTTGGTAGAGAAAAACATAGGGATGCAGTGAAAACTTTAACATAGTTTCTTTGAACAGTATGGAACCTTCCGCTCTATCATTTTACCCTCCTTATTTCAATTGCCCCTTTCATTCATCGGTTAAATAAAAGCAAATATGAGAAAGAAATTACAACAGTAGTATTACAATTAATAATTTAGCCATGCTCACAACATGCGTCCATGCTAGAGGAGATTTAGAAATATATGAAGTTAATTCATAACAGACATGCTCATACAAAATCAAAAGAGCACATTTGCCTTGATCCATGTATTTACCTAGCCAAGATGCCATGAACAAGGACAAGGAGATGATCAGGCCCATGTTTTGTCTTTGAAATGCCATTGGGCGTTGCAACATTCCCCCGAGTGGTACTCATTGCTTGGACTCTAAAGTTCGTGTTTTTCCAAGAACTGCTTAGGCCTGCACATATATCAGCTGAAACCATTCAATGAAAAGCATGTCTACTAACAAGCACAATGCATAACCTTTTAACAGAATTACTTATAATAATATATAGATTTGTTTTAGGGTCCCTTTTTTAATTTCATTTTTGAAAAGGACCCTGGAGAAAAGGTATTTTTGTAAAGGTCTTTAATTTTCAAAGATAATTCTATTTTGGTTCCAACAGTTAAAGTAAGAACAAACATTTTTTTTTTCACTCAAAATGACAATAATACCATTATCAAATACAGGGGAGCTCAATCCTAACTGTCAGAATGACTGCACAGCATTGCTGCACTTAAATCACACAACAAAACACCTTGGTGCGTCCTATAAAATGCCCACCACTGGTGGAAACAGAACACAAAGCTGCTTCTCTTTCAATAAAAGAGTGCTTTTGGCGATTGATCAGCAATGTTTCTTCACCTATTCATGATTTATTTATGGTGCAATAAAAATGCTACCAAGCTTGCAGCAAATCCGTTTTTTTGCCCTTCGTAAGGACAGCAAATCCTATTTGTAATGCAAGAACTAAAGACACTGAGGTCAAGCATCATTTCATATGTGACAGGGTTCTTGATGGGTGATGGAATCATTAATGTGATAAAGGTGTGAAGCAACGACAACATGCTGATATTTTTGCAAAGTCACTCTCTAAAGGACAATTCGAAGCTTTTAAAGATGAAGCTTGGTCTAGTTTTGAGAAAATTATTTTAGGGGAGGGAGGAGTGTGGAAATTAAAGTAATTTCTTTAGATTAATTTGATCATAATTTTGGATTATCACTATTGTAATTATGCTATTGTTGTGTAAACTAGTTAGTGAATTTGAATTTAGGAGCTTAGGTTCATGTTTGGATTGAGAAGGTAGAATTGGTTAGTAGTTATTTTCTGCAATACCACCTTCATATGCATTTAGAATGTTGTAATTTTTTTTTATAACAATAAAATTTTATTTCAACGCAAAGGGAAGATACAAAGACAAAAGGACAAACTACATAAGAGACAAACAACAAAAAACAACGTCAGAGATCAAAAAAGTTAGTTGCTCGAGTGAGTCCTTCCTATGCAAAACCATCAGCTATCACATTGGCCTCTCTAAAAATGTGATGAAATGAGGCGTGAAGCTGATTGAAAATATCCAGCACCTCTTCCACCCAATCTGTCAATCTCCAAGGACACATGGTCTTACCTGATCCCCATTGAATAGTAGAAAAGGAATCTCCTTCAATAAGAGAGAAATAACCATCCAGCTTTAATAGTTCCTGACAACCAACATAGCAAACAGTTCAGCTTCATTAGCATTCAAGGCTTCCACTGGCCCAGAAAAGCTCCTAACAATATTACCAGAATGATCCCTTATAACACCCCCCATACCACCATGCCTAGATGATCTGTGAAAGCTCCCGTCAAAATTAAGCTTTAGAATCCCACTAGGAGGAGGCATCCAACTGATTGGACGAGATGAATTAACACGCCATCCCCCTTTTAAAATAGCATCCCACGACCTATTAAGATCATCCAAAAAAACTCCTTGAAACACATCTGTCATAGTCGCCCATTCTGAAACAATGTCTTCCACTGTTCTACTGTTGTTCTTGAATATTCTATTATTTCTTTCCAACCAAACCTTCCACAAAAAATGTATATAACAAGAACTTCCATAAAATTCTACCACGAGTGAACCGATACTTGAAGTACCACTGCTGAAATAAATCTTCCACTGACCAAGGCATAACCCAAGAAATACCGAACAAGGCAAAAAGAATCATCCAAACATTGCGAGCGAATTTACAATGAATAAATATATGATGCACCGTTTCTTCATCCATCAAACACATAGGGCAGCCATTAACAATAAAATGATTTCTTCGTCTCAATTTATTTATTGTAAGGATTTTTTTCTTTCTTCACCAGCCAACAAAAAACCAAAACTCTAGGCAGGATATAAGGATCCCAAAATCTCCTCCAAAGACCAACTCCATCACCATTAGAACTATCAATCAGAACACTATAAAAAGACTTCAATGTAAAGTTACCTTTAGCATCAGGTTTCCACAACCGAACATCTCTTTTACCCACTGATAAATAGACCTTATCCATCAAGCCAAGCAAACTACAGTGATCTACTACTTCATTATCCGTCAAGTTCCTTCGAAGACATAAGCCCCAAACAATAGATCCTCTTATGATAGTAAAATTTTCTGCTACAAATGCCTGAGGACGTCTATCAAGAGCATAGAGATTTGGAAATTGATGATGCAAACCCCGCTGCCCACACCACTCATCATGCCAAACTTTGAAATTTTTTGATAATCAGATTAATATATCTCTATTGAAAACCCTATACAAACTTTGTTTCACTGCTCTTCTTTATTGTTTGTCGTGAGACTTGTGCTATTGTGAACTTATGCTCCACTATTTGATAACTTGGAGTTCACCATTCACTTTATTTAGCATCTAGAATTAATGCAATGAAGAAAGACAATGAAAGGATGGAAATCTACATGATCTTGCAAGTTTACAGAAGAAGAATGAACATACTATTTAAAGTGTGCATGAGGCATGAGTTCAAAGTCATATGGTTTTTCACAGAAGAATCACTTTAGCTTAGAAAAATGTGTTGTGTAGAGAAATCAAACCTATCAGGGAATATGAGGAAGATGAAGATCACTTGGCTAGCATCATGATTAAAGCTTCTGATGTTGGAGTCACATTTTGGTACGGATGATGAGATGAGCATTAGATCATAGATGCATCTTCGCAAATTGCAATAGATACAAGCAATGTAGTGATTTCATTAGGGCCAATCATTTTAGGCTTTTCGTTCAATACCTTTTGGATGCTAAGTGTGCACATTATGCCAATAAAACTTTATTGGGACACTTTTTTTTTTTTTGGAAAAAGTTATTGGGACACTGTAACAGCCTCTGTATGATTATTTTTATTTTTTTGGTAGATCAGGTCCAATCAACTTGGTTCTCAATATGTTTCATAGTATGACAAAGTGAATGACTGCTTCTGGGCCATCAAAACTACAATTAGGATCATAATAGGTCTTGCTTAGTTCCAAAGTACAAATATCAAAACATTCCTCTGACAATATCAATTTGTGCATAAGCAGATCCTCAAATTAGAAACAACTAAAAGAAAATATAAATTAAACAGCAGTATCTTTTCTTTTCTTTTTTTCTTTCTTTTTTTTTTTTTTTGAATGGCATTAAACAGCAGTAACTAATAATGATGAGATTCTTTTTTGTTCTAATTAAATGTGGTGAGCCACCAAAGGACTCTGCAATTCACAAGTAAAGAATGGCAGCAAAGATTATTCCCGCTGGATAGATTTCCATCCACAAATGTACTTTCTCCAATGTCTTCCACTGAGTGGTTCATTAATTTCCCATTGAGGAAGCATGGCTTTAAGTACAACGATCGCCCTCGTTTGCATTGACAGTATCGATGTCATTGAAACTAAGGAATTAAGGATATGAAGTAAGTATCCAAAATTCTCAATGCAATTTAGAATTGTGTATATTCCTATCAGGTGGGGCTACGTTACTGCTCAAGGCGAAATCTTCTGTTGAGGGACTTCCCCATTAGCGCTTCGCCTAATTTTGAATCAGAGCCATTCAACGGCAGCTCTCTCATGATATTTCGACTTTCTTGTCAGCTACAGCTGTCCTTGAATGGCTCCAATTCAAATTGCACAAAGCAATATCCCAGGAGTCCCTGTACAAGAAGGGTTATTTAGAATCAGATGACAAAGGGGGAGTCACAATACATCAGCAAACTTTGAATCCTGAATTTGATGCTTATCAGCTTTCTCACCAATAAACAGTAATTTCTTCAAACACCCACAAGGCATCAACGCGTCAGCCATAGGATTCGAATAAAAAAAAAAAAACCAAAAACCCCATTTCGGGTCATGCCTAAATCAAAACATATAATGCTCTATCCTCTTCTCAATACATAGCTCAACTAATAACAATCAATCAATGATGCCCAAGTATTCATACACACACATACATAAACAAAACGAATGAAAAATGACAAAACTGATTAAAACAAACGAAACCCAAGACTTGAAACAATCAATTAAGACTATTCCACAACAAATTCAGATCAAGAAACTGAAAGAAGCAGAGAAAACGATAGATTATGTAACCTGAGATGGAGCAGAAATTGGGAGAGATTCCATTGCTGGGTCGATCGAAAGGTGGGAAAGGAGGAGAAGGAAGGTTTGCCTGTCCAGAATTACGGAGGTTGAATGCTGATTGGGCATGGATTAGAGAAGAAGAGACAGAGAAAGCCATGTAATATAAGAGAGAAAGATGGATCTGAAACTCCTCGATTTGCGGTGTTGTCAGAACATTATCACCATCATCATTATCAACTTCCTTATCATGACCATGTATATGTTGTCCTGCCACTCAGGAATCCGATCTGTTACGTCTCTCACGGAAGTGGCAGAGAGAGAGAGTAGAGAAAAAAACAAGAACATGGTTTGGTAGGCATAGAGGTGAAGCTTGGCCAACTTTTAGAGACTTAATTTTGACTTCTAGAAATGTTTCTTTCCATTGGTCCCAAAGTTTTGGTCCAATTCTACAATTCCTTGGGCCCACTCAGGGTCTTTAACATGATTAATTAAATCCCACACATCCCAAGGGCTTTAACACCAATTCGAATGATTTCAACACTTGGATTGAAACAATAAAATAATGCATTTTAACATTGTTATACTTGAGGGCCATGAACCAAGGAGTTAGAAACTAGGGACATGAGTTTTATATATAGGGTTGATCTCAATTTGATCTTGAAAGTGGAAGACATTTGCACCCGAACATACTCCATTTCTCTTGATTCGGCCGTCTATCTCACTTCACTCTAACAGTGAAGTTATCAAACAAACTAGTAGTAGTTAATGAGTGTTATTGAAGAATTTCTATAGATACTAAGCAAGCAATGTGATTTTTCAATGCGATCTTTAATCAAATGCTTATGGAAATGCAACCAAATGAGCAAAGATTAAATCACAACAAAAGTAGGGACAAAGTAACATCACAACAAGCAATCAAATACATAAAGATATATGTGGTTTGGCCATAATATACAACTTGCATCCATGGGAAAACAATGCAAGCTAGGCTTTCTTTACTCTTTAATGAAGATTAGAAGCTAATCAAGTTAAAGCTCTAGAAAACCCACTTATATACAAAAAAACAAGTTTCTTACAAAAATTCTCTCCTCCCATTTTTTTTCCTCACCTGGTGAGTTGGTGGCTTGTTGCACCTACTGAGGATTTAATATGCATGTCTGTCCAAGTGTAGAATTGATGATGTGGATGATAATCTAAAATAAAAAATCAAGCCGCAAGCTTTATTTATCTGCATGTGCTATACTCTCTACACCTATAGATGGCTAGCAAGCTCTATATGGATCTTCATGGTTGGGCCAGGCCTTTAAGCATTTAGGCCCGGCCCTAAGCCATGTAAACAACTCGACTGAAAATTTTGACCCACATACAGCCCATGGGATGTAGAATATGACCCACATAAGCATTTAGGGCCAAATATGTCCACCCATGATCACTCCTAGCCAAGCCAAGGAGTAACCATTAACCAGGCTCGAGTTTTAAAAATAATTCCTGACCAACTTGATTTGACTCAGTGAATTGAGCAAGTCTAACCAGCCTGAGTGGAACAAACTCTTGAATTTTTAGATAGGGGTCATAATAAAAAAAAATATTCATTTTAACTTTTTAAACTTTGATGAAAAAATTAAGCTTAAACTTTGATTAAAAGAAGATACGAAGAAAATCATAAAAGCATCTCCAAAATTAAAATGAATGGTTGCATTGCGACTGGACTGCATGTTTGGCAATTCACATATTAAAATAAAATAAAGTGAATCCAGACAAGAAATGACAAGGGGTCATATCAAAAATACACAATTTTAAGATTTTCTCTGAATTTTTCAAAAAAAAAGAGAGTAAAATGGCAACATCCTTTCTCCACTAAAAAACAAAAAAAATCCATTTTTCTATAAAAAAAAGTGAAATATATATATATTCCAAACAACTCAAAACAAAACACCATCATAACACATTATATTTTATTCTCTCTTTATTTGATGCTTCACCTCACCCTATTTCAATTCACTGTACATCCAAACTGGAGCGTAACAGTTGATTTATTAAACATTCCTCAAAACCATATTACAAACTCAACAAATTCTCAATGAAAGCTAGTCCAGTGAAAAGAAGAACCAGTAAACACAAACAAATGACAAGGCCTAAAGAGAGGAGAGGGAGGAGAGAGGAGAAGGCTACTTCTTCATATCAATCAACTGTAGAAAAATTTCTAGTTAAGATGGCCTTCTTCTTCCAGCATTGGTGCTTCCAACACTGGCATTGTGATTTACTACTACTACAATCAACCACTCCCCAATCTTTCTTCTCATCCTCCCTTTCCTTCTTCTCTGGGGTAGAACTGGAACCACCATTCAAAGCAATCAATGACTTCTCTTTGTTATTCAACCACAATTCTCTCATCTTCCTCCTTATTTCACACGTCCCTTCATCATGTGGCCCCTCGCAGAACCCGCATTTCGCCGCCTCATCTCCACCCGGAGTTCCGGCAGAAGCAACGCCGTTCCTTCTCCTCCTCCTCCTGGAGGCCCTGATGCTCAATGCCTGTTCCCATGTCAACGCTAGCCGGAAAGCGTCATCAAGCGAATTGGGGTTGTGGGGTATGACCCAATCCTGAATATCTTCCCTCAATCCATCTACAAATACCCCCTTGAGAATCACATCAGGTATGCCATGATCAGGCCACTTTTTCAATATCCACTGCATCCTCATAAAGAAGGACTTGACGGTTTCGCCATCTGCTTGTTGAATCTCCATCAACTCGGACCTCAATTGCTGGTCGAACTCCATCCTCCTGTACATTTGGAGGAAGGAGGATTGAATCTCTTCCCAAGAGAGAGATGAGTATGGCTCCACATTGAGTTCGTACCAGAGGACCGCCTCGCCGTCAAGCGTAACGGGGAAGATGCGCCTCTTCATGTCGTCAGACAATGCATTGTTGGCACGGCAGACCCGGGCAAACCGGCTGAGATGCGCTACCGGGCACTCGCCTGAATCGCCTCGGAATATCGGGAGAGGGGCGATGTTTATGTAGGAGGAGGATTCCAGAACTGGGGTGGTGGCGGGACAGTTCAAACAATTCGCAGATTGTTGTAGCCTGTTGGTGGAGAGGACTGATTCAGGTGGTTGTGAGATGGTTTTGGATTGGGTGTATGGGTTGGTTGTCCTGCTATCACTGAATTCTTCATATTCGTCGTCTGCTTCATCTTCCTCGTCATCATCGACATAGTCGTCGTCGTAGAGGTTATCTTCCATTGGGTATCGTTGAGAAGGGGAGGTTCCATTTACATCTTCTTCATAGCTGTCTTCTGGGGTGGTGGTTGGTGCATGAATTCTTCGGCGGCGGTGCCTGTAACGTGGGGTTGATGTTGTGGATGAAACGGGGCTTCTTGGCGTCGAGAACTTCATTTTGGGATGACAATGGAAGAGAGATGATGGTTTGATTGTGTGATGGAAGACTTGAGTTTGCTTGAAGAGAAAAGAAGAAGAAGAAGATGATGAAGAACAAGTAGCAGGTATGGCAGTTATAGTCCGCAACTGTTCGGATGAGCAGTCGCGTTGTTTGACTCATGGTCGCTTGAGGACTGACCAAATCAGTCGTATCCACGGCCCTTTTTGATCCTCACAATAACATAGTAGTGTTTATATGTTTGATCAAACATTTTGGGTATACTAGTGAATATTATTCCTATCAATTGAGCCTCTTAAAATGGGCACCCAGCCCATTTCAAGTCTAAAAATATAGCGTTTCTAAAAATATTTAAGACGAGTGGGATGGACGTGGATAATGGTTTTAAAGTCCGGACAAAATGAGACTGAGAATGATAGAACAGGCCTGGCTCGCACTGCCACGCCCACAAACACTTTTTACTTAGTTTGATAATTTTGTGTTTCACTAATATTTTAAACCCAGATGTCATGTTGCTAATATACTTTACTATTTTATAACTTAGTACAGACTTGTGTTAATAAACAAAGTGCTGCTTCTAGTAGTGTATAAAATTGAGCATGGCTCAAATAGTCCAAAACTTGACCAGAAGTTGAGGGGGTTGGGTTGACTTGACTGTGACGCTCTTTGATTAAAGCCCATAAGTCAAGATTCGGTTAGTGAGAATGTGATTGGAACTTTACACTTACAGTAACACTAATAAGGTAGTGAAGGTTTTGAAATATGAACGAATTAAAAAAATAAATTCCAGAGATTATTTTCAATTGTATTGCCAATTTACTGTCTCACCGTGTCAATACTGAGAGCACCACTGCAAATGGCTTTGCAAGGGTCTATCAGGTTTATGAATTTGAAATAGTCTATATTAGCATAACATTAAGGATTGAATTGGAAAATAAAACAACTACTCGCAAAAAGCTAAGCTCTGGCGGGCCAGGCCCGAACAGAACGGAATTTAATGTAGGTCTGTTCAATTTAGGGCTAAGATTGGAGAACCCCCGAAAGGCCCACCCAATATTCGGAACGGGATTGGACAGCCCAAGCCCAGGCCTGCCCATCAATGGGACAGGCCTGGACTGAATATATTATATTGAGTACCTGAGCCAAAGCGGCCCCTCTTTGAGCCACACTATATTTATTTTCATTGAAGGTCACTACAAGGCCTATAAAGTAGAAATCATAAAATGATGATAGGGCCAAAACATTCAGGTTTTGGGAAATCCCCTTCTCTGAGAGTTTCAAATATAATTTTAAAGGAAGATTTTCTCCTGTGCAGATGCACACGGCAAATTGTTGCCACTTATCATCCAACCTTGTGAGATTTCAGGAGGGTCCTGCCTTCAGTGACCGTCACTCAGAAGAAATTTCTCCAATTTTGATTATTGTTGTAACTTATTTTAAGTTGTTCAGTAGAACTAAAAAGTCAAGGTTTAGGGTTAAGGTACTAACCACACTTCATGATTTGGCTAAACATGCATTGGAAGGGTACAAGGCTTCCTAATCATATGACCGTCATGATTGGATAAGTGGTCACATGGACATATATCTTAATGGGTCATTTGAGATGTTGAAAGATCCAGTGCTAAAAAATGGAGTGAAAACGTGTAGTGCTAAGACAAATCACATAATTCTAGGCACTCATTGTAGAGAGTAGAAGTATAAATAAGGGTCTTTGAATTCATTTGTAACTGAGGAATGCTGGAATCAATGAGAGAGTTCTCTTATTCCCCAAGTGCTCTCTTCTGCATGTGTACCTGAGTGACTTGATATTACATTGCGATTCAAGTGCGGCAAGGATGGTCCGTGACAATTAGTATCAGAGCCAGAATGGGAGTGTCCAATGCATGATTCAAAACTTGAGCAGAGAAAGGAAAAAACACGCAGCAATATTCAAAGACATCTCGATCGTTATGCACAGATCATGGTCCCAGAAATGTCACATTGCAAATGGCAAAAAAAGGTCCCTTTGATGGCAATGAGAACCAGGTTAGTTCACTATTACAAAATTAATCTAAATGGTGCACTGACAAGGATCCCACTAAGTTATAAACAGTGAGCAAAATCAATGCCTCAGTAACTACACAGCTAAAAACTCAAAATGCCATGTGAGAAAATAATCCTTTTGTGAGTCATTCTTCTTTCCCAAATCAACTACGTATTCTCCTAAGCAACCTGTACAAACCAAACACATTCTTCTCCTGCCAAAGATAAGGGATGAAGAAGGATCGATACATAGGAGGTGAGAGCTCCCTGTCCAGATAATGTATGGCGGCAACAGCCTGCAACGCAAAACAATTTATTTGAATAAGGCCACGCTGTAGGATTCGGCACCAGAAGATGACAAAAAAAAAAAAAAAATGTTGAAATAATGTCATAAAATTTACTTCATAAATGCATGAGAGAGAAGTGTATATATCAAAATAAAAGGAACCATTCTAATACTGTACAAGTACAGTTGAAAACAGATGATAAAAGATTGAGTTTTTAGTCTGGATTCAGCATGCCTTGAGCTTTGCTATTTGTGGATGCCCAAGGACCAGTGTTTCTCATTTGGGTGAGGTGGGGATGCATGTAGGAAATAAAAACATGGTAAAGTGGAAGTCAGGCACAAACATGCCCCAAAAAACCAAGTAAACTGTAGTATGACTGCTGTCTTATCAAATGGTATAAAAACTCTCTCTACCTACTTGTTTTTCTGTGAGAGAAGAAAGAGGAGGAGAAACATAGGACTAATGGGTCAGTAGTCTCTAATGTTGTGACTGTTGACCATTGAGTTCTTATTTTAGTGAAAGGAAATTACAAATGCCCTCAATCCTCACTCATAAGCCATAATCACAAGAATACCCTTATATATGCAACAATACAAATACGCCAGATGCTAATGTATCTGTGAACATACATCACATGCCAGCCACTGACTGTTGGACAACAGTTGCTCTGAAAATGAAACATTCCTGATTGCATGGAAAACCAAATAAAATAAATTGATTTTTACCTCCCATATTGATAAGTCACTTCCGCGAGAAGGATATGGCCGTTTCAGGTCCAGCTCCACAAGGAAAGTACAGGCATCAAGATCCCTGAGCTGCATCAGTGAAAACAGGACGCTGTTAACTTTGAAATGACACAAGAAAGGGAATGGGGGAAGTACAGGCAACTAGAACCATGAGAATTTTTTAGAGGGCAAGAGATTACATATTGCTCATTAGATGCCTTGTTCTTATTGTTGAAATAGTGTGGTGCTGCTGTAGTTCCTCCAATTGTGGTATTGAATGGAAATGGCAGGAGGCCTTGAAATCCATCGTCTATCCATCGAACTTCACCCACATAGGAAGGGACAAAGAAGGATGACGGAAAACGATGCCATTCACTTCCAACACACAACACTGAACCTGAAAAATGGAAAGAAACAATTAAATTAAAAAAAAAAAAAAAAAGGCTATACATGGCAGGAATTGTAGACTATCTTAACCCAAAACTAGCCTAATTTATCAGCCCAGGGATCAACCCTATGGTGCTCCATGCTCCTGCTTATGCTCCGCCCAAGTGTCCTCCTCCTGTGCTCTGCCACAGTATGCGGCTGTTAGTGCTCTGCCAGTGCCAGGGGTCGATCCCTGGCACTGAGGGTGAGATGAGATGGCCTTTACCACTCGGGCTATCTCATTTTCTTTTTACAACTAATTATTTATTTTGTCAAACAGCAATCTGAGTACTGCATGGAAGCAGAATTATAATCCCACCATTCCATATAAGTGATTGAGGTCATGGGCTGGCAGGCACGACTGCAGATGGTGATTGCCCAAAACTCAGACTGAAAGACCTTGCCGTTCAAACTTGAACCTGTAACATCTTTCAGGCCAATGACAAATTTCTATTTTCCCCTTTACTGTTTCTGTAGAAAAAGATTTGAGCACTAAGATCTACCAGCCTGGAATTGGGGCATCTACCATCCATGATGAAACTCATTGGATCAATGATCTTGACCATCAAACCATATAGCATAGTGTGTAAGAAACGGAACATTGACACACATCTGAATGCTCTGGCACCTTCTCAGCATGGAATACACCTGCAAGATCCCAACCTTCTGATTCGTAAATGTAACAGAATGAACTGGTTCTCACCTATTCCAGCATCGTCATGATGTTCCAAATGCTTGTAGATCTCCAGAGGTGCAGAGTACCCATTTAGCAAAGAGAATGTCCGAGCATGCGAGGCACATAATATGAAGCCAAGGGCAACTGGTCTGAGGATTTTGGCTATCTGTTTCAGGCACGGAATTAGAAAAAGACTGCATTAAATAATTGGTTATTGATATTGGGAAAGATATAAGGCCAAAAGACTGCAGAAGTTCACCATTATAACTGGAGAATCCCCATAGATATCAAAAATCCTTCGGAAAACATCCGGAAAGCTCTCAATCACAGCTGCAGCAGCAACACATATGAGTGGGTATACTGGATAGAGAAACCTGCAATGATAGAAAAGGATGGTTGAAGACATGCATATACAGTAAAAGTAAATGTCTCATTTAACATCCAAGACTACCTTAATAATTGGTGTTAGAGTGCTATTTTATATCAGTGGGTTGATTAACAAAACACACATCAAGGGGATGAAGACAAAGGAACGGCTGTAATGTGATTATATGGCTCAACACATTATACGGCTCATGCATGTTATGCATGACTCCATTTTTCCTATCTTAAAGGCCCTATTTCATGTGAACAATTAAGACCAGGATTGGGCTACCAAGATGGAAAATTGAAGTAATTAAAGCACCTTTCAGATGACGCGTAATTAGTTCTGTAGCATAGGGTGTTTCGCTTTATGTCACTTGCCATTATGATGTGGACTGTTTAAGTTTAAACCAAAATGACAGGCAACATTTATTTGTTAAAAAAAAAAAAAAAATCATAAACGTTTACAGAAATTAGGAAATATGATGATATATCAGTTCCAAGAGTTAATTCACATTGAAAACGTACGTTGATGTTTTGAACCATATGGTGAAAATCATTATTTGTATAGTACTAAAAAGATTTCTGGTCCAGTTATTATTTTAAGTTGGAAATTGATTATTTATATCTGTTACACAATAGGCAGGCATTAGGATAATCAGTGCAGAAGCATAAATGCTGAAACTGACATAAGAAATGGTAAGAGAATGAAGTCAATACTTAACTCCTCATTAGTCATTGCCCAATAATCAATATTTAAATGTTTGAGAGTCAGTGCAAATATATGCTGCGATTCCCACCAAAATGATGTCAATAACAACCATTTTGATAAAAGAGGAACATGAGAGAGAGAGAGAGAGAGAGAGAGAGAGAGAGAGAGAGACCCCAGTGGAGTGATTCTCACCATAGTCATCAGAATGCTATGATTCGTATCTCGAATCATAAGGAAAATGATTTGTATCTATGTAATGAATCCCATTTACAAATAAATCTTAAGATTCAGGTGTGAATCTTACGATTCAATCTCGTTTCATCGAATCTTACGATTCAAGCGATTCGAATAAGTGAGAATGGCTACAAACAATAAGTTAATAGTAATAATCTTTTACATTTTTTTCTTTCTTTATTCTCTCTTTCTTTTATCGCTTGTATTTTTAAAAGATTATTTAGTATTTAATAAAACCTCGTAAGAATTTTTTTACGGCTTTGATAAGGTTTTAAAGATGTATAAAGAATATGCATTTAACTATAGCATTCTACTATACGTATGGTGCTTGTCTATATCTTCTTCTTATTTTAATCTATTTTGATTTTTTTTTTCTTCATGAACCCTTTCTTAACTTTAAGATATATCTTACTGTGTAAGATTGATGGTTTGGATTTCATTTTATTTTTATATTTTGATTTAAAGATAATAAAATATATACTTTTTAATAATATAATAATATATATATTGATACTTTAAACTTATTTAACTATTTACACATCATTTATTATATATATATATAAATATGTCATGATGTTCTTGATATGATTGTATGATAGGCTTACTTGTTATTATATTTATACTACTATAAATGGGAAAATGGATGGCTATGAACCATTACTTTTTTTCTTTTTCTTTTAATTGTTAATTATTTTTCAATTTTATTAGAAAAATAAAAAATCCTATGATTTGCGATTCGATTTGATTCATGGGCATGAACGATTCGCGATACGATTGCGATTTTGAAAACAATGATTCTCACCTCTAACTCAAGGGCTTGCATAATGAATGATTGGAGCCAAACTTTTATAATCATGGATATTCAAGGCTCCTAAGCACATGCAACAATTAAGCCACATAAAAACCGAAATCTCTTCCATGTTCAATTCCCTCATATTAGCACTTTGCTAAAAGACTCGAGTCACAAAATTCAAACAAAACTACATAATAAAGCTTAGTCAAAAGTTTTTGAGATGCCAGATTATATATACACTAATAACGATTTCTGAATCTCCACAACAACTTTCAGGATAAAGAAGAAGATTTTTGTTCTTCTAAAAGAAAATCGATGCTTCACTTTCAAGGCAACCAATGATCTACAGTGAAGAGAAGAGGGGACAGGTGGTGGTGGGACATGTAAGCTTATTTAAGGAAAACTAAAAGAAACAATGAAGTTCAAGTCCTGTACAAGTCCAGAGGGATATAGCAGCATTCTCACCTTTCTTCTTTGTGTGGCTGCACGGACATAAATACCAACCATATATAAATTGGTGAGACTACAACAAACAGATCTCGGCCATACTTCTTCCATGCAAGTGGCAAAATTCCCAAGAACAATAGTGCAAGGATGAAACAAAAATTGAAATTGTTAAATCCATTATTTAGATAATACAATGGCCCTTCAGTCCCATATAAATGGCTTTCACCACCTCCCACAACATTATATACCAAGAGATTAAGCACTGATGATGTCCACCTTCCATAGTAGTAGCGATCAGTGAGTGCTGAGAGTGCCTAAAACAAGCCACAAATGCATAGAATATAAATGAACATCAGCATAAAACCAAAATAAAATCTTCTCTGAATGTTTATGGTCAGTCTGTGTAACCACCAACATAAAACCCAAGGATATGATGATCTCAGAACACATGTAAACCAAGAACAGTTCTTCCAACTTTTTTATTCCTTGGATGGGTCATGCTCAAAACCAAGTTCTAAAACCATTGATATGCATGAACCAAAAAGAACAGATGAACCAAAATAGTACTGGTCATACTTACAAGGATGATGAGAGAAGTTGCAGCCGCTGAAAGAAATACTTGCTTGAATCTTTTACCACATAGAGAGTAAACTGTAAGTGGTAAAACAGCTAGGATTGAAAATGGCCAGCCAAGGATAACCCCTGCAGCTGCTATAGAAACTGCCATAGCAGGTTTCTCAAGAAGGAAAAGTGCTGAGGAAAGGGAGACAGCATACATAGAAAATGAACTCGGCAAGAAACCTGGCCAGAGCGCCCCAAATGAAATGAAGAATAAAAAGATTAGCGTACTTGCAAGGCGACAACAACAGTAATATATTTAAAGAGAAATAAATATGAAAAACAGAATGCTGATTTAGCATAGAAAGTGATAAGAAACTGTATACATACTTGTACTAGCAAAAAAACAACCGCTGGTTAAGCATAACATTGCAAGTGTATAAGAAGCAAGCCTTTTCCCATATTTCCTCGAAAGGGCTACCACCAGCAAAGTGTCCGAGATTGTTGACATGAGACCAAGCAAGAGCCTCACTGTGTAGAACACTCTAACCTGGCATTAGTTTAAACTGGTATTAATCATATTTAAGGGTAAAGAGTCAAAAGGAGAAAGAAATGCATTTCAAGTGACGCTTGGGGTATATTTTTCCTTTCTTTTTAGTAACAATCATTTTAAGGTGTCAGGCCATGCGTAAGTTTAATGAAATTGGGTGTGTTTGATGGGTAATCGCATGGTCTTAAAACTGAATTGCAATATATGATACTTTTCTCACTGGAAGAAGAATTTTAGGAGTCACTCAAAATTCTATTTATCAAGTACTATATGAATCTATTCCAGACCAGTTATATATGCGTTCTTTGCAATTGGCCAGTAGAATATGAATTTCAGCATTCAACCTAGGGTTTGAACAGAATCCCACATGCTTCCGTTATCTGCACCAAGATTCCTCTTTGCAAAGCTCTACAAGAGCATAACTACTTTACATATCAAAACTTAGTGTACAATTAACAGAGCAGTAGAAGCCAAAATATTCCAAAACAAGTAGAAAAAACTCACTTTATCTACACCAAAAATCCAAGAAGCAGGTCCAGCAACTAATTGATGTAGAAGAATATATAGATATGACCTAAGTGCGAAATTGGAGCTGCAATATACAAGCATCAAAACACCTTCACATCAGCAATTGGGAGCAAACCAAATCAACCAAGAGAATTCTAACAAATGCCTTCAACCAACAACTCAATCAGGTCAAAATACAGATGAAAAACCCCTTACATCAGATCAGTCCAACTAACAAGACTATAGGAAGCTAAACATAAATAATTTCAGTAGAACAAACTTCAAAACAAAGTAACTAAATAACTGCAATGACTGACAGCCAAAAAAAAAAAAAACTCATCAATTAGAAGATAGATACCAACAATTCCAAAGCAACTATCAGTTTCCACTTAAAATTAAATAAACAAACAAATAAAGAAACTAAGGACAAGTTAATAACCAAGCATTGCATCAGACATTGTGAGGAAATGAAATCCCATGGAATTCTTGTTGTCCATTTCAAACATTTTAATGAAAAACCAGGCTGGATTCGTATTCCATTCCTAATCCTAACACATCATTTTCCAAGAAACGCTAGCTAATCTAAATAGTACATGGCATAAGCATACACCCGAAGCCCAAAACCCACCACCACCCAAACAGACACCAAAAACAGTCTATTCCAAACATTTTGATGAAAACCCATTGCAAAAAAACGCTGATTCAAATTGTACATGGCTTTAGCATAAACCCCAAGTCCAAAACCCTAGAGTAAAGATTCGATTTTTCCACCTGTATTCCCATGTTTGGAAGCCGGATTTGTAAAGGAGGAAGTGAAGGGGCTCCCAGTAATTGAAGACCTCATCGCAATCATGGATGATGTTTGAAGTGGCGCTCATGTATCTCAGAACTGCCAAAGAGAAGAAGGCGAACTGCCATTTCAGACCTCCATCTCTTTCTCCCTTGCTCGATGATTTACTCTCTGCTTCTTTGTCGAGCTTCGAGTAGTTGGAACTAGTGGAAGAAGAGGGATCCGATGCGGAAGGCCGACGATGCCTGGTTGCAGACAGAGCCATCTTCTTCTTCCTCTTCTTCTTCCTCTATGCAGCGATTGATCGATCAAAGAGAAAAAGGAGAAGATTTAGATCGAAGGTTCAGGAACTTGGGGGAGGAATTCGAACGCTTTTTTAAGTTGATCGATGGAAGTTTTCAAACTTGGAGCCGAAGGAAGCACCTGAGCTTCGCTTCTTTTTACTTTTCTCTCTTCGTTTTGATCGAGGGACCCGACCATGTGATCATGGAAAAAGTAGAGGCTGCTCTTTCTTTTTGATGGTGATGGTGGCCCATCATTACCATTTAGAATGAACCTAAGTAGGCTCTTAGCCTGGCTAACAAATGGTTGCTTGAAGCACCAATGGTCCACTTTTACATCTAATCAGCTTATACAAAATAGGCCGGGTCCAGCCCAATTTGGTGTTTTGATACATGGGTTAGGCTTGACATAAAATCTAGAGTTTATATATATACATATATATATATATATATATATATATATACCCCTAAGATTTCTATAATTTGTAAATACGCCCATTGATTTTAGTATTTGTAAATAAATCTCTATACCTTCTATGTCCTCAAAATCAGTATTTCCAATGAGAATGGATAACCACTGACCACCATGGAGTTTGTGTTTAGCTTTTATAAAAATGACAATTTTTATAAATCAAGACTAATCTAACATGTTAAAAATCACTAGGTTCCATTTATGATTTATTGAATAATTGACTTGGGCAACAGGCTTCCATTTATGTAATAAATCAATGAACAATATAAGCAAGTTCTTTCTCCATTAATTTAATCTCTTTTTCCTTCTTTCCTTTCCTTCACTTTAATTTTTGAATCATTTGCATGTGTAAATGACTTAAAAAACAAACCTGTTTGTCAATTTACTATTGAAGTAAAAATAACGTAAAGCATCCATTTTTTAGACAAAGGGATCACATCAAGAGTACACATCTTTAAAATTTTCTCCTACTTTTTTTTAAAAAAAAAAGTAAAAAAAATCTCGATAAATGACAAAACAATCCCACTTTTTTTAAAAAAATATCTTACTAATCCACTAAAGACAAAATACCAGATTTGATGCTTTATTCTACCTTTATTTTGCGATAAATTTACCAAATGGGAGGGTTTAAGCAAACTTAAAAAAATAAAAAACTGGAAACTCTAAGCACAGGCCTGGGGTACCCCTATCACGCCTATCAACATTATCATGATGATGATTCCATCACGTTACATGATCAACAGCAGGCTATGTCCAACTCCAGCAAATTACAATTGCAAGGAAGAGCTCTTGTGACTCATCTTGGACAGCCCACAGGCTGACACATGCCATTGCTCGACCCCCACTTCCAAGCCCAATCAATATGCCTTCACCTCCTACAGGTTGACCATGCAGTCGCCAGAGAAAGAGATCCCAGTGACCGGTCGGGTCACTCCCAAATGCCAGAGAAAGAGATCCCAGTGACCGGGCGGCCTGCCCCGAATGGAACGTTCCTCAGTGTCCCGCCGACGGTCCAGTACCTTCAGCACCCTCTGCAAAAATGTCTAGGCTGACTGATATTGTAGTTGTTGAAGTAGCAGAACTTGGTCTTCATGCTCTTGCATCGCGGGCACCTTAATGCCTTTTCCAGCCTCCTCTGGTGGGTCACTCTCAGTCTCTCACTCTCCTTTGCATTCTCCTTGCCTTGTGTCCTCTCCATAGGAATCGTCGCGCCGAATAGGTTGAGTCCATGGAAGCCTGAACCACCTCCACCAGTGTCCATTTGACACACACGTACTGACTCTTCTCCCCCTGGAAAGCTTCTTTTCATGGCTGAAGAAGGGAAGCAATGAAAATGCTTTTATATATAGGAAATGGTAGGATGAGAGTCACCACATAATACATGCCCATGTGATGGCTTCAAAGAACCAGAGCTTATGTAAAATTATCACGGGGGTACGGCAAGGCCAGCTAGCAAGACTTAAGGTTGGCCTTTTGACCCACAAACGTGACAAAATCAGCACATGGGTCTGATGTGGTGCTAAGTTATGTGGGTCCTAACCCCTCACCACTTATTGGTTGCCTAGCTAAGTCATGCAGGTGGGAAACACATGGCCTAGAACACAAATAATGACACTCAACTCTTTCATTTTGGCAAATTTGTTTTGGGCTTTTTTCTTTTTCCCTATCCTTGATCCTCGGTGGATATGTAGTTGTAGGACCCAAGTGTTTACATAATGGAATTTTATATTGCATATGGTCTCCAATGTTTGTCTTTTTCCAATAGGTGAGAGATTTAAGCATTTTTTCTTTCTTCTTGCAAAAGATACTACCTTTTAAGGCTTCTCTTTTTCAATCCACATTTATATAGTAGACCAATAATATGAGAGAAACTAGACTTAAGGGGGAAATGGCTGTGCTGGAAAGACTGCAGCACCATGTTTGCTTCTGCTTCTTTTCATAGTGTATCATGGTATTCCACCCTGTGGATTAATTAGTCAAGCCATGTTTCTTTTTATTAGCTTTTGTTGGGCAAGTTGGGGCTTAACTAAAGATGAAGATTATATGATATTGATAAGACAACTTCTACGGTTCTTAGTCGACTCAGCAGGTGAAGAGCTTGTTGAGGGTCTAGTTTGTACATGTATGTAGGCTTTGGGTGGGGATTTACACTGTCCATAGACTGGCCCTACAGTGGATCTTCTTCGGAGAATTTCAGAAAGGAAAAACCAAACATTAAGATCTTCCAACCCGGGAGAAACCATGCTAGGACCACTCAATACTCAAATCATATATAGAATGAGTCAACGGCTTTTGAACCAGATTATTCAAGGGGATGGTTTGGTTTAAACCAGTTCGAGTGTAAAGTTTTACTACAAAAAATGCCTGAAACTCGATACACTAGCGTTATTGCCTGTGGATGTGCATGGAGAGCTCATGGTTTGGGGATCTAAAACATAGGCAAGCAGGGCTCCACCTTCAGTAAACAATGTGCAAACTATAACTTGGTTGGATGATCTAAAATTAAGCTGAGGTCCAACCAGCTCTTCCCTATAACTTGGTTGGATGATCTAATCTATTTACTTTTCTACATTGAAAAAATGAAGAAAAGTTACACTTCCAGCTCTTCCCTATCCAAATCCAACCTGGTTTTGAAGAATAAAGGGGGGAAAAGGGTCAAGGGTTTGGGGGGAAGATCTCCACCAATCATATATCAAATAGTATATATAATTTTTGTATCAGTTAACAGTTCTATAATTGGACAGCTATAGTGTAAAATGGTGCAATGGATCAAATTCTACAGGCACCCATTGGTAGAAGTCAACATCATCATCCAATCAGTCTAATTTTACTTGAGATCTGCATCAACCTACATCCAATGGTTGGTGCGACAATTTGGACGAATATGGATTATATAACATGTATGTCATGTCTGCAGGGGCTGTATTCATGTAACAATGCCCATGCTGTATCAGATTATCCATCTCTCATAAAAGGAAATTCAATGGGGAACAGAAAGAGAAGAGGTACAAGCATGGTCAAAGAGTACAACCATAGGTTGTCTTTACTGAAGGTCAAAGACCTGGACCTGGCATGCTTATTAAGAGTGACAAAATCCATGTCAAACATACATAGGCTGAAACTTAAGTGTATTGAGCAGAACATGCAATCTATAGATATAGGCACAGAAATTTCAACTCATGTATGGATAATAGAGCTCTTACTGAGGTAAGGCAATAAACATGAGAATTACACATCTGCATCATACAACTGCGCATGCATATAGTAGAAAGCACTGAAAAAGTTGGAAGTCCCCACAGAAACATAACCACCTCCCCCCTAAACGAGAAACGTAATGCGATTTCTTAGATTAGGTTTGAAGAAACAGAAGTCCCTAATTACTTACATCTAACCAGTGTTTTGCATTCCTGCGGCAATTCCCTTCATGGTTAAGATGAGGGTGTCCTCCAATCCAGGTGCATACTCACTTGTGGGATTCAACTTAACCAGTTCCGCAGCTGGCTTGCTTGATTCCATTATATCCCTAGACAAATGGGGTCTCAGCTTCACATGGTAACTCGAGTCCCTAATCCTCTTTAGTGTGTATGCTTGGCACGCATTGAGAGTAGTAATGTAGGAATCACGCAAGCGAAGTCTCTGCTTCAGGTAGGGGTCTCCTTCAAGAAGATCTTTGTGGGCAGCAACCTACAGAGAAAAGAGGTGATAATTTTCTGAATTAGCAAGCAGGAAATTAGATGGCAGTGATTTTGATGGTTATCCCAAATGTGTTGGGCACAATAAAGGCAGATAACAACAACCATGTAATTCCCACTTAATAAGTAAATCGAGTTTCTGAATAACGTGGTTTCAGGGTTGGGGGAAAAAAAACACTTGCATGCAAATTGCCCTCTCAAATCAAATCCAGCTAACAAGAGTTCTGAAAGTAAGGGGGAGAAAGCTCGATGATTACTAGTTGGTGAGCACCATGCTTGCATCAAAGTTACCGGAATCTAAATAGGCCATAAGTAAACTGAAAAACTTTTTTGTGTTCCTTTGTTGCCTTTTCTGTCTTTTTGAAATGAAATCCTTTGTTACCGATAAGAAAAAAAGTAAACTGTAACACACCACAAAGTCCAGGCATGTGTTTTGGCAGATCAGAACAGTCACAGAGTGAACATCACAAAATGAAACAGACCAAAGGTAACGTATCTCATCACATTCTTCTAAATTTTTTTTTTTTTACCAGTAACAAAAACAGTCTCATGATCCTCATTATTTAATCTACATATAGTAAAAACCATTACCCCAACATAGTTGGGACAAGGCTTTGATGATGATAATGACAGTAAAAACCATTAAATGGTAAATGGTCAAAGGTTTTCATCCAGGAACATTTCTTAAATAGTATGATCATTTGTAGTAACATCAGCCAATTGCATATCCCTTAAATCACCATGACACGTCAGACTCCCAAGGAGTGCATGCTACTGGCATTGGCTTCTTATCAAGTTTTTATAAAAACAACTATTGCAGTCAAGGAACAAAACATTTTTTTGAGAATTTTCGGGAAGTATATAAGCTAGAGACTGGTGGTTTCTCAAGCGTATTACTACTTTATAATGAGTTTATGCATAGTTACTTTGCAGTTTCAGAAACTAACAAAAGCAATACACCTTTCCATTGATCTCATGAGCTGATACAGAATCTAAATTGTGACATGTTGCAGAATCTAAACATTTATCATCTAAAATATTTGGCTACTGCTTTCTCCAAAATTAATCTAAGATTATAAAGGAAAAAAATGCATCAAGATGACCATCATATGGAGAGCTTAACGCTTCTGAGTTACGACAATATTTTACATAACAATGAATGGATATAGAACAGATGGGGATAAATACATAAAAAAACAGAAGAAATAAGGCATGGACTCCCTAAATTAGAGTGTTCATATGTACACTACCGTCATTATGTATGTTCATGTGAATTTGGATGTGCCTACAAATTGCAATTGAGTAGATATGAGGATAAGGATCAATTTGTATCTGCGTTAGGGGCTTCATGAAAGCAATAATCACATCAAAGAATTGCTTTTCAACTGAGGTTGCGAAGGGATCCATTTCAGCAGACACATGGAAAATGATTTGTTGTCCTTTTCTTCCAAAAATTGAGCATGTGTTTGTTTCTGAATTATATTAAACCAAATCAACAATTGGTTCTTAGAAAAGAATCTCATCCATATATAGTTTAACAAGACATCCAAACATAGTAGTTTAACAAGACATCCAAACATAGCTTTGTCGTATTAACATCATAAGGAATGAGATTAAAATGGACGGGAGAGTATGTTCACCTGGAGGAGAAGGCTCTTTGTTTCCTCATAGTTGGCTCTTAAATGCTCCCCAAATGACCATAGATCATCAGATACCAGCAGTTTGTCATACAAGGCAGCTATGCCAGGATCTCCCTTAGCAAAAACCATCTCAACCAAGTCAATTGTGACCCTAAAGAAGGGCCATTCATTGTACATTTCCTGTAGCATGTGGAGATTCTTGATATCCTTCTGCATGAGATGTTTAAATGCAGCACCAAAACCAAGCCATACAGGAAGGTGGAACCTTGTTTGTGTCCATGCAAAAATCCAGGGAATAGCACGGAGTGATTCTATGCCCCCACTCGGCTTCCGTTTTGATGGCCTGCTTCCAATGTTCATTCGACCATATTCCAACTCCGGTGTTGCCTGTGAGGTTAGGAGGTGCAATTGTCAATACCTATATATTTTTTTCAATACTGAAGCAGTGCCATCATTATTCCTTAACCACAAACAAGATGAAGAATACACAACTCAGAAGTTTTTTTTTTTTTTTTTGGTAGAAACTCAGAAGTTAAAAAAAGCAAACGTTACAAACTTCAAGGCTGCATTTAGATTTAGGGCTGTAAATGGGTAGTATTCAGGTCCAGTCCACAGATTCAACGGATCTAGGTCCAGGCCGAAGTCAAAGTCCCAATCCTAGGTCCATGGATTATAATCTATATGTCAAAGTATAGGAAATAGTACAGCATGCTGTTGAATAGGTGACTCATATAATGTTTCATTTGTGTAGCACTCATCACTATCCCAAACTGCAACCGGCAATAAAGAGTTATGGGAATTATGACGTATTGATTTTATGCCTTGTTTGGATCCACAAGAGGAAATCCCTTTTCAAAACTCTAAAAAGAAAATAAAATTCAACCAGACATAAACTAAGTTATTCAGAAAAGCACTTTCGCAAGTAAAAGACAATAGCCGTAATGCTAATAGAAGAAAATCTGGGTTATTTTGATAATAATTCAAGAAAATATTATCACCATTAATTCAGTATTCTCCTGTTTCCATCTTTAAGAGATATTAAAGAAAAAATAGGCTACATTTGGACAGATATGAGAGTTCAGAAGGTTTCTGCCTTTTGCCAAGTAATAAAATACTACTATGTTCAATAAATTAAAAAACAAAAAGTCAAATTCAGCTGGGAGCTTCAACTTTTAATACTTAAATATTTGAAAAAAAAATCAATGCAGAATATTGCAACCATTCCACCTTTCTATTTACAGGCCAGCAATATCCCAATATTGAAAACTTGCCTTGATAAAAAGTTGCAATGTAGAACATTAACATATATGGAAAATTTTCTCCTATGTGCAGACCACATCTTGTTTATCTGCGGTCCAGTTCATGAGGCCCACTTAGACGCATGCCTATCAGTGTGGGGAGGGTAGATGGAAAGGTGTCCTTATGGATAAGGGTCATAAAAGAATCAGCCCCTTTAAATTATCCTAGCCCTTGATTAAAAATCCTTAACGTTTAATGGCATTTTAACAACAGGTTTTTTGAGATTTAATCCAATGGTGAGTGAAGGTCCGGTAAGTGAAAAATTGGGCCTCATGTCAAATCATGGGATGAGAAGAGTGTGAAAGTGCCTGCACTGATCAAAGGTGGGCCAAGTCTGGAATGCATATGCAATCGGCACGGAGAAAATTTTCCTAACATATATATATATATATATATATATCTTATCTATACATATCCTATCCGTTAACAGTATATAAATCTAATGCTATACGTATACAGTATCCCTTAATTAATAAAATGTTACCATTCAAAAAAATGAATGAATAACTAAAAGTTTGGAATTTTAAGCATGTATAAGTGCAAGTAAATGATAAGCAACTTGGATTACTGGGAGATGGATATATGAGAGAACTAACGGGAGCTAGACTACTTACAAGACGGAAATATTCCACAAACCGCGGTTCTTGAAAAACGATTGATCGATATTCTTTTGTTGCCACAACAGCCATCTCATCCATGAGTGCACGCCATTCTGGTTTAGGTGATACAGGGGGGTGCATTCCATGCTCAAGAGTAGCAGCAGTGAAGCGTTGGAGAGTTCGGAAACACAAGTGTTCCTCCCCAAAGGACTGCTCAATGACTTCTCCTTGTACTGTCACACGAAGTGACCCATGAATGGTGTCTGGTGGCTGAGACAATATAGCAAGATGAGTAGGACCACCTCCTCTTCCAACAGTTCCTCCTCGACCATGGAACATTGTCAATTTCACACCAAATTTCTTAGCAACCTTTATAAGCTCCTCTTGGGCTTTATATAACTGCCAAGCAGCAGAAAGACGCCCTGCATCCTTCCCAGAATCCGAGTATCCAATCATGACTTCCTGCTTCCCATCAATCCTATTCCTGTACCAGTCTATTGAGAACAGTCGAGCAACAGCAGCAGGAGCAGTTTCAAGATCTGCAAGCTTCTCAAACAATGGAACTACTCTCAATGGCTTCTTCACATGGCATTCACGTTGTAGTAGCTCCACCGCAAGTACATCCGATGGTGCTGTTGCCATTGAGATAATATAGGCTCCAAAGTTATCTGAAGGAAGTTCAGAAATGACATGAAATGTGTCCAACACATCAGCAATTTCTTCAGTTTTGGGGAGGTCAGGACCAAATAAGGGGCGCTTGCCACGGAGTTCAGACAACAACCACTCCTGGCGTTTCTCTTCAGGCCAATCACGGTATGATCCAATGCCTAGATGCTTTGTGATTGCGTCTATGACATCAGTGTGCCTATCTGACTCTTGCCTGATATCAAGTCTTACAAGGGACAACCCAAATGTTGAAACTTGCCGCAAGAAATCAAGAAGGCTTCCGTCAGCTATTGGTCGATCACCACAAGAGCATAGGGATCGGTAACAAAGCTCAAGGGGCTCCAAGAGCTGCAATAGAAAAAAAAAAAAAACCCACAGTGAAAAAATAGCACAGAACACGCACCCACCTTGGTTTTCATTCTATCCAGAAAATGATTACTGGCTAACAGGTTCAGCAATTTTCATTTATTATAACATCTTTTTGCATACCGTTCCATTTAAAGGATCTCAAAAAATGCACAAGAGATTTCTCAATTGCTTTATTTCCATGAATGGTCCTTGAAAGTTTATGCATGCTTATTTCACAAACATTTTTCCCCACATTGAAAAAAAGGAAGGTGATTTAGTTGGTTTCTTTAGAGTAAGAATAGATATGTGCCCATTCTACTCCTAATTTCTTTTAATTGGAAAGCATTGATTGCGCTGAGATAATGGAACCTGTTCAACATTGGTGAAAGTTGCTTCCTCAGGAATGTCAGAGATCCCACTAGATAATAAATGGCGGGTACGCTCACGAGTGTGATATAGCTTATCCCTTAAATCACCGAGTATAACACGGTAAGGTTCGTTTGGAGGAACTTGCTTCCAAAATTCTGCATACAGAAAAATATTGACAACTCAATAACTTCATGAATACAAAATCTTTAGAAGTAAAGCTGTACAGGGATGTTTTTTCAGATTTAAAAACTCAAAATTGTAACTAAGATCAAACATACATATAAGACTTCCCAGTTATTGAGATGGTTAGGGAAGAAATAAGCCTTTATTGTTATTTCCAGTTGAATTTTCCTCGCATTTTCTTCTATCTATTTTTCAATAAGTAATAAAAACCATTGTTTTATTAAGCAAAAAATTGCGTAGATAGGTTAGTGAAGAGACATAATGGGACTACAATTGGTGAGACTTTCCAACACATAAGGCTCATTTGGATTAGAGTAATGTTCATTGTAAACTAGGCCACAAGTTCAAATCTGCAAACCTAGGGTCTAAGGCCCACCTGGGTTCATGCAAATCACCATGTAGGAGGGGGATCAAATGTCTCATCCTAGATTAGTTGTAGGCTTCACATGGTCACAATCTATTGATGGTTCTATGGGAGCTGAATATTCCCCTTGTATGCACCTGGAATCACAACTTCCATTCTACTGCCTGTTTGGGCCTTGGGGAGCTCATGAAAATAAAAGCAGACATTATGTCAAATTAGGCAAGAATAGGTTAGTGTCACTCAAACTATTTTTTCCCAGTCAATATCCATGATCGTCATGGACAATAATTATTTGATGCTGGAGATCAGACAAACATAATATTCAACTAAAGTCCATGTCTGGTTTCCACTTCCCCCAAACATTTACATGGATAGGAAATTGATGTGAAGCCATCGAAATTTGATACAGAGGCTCGGACATGCAGATAGGCTGTCGGAAGCTTTTGGCACTTGTGTGTGTGTGTGTGTGCGTGCGTGTGAGAGAGAGAGAGAGAGAGAGAGAGAGTATTGGAGGGTGATTCTTTTTGTGCAATCCCGTGGGAATCTATGGATTCATTTATCGTTGTGGCTGAGAAACAGTGACGGAAATTCATGAGTTTGGTTTTTGGGGCATTTCAGTTTTTAACATACTCTGCATCAGGATCAGCTTTATTGTATGATGTGTGATTTTGTTTGTTTGTTGTTGCACCATTATTATTGAAATTTAGTTACCATTGCTATAAAAACATAAATGAGTAGCCATCTGTCAATATTCAACATGCCTGCAATCTGGGAAACATCCAAAAACACCCTAAAGAGACCTTGTAAATCCATTTATTAGCCGAAACGGTCTATACAGAAAGTTGCAATCTAATGTCGCCTTCCAGCGGGGGTAAATGTTAGATACCTATGTAATGTTTTGCATCCTTCTTTGAGGACCTATGCAGTTCATTGGCTCGGACACGAAGCTCATCACTACAGCGCCACATAGAAAGCTGCAAGAAACACAAGGATGAGAGATAAATCGCATTACATGAATCCTAATACACACGCTAATAAATGCTTTAACAGGGTTGGCAATGGATTAGGTCGAGTTGGATTCAGATGGGAACATGTATAGGCTCAACCGAACCCAACCCATTCACTAATTTGGCTGAAAATCTTAACCCAAACCCATAATTAATAGGGAGAGGTAGATATTTAACCCAAACCATCTGATTTATTATTAGGAAAAAAATGTCAACCCAAACCTCAAGTAAAATTATCTAATCAAGTTAGTAGGTTGGGTCAGGAATTGTCACCCCTAGTTTCATCCAAGATATATCATGGTTAAAAAGGGCCAAAAAGCATATATTTTAAACATGGCAAAGTGTTCTGTACCTCAAACATTAAATCCTCAATCTGGGAATAATGTAAGTTTACCGCCATCATTCTAGCCAACAGGCAAACATCCCTGGTTACCTCAGGTGTCACTCTAGGATTTCCTGCATTCCATTTTGAATGATGTTAGACTAACAAATCATTATAATTCCATTCATAATATGCATATATTACAGCAAGAACTCTCTTTCTCAATCAGTTTTCAGAAAGCATGTTCCCATATTGTATTTAAGCTTCTAGTTTATTGGGCTATTAACCCAATAGTTTTAGATATCAAAGACTTTGTCTCATCTTTTGTCTATGTCAGACTTTCTTTTCTTCCTAGGTCTAAGAATGAGGGTGCTCACATGCTTGCTAAACTAAATTATAGCTTGAATCAATACTTTAGTTTGAATTCGGGTAGGGACTAGGTGGGGATGGGTAAGTGGCTTGTTGTTGTTGTTTCGCCCTCTTTTTTTTTTTTTTTGTCGTCTTGGCTTTGGTTTCTTAATGAGATTCCATTTACCCAAAAAAAAAGCTTCTAGTTCTAACCACTGAAAAAGTTTTGTTGTAAAATAAGCTCATAATCAGCTTAAATTATTTGATCATGAAGCAAGAACTATTCATAAATTGTTTTTATACAAAATGTTGTAAAATCCCTTTAAATGCAAGAGAGCTTGTTAATCGAGAAAGATTCCATTAGAAACCATCATACCATCACGGTCCCCGCCCATCCAAGAAGAAAACTGAATAAGAGGCGCATTGTAAGGAACACGCTCATTGATCCCAACGTTCTTAAGAGCTGTGTCAACTCGACGTAAGAATTTCGGGACACCCTTCCAAATTGTTTCATGAAAATAACTCATTCCTGCCCGCATTTCATCTTGCGGTGTTGGAGGTGTTCTCCGGATCTCATCAGTACGAAAGGCAGCTTGAATCTGAACAAAAAAAGGGAAACACTTTCAATAATAAAGTAGAAGTCCTCGATTTCTGAAAGTAAACGTCATCTCTATGGTCCTTTGCCTCAATCTTTCATGTTTTTACATCAATGAATAATTTGGTAACAATAACAAGGAAAATACAAATGCTTGATTCCCAGGTATATAGATTTTGCAAGACTTCAGGGGCACTTATATATATATATATATATATATATGACATCTCTAAATTTGACCATATATCCTTTATGAGAAACCTTTTGATATTCTTTTACTAATATCTTGAGTAGCATGGATTAGGCCAACCCCAGGTTGATGAGATCAGGCTAAAATGATGATAATGTTGTTGATAAAACTTGACCAAATATTATTAGAAGAATTGATGAAATCGATTTCTAAATTCTCAGGAAAATTAAAGTTTCCCCATGACATTAAATGATAGATAACATAAAATGGTAGAAGTTGTTTTAAGCAAAAATTAGCCATAAAATTATTGCGACTATGGTACCAATGAACAATTCTATGAAGTATGGAGACAATAGATATGAAGACATCATCATCATCCATCATAGCCTAATCACAGAAAAATAGATATGGAGACAAACCTTACAAAGTCTGAGTACTTCTGTAAAATATTAAAATTAGTAATAGGACTACGCTACAAATAAACAGTCACAATCCCATCTGAAATGTGCTAGAATGGATATATAAGCATTTCGACGAACTTCTTAGAATTTTTTGTAAAAAGAATATTCCAGATTTTTTCAGTCTATACAAGAAAAACTCCCAAATAATTCCAAATTAGCTAGAGAAAAGGTGGAAGGAAAACAAGAAAAAACAGTACCAAGGATCCTTTGACCTTTTTCTAGAAAGGATTGCTAATTTTGAAAACTAATTTATATATACTTTCAAAACTTTATAAGTGAATATATATATATATATATATATTTATGGGAGATGCTCTAGTGAGAGACACTCTCACCAAGTTGGTGAGAGATGGGTGGGGGCCTTCACATTTAAGTTGGGGGTCCTTGCCTTTAAGTTGGTGAGAGTGGATATGGAAGTGAGGGCCCCCACCCATCTCTCATAAACTTGGTGAGTGTGTCTCTCATAGGAGCACCTCCCTATATATATATATATATATAATTTTCCAAAAAATTATCCATGTTTCCTAAATATCCATAAAGAAGTTTCTAGGATTAGAATTTTGTTAAATTAGGAAGAAATTCCTTACAAAGATTTTCTAGTATCGATCTTTGTAATGACACTTGGAGAATTTTAGGATAAGATATAGCATGAGCTGTAACTGCAGCTCAGCACACAAATACAAAGAGTTGTTTCACAAGTTCAAATAATTGCACAGGGAATGCAAGCAATTCATTTTCATATGTATATTGAAAGGAATCCCTTTATAAAGTACAGAAAGCAGATTATTAGCAATATAAGGAAACATAATAAATGTTTGGCATATATGCCTGCTTGCCTTGCTTGTTCACAAAGATGAAGGTGTCAGACTCAAGATATGTAATAGAGAGGACTTTACTTAAAGGTGTACTTTGGTAATAATTAAAGAAAACATTGTACTTGCAAGGCATCTCAAAAAACTCCATAGTTTGGCTGCACCACTAACAAAATACTTGACATAATGTATCCTTGGGTTTGTTCATAAAGATACTGGCATGTGACTCCTGACTATCTAATGGACAATACTTTATTTAAAACTTAAAAGGTCTACTTTGTAGTAAAAGATACAAAACAACCTCAGTTCACTTCACAGTTGGGCTACACCACTAAAAATAAATATTTGATAGCGCATAGCATCTTAATTTAATAAATGAAACAGAACACAAAAAGCTTGCTTCACTAATTTTGAAGTATCAACCAACATGTGAAGTTGGGGCTGTTTTTATATAATGGTATACATCTTTTAACTTGCTTCATAATGCAATATTTGACCTGTAACAAGCCTCAACCCATCTTTTAACTTGGTGGCTGATACCTAAAAATTACTGAAGGGCCTTTATTTACCAAATCTATAATTTTGTAAATTGTATAATCGAGCTGTGTGTAAAAAGTGTGATAAGATAAATCAAACTTGAAGTCCCATTTTTGAACAAAGAGTATATGTTCTTCCATTAAAAGATAACTAAAATTACAGAGTGTCATAGGATGATAGATCAATAGCCAAAAGGAAATTTATATTTGACAAGCAATGGTACAAAAGAGTCCAACTTTTAGTACATTGTACTCTTTGCTGATCTTCTTGAGGACTCCATAGTAAGAAGGGGCTGTGCCCTAATATGTCCCCTATTAGATCATTCTATTGATCAGTTTAATGGCTTGCAAATCGAAAATTGAAGACAATGGTCCATGCCTAATCAATGTCAAATCAGACAGGATTATCCAACAGTATCTATTTTGGAGTATCTCATCTCCCAACACATAATTGTTTGATCACTTTCATGTCAGTGTCACACACTGTTTGGACGCCGACAATGGTATGAGCTTTGTAAATATCCAATAAAATTTACCTCTCTTTGTAAAGCCTCATCAAGCTCCTGTTTATCATCAGGAGTGATGTCCTTGGCATACAACTGTGCTAAACAATTCCTTATCCTGTACAAAAGAAACAAGAGACACATAAGTAAATGATTGTGATTTCTAGTTCACTGATAGACATTACTCATAACTGTTTTCTTCGAAAAACACACCTTGCATGCTTCTGAAGCAAGGATCTCCGGACTGACTGAGTGGGATGAGCAGTAAAAACTAGATCTACTGTCTGATTCTTTAGAGCATCAAAAATTTCTTCAGGGGACTTCTTTAGCTGCACAACAAGCCTCTTAATAGTCTCTTCGATATCTGATTCAGTTGTTGCAGAATTCTCATCAGCAAAATCACCCTTTTTTAGCTTGATCCGTCGCCGATAAGCAATCTGAACCTCCTCAGCCAAGTTGGCCAAGTTAAGCATGTGTGAGAACGAACTAGCGACAACAATAGAATCCCCAGGATCCAAACTTGTTAATACATTTCCAAGCTCTTCCAACTTTTGAGGATCACGCTTACCCTCATACTCAGCTGAAAGCTCATAGCATTCTTGAACCTAACAATTCCAGTTCCAAGCATGTAAGTTTCAATTAAATTTTTATTTAAATTTCACTCAAATAATAAACTGCCATCTGCCAAAGCATTTTTAAACAACAATACAAGCAAGCACAGGGTTAACTTTCATTTTCTCTTCAATGCGTTATGGATTTTGAATTGAGTTTTCATTCATGAAGCTAAAACAAATCTAAGGACATGAATAAATAAAGAAAAAAAAAAAACTTCTTGAGATCTAAAACAATGGAATAGAAGGAAATCTCAAAAATCACTCCTCTGCCTAAATTTTTTTATTAGTCCACAGCAAATCGAAAAGACATAGAATTCAGTGTAAAACACTAATCTATGATGCACAGATACGGCATGGATACCGCAAGAACACGGCAGGGACACGGATTTTACACATAAAAAAGTGAAGTATCGGATACGATTTGCCCATTTTGAAGTATCCGTGCATCATAGACACTAATACATTGCATGACTCAGACTTTTTCCATTTAGTTAGAAATGAACATTTAACAGGCATCACTACTTAGTGGTCAAAGAAAAATCCAAATGCAATTTGTTTCTACACTCTCTTTCCTCAAAAGTTACACCCAAACTAAAACATACCAAAATTCCTAACAAAATCACTCTACATAACAATAGAAGAAACAGTAAACGATGATGATGATGATGATAACAACAACAACCAAACAGTAAACCCACAGAGCACCTGTTTGTTGTTCGCATTGAAATGCATATGAGTCCAATGCACATTTTTTTATTTTGCGGCTTCAAGAGGTTAAAAATGAAGACTTTAACGTATCGAATTCCTATCCATTTCCAAATGGGTACAGAAATCGAAAATCTATACCGTTTCCTTAATCTCATCTCCGTGTAAGTACTGAAGAATGTCAAGAAACCGATCCAAGAGAAGCGCATCATACTCCACAAGCTTATCATCCTCGGAAACTTTTCCAGGCACCAGAAGCCTCAGCTGCGCATCAATCGATGCCAGCTTCTCCAGCGAATTACGAGACATCTCTCTCTCTCTCTCTCCCTCTCTCTCTCAATCTCAATCTAAATCCTTCTCTCTCGATCTCTCACTATATAAATTCACAGAGAGAGAGAGAAAGAGAAAGAGAAAGGGGGGTTTTCAGGACACGAGAAATCTCTCTCTTTTCCCAATCACGGCTAAAGTTAGGGGGGGAAAAAGAGATTTTTATGAGTAGCAATGTGATGGAATGGTGTGTATGTGTATGTGTGGAGAAGCTCGTGAAAAGCAGATGAGATGGAGAAAGTAAAGTTCGGAAAGATGGATGGATGGATTATAGCAGAGAAGAGGAGATTGGGGGAGACTAAATTTGTGAGGAGGAAAACGAAGGAAGACGAGAGAAAAAGAAGAAAGAGGAGAGATCACGAGATGAGGAGACACTACCTAGTACTTATAGACGGAGAGTGAATTGGACAGTCAATGAATGCAATTGTTTAATGGAAAATATCTAAGTGAGAGTTATTATTTGATAATTTTTTTCCGCGTAAAATGGATTGAATGGTTGGATCGAAAATTTAATATTTTTTTTAATATGGATGTATTATATTTGTGGGTCATGGATGAAGGGGTTAGGGGTATGGATTTGAAATCAAATTTTATATTTGGAGTGGTCTCGTATAGATCTTTCTATCCCCCTGGTCTCATCCCCAAATAGACCCCATAATTGGACCCCACAAAAAAATTCTCATCTAATATGTGAGAACTAATTCTCATCTGAATATTATCGTTGTTTAATAAACAAATTAGACAAAACAAAATAAGAAAATTATCCATAAAAAAACACTTTAAAAGATGCCTGATGGATAAAAAGGCCCTCATAGTTGTAAAAAAAAAAAAAAATGAATTTTTTGGTACAATTGACTTTTATAGTAATTTTTTTGATAATTCTTTTTAAATGAAATTTAAAAAATTATAACTTATAAGAATTTTAAATGTATTGAAAAAATAGTTGGTTGGGTCTCTGCTATCATTACAAAGTCTTTGAGCCCTCCCTTACTTTTCTAATTAAAAAATTAATTTAAAAAAGCTCATTTTTAAATTTTAATGAGGACGGGCAATTTCACTTAATCGGAACGTGACGTGTAGAGGCTATGGCTCAACCCAAACTAATCAACTAATTGTTTCATCTAATTTTATTTCTACCTAAAAGTAGGTAGAGAGGCATAAGATATAATTTTGCTCGTGTTTTTGAAACTCGCCTCAAATTTATTTAATGTGCGTTTGTGTGTATTTAGCAGGCCCGCAAACATAAATGAATCATGTTGGGTAAATGGACTATTAGGTTAATTTATTAAGTTTCCTTTTCAATTAATTGGACAAAATTAGATTAGATGAGTTATGAGTGTGACTATGTGATGCCCCAACCCCTACGTGGGTACCCTGTGCCAAGATCACTGAAAAAGGTGCAACGGATAAATTGCCAAAACAACTATAGATCGGCCGTTGCATATTTCAACAACTTTACATGGGCTTTCGACGACTCTAAATGGATTGATTGGGACCCGCCGGCTGAAAGTATGGGACGGGGTGGCAAAGTCAAATGCGAGTCGGTAGCCGAGTCCAACACGAGGTTTGCTTTGAGATCCGAATATCCAATAGAGATGCCACTTACTTTTTCTTATTCTTTTGAAAAGTTGCTTGCTATTCTTTCAGTAACTGAATGAATCCTCTCACTCTTTCTTTCTTTTATTAGTGTGTAATAAGTCATAAACTACTTAAATAGTTAAAAGTAAAACTAGTCCACTAATAATCCGTGATCAGAACCGTTTTCTCGTTGCACTGACAACATAAATAATCACATAGCATAGGACAAGTTTGATAAAATAAAAATAAAAAAATTAGAGCAAAAAAAATATATATATATATATATATAAGTACATAAGAACAACTAAATATGAGTGGTTAGATATGAAAATTAGTGGATAGTTACATTAGTAGTTATATAACCGTCGGTTAAAATTATTACCGACGGTCAAAATTGAAGTCAAAACCTCATAGCTTAATATATTATAATAGAATGATAGACAAAGAAGTACACAAAAAAAAAAAAAAAAGAAAAAAAAAAGAAAAGTGGAAGGAATGTGTGGATAGATTTTTCTCTTTATATGATTTTGGGACACCCTCCTTGCAATGAATTTATATCATCAAAGTTATGGGCCTCTAAAGCTGGGTCCCATATTTGAGGAATTGGGTAGAGGGGTGGCATATTGCAGTTTTGCTGACTCTAGATTTTTCCAAGGGCCGTTTGGATGTGAGCAAGTACATAGGAAAAGTAGATTGCAAGAGGAAAGAGACAGAGAGAAGATTTTATGGGATGTCTCCAAACCGACAATAGGGTAGATCGCATGGTATATTGGGGATGGAGACTATGTAATTTGTTGGTTTTCATGGAGATGAATGTCCATTTTCTACTTGTCTTACAAGGTGGATAGGAATGAAAATGGGCCGGTGGGCCGGTTCTGGGTCGAAACTATTTTAGATCCGGAATTGGAACCAGAAATGTCAAGATTTGGATCTGTTCGAACCTATTTTACTAGTTACAGACCCAATTTTGATTTTGAAATTTATAAAAAAAGTTTAAAAATCACCTAAATTTTTGAATGACGTGGTGGACTGTTATTGGTCCATTCATGGTAGAAGTATAACGACTGCGATAAGTGATCCCGACTCAAACTTTTTATTAGAGACAACAGGAAAATACTTTCCACCAACTCCAATTATTTTCCCTGTCACCCTAAAAAACATGTTCAAAACCAACTGATGACTTCTCAAAGTCCACGCATTGCAAAAGGCCAAAAATCATCCCTCATTTATCTTATAAAAAACAGGTTTTGTAATATAATATGAAGCATATCAGTCGCTCTTATCATAACCACTTATAAAACCCATATCCCAAATAATCCTTCCCTGACCCACTTCCCAAACACTTCCATTTCTTGCCTTAGATTGGGTAAGAAGTTATGAGTATCTCACTATGCAATGGTTTCCTTTTTAATGTTATTTTAGATCTAGAACCTTCATACATGTGCATAGTACTTGGATTAGGGTGTATTATTTTAAGAGGTAGTTTGATAAGTCAATTTCACCGAGGCTGTTTGAATTGTCAACTTATATGATATGATATCATGTGGAAGTAGATCTAAGAACAAGATAAAATATTTGAGGAAAATAATACTTCTAATATAGATTGTAGGGAGGAGTGTCAATATGAAAGGGAAATGCTAAAAAACAACTACCCACTTTTTTTTTTTTTTGGTAACTCGGACCGGGCTTGAGACTCATGATGACACAAGAGGAGATGGGAACTACACATGAGATGAGAGATAGACACAACTCATACATGTAAGGTGAAGAAAACTAACACATGCGAGGAAAATAAACGCAACTCACACATATAGATAATAAAAACTCACATACGCAAAAGAGAGGAGGCCGGGTTCTAACCCAAGACCTCCCATTAAGAACTGTGGCTCCTTACCACTGTTCTCAACTACTACCCACTTGTTAGTCCGACCTTGGAGTCCAAATCATCTTAGGCTTTGACGTAGAGAGTGGGCTATTCATTGAAAATCTAAGCTACACAATATAAATTCTACCCCATTGGCCCTATGTTTGCAATATTCGTAAATTTTACAAATTGGCCTCACAATAGATTGATAGTTTGGTTAAAAATCTGTTTAAATGAATACTGCATAATATTGTGTTACTAAGTTTTTCATTCAAGACTTTTGCTAAAAAGCTTCATGAAAACTGGTTCTCAAATAACTATATAAGAACCAATTTGAGGAGTCCACCTGGCTGAACCTATAATCATATGCCCCATTGAAGTTGACGAGGCCTTAATTTTCATATGCTTTCACCGTTCTATTCCATCTTAATATGATTATGCTGATTTGGGAGCAATTTTTAATGCATGCATAGGTCTTTACATCCTCAATCTCCATCGTTGAAATAAAGCAAAGTGGGCCCCACAAGATGATTCACATAAACACTACTTTTTCTTTCTAGGAAATCACTCCATTACAGTTTATTCATGGTGAATGGAAAAGTGAGTGAGTGCCTTCTTTTTCTGTAACACGTTTGTTTAATTGCTTTTCTATGAAAATGAAAAGATAATTCGGATTTTTTATTACGAAAAATTCTTAATAATTGTTTAGTGCAAATATTTTTCTACTGAAAAAAGACAGCCAAAACATCATAATATTCTGTAAATTTGCAAAAAAGGTAATTTCAAGGTGGGGGAAGAAAAACAAGTAGGAAAGGTTAATTTTTACATGAAAAGGCAGAAGGTACACACGGACATTTGTTACTATGGCCGCTACACAAAGCACTGCAGAAACCTGATTCCATGAACAACCTTTTTCATGTTGCTGGAAAACTCATTCCAACCCTTCACCATTGAAAATGATTCTCTATGAAATCACGGAAAATCTTATTTAATCTCTCAGTTCTCCTCTGAAAAATGGCAACACCAAACATGAAAGTCCTTTTGTTGTGGGAAAGAATTTCCGCTTTTAAGACTTTCTTTATGAAAAGGTAGATCGCAAAGGTGCCCTTTTGATTTTTATGAGTAAAGTAGATCAATTTGTTAAAACACAGAATTACCTTTGGGCAGACCCAAATATATCCATGTAGGGGCAGCCGCACCGATGTACCTTGGTCAGCTTATAAAACCATAATAGAAATATTGGATTTGCTTTGAAAATTTACATAAAAATCATGGGTAAGCTCTTAAGAGCCACAAGAAAATCCTTGCTTTTTTAACCAAAATTCAACTGCTTACTTGATCCGCAACCTCAAATGAATATCCAGTGCAAACAAGTGACACCCACTCACTTGAGTGTCAAAGAAGGGAGGAATGATTCAAGCCTTTCATTTTCAAATTACAACCGACATTCACGTATAAGTTGCTTGACTTCTCCCAAGTTTTTTAGGAGCTAAAAAGTCTCTACTTTCGTCACTCTCTCTCCCTCTCTCTCTCTCTCTTGACAATTAGTTTTCACAAAATAGGGAAAAAGATGAAAAGCAGAGAAGACAGGCGTGCCAATGAGCATCACTGAATTATATAATGGGGTTACTGACATTTTGATGTGAACCTTCGATTAGTCAAAAACCACACAGCCAAAAGCATAGTATTTAATGGGTGTTAGAATTTTAAACAAATCACTGGGAAAGTTAAGGAGTTAAAAGAGGCTGTGACCTCAGTTGATTGTGATAACTTTTGAGGAGTGGGCTCCACCTGAGGGTAGATATTGAAAAATATTTTCGCCACTCTATTACCGTATTGAGGTTTTGGGAAGAATGACTAGCTAAAGAAATTTTAAGATGCTTCCAGAACCAATTGACCGTGAGTTCGAATCTCAGAAGGAATGACTCGGTGCAAAAAAAAAAAAAAAAAATTTGCGTGTCACCAAAAGTGCGCCGGTCGGGTTTCACTTGAAGGAGAGTATTGAGGAGTGGACTCCACCTAAGGGGGAATATTGAAAAATACTTCTGCTGCGTCTACTAATGCCTCGAGGTTTTAGTGACTCTATGATCACAGTGAAAATCTAGTCCTTCTATCTGGTGGGCCCTATTTTGGATTGCTAGACTTGGAAAGACCACACCGATCAAGCTATGTAGCTACCTGCCTTGAGATGGAAGGTGAGACTGAGATACACTTGTACAAGAGGGAAGAGTTGACTCACTGTTACTCGAGCATGTATTGCCATAAACAAAGAATGAAATTCCATGGACGTGGAAGCACAGGCACTTGTAACGCCGCTGCATACGCGAAGGGGACATTAGGAACTTTATTAAAAGGAGTCTTGAATCGAAGGAGTAGTGGAACTCAGCAGTCGGGCTCACCTTTGGAAATCATCACATTTCCAAATGAACACCCTCACTTTGTATGAGATATCCCTTTTCATTAAGAGTTGGCCTTGCCGTAAGATTAACGGCATGATTAATAACGTCATATGGCCAATATTATAGCAGGGACCACTCCTATTCATGTTATTCATCATTTGATCATTCTTAGGTGGTGCTAATTCATATTACAATAAAATTTGGAGACATCCCATATACCCCATATACGGTAAAGGTGCTCATTTTGAGAGTCAAATTCTCAATAGGTAAGCTCCACCGTAGAGTCTCAGTCTTTCAATAGGGAGGCTCCAATGTGAAGGATCTCATTAAAGAGGCATTCTCGAGTGTAAGGATGAATTGAATTGGATTAACCTAACTAACTAGGCCCATCCCCTAGTCCAACTCTGTGAAAGATCTATGATGCCTGATACCGAACCAGGCTAAGATAAACAATGAATTTTAGAAGGGTCAAATGCCATGTTCGGAGGTTTTTGAATTTCATATTCTAAGCATGAATATGTAAACTGTTGATAATTGGAGGCTGAGCATATGGGGACTGGGGATGGCTAAACCGAACCTGTCCTGAATCCAATGTGTGTGTGTATATATATATATATATATATTAAATTTAGGAACCTACATCCCTATTTCCGCTCAAATTTACAAAGCCACCACCGAACCCGTCCACAGTAGGTCACTCATTTACCATAACCTGTCATATGTTGGAAAGTCCCATATCCTACATCGCCCAAGTCCTGAGCCAACCTATTTTTCCAAGTTCTTAGGAGGCTGGATCCCATGAGTGGCTCCACCCACTGATGACTTGAACTGTTAAAACTGAATGCGTCCGATAACTGTTGGTTCTGCTGTAAAAGATTGAATACATTATCAATCATTTAATCAAGGCATGAGATTAATAATGTATATGATTCTGCTAATTACATTATTAATCATGTATTCAATCTTATGACCAAATATAATCGTAGTAAAATTTGAAAATATGCTACTAAGATTGATTGCATTCAATTTCAACTTTTTGGGTCATCTCTAGATGAGCCCCGCGATGACTTCCACACGTGCCATTCACGGGAAGCATGTAAGAGAACATTCGAGGATCTGGATTCAGATCTGGAGTCAACTGGACACTGACTTTACAGTGGAAAGAAAAGAAACAGCAACATGTGACAATGCGACTAGAGGAACAGGAAACCACAGGACGAGTGATTGATGGTAGTGGGGCCGACACATTCCCAAACGATGCTTTAGCTACACATGGGTCGACCAGGGCTATGCATACAAGGTTGATCTTGCCAAGGCCCCACGCGATAATCATGGAGTAAAAAGAGGCCAAAGAGGCCTGCAGACAAAATTTCAAACTAGAAAAGAGATTCATCTCCTAGCTAGGATGCAAATAAAAGTGAAGAAATCTTGATTCTTTTGATTTGCTGCCTCACACAGAGTAGTACAGAGTAGTACAGATCAAATAGGACTGACTTCTCTCAAGTCTTGCCATTTTTCCCCCCACTTTTTTCTGCTTTGATACATCTAGTCTTCGGCTAAGTCCTGCCTTGTGCTTTGGGTATATTATATGATTACATGACATCCCCGTAGACTCTAACTTGAAATAAGACTTTGATGATGATGATGACAATATGTATTTATTATCTTATTTATATGCGCAAGCATCCGTTTTTCAATAATACAACAAATTTGTGAAAACCAACAGTACTTTTACAAGGAAAGAACTTTGATGTATGGTAAATTCAAAATCAAGGAAGACCGACAAGTGTTAATTTCAGATTTTGAGTATGAGAATGTTTAGGAAGGTTATAGCAAGTAATTTATGGTTATTGTGAGGGGTATTATGAAATTATGATTTTTATACGTAAGTGAAAAGCTGCAGAGAACTTCCTACTTCATAAGTCATACTGCAGTCCGTTCAGGTGAGGAATTAAATAAATTTCAGAAATAGATTTCAGCATATGTGGTGAAAATAAGAATATCAGTATTTGGTGCACAGAATTCTCTACAGTTTCTTGCCATGTAAGCGGTTTTCCCCCCTCGATGGCAATCATATTGGGCCGATACACACAAATTCCATGTCAAATGAGCTCTTATAAAGGATTATTAAATACGTGAAAGGCAGAAGATGTAAGGCAGAGATGTAGATAGGATCTTTTCCCTTCAATGATTTGAATTACTAATGATGGCTGGGGTATTCAATCAACATCTTCCCTTGATTCATTTTCCCATTAAAGGAGAGAATATTTGATGGTCGTTTTGGATATTCGCCAGCTTGTTGTGATGAATCTGCTATTGCTCATTTTTCTCAATATCTCATCAGCAGAGAGATTCCATTCCATATAATTCCTCAATCAAACAGTTAGTTGGTCAATAAGCCAAACTCCAGTGGTCAGAAGGTTAGGATTCATATTTAACTGCCAATCATATCCGGGCACCCACCCAAAAAAAAAAAAAAAAACAGTAGGGAAAATAGTAAGACTCAAAGTTCAAAATTTCAAAATTCATCCTGCACATCTCCAGTATTATGTGTAAATTATTGCAATGAATATTGAAAATACATAAGATGCATCAGTTATCGATGTCCAGAAAGGTTATTACATCCTAATCTAACTATCTGAATCAGAATCAGATATTTGGCAACAAATACAAAATAAGAACACAAGATATAATTATACAAAAGAACCGAGATTATTCACATACATAAATGATACTGCTCGAGCAGGTGTAAGGACATTGTCCTTCCCGGTTATCAGTTACATGGAGGCCTGTTGCATGGATGGAATCATAGCCATTTTGCTTTCTGTTGAAAGTCAACCATCACTCCAGTTCTCATCATCGCCCCCTGTGAAAGCCTGCTTAGCAACTTCTGTTAGTAGTGTACAAAAGGGTAGTATAAAATTAGGAAGGAAATGAGAAAGTAAAATCAGTAGATGTGCACAACCTGACGGATTGCATTCGCTTTCTCCAATATTGCAGACACTTTGACATTACTAGTCGACTCTGAGGCAGTGCTGCTTGACCTTGTGGGCGCCGTCCGCCTCAGGTTAAATGACTGGGTCAAGAGTTTAAAAAAAAAAAAAAGAGTCAAAATTTACCACCACAAAAGGGAAATTTTAACTAAGAACAAGGAAGTAAAATTTGAAGTCCTGAACACATATTTTCACAAAGTGGCTGGAGCAATAAGAAAGGAAAGGAACCACAGGAATCCAAAATCCATTAATGATAATAATAATATAAAATTAAAAAAAAATAAAAAACACTGGAATAGGTTGCCAACAAAGATGTCTAAAGAACTTAGTACGAAATAATTCAGGAAGATCAAAGAGGGGATGTGTAGAACATCGTTTTAATAATCAGTTTTGGGGCCCTGTAATGGCTAAGACTGAAATTAGAATGGAACCCCACAGAAACCTAGCAAAAGTAATATACGTTTATGCAATGCCTTTTTTTTTTTTTTTTTTTCCAGAATTGAGTAGAAAACCGACTAATTTCTTAAAGCTTGGAAAGATACGCATGTTCTTTTCTGGAAGAGTTTATAAAGAGAAATTTTAATTTGAACCTGAGGCAACCAAGCCTATTGGGCAGATTGGACGCCTCAATTGTTCCAAGCAAAGATGCATTCTTCCATGACTATTAGATTAGTCAATTTATTTTAGGTAAAAAAGAAAAGCTCAACCTTTCAGTTTGGGCAGAAAAGTGGAAAAGCAGAGGGATTTTTTTTTTCCTTTCAGCACTGCTCCAAATTATTACCCCTTACTGAGGTCAACTTCATACCCACCCAATTGCCGCTTGAGGTGCATCCAAAAGCACCTTTTTATTGCATTGATATTGCATGTAGGACTGTAGTTTCTACATTTTTAAGTTCAGAAAGAGCAGCCTAACTTGGATATTCAACCTGCGATGATGACGCACCTTTGTTCTGATTTGATGCAGTAAGTCTCCTCTTTCATCCAAATCTTTACCATTGGAAGATTGATTTGGATCTCTTCTGTTGTCCAACCTCTGCTCATCATGATATGTAATGGATTAATAGATTACTATAATCAAAACCATATAGCAGTAACCATTTTTGTCATCAACTCTTCCAGTCCTAGAAGAAACAAGAGTATTGCCAAGCCTACTTCTTCACACAGCACACCTTCGAGGATGAGCATTGTGCAAAATCAAAACATACATGCAGGGACGTTTGCAGATGCCTTAGCCCAAAAGCCAGGCAAGTCCATTGATCAAGTTGACCACACGTGAACATCTAATGTGGACCCTTAATTAGTTCTTCTCAACTGCCCATCATCTTTGTACATGTGTGGCCCGCCTGATGAGTAGAACACCTGGGTCTTTTGGCCAGTACTTAATGAGCCCTGACTCCCGAGCCCTGCTGATGAGTAACATTTATCCCACACGTATTGCACAAGGGCTATGCAAGTAAAGACATGCTAGTAAGCTTAGCAAAACCCATGAGATGAAAACGAGATGAAAGAAAATGCAATTTACATGTAACTAATACCATGTGCTCGTTAGGAGCAGCGGTAACCTCCTCATTATGAGTTTTATTTGGTTGATCTTGCTTCAGCTCAAAAGAAGCAACGACCGCTTGAACTCGCAGATCATTTGGTTGACCATCAGCATCAGAGATATGAGGCTTTCTAGGTCTAAGTAGCTTGAATTGTGCAGTGTCAGACATTTCAACTTGCAGATCATTAAGCTGCCTATCACCTTCAGAGATCATCTGTTGTTTATCTTCTGCAAAAGCAAAGCCATGTCTCATCATCCTCCATTGCACTGGAGGTAGTGGAGGGGGTGGCGGCAGCTGATTGGGGTGTTGCAATGCAGAATCTAGAAGATCTCTCGGCTCTGAATCACCTTGATGACCACTGCTTTCAGAGTTCACCACATCAAAACTCAGAAGATCAGGCAAGGGACCAGATTCGAGTGATCCTATTCCATTTTCAGCATTCGATCTTATAAATTCATATTCTAGATGGGTGCTCTGATAGCTCATTCCCTCGAGTCCAAAAGAGCCAGAGATGGATGCAGCTGATGGTACTTGGCGTAAAGCATCATAGATATCATCATCTTTGCTTCCAGCTATTTCAGTGGATTCCCAGTTCTCAGAGCTTGACTCTGAGCGTAGGCTAAGAAGATCATCTGATGGATATAGAGATGATCTATAGAAGGTGTCATCATCAGATTCAGAATCCATATCCTGCATTTCAACAGTCTCTGGAAGCAACTGGAATGAAGGAAACATATCTTGATCGCTTTCATGAAAAAACTGATGACCATTAGGAAACTCCAGTTTCAGTTTGGAAGTCTCCATGCCATTAAAAGGGTGGAAAGAGATCTTCATATGTTCCAACGGGGGTGAAGAAGTTAGATTTTCAGATGATCCAAGCGGAGGCTGTTCTTTGGGGCTTGACCCATGAGAAGCCTGAGCTGCAATTCCACTTTGCCATTTCTTCTGTTCGATCTGAGACTCCTTGGGATCATTACTTGTGGGTTCAGGTAAGTCACTGTGACCATGGACAAGTGATGTCTTCCTCCCTAATCCATTCAAGAGGAATCTTTGAGTAAGGCCAGATAAACCTGATGGCAACGCAATGTTATTTTGGCTAACTTCATTGGCTTGGACCATGGTATTAGAAATGGCTGGCAGTTCAACTCCATCGGTGTGACTAGAGATGCTACTAGGAGGTAAATCTTCAAGATTCTCACGCTGGGTTTCTGAGACTGCTGTAATGGATACAGAGGAGTTCTGATTTGCAGACATATTTTCATCTCGCTTATCATGTTGGAATGTAGAGTGTTCAGGTTGGACCGACGTACATGTTCTTCCAGAAAATTGATCAGGGGGTAGATTGTGGAAATCAGAGAGACTAACATCATCAGGTGATTGCTCTCTCTTTGCTTGAGTAGTTGAGTTTTGTTCAGTTTGTTCGAAGGATTTGACCAATGTAGTTGATTCCTGAACAGCATCATGATGCAACTTGGGCAGAACAGCGTGATGTGAAAGATTGCATGTGCCAGTGCCAGTGCCAGTGCTAGTTCCAGGTACCGAATTCTGGCTTGCAAAATCAGGAGGTTTTGATGGCTCAAGACCTAAGAGGCCACCATTCGTCCAGAACTGAACAGAAGGGATGTCAGAATTTTTGGGTGATTCTTGAAATATGCATGAATCATCCATAATCTTATCCCCATGTGAATTGGAGATGCCGGATTCAGTAGGTAGGTGATCATTAACAGATTCAAAACCATTCAACCTCGAAACATCTTCATACAGACTAGAGCTTACAGAACAGTCTAGAGTAGAAGCCATTATGCCGACCTGATGTGGCTGTGCATGTGTTGAACTCTCCGAAAAGACTGAGGTAGAATTTGGATCCATTTCTTTGCTTAACAAGCTGTAAGTAGCCACTGAAGATTCCACATCGTAAGATTCTGAAATTTGAGGAGCCACTTCATCTGTTCCACCAGCCTCAGGTTCCACTACTTTATTTTTAAAATCAAACTGTAACTCCAGTTCCCGTTTAGTTTGACACTCAGAGTCTGTCTCAATTTCAGATTCAATGTTGTTAAGTGCATCCATGTAATTGTCTGTCTCACTGGTCAATTCCTCATACTGCTTCCCACTGGAAAATGTCTGTGGTATGTTTTCGACTTCAAACACAATATCATCTTGATCTACATTTGCAAAGCTTGTTGCTTCCTCCTCCAACTTAGATTGATCTAAGCTTACTGTAGATTGATCTAAGCTTACTGGCATAGACTCTGGAGCTTGTTCTCCACCCTGAGAAACACTTTCAACTTGTGGACTTATAGGCCTTACTATTTCTGTCTTCTCATCCCAGGTAACAGAAGATGTTCCACACTCAGCACGCTCTTGCAATGATCTGTATCGTAAATCATCATCTGCACCTTTTAAACTTTGTCCATCAGGAACAATAGGAGTATGAGCATCGCTGTACCATGTCTCTAACTTCGAAGTGGATGATTTACTGTGTTCAAGTTCTTCAGCTCCCACGGAAGAAACATCAAGTACACGCTCAGCATAGTTTGACCCAGGTTCTGAATCGAAAGACAGAGATTGGTTTGACAAATTTGATTTGGATCTCATATTGGACGTGGAGACACTGTCAGCAGCAAAGCTTCGCTCATCAGTATCCGGAGAGACAAATTCCAACCTGTTTAATATGATTTCACCTTACCATTAATTTCATAGAAATATAATACAAAATAACAATCATGGTTCAATTATTTTTAGATGATAGCCGATCGAAAAAATATTTAAATAATAATGAAAATTCTCTAAAATAACCACACAGCATCACCACGATTTTATTACAGTTAATTTTTCTTTATTTTTTCAGATTCTAAAGCAACCAAGAGAACACACCTGCTATAACGTTGAGATATTGATACAGCATGTCGCAACTCGCCACTCCGCCGGCGTGATCCTTTTTTCTGGGCATTTAGTCATTACAAATTATATAAGTATATGTCCTTTAGTATATAATTGCATAAAATGTAGAAAAAGATGTTGTAAAGTATATAGAAACACATAACCAAATATTAATTGAATAAAAATAACTGCAAGGATATGGATGCTCCACATCTCAAAATCTAGGAATCAAATACCAAATTGGGTGTCCATTTCAAAAATACTATTTATACATGGTTTTGTCATCTTCACTAAAACATTTTACTTATCCAGCCTTTATATCAATCCAAATACTACGCATCACCTAACCCCGTGAATTTGAAGATATCCCAAACTGACATTCGTCTAATTGTTAATACCCATCCAATTTTAGCATAAATAATGGCCACACCAAGAGGTTTATATTCTCTCCACCCCTTGGTGGCATCATCAAGATGGGACCCATAGAAGGGGTCACATACTCGAAATATGAGACCAGATCGAAATACATACAACTCAATATTGTACTATTTTATATTAGTCATTCAAGCATGCCAAATATAACCATAGTCTTAACTTTCTAAATTCTTAGGAGAACTCTTCCTAGCATTCCTTGCATAGATTTCCTAAGCCCAAAGTAAATTAAAATCCTTATGAGTTCGGACCTACAAGTTATATACATCAGAAATTTATTAAACCATTTTGTTTCCAGTATCCTATAAAACACTCGGTACAGTGTCATATCCCACTTAACACATTGAGCATAGATTTGGTATCGCAGTGAATAAATACAAATAACAACTTTTTTTTTTCCTGATATAAGTGCTGATCCTGATTTATGGGCCAAAACACATGTTCCTGTAATGACATGGGTATTTGTTAAGTAATTTAAGGCAATCATATTATTATATCTTAAGTGCTTGGAGACAAAATATACCTTGCCTTTACTAGCCCTCTTGTCTCCTTCAGTTTTCTCCAATTTTTCTTGTTCTGAGCTGGCCCATGCTGTCTTAAAATATGATGGATCAGAATATCTCCTCAAGCAAGCTCCAGCACCAGCACCATCAAATCTGATCAGTAAAACCAGAGGTATTAACTTTTACGTGTCCAATCATTACCAAAATCACAACACCAATAGTAATCATACTTGTCAAGCACGGATAAACGAGGTGGACCACGGCATTCTTCATAGGAATCCATAATGAATGGTGGCAAGTCACTGTGGAGAAGGTGAGTTTGCTCAGTTTGAATATCGGCATGCCAGTCAGAACCTGTGGAGCAACTGTTTTACATCAAGGAATTGAATCACATGTATATGGAATTCAATATCAAAGCGAAAAGGATAGAGTGAAAAAGAGCTATGCTTTCTCATTTCTCAATCTAACTTGAACATCAGAAAACTTTTAGTCAGCCCAGCAATTCATAAGCATCATATCTGGTGATAGCATGGGAAACATAGGCCTTATGAATTATGACATATAGTGCTTGGTGCTTTTTAGGTTAAGTGTGGAGCATTTCAATATTTCTCTTATAAATGCCTCAGTTGAAAGTTTAGTAACTTAGAAGTGGTCTATTGTACAGATCTTTGGGGCCTGCATCATCATGGCATGACTTATCAAATAAATGAGAATTCACTCAAGCATGGGCTCCTCATGTCCAAGCAAGTCAACATTCCTCAGTTTATTTGGTTTCATTGTCCAAATTGATCGCCATTAAAACTGAGCTGCATGTGCGCTACGTTAAGTCACTTCGAGTGTGTACAACCCAGCAGAGGCTGAAACAAATTCGATCCAATCAACACTATTACCCTAAACAGAATGAGTCATTAGCTCTATATTGAGGAGAAATTTCATAATATATAGCAATTCACTCATCTGTCCGAGCTGGAGGAAAACCCATGCTCAAATTGTAAATCTGCAGTATCCAGGTCTGAATTTATGTTCAGACCCAAGATTTAGCATAGAGATTTTGGTTTCCGTGCACTGGCTCAATCCAACTCTTTGAAATCGTCTTGAAACAAAAACATTATGAATATAATGTTGCATAAAGAAATAGTAATTAAAGTTATTTGCCACTAAATAGCTGGTTTTTAAAAGGAGGAAATGGACATCCATCAGAGCACTAATGAAATTTGTAACAACAATGATGATTGATGACAGAAACTTCTCAGTCCATTGCAACGGGCATTTTCTTTTAATAAATATGAGCCTGCATCATACCCCACAATGGAAAATGCTCTGCGAAAAGGGAGAAAGAAGTAAAATCCAGTGCAAACAATGTATTAATAGGTCTAGAAAATGATTTGAAGTCAATCAAATCCAAAAACGACATGAGAATTTGTTAGAAAGATCATGCTTCTGAACAGCTACATCAAGTCATTGTTCTAGAACCCAGTATCAATGATTAACTTGGTTAACATTGAGTTCAACGCAACTCAGCCAAGTCACACCAGGAAATGGCCAAGTGTAATGACTAATGAGACTATGGCCAGTTGGCCGAGTCGACTTGGATTCAGACGAGTCTTAAAACCTTGAAATCAAAACTACTCAATTCCAATTAATATTACAACTAATCCAAACAGCCAAAGAACCAATCTAGGATCAACAGTGGCTTCACTGCCCCAAGTAAACATTAAATAGTGACCCACATGATAGAAGCTAAAAGATATAAGAAATCCCAAAATTACTGCAAAATAAATGTCCAACATGGAACTTTAAGCATTGGCATTATTATATAGAGCACCGATTACAAGTATAAGAAGCATACCAGCAGTGTAAGCAAAATGTATGTGGCTTGTTTGGGCCAGCACAGACTTCTCAAGGGAAGGAAGTGCTGCTTCGATGCGTTGGACACGTGATATAGTTCTATGGCTTCTGGCAGCTGTAGCCATTATGTTTTCATGTAAATCATGGAAAACATCTGCTGCAAACCTATAATATCAAAGAAAAGGTGCAGTCTAATAAATGATTACTATCTTTTCAATGGTAATTTTATTTACTAAATACCGGTATAAAGAATTATAATGCAAGACCCAAATTCAACAAGACGGATGAGAGATATCAAAAGTTTTTTAGATATGAGAACTTGCTATTAAGTCAGCTAAAAACATTTCCTTCAGGAGAAACATGACTAGAAAAAAAAAATTTCCCTAGGTTGGCCCGCTCACCAGGAGTGACACTATCAACCTGAAGGGCCAAGGATCAATCCTGGGCATGTGTCTGATACTGAAGTGCCAACACCACTCAACAATGAGTGTGTTGGCAACTAAAAGTTTAAAAGATATGTTCAAAATTGCACAAAGGCGTGAATTACGAAAAGAAGTCCCCAGAGCATCTAGAAAGAAATCCCCAAGAGATGGGATTTTCAAAGTCCACTTTCTACAATTACTGGAACGCAAAAGATATATCTACATGATTCATAGTCGTTACAAGAAATAATGGAACTTAGCAAGAGATCGCCTAGAATTCAGTACTCATGCATGCAAGCATGGAAATCTGGAACCAAATTACTGTAGAGAGGATTAAGGTTCCAACCTTCACCCTATAAAAGATCAGAAACATCATTAAATAATATCCCCTTTTTAAACAAGCTATTTTCTGATTACAACAATGGCATAGTTTTCAATTTTCAGAATCTTGTCTCCACAGCTGGGCGCCATCTAAAATTTCATTTCTGGGGAGTCCGGAGTATCTTGGTTGCTGCTACTTGTGGAGTTGCCAATTCCTCCATTAATCAACCCTCTTAACTTTCAAAACATGGCAGATTTGTAACAATAAAAATGACAATATTTTTTTTCCCGTTATCACCAATACAACTAAGAATCATCACTCTTTGTATCTGAGTTTTGTTATGAGATGCACAATATGTAAAATCTAAAATGCTTATAGGAGCATACACCCAAACTTATTTTACAATATTGAAGACCCCAGTCTCATAAGAGACTTCAGTTGCTTCTGTAGCCATTTTTTCTGTTGGTTCCCACCCAATGAGGATCTGTTTTTTTGTCATTATTTCTTCATTTATCTTTTGTAGCAAGCCCTCCGCAGCTCAAAGAAACACTCAAAGTTCCAGATCAAAGAATCCAGATTTGCAACAAGTCAGACTAATTGATTTGGTGCAGAAAAAAAAAGGGGGGGAGCAGGAGATGAGTTCATTCTTTTTGGACAACAGACGAGGGCCATGGGACTAGGAGACGAGTTCATTCTTTGGAGAAAAAAAAAAAAAAACTTGTTACAGCTAACAAAAAAGAGCAAACTTATACCAAAGTTGTATGAAGGACCAGGTCAAGTTAGTTATAAACAATTCACAGCCCTCACAAGTAGGACATTTTAAAATAAGTTCCACACCAATTTAGCTTCAGCATTTCCTAGCTTACCTTAAGATCTGCTTGGATGTAACTTAATCACAGCCAATTTGTCAATTCACAATGAAAAAGACGCTTCCCCAGTCATTCCAAGTCTGTTAAAGATCACATAATGCCCTAATTATTCCTACAAAGATATAAATAACTTCACTCATCCAACAACAAGCCTCTTCTTACATTTCATACCCATTTCTACATCTCCAATTCCCTCTTCAACCTCTCAAACACAAATCCTCCCCTCAATTAAAAAGCCCTCAATTAAAAAGAGAGAGAGAGCAGAGACAACTCCAATTCCTCAACAAACTCACCACAAACACATAAAACATCACTATAAACACTCTCAGCACTCAAATCATCCACCCAAAACCCTAACTTCAGCAGTTAAAACAATCATTTTCAACAAATCCAAAATCAAACACACAACAACTCAGAAATGCCACAAATCAACCTAATAACTAACATTAAAAACCAATTTGCGAAAAAAAAAAAAGAGCATTCTAACCAAAATCACTTCCTCTATCTGTACATCTCCAAAAAACAGATCAAATCTCAAATCACTTCTTCCAATTTCAAGAAATCTAGAAAGATGAGAAAGACTCACTCAGCCAGATCTCCCAACTGACGCAAGATCCCGACGAGTCCAGCAACAGCAACTCCATCAAGGATGGCCTTCGGCTCCTCCTTGCTCGCTCCTCTATGAAGCTCCGCATCTCCGAGTCGGAACTCGTTCCGAACTTGGAATCTGATCAGAGGCATTTCCAGCAGGAGAGAGCAAGAGAACTTCTACTTCTAAATGCAAACCTGTTTGGTTGTTAAAAGAAAAGCAACAAAGCGAGGAATAGCAAATGGTTTGGAGAAGCAGAGCTTTCATGTGCAGCAAAAGAAGCAGAGAAATACTAGTAATTGTAATGATTGTGGTAATGTATGAGCAAGTAAGTAAGTATAGACAGATAAAAGAGAGGAGAGGATTAGGTATTTGGTGATGTGGAGAACTTAGAAGGGAGAGGGGTCAGTAATAATTACAGAGGAGGGAAAAATCAATAGCCCTCTCTTCTCCTGGGACTGGGGATGGATGGAAACGTTGCCAACCTTGCAAGGCAATACAATAACATCATGGACATTTCTGGGAACCATCTATTTGACACTGTCTTTTAAGAGATTGACTTTTGTGTCCTTAGGTCGTTTGTGTGAGAGCGTAACTAGCGAAAGGAAATGCGCAAAGACAACCGTAATTGCTTGGTGACTTTTGACTTACTTGGGAAGTTGGATTTAGTTGAAGTCTCTCTTTCTTATGGTTAGATTTTTAAGATTTAAGAGATTGGTGGAAGTTTAGAATCTTTTTGTCTTGGGTGATGTGGATTCTTTTTGTCTTTAATTTTAGGTGTGATTTATCATTGTTGTTTTTTATCATGTTAATTGGTTAGTGAGAATTGAGTTGTTAATTTTGGATTGAGTGGTCAAGACCACGATTTCTCCATTTTCCGGAGTTAGAGGTATTGATATCGACCTTCAATTTTCTCTTCTTCATAAATCGAAGGTTATGTTACCACATTTGGGCCACAGGGGTTTCACCCGGTTTCTCTCTGGGCCCGGAGGGAATAGTCTAGCACAAATGATTGAGAATCTTTCGTTAGCAAAAATAAAAAATAAAAATTGAGTTGTTATTATTGGGGAAATAAATAAGTGTGATTGGAAAAATTAAATAAATGTTTTGTCCTAGTTGAATAAAGTAATCTGCTGATAGGTTAGTCGGAATGGTGCAAGCTCTTTTAAGGGCGATTTTGATTGGGAGATTGACTATTTTATTATTGATATCAGAGATCTAGTTTCAAGTTTTGATCATGTTGGTTTTGTTTTAGTTCTTAGTAAATCAAATGGGGTGGCACATATGCTTGTGAAGTTATGTTATTCTATTATTTGAAAAGGGTTATTGTGTGGGATAGAGGTTCTGTGGACTAAGGGGTGTTGATATTTGTTAGGTGCCCTCCCCCTCTTGATTGTGTTTGGTTGTTGTTTTCCACTTCCTTTCTAATGAAATGTTTTTCTTTTTTAAACCTCGACAGCTAGCTCATTAGGTCCGGAACCACGGTTTGTACCCAAAGGTTGTGGGTTCGAAACTGCACTACCACACAGGGGCTATAGGAAAATTTTACCCGGCTTTCTCTCTTAGGCCCATAGGGTTTATTCTGATTCAAAGGACTGGGAATCCTGCGTTAAAAAAAATATATTTTCCTTTACAAAAAAAAAAAAAAAGATCGCTTAATAGGGAGTTTTTGTTTTTTGGATTAACAAATTAATATGAGATGTTAATAAAGAAATAACCTTATCAACTCCCTGCTTAGCCAAAGAACCAGCCATGCCATTAGTGATAAATTGCCCCACAATTTATTTTAAAAAAAAAGACAAAAAAAAAAAAAAAAAAAACCAACCTAGGCTAAGTTTCCTTTGAATGCATACAACTAGTCCAGAATATATGCTTGTTTTTTTTTGCTCGGCAATAATTAGTGAAGTATGAGATGGGTTTAGAATGAAGATGCAAGATTACAATAAAAGTAGAGCTTGAAAACTATAGACACCAAAAAACAGATATAGTTTCTTTCCAAAGTTTGAGACAAAATTGAAATCATCATAGATAATGTGTAGATATGTGTGTTTGTATATATGTTACTGTGAGTTTTTATAAGGAAATAGTAGTCTCTCCAAGTATAAATATGTGGATCAACATATTAACAAGATTATATATATATATATATATATATATATATATTGGTGTTTGTGTCTTGAAGTCTATTTATGAAAAGTATTTAATATATTTTAAACGAATATACTAAATTTGATTTTGTGTGATTTTTTTTGTCAAAGTTACATAAAAAAGTTTCCTTGATCAACAATATAGCATGCACCTGTATAATCCATATATAATGTCATTTCAATGAAAGTTAGAGTAGCCTCTGCATGATAAATTAGAATAATTTACTATTCCATCTCATGCAATGGCAAACAAGGAAAAAAGAGGAGAAGAAAGAAAGGAATTGGATGGGAAACAATAGCTTTCAATTTACATGATTTATTTTTTCTGCTTTTTTTCTCTAGATGAATCTCAAAATGCACTAGCTATTTATGCTGCAAAACCATACAAGGTTCCATTTGACCTGCAAAAATTATGTGGCACAAGGTTGGTCACTCTACCTGCTGCTTCAATGATCCAGATTAAAATAACAGTGAGGTGGGCAGCCAAGAAAGCAAAAATAATAGAGTCAATGCAGCCATCAGATGTACAAAAGAAACCAATATAGGCAGCTGTCTCAATCCAATAGTGAACATTAGTACTTGTACTATGGCTAGAACATCTAATCCTAATAAAGGCAAAAGATGAAATGATATTTGGTATCAACACCACCACTGCTACCACACACCTAACCCTCTTTTTTTTTTTTTGGTGTGTGTGTGTGTGTGTGTGTGTGTGTGTGTGTGGGTGGGGGGGGGGGTGGGGGGGGGGGGTTCCCTCAAAAATGGGGGGGAAAATGGGGAGAGGAGGGGGGAAAAGTGGTAAAATTACCACATTGTCCTTTATATATAAAAGAGAATTTTAAAGTTTTTTATAAAAGTAAGGGTAAATACAAACAAAATCCTACTTTTCCACTTTTCTTCTCCCTACTTTTTGACTTCCTAAACAAGAGGAGGTAAAATTAATTTTCCCTCCCCTTCCCTCCCCTTCATTTTCCTTCCCCCTCAAATTTTCCCTCCCCTCCCCTTCATTTTCCCAAACGGACCGTAAAATGGGTGCATCTCGACCGTTCACATTAATTGCTCGACATTTTGACAGTTCAAATCAGCTACTGAACCAGATGCAGATTTTAAGTCTGCATTGATTTGGGGCTGTTGATCATCTAAGAGGTGGGCCACCCATTGGATGGTCAGATCATTGAAGTTGGCAACAGTCTGCTAAATGGCACAGATGTGCACCAACTCCAATGCATCATTTAAATAACTGCATGTCTCCCAACTGTGATGATTTTACCAAATCTTTAGTTGTTCAAGCAAGGTTGAGTTATGGAAGTTAGGGATTGTTTTAGTTACAGGGTTTGTTTTAGTTATGCTGATTGTTGTCTTGTGTTTGGATTTTGGAATCTTCATCAGGTTCCTTGTGAGAGAAAACTGACAAGGTGTGAACAAGTGATCAAGTTGCACAGATCTAGCAATCTGAACCGTTCAACCAACTACCCAGAAATGGACAAGTAGAATTGATAGACAGAAGGATCTACTTTCAAATATATGGTGGGCCTGCATGATGGGGATATACAATAAAAGTCCCTTCAATTAACATGGACTTTGTTGCTATTTTTATGGACTATTCACTATAGAATGAGTTGGGGTGTCAACTGTTATATGGTCTCTTTCAATCATCCTTATTGAAGAAAGTTAAAGAAATTGAAATTTTCTGTACTTAATGTTTTTAAGGTCTTTAATAACCAATAAAAGAGAAGATTTTAAGGGGGGTTAAGACGTAAATAATACCGTATAATTTAACAGTGGAGACAAGTCTAGATTTTCTTAATTTTTTTTAGAAAAGTTTAAACTTTCATCAATTCATAAAAAATGAAACGGATCAAGCCAACTTTCAACATTAGGTATTAAGATTTGTAAACTAATAGGCAATATCTAAGATATCAACATATGGAATTTTATGTAAGAATCTAACTTTATATGTAATTTTATGTAAGAATCTAACTTTCTTTATATTTTGATGTGTTTGGATGTACCTATGGGTGGGTGTGATGAGACTGTCTGTTTGCTGTCAACATCCCTTTCGGTAAATTTGTTATTAAAACTTTAAAATCACTTCTCTAACTCTGTCTGACTGTTTCTGTTTGAATCTTAGCAAAGCAGGCAACTGGTATGTGCAGAGAGGGTTTGCACATTTGGATGACTTATCATGTGCACCTCACAATTCTCATTATTAGTTTTTTGCAAAGTTGGTTCGTTAGTAGTCAGTATAGAGAAGTGAAACTAAACTACAGCCCACTGATGGATCCCTGGGCAACTACCTGAGATTAGAGGCCCCTTGCCACTTTTCTACGAGGCATGTTGTCATATCTCGGTCCCGAATCACCATAGCTCAGGGTAATTTCCGAGGTGAGACACACGTACTCCCATGTGTTATACCTGTCTCGAGTCAAATACAACATACGAAGGAGAGAAAATAACTTTCCACACACGTGAGTTAGAGCTCACTAGAACTTATTAATAACAATTATTCATAGCGGAAGCTGTAATTTATTCTTGTGAGAGTATCAATTCTCATTCAGTTCATTTAATATTTCAAGTTTTAACACAAAAGAATTATACTAGTATATACATTGTTTTACAAGAGAGGGTGTATAAAAGATCCATATACAAACATTACCAAAATATAATAAAAGAATAACTAAACACTAAGTGTGGCCCACACAAAAAGGGGCTAGCCACACATCTGCTAAAATTCCAAAACATGTTCTTGCTCTCTGAGGAAGGCAATTAGACACCACAGGGCTCAGACAATTCTTCTAATCCTGCAAGTACCTCATGGGTAACCTTCTCTCCCTATGAGGCCTATTTAAGGCCGGAGTCTGCATCTAAGACTGTGACACCAAAAGTAGTATTATCAATACGACAATTAAGCAAGTATAGGCAATAATAAAAAAAATACATAATGTATCAAATGGAATTTAAGACGAATAAATTCATAGATGGCAATGATGAGTATCAACTAGGCGGATTGTGCGAAATTAAATAATTAATGCTCATGAATCAATTATAGTGAAAACATACTAAATGGCTATTACCTTAAGCTCATCATCTAAAAAAAGAACAAATCTAGTTGGGATGTCACCAGTAGCCCGGCCAAAGGCTAGCTGGCTACCCGGGTCTGGAGTTCCGGTTCTCCAGATGACTTACTGCAGTAGTCTCGAATAACTAAACCGAGTTCAACCCCGTCAGGTATCACAAGATCGAAGCTAAGTAGTGCCGACTCGATTGAATCAAATACAAATTGAATTATAATCGGATTTGAGTGAGTTTCTATTTCTTTTATTCATAATCAAATCGAATCATATTCACATATCACATTACTCACTCAATCTGTATGTTCAACGAATACTGAATTGGTATACATACTGAAGTTACGAATTGAATATAGACAATTGGACCTCAAGGAGTATTTATAATGCGACAATTTTGATTATATGATTTGATATCAATAATGAAATTACACTCCAATATGAAATGCAATAATTAAAGGAAATCAAGATATTTTTACTAACTAATACTAAGCTATTATTTATTTATTCTTTCACCGTCCAATACAAGTAGGTTGGGAAGATCAGCGTATTACTATCTCATTAGGTGTCCCTATTTATGAGAAGTACGTTGAATTCCCAACTAACCTTCATGGCGTAGTGTTAGACTAATAATTATCCATCAGACTAATTAATGAGGTTAAATGTTCCATTTTAAGGTCATAAGGGTCTAAAAGATCATAAATCCTATGAAAGTAAATGTAAGTACCTTAATTATCTACTAAGGATGATTAAGGTGGGTTATAATAGATTAAGGGTAGTAATTCATCTAAAAATGGGTAAGAAAAAGGGCCAGGGTTCAGCATCAGTTTCGCTCGAGCGGACCCATCCAGAAGGTTGGTCGCTCGCACGGTTCATTTTGTTCGCTTGAGCGAGGTCTTCAAAGGGTGTGGTCGCTCGAACGGACCCATCCAGAGAGGTAAACGTTCGAGTGGTCCATTTTGATCGCTCGACCCAATACTTCAGAAGGAGGTTCACTTGAGCGAACTGTCCAGAGTTTCTAAATTTGAAGATTTCATTCATTTCTTCCCCATTTCATTTTCCAACTTCTTTTTCACTTCAAACCTGCACAAATGGAGCCTTCCTGCTCCCATTTACATATCATAATCATATAAACAAATTCAACCCATTATTATTTAAGAAATAGATTCATAGAATAGAGTCTCATTTGAGTCAAATGGGAACTAACATGATGTAAACATAAATTTATGTTTATACTTGCCTCTAATGAGCTTTCAAACTTTCTTTAAACACTCTTGGCTCAAAAGAACTTAAAACCCCCAAATTATCCAAACCCTAATCACAAATACATACCAAACACTAATAAATGTCCATGCATGGTTATGAGAAGGTCTCCTGACGTAATGCAACTCAAAAACACATAAAAGGAAAAGGTCTTGACTCTCACCTCAACAATGAATTCGAATTTGAAGAGAGTAGGAGATGGAGGAGATGGGTTCTTGCCCTCAAGAGATAGAGGAAGATGATGAAGATGAAGGTGAGTCCACTTTAGCTCCCAAGATGCTACTTGATGATTAAGAAAGAGCAATGAAGTAGAAGAGTAATGGAGAAGAGAAGGAGAAGGAGACTAGAGAGAAAAGAGAAAATGAAAGGAATGAAAGTGAAAGGATGAAGTTGTTTTTTTAAAGGGATAAGGGTGTCATATTTTGCAAGAAAGCCTACAAAATTTGTTTATTTCTATTTTGAGTCGAATGAGGGTCTAATTATTCAATGGTTAGTCAAATGAAGGAATGCTTAATATGAAAATCGACGTGCTCGTCGAGATACACGCGATAACGTCAATATGATGTGCAAATGACGCAAAACGCGAAAATCCATAATTACGAAAAAGCCCTTGACTCTACCAAACCGAGTCAAATCGGTTCCCACTCACCTATCTAAGATTCAAGGCTTAACTAACTAAGTCTATGAAGACTATTAAACACTAATTACCATAATTAGCAATTAAACATAATTAATTTAGTTAAAAAACACTTAATTAGTACTAATCGGAGTTAAATCGGGTCGGGGTGTAACACATGTCTCCTTTGTCATGGTCAACCGTGAGTAAATGAAGTTACATATAATTGGATCTATAAATAAAATAAGTGCAGGGCTATAGAGAACAAGGAGTGCTTGCTCAGTTGGTTGAGTCTCAGCCAGCGAGCTGCCCGCTGATAAACCCCTCGGTATGCCACTCTTTTCACTTTTATAGGCTCTACTTCCCACAATATGGGTTGCTGGCTTTCTTGTCCCACATGTTTGGCTCTCTTGGTTCCCAGCCCCCTTGGCTGGGCTGCAAAAAAAACAAGGAGCAAAATGGCCTTTAGAAAGCTATGCGCCCTGCTATGGTGGATCCCCTTAGATGCATCAGTATACAACAAAAGACCATCTATTTTGCTCAAAATTGCTGACTACCCATAATTCAATGAGGGTGGATCCTCAAAAGGCTATTAAAAATGGTGTACATCTTTTAAAAATAGTATACAATGCAGAATTTGTGAGCCCCATTTACCTATGGGAAAATAGGAGGGTTTTAGGGTCTAACCATATTTGCTTAAGAAAAAGTTCATTAGATATTTCTACATTCTCATTTAAGGCTATGGTTATGACTTTAGATTTGAAAATTGGAAATATCTAATGTAAAAACTTTTAAATAGATGATTTCAGTGAGATAATCTCCGTGTACCGTTCAATTAAGAAATGATTTCAATTTATACAATGAAGATCATTCAAATCTCAAATCACCAAACATCTCAAACCAACCAAACTAATCTTTATATCTAAGATGTCAATCTCTAAGAGCTAGTGAAGCACATAAACTCTGCCAAATGTTATATTTTAAAAACTCTTTTTGGTAAAATATGTTATATTTTTAAAAGCTGTATGCAACTTTTTATAGCTTCTGCAGAAAAGGATATTTCTATCCTAATTCAATATTCATGACCCTATGAAAAGTCCTGCTGTGGGTTGCCAATAATGGGAAATGAAGAATATATTGCCATTTTACTGCCTAAGGTATAGTATCTTTTTTTTTTTATTTCTAAAGATTTTGTGTACTTGGACATGCTTTAATACTTGCTTTGCTGTATTTGAAATCCTACTCTTAACAAGGCTTTTGAAGGTAATTTAGATGTAAATAAAAACTAGAAAACTAATATCATAGAACAAATTTAATACCTATGCTATGCTTTTTATTTTTTTACCATTGTATTCACATTATGAGAATGGTGATTACAGAAACCAGTATATAGCAGACAAGACAATCATTTAACAGCCATTATTTTATCCTCCTTCCAAGCCGAAAGCTAAGTAGCATCTTGATTTTTTTTTTCTTGGCATGATTGCTGTGAGGAAGCTTTTGATCTTTGAAGTTCCTTTTATAAGAACAGAAAATACTAAATATGTCCCTACTGAAGGAGTGTTGTGAGGAAGATTTTGCCTGTAAAGGCAACAAGGTGCACAACACAAGTAAATGGTCTCAAGTTCCAACACCCCCCAAGACCAGGATAATGAGTGTTGCTTGTGCTTACTGTTATTAAGTTATTATTATTATAATATACATATCTATAGGTTTTATGTGAATCACAAGCTGTATATATTGTCATGGCCTCTTTATCTCCTTCTCAGGTTTCTTTTATATTGTCTTATTGAGTGTTTGTTATCATATCTCGTGCTGATAAAAGGGGTAGGAAATGGCTTTTTATTGTGAGATTGCTGGTTGAAAATACTCCTCAGCCCTCACGTGCGATGCATGTGAGCAGAGTACCCTTTTTCTTTATTTTTTTAAAAGAGTAGAGTAGTGCAACTATTGCATAGGCCATGTGCAAGTGGGTACTAGGGGCCAACCCACAAGACAAACCCTACAAGAATATTTCTATATTTAATTCTCATATAAAATTAATAGCAAGTTAAGCAGGTTGGGTTTGACCCAAAATTCCAACAGAAGCCCAATAAAAAAATTCCATTGGAGTGAACCCGAATCGTCTTAAATGAAACTCAAGCATACCTGCTGCTAGTCCAACCTTCTTTTTTTTTTTTTTTTTTTTCTGCTAACGGAGGGTTTTCAATCATTTGGACTGGACTAATTCCTCTGGGTCTATAGAGAAGTCGGATAAAACCCCTGTGGCCTCCAGGTGGTAGTACTAGTAGACTCAACCCTTGATTCCTAAAGAAGAGAGAAACCAGGGATCGATACCAAAGAAAGAGGAACCGTGATCCTGACCACTTGGCCAACGCCTTAAGATTACTCCTAGTCCAATCTAAACTGTAGATTCTCTATCTATGCCCACTTTAGGTGGAGTAAGCTGGATTGGGTCAGTTGGTTACCAAGTTTTTGTGTTTGTTTATTTTTTTATCCTGAAGATTAGAAACTTGGAATATTTATATTTGTGAACAACATAGTTTAATTTATTCGCTATGTATTATAAATAAAATATGTAAGTTTGTTGTCAGGCTCAAACTTGAATATCAAAAGACCAATCCAAACCTATCCCAAGCTGAATATGTATGTTACCCAATTCAGGCCAGAGAGCAAGCCGGAATGAATATGGGTCATCAGGCCCTAGTGCAAACCGAATTCATGTCCTATTGGGTCATGTGGATTTGCTTTTGGCCTGCACCAATCTGCAATCCTAGTAAGGAAAAAAAAAAAAAAAAAAAAACTGAAACTTGTGTTTAGTTCTCCAAATTCATACTCGACAGGAAAATTTTATAGAGTCAACCATCTAGCCTAATTTTTTGTCTGACAAATAGGGATCCATGTGCTAGGCCAGGCCAGATGTTTAGATCTGAATCTAGCCAATGGGCCTGAAAGTCAGGCATGGGCCTAACCCATATGCAAATTATAAATACTCTTTCTACTGTTAAACATATTGGGTTGAGCCAATCTTTTTAGCATCGATCTTTAGGAGCAACCTGAACCCATTTAACTATTGGACTAGAAGATTATTCCAAAGTTTAGCCCATGGGTCAGTCTGAGACTGGACCACCCTTATTGACTGGTCAAAGTCACTCTGCCCTCGGATAAGCCATCTTAGGGCTTGCTGTGAAACGCTTCTGAATGGGAAAAAAAAACCTGAACACTGCATCAGTGCGCTAAGAGCCCAAGACACACTATGAGTCCGAATCCTTTGATTGGATTTGATGAAAAAGAGGGTGCACCAATCCTTGAACCCTTGACCTCTTTTATGTGCTTCCAATCATGCAGCCATAAACACACAAGGAAGATTGGTGAATCCTTTGAGTGGTTTACATGGACTAAATATCAAAATAACCTTGTGTGTTAATATTGCTTAAGCTCTAGTGGGTACCTTTCATTGTTCAAAGCCTTTCGTAACAAAGACCACGTTTCCCTTATCATGAATGGGAATGAATTTCACTTTGACAACAGTAATATGCAAAGTAAGGTTGGTCATTGTACAAAATATTATTTCCTACCAAGAATGGGAATGAATTTCACTTTGACAAGATCAATTCAATATTATTTCCTACCGAATCTCTCTGATTGAAGTGAACTTCTGATAAGTTTGAGACTGAGCCACCTAATGACATAAATAACATCCAAGCAAGAATTGTTAGAAATTATTGTATTTGATGGAACAACATGCAACTTCAACTATGGACCATCTTTAATTTCTTTCATTTCCAATCCAAAATCCTACTTCATTTTCATCCTGCGGAGCGGGGAAATAGCGCGAAATAGGGGTGTACGGGTGGCCACGCCCCTCAAATTTATTTTGAAAACCTTCGTATTTTCATATATGGCTCCTAAAATCTTTTTTTTTCACGAGTTGCGCTCCTTCAAGGAAAATTTCTTGGTTTTTTTGCCTCATCTACATGGCATGGATTGTGAATTAAATATCCATTGAACGATTCGTCCCCGCTCTAGCATTCAAACCAAAAAAAAAAAATCCTACTCTTTTACTAAAATAAATATATTAAAAAAAAATATCATACCCCATGTTTATCCACATTTATTTCGTCAGATAGGGCTGATGCTCCTGACTCGCAAGTTGCAAGTGCTCATTTCAGTGGAAGGCTGTGCGTGGGTCCTCGCTGGTCAGTGGTCACATACAATGTACTGATTTTGGTGCTGCCAACAGAATAAGATATGGTCAAGCAAACAAGGTCAAATGCAACCTTTTCTTGTAATTCTCAAGGGCTTGTGGAAGAATTTTTTATAAAAAAATCCTATATATTGGGATTTTTTTTCTTTCTTTTTTTTTTACAGCAGTGTCCATTTGTGTTTCCCACACACTTGAGATTTCTCGTATAATCAATGAGATTCCAAAGAGTCTAATGGATTGTCACATTTGGCTTATAGGACTCTTAAAATTTCCAGGTTCCAAAGACAAGCAAAATGCTGGAGGAGAGCTTTTTAAATCTCAAAGACAAGTAACCCAACCACCCCTTGTTCTGATGGAGTTGATCCCTAGTCCCTACGCTGGGTCTCAATCCTTAGGCTGGGTATCAAAATATCTCTAATGTCAGTGCTTTAAATCCATGAGTGGGGTCACCTTCAATGTTCAAGTTGCTCAAATTTATCATTTACGATCCCCTCATTTATTGACACTGGTCAAAATCTTATTCTAAGCAAAGTAAATTTCACTAAAGTTTTCCTACTTGCAGAACAGGTAATTGAAATACAAGAACGAAGTGAATTGAATCATGTGTAAATCCCCTGTTCTGTACAAGTGATTAATCTCACAGGCGGTCTAAATGAACCTGGTAAGATTGAAATTTAGCTGCAATGCCAATATTTTAGTGGCCTAGATCATGATACCTAGGACGGTCCCACATAGATCTTTCCACCCCTATCCCACCCCCTATATGGGACCCACAGCTTACGTGCAAACCCGAATAAAACTTTAATATACATATATAATGATAGTTTACAACCGAAGCTGGTAGGGTCTAGAGTTATCATTTCAGATCTTTTTATTGGATTGCTATGAAACCATTCAATCGGCGAAGGAAGACTACCCCAAAGCCAGTCAAACCACACCTTCTCTACTGCCAGCCGTCGAAAGAGACGGGTTCCTCTCAATTAGTCTTATCCATGTGAAACCCGACGAGGACACAATCCAAGTTGCTACTCTCCTTCCCCTGCAACTACATGCTATAAATACAGGGACATCCTGATCCATATCAAGCACCATACATACAAACCCAAAACAGAGAATATGGCTTTCTCTAGCCCACCATTCTCATTACTCTTCCTTTTCATTCCACTCTTTGCAGCCATCACCCATGCAACAGTTCCTCCTTCCAAGACATTCACCTACATCAACCAAGGCCCTTTCGGCGACTACAACATAGAATACGGTGCAAACTACCGCGTCTTAGACACCTTCACATACCCATTTAGACTCTGCTTCTATAACACCACACCCAACGCTTACACTCTCGCCCTGCGAATGGGAGCTCGCCCTTCCGAGTCTGTAATGCGCTGGGTCTGGGAAGCCAACCGAGCCAACCCAGTTCGAGAAAATGCCACTCTGTCCTTCCGCCGTGACGGCAACCTTGTCCTCTCCGACGCCGATGGGAGGGTGGCCTGGCAGACCGGCACCGCCAACAAGGGGGTTGTCGGCCTCCAACTCCTCCCCAATGGCAACCTGGTCCTCCACAACCAACAGGGGAGGTTCCTCTGGCAGAGCTTCGACCACCCCACCGACACTCTCCTGGTGGGCCAGGCCCTTCGTTCGAGGGGACCCACCAAGCTCGTGAGCCGTGTGTCGAACATGGACGGCTCAGATGGGCCTTACAGCTTTGTGTTGGAGGCCAAGCGAATCGCGATGTACTTCAAGGTGAAAACTTTGAAAAGACATTACATTTGCCATGAATTTATACCTTCTGAGTTAGTTTTGACAGTAGAGTAATCTATCACTATCCTATCCTGTTCTTTTAAATTAAATCTGCCTAGTAGATTAAATCTTACATGTTTGATTTTTAGTAAAGAAGAAACACTCATAGTGAAATTAGTGCAAACGGTAGACCTAGTCTTTACTCACTAGTACCGTGTCATCACAAGCTGAACAGCCCCCAAAATTTCAGAAAACCCCTTTGAGGTTTTAAAGAATTTTATAGTTCTTTTTATGACTTATGACCCCCTTAAAGTTTTTAAAAATTCACTTATATGTTTTGGAGAATATATACATTTTTTTATATATTACCCTCCCAAAATTTTATTTCTACATATGTAAGTAGCCCCCAGAAAAAAATTCGTGACTCCACCCCTGCGTGTCATGACTCCACCCCTGCTTGTCATGACTATGATACACACAAACAAGATAAAATCACTAACAACCTAATTAAGAGCTTATTCTCTGTAACCTTATCATACTTTCTAACTTATATTCTTAATCTCTTTCATGCAGGACCCGAGCTCTTCAGTAACGTTACTTTACGACACGCTGTTGGACACCGACCAGGGGCCTTATAGCCAGGTGGCATTTGATAGCGTGCCCGAGACAGCAGCAGGACTTGCATACGAGTTCGGTTTGGAAACCAAAGTGGGGAACACGTCGAATGGGTTGCAGATTCTGGGACTAACCAAATACAACAGCACGACTTCGTACCTTCGTCTTGGAACTGATGGGAACTTGAGGATCAACACTCTCTACGACAAGGCCTCCTGGCGCCTGTGGGAGGTGACCTTCACTCTCTTCTCCAGGGACTCTCTGCAGAGCGAGTGCAGTCTGCCAAGGAAATGTGGGTCGTTTGGGCTCTGCGAAGAGGACCAGTGCGTGGCCTGTCCTTCGCCAAAAGGGCTGTTGGGGTGGAGCTCTGGGTGCGCCCCCCCTCCAAAGTTGGGTCCTTGTAATGGCAGGTCCAAGGTCGATTACTATAAGGTGGTGGGTGTGGAGCATTTCATGAGCCGGTTTTCGGAGGGAGATGGGCCCATGAAGGTGGGAGACTGTAGGGACAAGTGTAGTAAGGATTGCAAGTGTGTTGGTTTCTTTTACAGGGAGGAGTCGTCCAAGTGCTTGCTTGCTCCAATGTTGGGGACTCTCACTAAAGTTTCAAACTCTTCACATGTTGGGTTTATTAAGGTATCCAAGTAAGATCATGTGTCTGCTTGGTTATCCATCTAGTTTGGACCTTAATTTGGTTTTCGGATTTCTAAGAGGGAAAATAAAAGTTATGGAAGTTTCTCAGTTATTAAACTTCAGATGAATGTATCTTTGTCAGAGATATAAAGCACATTTATCTTCTTAATTTTGTTTGTTTTATTAGATATTATACGGAAAACCTCATATTAATAATTAAGGGCACGTATGTGCGGGGTCTGTAAAAAACGGAGCTCTCTTTTTTTAAAAAAGAAAAATGCTTTTCTACAGATTTAAAAGTCTTAAAAAAAAACTGTACCTATTTTCTCTTTTTATTTCCGCAAAAAAAAGAAAAAATTACATAATGTGGTTGAAAACTCTAAAAACCAGTTCTTATTTCATGTTTTAGAGCTTATTTAACTTTTAGATTGTTTGATAAACCTCTAATTTGTATTTCTCATTGGAAGTAGAACTTCAATTCTTAAAAAACAATTAATAAAGCCCTCACTTTTATAGTAAAATTTTTTCATTAATATTTTAAACTGGCCACAAAAGGATCTGCATACCCAAATGCAAATCCTGCTTTAATGGCCTAATCAGACAGTGGCCCAAAGCTTCATATAGCACAATGAATAGGCCTGATCTGAGCTAACAATAACACTAACAGGCCCAAAATGTACTACATAAATACGAATGGGTCTGTTCTGGCCCAACCCAAACCCGCCAGATTTACAAAACCATGGCCTGCACAATTTTTTCCATCTCTTCTTCCTTTCCTTCACCGACCCATTCACAACCAGCCCAATATTTCGCTATCATGGAAGAATATTTCAGATTCAAATCTTATGGGGATGGGAACATGCCACCACTTTCTTGTTTGCATGATTCAGATGCTGTCTGCCCAGAAGACCCATAATGCCCAAAGAGATTAAATTCAAGAAAGGGGAGGAAAGTGGTGAGATTGGCCATGTATACTTTTCAAAAGACACAGTTCTAACAACATCCTTGTGGTAGCATGGAAACACCTGTGATTCATCTGAAAGGCCCACTAGAGATGTTATCTTGGATGATCACGGCTGTGATCTGTGGCCCACAAGAAGAAACTCTCTGTGCAATTGTCAATTCCTGGCAGATTTTACTGTCCAACTGTTGCAAAGGAAAAGCAAGTAAAGGGTCTATGCTGAAACCTCTTTAGACTCATATTCTAAGTCCGATCACAACTAATCCCAATTCTTTCGCATTTCCACAAGAGTTATATTAACCAAAATTAAGATAGCTGGTGTGGGGTAGGTTCAAAGTTTATTTAAAGAATACACCTATTTTATCATGTGTATATTTTTAATTCTTTCTAGACTCTTTTATCTAATCAAACTATTGCATTCTTCATCTTATTTGGGATGTATTTTTTAAAATTGGTGTTGGATCAGAATACAACTCAAATTGAGTGTTGGATCTCAAACCAAAACTATGATAGGAGATCTGGTTCCAGAACTACCATGGTTGTGCCTCGGATCTACCCCATGTGCATCCATAGGAATGAGGGTGGAAGCAACCTTTTTAATCAATTAGAAGTCTAATTAGGATTTCACCAAAATAAATAAGCTCTAGAACTCTAGTCTCTAGTAAAAACCCCTAAAAATATGTTAAATTTGAAGACTATAAATTACAGAGGGATGGATAGCTAAATGAGACTCTAAAATAAACAAAGTCAAACTAGCACCTTCTCATGCCATTTTTATTCGAATGATCAACCCATATACTCATACACGCCAACCCTTCTGTTGATTTTGGTACTTACCCAAATGCCATTCATCCAGTGGTTATGTATGTATTGTTGGATTAAATCATAAAACTATATATATATATATATATATATATATAGTCTAAAATAACAATGAAAATAGAAAAACAATGTAATAGTCATCTAATTTGAGTGAGATTTGGGGCCCTCTATCATCAATCCAACCCTCTCACACCCATGATCTTCCTCAATGCCACAGGCCCTAGGTTTGACACTCATCCAAATAAAACTCCCCATAATTCAAATGAAATGCTAAAAAAAAAATGCCTTCTAAAACCGTCAAACGTGACCGTGATGGAATAAAAAGGGGTTAAGATGATCTAACTATTGAGGAATGGGCTCCACCCGATGGGGAATATTGAAAAGTAGTTTTCTCTGCACTAACGCGTTTTGGTAGCAATGACTAGCTAATAAGACTAATTAATACAAGAAAAATGATATATAGAAGTTAAAATATACTTAAATAATAAAATGAAACATGAGATATTAAAAAGTATTCCGCTGCTCTCTATTATGGAACTTGGCAATTCTACATAAATTCAAAACTTCAGAAAAATGATAGAAGTTTATATTGTTTGATGTTTAGTAAACATCTTGCATAAATTTATATTATTTTAATTAACATAAATACTTAACTTTGTAATAAAATATAAAAAAAATAATTTATTGACCCACAATTATTTTCTTGGTCTATTTAATCTGTTAATTGGCCCAGACTGGTCAACTCAATGATTGTGAGCCTCTTTTAGATTAATTCATTATCCCTCAATAAATGAGCCAATCTATCTGATTTTACTAATTTGATTTATACATTTGAACATAATTATGTTCTAAGGGTACTTTTATTTTGATTGGTTTTGATAAAACCAATCAAACACCTCGGTGCTCAACAATGCCTAGAATTTGGGCTGCACCCATCCCCTACTGCATGCATGTCTAGAACCTGAGTCTTTTCTGTCTGTCATTCAATATCAAAAGATAAGATCATTAGCTGATTTGGTTGCACGTGGGTGGACTCCATCTGTCAACCTAGTAGGACCCATATGGTTCTAATACTTGGATCGACTGATGTTTCTTAGACAATGATGTGGACAAGCTGGGCTGGCCCATTGAGAAAACTGGTCTATGACGGCTTAGGGCCCGGATCAAACAATTAATGGTGACGGCCTGTCTGATGGATTGTGACAAATATGTGGGTGATTTTTCACAGGCCTAGGCCCCTTAATTATTAAACAAAAATGTCATATTATTGCACCATCAATATTAAGCAATATTCTCTGGACTATATCACACTCTTTTCAGAATATCACAAAACTTATAACATGTGGCTAAAAAAAAAAAACAGGCAATAAGATTGTGATGAGATGATTAAAATTATATAAAAATCATATTTCAAAGTAACTTATAAAGATTTCTAATTTTAATGGGGGTTTTTCTATATAATAATCTTTAGTCATGGATAACCTTACCTTGCGGCAGAAATTGAGAAATTCATCATAGATATTTGTGTAGTTTTTTTTTTCTTTGCTAAAATGCCTTTTGTTGTGCGACATTGCATATCATGTTTCTTGATTTTGTCATTTTTTAATTAATGCGATATTGAACAAAAGTTTTCTCTAGTTGAGTTAACAAGGAATATATCTATGCAATATCTCACAATTTATAATTTTATGGGATATGTATGGTAAAAAGCATTTTAGTCTGTCTATAAAGACTACATTAGTATTTATAGGGAATTTTCTCAACTTCTATGTCACTTATTAATGACTAAAGATCACCTGTATGTATGGGCAAAATCACATTTTCAGTTTTTTTTATCTTTTCCTTTTGCTTGTTCATCTTAGGAATGATAAAGTACCTTGGACTAGCCTAGTTTTAGTCCTAGTGTTCATTGGGTGCTCCACTTTAGTGCTCCCTACTTTTATCTCCGTCCTCTGCCATTGTACCTCCTTCAACCATGCTCCACCGTGTACAACTGGTGTTGTGCTCCACCAAGGATATATAGCGCATCATCTGCGCTCTCTAATGCCAGGGGTGGATTCTGGCACTGGTGGTGAGATCATGAGATGGCCTTCACCACTTTGTTCGTCTCGTAGTTTAATTTATCATCATCGTGAGGTCTTGTTCTAACTATGTTGAGTTCGGATATATGAATTATAAATCTCTTTTCCAATCTATCCTGGGCCAATTTTGTGGTTCTCTTCATTTTCAATTTTTAGCAATATTATATATATATATATATATATATAAAAGATTAACTTATTTTACCATAGCTTCCTGATAATATTTCAAGCAAACTCCAAACTTAAAGGTATATCCTTATTGAACGACAATATTTATGACTCGCACTAATGGAAGCCAGCCAAAGTCATATTCTCTCTCTCTCTCTCTCTCTCTCACACACACACACACACACACAAACACACAACTTTGAGCTCATCAAAAGAATGCAAAAAAGTCCCTAAAATACCTGAAGGACCCAAATAGAAACAATGGAAAATGGTCCAAGATTTGGACCCATTTTTAATTTAGGTCTAAGTTTGGGCCCATGAACGAACCTTTTATTCACATCCAGATCCAGGTCCACAGATTTCATACCGGGCAGTACCTGATTACCCAATGATACTACTGTCTATTACATCTATAATAGGAATATTAAGCATATTTACCCAAAAAAAAAAGAAAAAGAAAAAGAGAGGAGAATATTAAGTAGATTATATAACTTCATAAGAAAATCCAAAGGGGTTGACCGAGTGGTTAGGATCACGATTCCTTCTTCTTCCGGAGCTAAAGGTCTTAGTATCGACTTCCGGTTCCCCCCTCTTTAGGAACCGAATGTTGAGTCCACTTTTACCCGACGTCTCTCTGGACTCGGAGTGAATAGTCCAGCCCAAAGAATTGGGATCAAGCCCTTTATTTGGGACCAGGTACAAGTTCAGGTCTTTAGTTAAAATTTAGCCACGGGTAGGGGGTCTCATAACATGGACTCAAGGTGAGTCCAGTCCAGGTCTCCTTCTAGTAATTCAGGTCCAGATCGATATGCTAATATGGCTTGTGAACCTGGCATTTTCATCCATAGCTGGCAAGAGATATATAGAACAATTAATACATGGGCTACTTTTACTTTGTGTTTGAATTGGAGATGTAAGCTTCAATTATTCAATAATAACAGGATGAGGAAACTAGAATTCAATTATATTCTAGTAAGACCCAATCTTATAGGCGACAATGGAGTGTCACTTCATTAATAAGGTGAGATGATGGAAAACAGCCCAGCATTACCTTTCAACCAATGCAACTTTCCATCCAAGAAATTGAGTCCCTGAGGCCCCCACCCACGTTTGCATAGCTTTTGTTTTTGCCTGCAAGAGGGGGGCAAAGGTGATGCCACCCAACTCCCTAACAAGCCTCCTGAGACAACATGGGCATCATCTTTTTTATGGAATTTCCATTTCATGGATTTCACACATCTATGGTGAATTACATTGGCATGAAGGACACTTCAGTATTTTCAATATTGAAGTGGTCAATGTGAGTTGCAACTTCTCACTAAAAGCATTTTACTGTGTCACAAAGGCAGGGCAAAACTTTGTTGTCAACAGTCACTTGGGTTACGGAAAATGGAAAGAAACGTTGAATTCACTTTGAACCACCACTAGGGGATACAGAAAATGGAAAGAAACACACAGTATCCTAAATCACAAAAGATGCTCTCATTACTTGGCTTTTAACAGAACAGCTGGTGTGAAAGAGATGAGCATGGGAGAATTAATTTCAGATGAGTTTTGAAAGAGATGCTGGATCTGTTGTTTAGCTGGGACTCAAAGAATTGATCATGCATATAGAGAATATGTGATTATCCAAAAGCTGTCCTCTAGGGTGGAATTTGTGAGTCCTCCACTTGAATGGAGCATGCAGAAATGCCGAGCGGTAGGGATTTGAGAATTCTAAACGATAAAAGTGAGTTTTTCACCACGTTGGAATTCAGAATTCTAACAAATAAACATAGAATTTGGAAATACCAAGGCGACACCTATTACATCATTATCCAAAAATCTCAAACATCATAAATTCTTTTTAAGATAATGCTAAAATGATCGGGGCTAAAACACCCTCAAAGGGGAGGAAAGGGGTACCATAGCTGCCCCCAATAAATTTTGGAAAGCCCCCAAATAATCACTATTATTAAAGCCTTATACCAATAATATAGAGGTGAGCCACGTGAATTTTATTTATCCATTCTAGTTATATAAAGTCAAATATTTCTCTATTATGTTTCATTTCTTCATATCTACCCGAGGCTAAACTTTTGAAAAACCTGTGAATGATATGAGAACATTTATGCTTTTTTTATTTTTTATTTTTTGTTTTACATAGCGGACATCCTCCCCCACACAAGGGAAAAATTTCTGATTCCAACACTAGATATGAACCATGAAATCATCGGGTCCAGTGCAGAACCATAACTACCTGCACAACCACCCATGAGTGGATCACCTATTTAACCTAACCCGTCATATGGAATAAGATGATGATTGAATTCAAACCACCTTAGACTTTATTTATTTTTATACCATTAGAATGCCCCTATCATTAGGCTTGCTATCTTGATTAACGGCATTGACTGATCAATCCCAAATAGGCCCACCAGAAAATCTCAAATCAATGAAACTGAGACTGTAAAACCCAATCACCCAAACAGGGAGGCATAAATTAATTAACCAACAAAATACACATATAGATGAAGTGCTATATTCCAACTAATCATTCTTTCCAAAATGCCGTTTGGTAAGAAACATGTTTCACCTTTTGTTACTTGCTCATTCTTCAACCGCGTGCATCTCACTGCATATGTAATGCAATTAACTAACGTTATAGATTGCAAGTTCTTTAAATCGAAATGAGGCAGACTTAACTAATTTTCTAACTTCAAGTTAAGTGTTGTTTGCTTTCCTCTTTAAAAATATTAAGTGACATGCATGAAAAGGAAGGAGTCCAGCTAGCTGATCAGGTACTGTTTTTTAATGTGTAAAAATGATTGTTCATCCATTGGGGCCTACTTAAAAAGGAAGGCCAAGAGAACTTGGGCTAGTAAGCCTGTAAATAGATCTTGTAATCATGCTACTGAGGCATCTCCCTATCCATTCATACATCTAGGGATGGATCCCTGGCTTTATTAGATATAGGGATTTCGGTAGCTTGAGCATAGTAGTGGAGCCTGTATTTCATTTTTTTTATATGGCTGGATAAGTAATGGTTCATGGTTAATTTCATAACTCTTTCAACCATAGAGGATTTAATAGGGTAGCCCATTCTATAGCTCGGTTTAGCTCCTTGGCAAATAGCAATTGTTTTTAGGATGGTTCTTTTTTACCTTGGCTCTTATCTAGCATGGATGCATGAGATGTAACCTTTTTGGGGTTTTTCTTTCTATTTGTTGTTTTGTTGTTCCCTTCAATGAAATTCTACTTTACAGAAAAAAAAAAAAAAAATAAATTGAGGCAATCATATATTTGTGATTAAGATGATTGATCTAATTTCTTAGTTTTACATAAGTTTACACCTAACTTTCTTATTTAACATGCATATTTCAGAAACTTTACAGGATAGTTTAAATTCTACAAATGTTCTAAAAACGTGATTTTGGACATGGTATTGGCCAAACTCCACCTATGTATCAGTTTTGAATCGATGTTTTTTGAACGTATTTCGGCCATGGTACCTGCCTAGCAAAAAAAAAAAAAAAAACTTCGGCCATGGTTTTCAGACATTTGTATGGCACGATACTTAAAAGGTTTTGGCTATTACCTATTCCAATTTTTACTAGTTTAGTCTGAAATAAAAAAAAGGGCATATAGTTTTTATTGAAAATCTATTCCTATCACCTTTTTATTATGCTTAGTAGTCTTACTTACCTCTGAAATGCCTTAAAATCAATTAAAAAGAGGATTCAAATATTCAATAATTTCTATATTTTTTATTTTCAGAATATTTTTTTGTAAATTAACTTTTTAAGGAAATGGGGCCAAAATAACTAAAATGTGTATTGATACGCGAAGATTTTGACATCAGTTGATACATTGTTGGAAACTATGTTTCAAAAATATGATCTCAACCTTTCTATAAAAAGGCGATTTTTTTTTCCCAAAACAAAACGTTACAGAGAAAAGAAATTGGCATTTTTCAAATGATCAAGGTGCTTCACTAAGATTTTATAGTAAAGAATACGGTCATCTGTAAAACTAAAAAAGCACATATATTGAAATGAAACTCATGGGCAATTTGTAGAATAGTCTCTACTTTCTTCTTTCTCTGGTATGTGTTCTACAGCGTCAACATTCTAGAGAGAGAAAAGAAGCCAAGATCTGGTACTCTTAAAATGTGCTTTTCTGAATTTTTTTGTTAGGTTGGTCTACTGGCAAACAGTGATGCTATTAATTTGAAGACCCAGGGATCGGTCTTGGAGCATGTGTGTGGTACCAAAGTACCAACACCACTTAATCATGAGTGTGTTAGCGTATTTTTCTTTTTTTGTTAATGACGGTTTGTTACATCCGAGCTTTGACATGTGATGGTGAGTTTTGAGGCTTCCTGTTGTCGTACGAGCATAATAATCATCTAGCAGGACTCGCATTTGTTTGGATGGTCTTGGTAGTTGTTATTCATTTGTAATCGACCAAAGCTGCAATCAAACAAAGAGTTCTCTCATTCTCCAAGAGTTCTCTCATTCTCCAAGTATTCTCTCCTCTGTGTGAGTGTGCTCATTGGTCCAGATTTGGCGTGAGGGCTAGACTAACATTGGGAAGTTGACTCGTTGTTGCACCTGGGGCATGGAATACAATTAAGGGTGCGGTCCATGACATGTTGCTCGACTAATTACGGACATGCATAATGTGCATGGTTGCATGAGTTTGAGTCTCTTGTAAAGAAAAAAAAAAAAAGAAAAAGAAAATAAAGAAAAAAAAGTAGGTATCAGATATGAATTCAAATCTCTCTAGAATACAAAACAAAACTAGGTTCAATACTTGTGGGACTTTGGATAACTGGTTAATTGGATTCCATTACATCCCTAGACCTATTGTTATGGTATAAGTTGGGGTAAGCTGAGCAATTTAATCCGGTCTAATTTAGGGGATCATTTCTGCCTCTTATTTATACGTTAAAAATCAGGTTAATTAATGTTCTAAAAAGGCGACGGTGGCTCTAAGGTCTGATTAGGTAGTGCCGGCTGGGCTGCCTGCAACCTTAGATTTAAGCTTAAGCCATTTTTATTCTCAAATCAATGCAAGAAAAACAACACCTGAATAATCTGATATATAGTGGATCCATGGATTCTTGAATCTTTATCAAGGAAAGGTGGGAAATGAATATCCAGCCACCACCCTATTATTTCAATACCATGAAAAGTCAAAGGTCTCATCTACATCTCCACCTTATATCCTTCACCATTCACCTCTCACCTTATATCCTTCGCCCCTTGGCCTCTATAATAATATCCCTTGATAATATATTTTTTTCTATTAACTCTTATAATGTATGAATCCTACACAAGAAATTCACTGTGAAGATTTGCCAACCTACTGTAGAACAAATAGCAAGGTGCCTGCCGTGATCTCATTTAGATCCCTAGCAATATTGGAAGAAAAAGCTTGCACAATTTGACAAATGTCGATAGGAAAAATAAATAAAAAAAGGACAAATCGTTGCGAAGTATTTCCTAGATTGTAAAATTATAGCAAAGCCTAAGACCCAACAAAAGATGAAAACTTGTCAATAGTGAAATTTTAGTAAATCCTAAGATCCACTAAATGATGAAAACTTGGAAAGATAAAACAATGATAAAAGAAAATGTATAACCAATTATGAAAATCACAGTCGTCCACACACTCAGGAAAATCAAGTGGCAGAAATCATAGTGCAAATCACCTCATAACGGAAACAATACGGGACCTAATAGATCTACTTGTAGTTGTGGGCGGACAACCTAATAAAGGAATGATATAATCTCACATGATGAATGGCGGTTCAAGAAAATTTGTTGCCTATTGCCTATCGTCTGGCCTAGGCACCTTATAGGGGGGGAAAAAAATATGGCCTAGGTTTGTCCTCCGTGCGTGGCTTCATCAATTAGGCTCCGATTCTGACGTGACGAGGAACACTTGCTCATGGTGGGTCCTCTATTTGGCTTTTACTTATGGGTAATTCGTAACCCTAATTTAATAGTATTGTCTGCTCTTATTGAATTAAAATTTAAAGATATGTACGAAAATGATGAAATTCATCTTAAATAGTCTAAATTATTATTCCGTGAGCTTGATATAGAGTTTTAAACATCTGTTCCACTAAAAGTCACTAAAAGTTTGTTAGAAACACGGCCGAGGATTTAGACTTTCTCGTAGGAGGGCTCGATTGACGGCCCTAATCCATATGGACACATGCATACATGCATGCATGGATACACATGCCCATGTGCAAAAGCAAGGCATGCAATTTAAAAAACCCTAACATACTCCACAGCACCAATATCATAGATAAAAGTTGTATTATTCTCCAATAATATTTTTTAATTAGTAGTGACAGTAACTATATTTTAAGTAAAAGATTTGTCGGGAGTCAACCCATTAATCATCTCTAAATTGTGTTTGGTCCACCAGGACTATCTGCTAGATACCCTAAAGATACAGCTTCTTGTTTGGATGCTGACACAACCGTGTCAACTCGCCACTGTCACTTGGAAATAACACCAAAGGAAACCATGACTCAACTGAGTCATGTGATACATCTCCTGATACTTAAGACACCGACTTTCAAACCGTAGTGGTAACTGTTCTAATGATGATGACATCGATTACAATGATGACCATTGCATACAATAATTGATATTATTACATGGTAATAACATGTAATTATCATTGGGATTAGCACTAAGATAGTTTAACAACAGGCATTAGGGAAGTTTACTAACAGTAAGAGGAAGAGAAAGAAGAGGAAAAGCACCTTCACCAGCCATTGAATGTCCCCTCAGTGGGCCCCAAGATGTGATCACCCAAACTTTCTTCACTGCTCTCCTATTCTCTTCCATCTTCTTCCCAATTAATCCTATGCTCTCTCCTGTCAAAACAAAAACAATTTCTTCGGAGATGGCGAGCGCCGGAGGGAACGACCCTGGAGAAGGGTCATCACGGTCTGCCAGCGAACAACAATCGGTGCAGCCGGTGGCTCAGCTTAGCCGCTATGAGTCGCAGAAGCGGCGAGATTGGAACACCTTTGGGCAGTACTTGAAGAATCAAAGACCCCCTGTCCCATTATCCCAGTGCAACTGTGGCCATGTTCTCGACTTCCTCCGATATCTTGATCAATTCGGAAAGACTAAGGTCCACTTATATGGGTGTCCCTTCTATGGGCACCCCGACCCGCCTGCGCCTTGTACTTGCCCTCTTAGGCAAGCTTGGGGGAGCCTAGATTCGCTTATCGGCCGCCTCCGAGCAGCCTATGAAGAGAATGGTGGGTTACAGGAGACAAACCCGTTCGGAGGAGCTGCGATCCGCGTTTATCTACGCGAGGTCAGGGATTGCCAGGCCAAGGCAAGAGGGATCCCTTATAAGAAGAAGAAGAAGAAGAGGAAGACCCAAAGCCAAGTTGATGATAACGAGCCAAAACCTATGTCACAGGCCTCTTGAGCAGCATCACTCAGCTTCATGGAGAAAAATGGTAATTACATATGGTTGAAATTGCTATCTTGATATAGAGTTCTGTGTGGCTAGAAGTCCTTTTTCTCTTTGTATGAAGGTGGAAAGCTTATCACTGGAATCACATCAACTTTTAAGTAGTATAAAATAAAAGATAGTATTGGAGTTCATGAATGAATTGCAGTTGTGCTATTTGATTTGTGTTTGGCCTTGAAACCTTTCAGCATTCAGTATGGTCCATGAGTAAGAAGAACAAGAGGTAGGATCTCTTTCTCTCTCTCATATACTCAAAACCCATGTCTTAGTGTCTCCAGATTTTATATTGTCACTTTTATGTTTGCTTTCTATTCGTTTTGGCTCTTTTGAGATCCTTCTAGATATTGTGCCTCCCATGTATGGCATGTGATATGCCATAATCCTTTAAGCACTTGAAGTAGATGTATATATTTCAAGTGTTATAAGAGATTAGATCATGACCCTTTTCATTAATGAGTGAGAATGTTATTGTTAGCCTTCATGCCATTTGTGAATTAGAGTGAAACAAAGCCTTCTTCAAGTTTTTAAGTTTTAGGGCTATTGATAACAGTATTCTTCAGAATTTTCTAAACTTGCTTGTTCATGCGGGGTTCTAACTTTTAGCTCATAGCTAGTACTCTCCATATCCGATTAAAAATAATAATAAAATGCCTGGCATACACTGTTAAATGTTTCTCTATAGCACTGCATATTTAGTATTTATTATTGAACTAAGTGTAGCTGACAAGAATTACATTCAACATCATAATACAGTGTATTGATAAAACTAGAATTCAGGGACACAAGAAATTAGTGAAAATGTACAGCAACATAAACAACTCTCACCCTACCCCCTTCTCTTACAAATTGCAACACAACCCATTATATAGTAAGCAAACCAGTAGACCATACAATCTCACTCTCTCTCTCTCTCTCTCTCTCTCTCTCTCTCTCTCTCTCTCTCTCATCAATATGTAATGACTAGAGAGTAGGTTCAGTAGAGGCAAATGCTCTCACGAACTATACTAATTAACAAATGCTCTCACAAACTATACTAATTCGGTGTTTACATGGGTTACATATACAATCTCACCCTTGAGTTGTAAATGAAGTGGTCGCATGAAGATTGAAATATCAAGAACCCTAAAAGATTCTTTTAGGTGCCTCATGTCTATCCACTCATCTTGAACTTCAATACAACATTATTGGCTGGTTTCCAAATTGATCACCACAGTGGCCCTCTTTCTTTACAGTATCACATCATCATTCAAACAAAAGGAAAGACTATCATGAATTACAAGGGTTCACAGGAGTACCAGGTTCAAGTCATATTGATGAGTAGTGCAAAGGGTCATGCAATAATCTGAAACATCATACATGATGGCGGCTCTAAAGAAGTCGGGTTGGTTAGCTTCTTGTCCCACTGGATCCGGGTCCTCATTCAAGACCAGATTCAAGGACATTGTTATAACATAAAAAACATATAGTTTATTTGGGTCTACATTTGGGCCTTCGACATAATTTTGTGTGGTTTATTGAGTTGTTTGATTCTTTTTGTATATAAGAATAAGTATAGTATGTGGCCAGCTCTGCTAAGCTGAAACTTATCTTATCCTAAGCTAAAACAGTGCGGGTCCCATTAATCAAAGTCGATTATTGTTGTTTTTTTTTAATGATAATCGTCTCTAAAATCAAGATAAATCCAATCAAAACTGGATTTTCCAGTTCCATCATGCAAAAAATAGAAAAAATAAATTTTGATATGTGGAACCAGCACTATTTCAGCTTATGATAAGGTAAGCTTCAGCTTAGAAGAGCTCTACTCGTATAGTATTATACTATATTAAAGCGGAGGGTTTTTGAACTGGTTTTGACTGTCAGTTGTAATTTTGACTAACAATTATCCATTTTTTTTTGAAATGTTCAAGTAAAATCTCTCCTTCCACCCTATCTCTTCTACTGCCCTTTTGCCCCATGTTTTATTTTTCCATCCTATGCAACTTGCTCTATGAAAAGAGGTACTCCACATAACCTTTTTAATGTATGAATATTTAATTTTTTTAATGCATGGACATACCGTGCTGAGCACGGGTTGTTGTGCTAGTGTTTACTTATGCAGCGTAGATTTCCACTGAGTTTCTCAATTCTTGGGAAAATGAAGAGTTCATAATATATAGTAGAATCATTGCCTGTCCAAGCAGGATGGTTCATTGTTTAGGAAAATCTTCCAACCAATAAGCAAGAGATAATCCACGGCATTTGTAAGTGAGAGAGAGAGAGAGAGAGATCACAAATACAAATAAATAAGAGGCTCTTCTTCTCATTACATTTATAGTATTTCGTACAATGTATTATTATTAATTCTCAACTAATAAACCAACTCTTAACAAGCTATACCAAACAACCAAACTCTGTTAAAATCAAGACAAAAGAACATTACATGACTTTAAAACCACACCATTTACAAAGGATAAGAAGAGTTTCAATAATATAGGAATGTCTAATGTGTCAAGAAATGCAAACAGAAACACATAAATGAAAATGAGAAGAAGAGATGTGGTTAAAGGTATGCTTAACCCTTTGGGATTGACCATGAATTTAGAGATCTCGAATGCTTAATCAGTGGCTACAAAATCAATTACAATGAGATCAAATGAATCACTTGTCTACATATGGAACAATGAAAACCTACTACAATTAGTAAGTGTACACTGTTGACTAAGATCCGCGTATTTATCTTTCACTATTGATCAAGTGGGCTGAATTTCTGATGGACTTGACAGGCCTGGGTCATGTGATCCTCGACTTCTACACTCCCCCTCAAATTGATGTGGGTTGGAACACAACAACAATTTAAACAAGATTGTTGGCAAATTGTATGGCACTAGTATTGTCTGCATTAATAGAAGTGGAACCATGGACATGAACACCAAGCTTGCGAGGAAGTTGTTGAAGCTGGATTACCTGTTGGAACCAAGGACATGAGAACACCAAGCTCGCGAGGAAGTCGTTGAAGCCAGATTACCTATCCCATACCCATGCATGATATTATCCGCTTTCACATTCCACCACTCCTAGGGCTACACGTCCCCATGCAGTAGCCTGCCAGTTTTCTTGGCCAGCCCACATGGAGACCTGTCCACTTGCACCAAACCACCGCAGGGGACCCACACTTGAATTAGTCGAAAGTTGGTTCTGATACCATTTGTAATGCCCGACCCCATACTCATGCATGATATTGTCCACTTTGGCCCATGGGCCTCACGGTTTTATTTTTGATGGCCTCAACCCATCAAAATGCCTCATGCAAGGTAAGGGTGTAAGCCCTACATATAATCCCATTCACTATTTTCTCTATAGTCGACGTGGGACTCTGGGGCGTCACTCAACCTATTAAAAGGCTTCATGCAAGGTAAGTGTGTAAGCTCTACATATAATCCAATTCACTTTCCTTTCTATAGTCAATGTGGGACTCCAGGGCGTCACATTACCTCACTATAAGCAGAGGACATGGACCTGTACTCAGCTTCAATAGAGGACTTGGAGACCGTAGTCTGTATTTTACATTTTCAAGATATAATGGAGATTATAAGGAACATACACTAGTAAGTAGTAGATCTTTTAGTGTCTGGACATCCAACCCAGTCTGCATAGTTGCGGAGATGCAAAGACGAGGTAGAAGAGTAGAAAAGTCCACGACCAAGAGTGCCACAGATATAATGGAGAATCCAATGTACTGCTGTAAGATGGGCTTTGTGTGGATTACTCACAAATTGACTGACAAGTTGAATGGCATATGATATGTTCGGTCGTGTCATAGTTAAATGTATTAAACTACCAACAAGTCGTCGGTACAAAGTGGGATCTTGTAAAGGATTACCTTCTTCTCTTTGAAGTTTGGCACTCAGCTCTAACGGGGTATTGGTAACCTTGGTGTCTGTCAGATGTGCCAATGAGAGTAAATCTTCAACATATTTTGGTTGATGTATGCAAATACCATCCTTATTGCGAGAGATCTCAACTCCAAGAAAGTAAGTGAGGGGGCCCAAATCTTTCATCTTGAAGCTTCTCATAAGATATGCTTTGAAATCTGTAATGCCAGAAACGTCATTCCCAATAGAGCAGTAAGATAGTGCAGCCATGCCCAATTCGCCAAATGAACATGGAGTTATCATTTGGACTTGGATAAAAGTGAGCACGAAGTATAGCACTTTTACAATTTTAAAACCACGCACGTGGAGCTTGGTTAAGCCCATATAGTGATTTACGCAGACGATGAGTGTGATTGGGCGGACATGTATAACCTGGAGGTGGTCGTATAAAGACAGCCTCACGGAGGTCGCTGTGTAACATTGCAATTTTTTTTTTTTTTACATCCATTTGCTAGAGAGGCCAGTTACGTATATCAACAACCGCAAGTAAGGTGCGAACAATGGTCAATCTTGCAATTGGTGCAAATGTCTCTTCATAGTCAATACCATATTCTTGCTTGAAGCCCTCGGCGACAAGACGGGCTTTAAATCTATCCAAACTTCCATCTGAGTTTGTCTTGATCGAATAGGCCCACTTACTCCTAACGATCAGTGTGTCCGCAGGTTGTGGAGCCAAGTCCTAGGTTTTATTAATTTCAAGAGCAAGTAGTTCTTCTGTCATTGCATCTTGCCAACTGGGTATCTCCTTAGCATGTGAATAAGAAGAAGGAACAAAAACAAAATCAAGGTCAGTAAGAAATGCAGAGAGACTAGCTAAGACTGAGATGGGGTTTGGTAGGCTAGGATAGAGTTCAGTCCAAGTAGTAAAAATGCAGAGAGAGAGAGAGAGAGAGAGAGAGAGAGAGAGAGAGAGAGAGAGAGGGCAAGAAGGGGATAGAAAGAGATGGGGGATGGTGTTGGGTAGGCTAGGATTCTGATTGGATTTGGGAATTTGGGAAATATGGAAGTGGGTGATGGAAGAGAGGGAGTAGAAGGAGGAGAGAGTGAGGGAGATTGGAAAAAGGGGAGAGAGAGAGGAGAGATGGAGGGGTGCACAGAAGAGGGTTACAAAACACCATAATGATGGTGTTTTTGGAGACGGGACAAACAAAGGGTTTCTTGCAGAAATAAGATTTGTCCACTGAGATGTTCCAAATAAAAACCGAAGTCATCTCGTTTCAAGAATCTTGGTCCCATGGGATGCTTTTTTACCAATTGTGCCAATAAAACCGAAGTTTGAAATCCGGACAAAACTTGCAAAACACATTTGAAATTCCCTTTAGGAGTTACTAGAATGGATTACTAGTTCCTAATTTAATCAAACAATGCAGCGAAAATAAACTAAATAGGCAATAGAGAACTAGCTATCTACCAATCACACACCACAAGAAGGCAGACACAATATTTAAGGTGGAAACCCTATCCAGGGAGAAAAACCACGAACTAGAAATCAAGAGTTTACGAACAGTTACAAAATATACTCACAAGCTCCTTTATCTCAGTCTGTACCTCGACCTAAGGACTGTAGTTATTCTTGCAAAGAATCCACTGACACGACTTCCACGGTGCCCCGTTCTCCTTACTTGATCTCCTAGCACCTTGACAATCAAAATGATCAATCTTCTACAAGAAAGGTAGAAGCAGCAATGACCTTCTAGAGCAGCTCTTCATAACAGTCTCTCAATGGCTCTAGAAAATAAACTCTCTCTAAAATATCTCTAACTTAGATTGATGAGAGTAATGGTGGTCTCTGTGTGGTGACCTCTAGGGTTGAGAGAAACACCCTATATATAGCCCCAAATTCGTGCCTAAGACTTAGTGCACAAGTAGGACTCATATTAGGAAACACAGTCTCAAAGGGAAACTAATTCAGATTAGAATAAAGACTTTCTCATTTTCTGCGCACCAGTTCGCTCGAGCGAATCCACCATCCACTCAAGCGGATGAGGTTCTGTCTCAGCGCAAATTCACTTCTGTCAGTGCATCTGGGTATTCTGTCATTCCTTCGCTCGAGCGAATATCTGGTCGCTCGAGCAAACCAATCTGGACTTGATCCGAAATTTTAGCAGCAACATGTTTTCTTCAGCTTTTTGAGTTCTTCCAATCTTCTATCTTCAGAGACTTTTTCTAAAAAGAATTACAACTCAAAATACCCAGAATTTTGTCCAACCAATAAATTCAGCTTTTTGAGTCCTTCCAATCTTCTATCTTCAGAGACTTCTTTTAAAAAGAATTACAACTCAAGATACCCAGAGTTTTGTCCAACCAATGAATTTAGCCAACATTAAAAATCCTAACAACATTTCTGTTGGTGTTATCTCACGGGAACTCAGGAACATCCCATTGGCACGATGCCAAACGGGGCCTTAGGTTCTAATTTGAGAAGTTTTGAAACTTGTATCATTTTTTAAATAAGTTCAAAACTTAAGGCCTTATTTGAAAATCCTTCTTTAGGAATATAGGATTGGTAAATGCTATATTCTACATGAACTTATTTTGAATGGTTTTGGATGCCCAAATCAACCCACAACTTACTGTCCTGAATCATAATGAGATGAGCAATGGAGATGAGAACAACCCCAAAGATTTTACCTTAACCTAGAGTTCAATTTGAGATTACAAGGCAATGACATTCATGGGCAACAATCAATTATTCTATACTGATGGGTAGGAAAAATCGAGAAGGACAAAGATGGAGAAGGAGCAGTTCTCTCATCTATAGAACCATAGTGAAAAATGGCTAATGCCTCTGAAAATCTTCTCTTAGGCGCTCGCTTGATCCTCTTCATACTCTCACTGAGTTTCAGTAATATTTAACATGCGGAGGGTGATGGCATTGGCCAATTATCAGGTGCAACTGGACTAGTGGGGTGGAGGGTGGTTCCTACCTACTAAAAGTCTGTAACAGTTTCAATTGTGTTTCTTTTGGTTCTAAGATTCAGTGGAGATGACAAACTATATATGGAAAATGAAATGGGTGAAATAGCAGTATTTATCAAGCAACATAGGGTTGAAGTAGCTTATTGTCAGAGATATTAGGGTTCCTTACCTTGGCATGAGGATTAGTTTAAATTTGAAAGGTAGTATAAATTGAGATGATTCCTTGGATGAACGTCACAGTGAATTTATGCAATACATTCGTTTCTTTAAAAAGTTAATACTCATTAATCCTTTTCTTTAATGTAAGTTTATCCTCTACTTGGTTGAAGTCTTGGGATGCACTGCCTACGAGATTAACTGAAGGTTATATTCCTAAATAAAATAAAATAAAATAAAAACTGAAGATTATGGTAAAAGAAACTAAATTTGGGGGGGGGTGGGGGGAGGGATCTTTGTGGCTTCATTAAAGATCTTAGTTAAGTACTGTGAGAGGACATACTAACATGTGGAGTTACTAGAAATAAGAATTTGAATGAAGTGAAGTGGAAGAGAAAATTGCAGAGAAGCGTGATGTGAATCTAGTATGAGTGTATCATAGTCAGAACTTAACAAATGGTAGCTAAAAAAGCCTTGTGTAAAATGCTACATTCTTGTGATTTCCCTACATTTACATTCATTTGTTATTTTACCTTCTTTTGAGTGTCCATAAAAACACATAAACGCGAAGCCCCTGTTTGTTTGAATTAGATTACATAGGAATTGAATATATATGATTTCGTACCATAAGTGGTTAAAATAAAGATTAAAGGTGAATTTTAAAAAATGAGCATCAAATATTTTCTTTATGAAAATAGAATCAAGGGAATATAGGAAATGAATACCCAGACCATAGTAATTCAATACATAAAGTGAAGGTCCTATCCACATTTTCCACCTTATAATCTTCACCCCTTATCTCATTTTCTTCACCCTTCACTTGTTTGAGAATTCTTTGGTATAGTTCGTTTCACCATGAATTCCTATGTAATGAATTCCCATGTATCTCACTGCAAAAACACAGACACGCACTGAGAGAGAGAGAGAGAGAGAGTTCCTTCTTGCACATGACATATCTTTAAGTTTGATTCAAATGTAAAATTCTTTTATTTGACCACCCATGATTGATTGGATTAGGCTCCAATGATAGATGATGCTCATATTACTTCTAGTAATATTCAAAAGGAAAGATTGAAGGGGCAAAAGGTTGTTTCCTATCTGCTGAGTTTGTAGTAGTTCTTGTCATTCTTGTTGGTCTTAAGATATAGAGAAGATACAACCTATAAATAGCAATAATGGTCTTAAGATATAGAGAAGATACAACCTATAAATAGCAATAAAAGGGAGAGAACAATACTAATATATCAAACCACAGAGAGCTGATTGTGGCACTCACTTTTGCCTTTCCCGCCAGCAAGTCAAGTCTTTCCCGACATCAACATCAATCTAGTCCTTGACCAAATCTCACACCAAGCCTTGCACACTCACACATCAAGACAGAGAACACTTTAAAGAATGAGAGCTTCTATTGATTCTCAACTTTGTTTACAAATGAATGCCAAGACCCTGTTTATACTTACACCCTACACAAGGAACAAGATTATGCCCTTTGTCACTTAAGCTACTCTAATCCTACACTTATCCACAATCTTTTGAATCACTCCATATAACTATAAATAATTCAAATTCTACAAAAATATCCTAATAAAGTCTACAATATTTCAGAAAATCTTGACGTCTTCCCGAATTTTTTGGACCTTTCATGATCTCCATAAACCAATCAAGATCCGTTTGTCCATTCAGTCACATGTGCATCCCACCACTTGGATGATCATGACGCTCTTGTGACTCCAAAAAGCCTCAAACCCCACCATCACACATCTTAAGCAGTGAGCATGTGTGACATAATTTATGTTATTGATCATTGTCTTTAAAACAGATCAGCTCCCACTTGGACAAAGTCCTTAAAATATTTTTTGGTCTCGATTTGCATCTTGGCCTTTCCTCCCTCCCCTATTTTCTTTGCTTATTCTTGTCCATTTGCAGCTTTATAACTGCGATTCTGCAAGCACAATTAGAACTTGGCCAAGTAGGCTTAGTCCTTCCATGATGGGAAAGACTGGGTGATCAGTCGGTACTCTTTGAAGAAATAAGAAACATGTGTAAGAGTGGAAAACTCATCAGTTTTCAGTTTGACTGTATTCAATAGCTAGCTGAATCTTGCTCTTTGATCACTAGCCATGCACCTACGTGAGTTGTCTTCATCCACACAACGTGAATTGTCTTCATCCGCATGAGCTGGGCTTGAAATGCAGTCACCCTTCTGCCTTATCCAATCCAACCTCATCATCTTGCCACATTTGCTGTATTACAAATCAATCAAATTTAGGATCTATACACCCGTAACACTTTCCTTCACCCATAACACTTTCCTTCAGTATACAATCTATTTGAAAATTCAGTCAAGATGTCTGAGATATTTTAATTGTAATTGACGAATTACTTGCATTGAGAAGTACTGACTTGCATATGCATACATACTTGCCTATTATATGAATAAATTAGATTCTTTTTTCGGTTTCAGACCAGTAAATCAAAAAAGAAATTATCTACCCAAGTCCCTCACTATCAGCACTACAATCAAGGATTGATCACTCGTTGTTTCTATAGAGAAGGAGGTGCCTCACCACTGAGCTGCAATTGGATTGGTAAGACCAGCAAATCTGATTTATCTCCCTACAGGACCATAGTAAGTCATGTCATGAAATGGCCGTAATCTTTTTGGAGGGATTTTGTGATATCTTTAATCAGATTAATCAATTTGCACATTTGTTTTATTATTTTACTTTGAAACCTTAAAAATTGAATATGAAGCATAGAAACATCAACTAAACTGTTGAAAGGATTTGGTAATTGGCATTTTTGGAGCAAATTCTTGTCGTTTCGATGAGCCATGTTAAGAGTTTAGGGTTTACTGAAATATCTTTTCCAATAATGTCATGATGTTTTTCAAAATACAGCCCAAAAGTGAAAATATCATGAAAAAATCATAATAAAAATTGAGATTTAGAGAAATCTATGAAGACAAAAATTGAGATTTAGAGAAATCTATGAAGACAATTTTTTAACACTATTTTACATTTTTACTCAGTTATAAATTACTTAATTTTTTTGCAACATTTTCCTAATAATATAGAGAGTAAACACCCCAAATTTGAAAACATCTGCCCCTGACAACTTTAGTTTGGTAGTGGCTACATTGATCATCCAAATTGGGTGGAACCATCTTAATTTGATGACTCTTTGAAGGATTTGTTTTGCCAACGCCTGTGATTTGTTAGCATGTTAGGTTTAAGAAAACCAAATGGTAGATTCTCTCTCCCTGGAATGATTTAGAGTGGACCCCACCATAAGTGGCCCATCTGACCAACGTTCACCTTTAGTTGCTTTTATCAAGCCTTGGACTTGAAAGGAGATACTCGGGTCTTGCAGGCACTTATAGGGGAAAATCACACAGACTTAGGACATAATTCAACAAATAACAACAATCCCACAGATTGGTTTCTTGGTAAATTTTATCTGAAACTTTTCTAGGGGAAAATAACTTTATTTAAAATATATATATATATATATCAAATTTTAAACGCACATTTACAATGATATTTTGTTACACGTTGGCTATATCTCGCCCTTGGATTGATCTGCGCCGTTGGATCTGAGATCAAGGAGTTTCAGATTGTAGATTCTTGCATGACCCATATCCTGATTGATTGATTCGTTGGATTTGGAAATTCACCCCTTCCTGTTCAAAACCTGCAACAGTCTATTGGAACTGGTCACAGTGCTCGCCCAATATAATTTTACTTTAATGACAACCATCCTCTTAAGGCCATGTCATCAATCATGGGGAGGTGGCAGATGGAAACCATGTAGGGGCTGGATTGCCTTTAGCGGCCCCATCCACATTAAACTTAAGAACACCTTTCATGGGTGGGCACCGACTAACAATATTCTTAGAATTAGGGAGCCCACATATCAAACATCCCTTCCAAATATCCCAAAGGATGGCAGAGGAAATAAGTTTCCAAAGCAACATATATAACACAGCCCCTAAAAGGAGCCAAGCACCACGCTTCAAACACACCACTTAAAGTACATGGAAAGTACCAACAAATGCCACACCTTCCAAACAAATGTTGTCAAATCTGGAAGACCCTCTCCAAAGAAAATGACGCCAATGGCTTGAAATTTATGGCGGCCATGTTCATCACAGTTCTCCACTGCTTGTGGAAGGCAAGAAACGAGGCTATTTTTGAGGATCGCAGGCCCTCCCTTCATTCCATTCAAACTCATCTCACTGAAGCTATCTCCTTCTCCCTGAAGCAGATCTCCAAGCCTTTTCGCCAGCAATCAACTCAGTGCCTTAATTGCCTACATGCGATTGCCATCAAGTCTTGATTTCGTCTGATGTTTGCATGATGCTTCTTCTCTGGTTTTACTCCCTGTGCTCAGTGGCGGCTCTAAAAACTCGAGTCAGTGGGGTCAACAAAAGACTTATCTTCCGCAAATCGAATAAATTATTTTTCCCTTTATTTACATCTGTCATTTACTTCCGATAATTTGATAAATATAATATAAAATTTTAATAATCCATTAACGTTAATCCGACAAAGATAATATTGGGTTCTAAAAAAAATCAAACATAAATTTTAATACATTGTTACTAATAGCTCTTAATCCAAAAAGATAATCTAAATACATAAACTTTTGTAGTTGATCTCAACAACAGGTTTTCATGTGTTGAAATCATTGCATTATAGCTTAATTATCAAGACTAGCAACCGCATCATTTTCAATATATGTAACCAAACAGTCATTCATCCATTGATCTCCCATTCCGTTACGTAACATGTTATTTACATATTTCATTCATGTAAAAGCTCTTTCTACCATCGCAGTTGGTAAAATTAACGTCAATTTTAGAAGCAGATAAATCAATTGGTATATGATATCCTTGTCTCCACTAACTTTCTAGAAATGTTATAAATTCCTTTAAGTCCTAAAAACTCATTGCTAGAGCGTATATCAGCAATGTGGGCCCATTAATTTTTTTTTAAAATTTTGGTAGACAGTTAGCCCATTAACTTAAGTGGTGGGTATTTTATGATGACTTTTGATCACAACCATAGCAATAAAGAAAAAGTGTAAAGCAAGCTAATGTGAGGTGAAACTCTTAAATTAAGTGGGGGTAAAAAACTTCCCATAAATTTAATTCAAGACATAAAAAATATTATTTTTAAATATTCTTTTAGATCTCAATGGGGTCAATTGACCCCACTGTCATCAACTTGGAGCCGCCCATGCCTGTGCTTTTCTCTTTGTTTCTTTCTCCCCTTCCTCTTTTCCTTTCTAGTTTCTGTTTTCTTCTGGGGGTCATTAATTGGTCCCTTGTAATTTTTTCTACCCCCCTCCCCCCTTTCTTTTAATAGAAATTACCTTAAAAAAAAAAAAAGATGAAACCTCACAATGAATAAAGAGATCGTTGATAGACTCAATCCCTTTACCACACAATGAGCGTAGGTCATTGAGATTATTAGAGAGAGAACCTCTTCCTCTTAGGTTGTCGACTGTAGAAATCTTGCCAGCTACTACCAACCAACAGAGAGCCTTCACGTAGACGTGAGTCGGCCGTGGATGAATCCAACAGAAAGATGAATCCAAAGCCAAAAGAAAGTATTTAGCTAAGAAAATACCAGAAAAAGAAGGCTTCTAAATACAAACATCACTTTCGTTCATACAAAAAATATATAAGAGAAAGAATACTCAATAATGACCCGTACTTGGACTCTTTAGACTGATGCAAACCTTGCCATTAAATCATCTTAAACATATAATTTATTTTCCTCAAGTTTAATAGTTTTGGAAGGAATCATTTTTATTGGTTTCAATTCAATAGTGAGTTCTTTTTTTTTTTTTTGTTAGAAAATTCAATTGTGAGTTGGTTATCAAATTTAGACTCGTGGCAATTCTTATTGAGTAGGTGGCCTAGAAATGGAGTATGCCACATAAAAACTGCGCAAACGGTTCTAGCCTGCATATTATGGATGTTTTCCAAGACATAAACGAGATTAGGGGTATATTTATTATGAACAAACACACACTCCTAGGATTGTCATGGTGGATGAATAATAGAGAATATTGTGGAGAACGTTGGATATGTTGGATAATAGAGAATTTATTATAATCATCCACACATTCATCAATTCCCTTGATCCCATCTTCCCTTTTTTTGGTTAAACCTAATGATCCTTGTGATTCTAAGAAAATCATGACAAATTTAATCTAATGGGCAACCAGCTTCGACAAACTAAAAAGGAGTGGTATGTGATAAAAGTAGACTCTACAGATAGACGGTTACGTACCACTAGTAAAACATGATAGATGTTTTGTCTGACATCAATCAAGATCAAAGTGTTGAAAACAAAGATAAAGAATACTAATTGAGTTTCAAGAGTGACAAAAGTGGATCAATCCAGTAAGGATTAAATCCCATGGACACAATGCAATGAATATAAACAAATACAAGTCACAAAGACAATTAATAAATTGGAGAACTTAGATTTTATATATTTTGAATAAGGCTTTTTACAATAATAAAAATTTTGAGCCAACACTTGACTCTGGGACATTGTAATGATTGCTAATACTCCTTATGCGTACCCAGGAAAAAAAAAACTGGGTATGGAAAGGGTCCTTGAGTTTCAATTGGATTGAAGGGAACTAGCTCCGCTTGAAAATCTCCAAAAGTTCTCAAATTTGGATATCTAGACGCTTGTTGTCTCTAAACAAATTGAGAAGCAAAAGAAGAAATTTGATGGTCTAAGCCTCAAATCTTGCTCAAGAGTTCTAGGTTTCAAAATCAAAATTTTGGGGGGGGGGGGGGGGGGGGGGGGGGGGAGCTGCAAATACAGGGATTCAACTCTTACATATGAGAAGTGAGGGGGGCAGGCTTCACACACACAAGGAGATAACTTGCAAATACAGGGATTCAACTCTTACATATGAGAAGTGATGACTCACACATGTGAGAAAGGAGCTTGCACATGCGAGGGGAGGGAGGGGGATGCTAGGGTCAAACCCTGGACCTCACGGTAAAAATTGCCACATCTTACTAGTAGGATAAGATGTCGTTCTTTGGGTGGGGGGTTGCATTATTTGAAGATTTCGAACCTCCTTGAGGCTCAATAGCTATCTCTTTTGAAACATGGGCTTACATGATGGATTTAGGCACGTAGGTGCCTTCCTACACCCCCTTTTCTTTTTCTTTGATTTTCTATTATTCTAAGCTTATACCTTTTCATTCTTTTTTTTTTTTTGTGAATATTTTACTCCTTGATGTCTTAATTCTTCTTTCTTTGATTTCTTCTTTTCCATCCATTTTTCGTTTTTTGAATTTTCCCGGAATTTACTTTCCTTGTTTTCCTTAGATGAAATGCTAGCCCGTCTATATATAGATCCTTTTTGGAAAAGACCAATGCATAGTGAGGGAGTAATAAAGAATATCATAATGAAGGTTGAGTATGGGAAGGATGAGTTCATATTCAATTAGGTTATATGCAATTTGGATTATATTAGGCTAGTATTATTATGACTAGTGCAATAGGCTTGCCTCCATAATTAAGAAATTATTAGAATTTTTAATTAGAAATATATCTAAATTTTTAAATAAATTGTAAATGAATATTAATAAATAATTCATAATAAAGATTGAAACTCATTAGAGAAACTTTAGGTAGGTGGAGATATTTAGGGAAAGGTCAAGTAAATAGTAAAGATTTTAGGACATTGATTTGATTATATTTGTACTTAGCCATAAATTGAGTGTCATTTCAGAATTAAATGTGGATTTTGAAATTAATTAGCCTCCACAATGGACCCCACAGATTAATTAATCCTACCAAATATCCAAAGAAAAATAAGGAGAAACATGTCCATAATGGCCCCCCACAGATTAATCTTACTAAATATTGAAAGGAAAATAAGGAGAAAAAAGTAGTAGAATATAGCGTATGAAAGTGGCCCGCGCTCTTGTATAAAAAAAGCTCTTAGCGTGTTGGTATAAAAAAAAAAGTGGACCCTGTAAATTGTGAGTTTGGAAATAAAGAAGACTTGGATTTCATAATTAAAGAGAAGTTATTATTGTATGCTATGTTTTAGGAAAGAGATAAGTATCTTATTTCAAGAATATTTTAAATTTTCTTTGAGATATTTTAGGTGATGAGATTAGACTAGAGGGGTAATTCCGAAATTTAGGATTGCAAAATGTTTGAGGATGCGCCACATGTCCCTCTCCCAGGAAGTCCCATGCTGCCACGTGTCTCTTCCTCGCGAAAAGGCTGCTTCTTTTATATATATAATTAGGTTTTTTATTATTATGTGATTTGGTATCATATTATACGGATGTGATTAGGTATTCTAATTTTAGACTGATTGCATTTCCTATTTTGAATCATTGTATTCTTATAAATAACAAATGATTGTTTTTAGTGATGTCATCATAGAATATTTTGTAAGACATCGTCCCTAAATTTTCACAACGATTTTAAATTCTCTAGTTTCTTCAATTTTCTTCTGAGATTCTCAAATAAGATGCATAAGATTCTAATTTTAGACTGATTGCATTTCCAATTTTGAATCATTGTATTCTTATAAATAACAAATGATTGTTTTTAGTGAAGTCATCATAGAATATTTTGTAAGACATCGTCCCTAAATTTTCACAACAATTTTAAATTCTCTAGTTTCTTCAATTTTCTTCTGAGATCCTCAAATAAGATACATATGATTCATCATTTGACACTAAATCACTAAATCAAATTGCTCTCTCTCTCTCTCTCTCTCTCTCTCTCTCTCTCTCTCCCTCCCTCCTTCTACCTCTTTCTCTCTCTCTCTCACATGCGCACACCTCACAAACACTGGGTGCGTGACATTAAGGGCTAATTAAATCTTTTTCAACAAATGCATAACAATGGCCCCCAATTGGTGTCCTTAAAAGGATCGAAGCCCACTGTGAAGTATAAACATTTTTCCGGTTCACGAATAATTATGGCGCAAGCTTCATTATCACATCAATTAGCAGATGATAACAATTATTGAAACATTAAATGAGCAAAGTATAGATTCCCATTAGTACTATAGTTAAAGTTTAGACAAATATACCCAAAGTATTTTAATTACGAGGCCAACAACAAAAACTTAGGCCAACCAAAAGATATACAGAAGAACTATCTCAACCGCTATTATGTAGGCTCTCTCATGTGTGGTCAAGACAACTCTAACAATGTTGTTCGCACACCACTCATAAAACTTATTAGGTTGATCCTCCTAAATCACCTCTGTTTCCACTCCAAGATTGGTGGGCTCGGTACCTATGTACTAAGTGTAGATTGTCAGACTACGAAGAGCTGACAAGTGTATAAAAATAGATAACAATAGATATGTTTCATCAATAAGAGTAATGACAATGTGATCATATGGAATATCCAAAAATTGATAAACTAAGCTATAATGCTTGAATCTCAATAATCGAGGAATCACATAAGACGATAAGCTAAAGAAAGATATCTAAACAAATAAGAAGTCCACATAAGCTAATCCGCCATGCGGTATCATTGCTCCCTCTTGTTCTTGATCCGAGTTGTGGTAGAGAATACACGCTGGAGAATAGCCCGGTCAATATGATATCTAAGATAACAAAAGTCAAAACCCTTTCTTTTATGAGTGCCTAGTATTGTACATCCACCTCAAAATTGATACGTTGTCAGAAAACATCAAAACAACTTGCATTTAAAGAAATTTTCAGATGTCATATGTAGACTTAAAAAGTCACTCTATGAACTCATGCAAACTTCAAGGGCTTGGCATGGTAAGATAGCCATGTACCTTCTCTTTTGTGGTTATTCTACTTCAAATTCCAATGCAAGTATGTTTGTTCAAAAGGATATAGATATGCATGCAAAAATCTTGCTATAGTTTTTTTTTTTTTGGTAAATGAATTTTGCTATATGTTGATGACATGATTATTGTTAGAAATAATTGTTAAGAGGTTGCAAGGCTTAGAGAAGAGAGATTGGAAACCAATTTGTGAGGAAAAACCTTGAAGAGTTGAATCGCTTCATGATAAGGTTAGAAATGAAAAAAAATAAAATAAAAAGAAATGAATATGGGATTTTTTTTTTCCCAAAAGCAAATGCTCAAGAGGTGATTGAAAATTTTGAGATGAAAATCTTCCACTCAGTGCCAACTCCATTTGTTTCTTTTTTGGAAGTTAATCTCATGTTAAGGCCAAATGATAGGGACGAACCAAGAGATGTTCAAATGTTTTGAATGCTTGTTCGATGTTTGAAAGTGTTAGGGTCTAAGATCTCTAAATTGGTCTACTCAATCAGTCAGCCCAATAGTGTGAAAAAATAATAAATTATGCAGCGAAAATAAAATCACAAGCACACACACCACAAAGACACCAGATTTAGCGTGGTTAACCCTAACCAGGTGAAAAATCACGGATCCGAATTGGATCAATAATCAAGCTCGCACTATGAATCTTGCAATTGCAAAAAACTTGGATTTCTTCCTCAGATATCCCCTACCTAAGGACTAAAGTTACCTTGTGTCGCTTCATGATTCAACGACTTCAAATCGCTAATTGCAACAGACTTAATCATGCGCTTGACTCCTCAAATCTTATCGCAAGAAGATAATCTTCTACAAAGGATGTAGAAGAAACTGTCTCTTTAGAGAACTTATCAGCACAACTCCTTAATGAATCTCTAGAGAAGATTTCTCTCTATTAGATTTTCCAATTTAGAATAATGAGAGACTTACGTTCATATCATAACCCTTGAGTCCTTTAAATAGCTCATAGATCGTGCTTAAAGTTGTCTAAATTAATTTGGATAAAAATAAGCAGTTTGGACACAATTAGAAAGACGTTTCTAATTTTACTTGGACTCTACCGCACTGTTCGCTCGAGCGGATGAAGTTCTGTTTCAGCGCTGGATCATTCTGTATCATGTTGGCCACTCGAGCAGACCCTATTCTGGTTGATCCGGAAATTCAGCTATCTTTCTTCAGCTTTTTTCTTCTAATCCTTTATACTTCTAAGTCCTTTCAATCTTCTATCTTTAAAGTTATTTTCTAATATAAGATTACAACTCAAAAGATCCAGAGTTTTGTTCAATCCATGAATTTAACCAACACTTAAAATCATAACAATGTCTACTCTTTTTAACCAGGCAAATATATATCTTCCGCTATTGGGATAGTTAGTTAATTCATGAAAGCATCTAGAAAGACACATCTGGATGCCACAAAAAGGATTCTCCAATATATGAAGCATTCATTTCATTAAGGTTTATTATACATTAGAAAAGGAGAAATTTTCTTTATGATTTCATAGATACAGATTGGGCAGGAGATTCAATGATCATGTGATTTTCCTCCCGTAACACATTTAGTATTAGATAAGCTGCTATATCGAGGTGGACTAAGCAGCAAGTTGCAACCACGTTATCTAGTTCAGAAGCAAAATGCGAAAATGCAACTCTGATCTTGTCGTTCAAGACTGCACTTGGTTGAGATATTTAATTGGAGCCATATGCTATGAAGTAGATTATCCAGTAGGGATTCAATATCACAGTCGAAGTGCTATCAAGTTGGCTTTAAATCTGAATTTTCATGTTAAGGATAGAGCATATTAGAGCCCAACATCATTTCCTTCAAAAGAAAACGCTTAAAAAGGAGAACAAGATGATTAGTGTGAGTACTCAAGATCAACTAGTAGATGGAGGCATTTTCAAAAGCTAAGTTCGAGGACTTGGGAGCAAGACTGGGTAGTACCTCAAGTTAGCAAAAAGGGGAAGTGTTGAAGTTTATGCTAATCTAAGATATTTTTAATTTGGTAGAATTTCTAATATCTACAAGAAAAATCTGTAGAAAGTTCTTGTAGATTTCCTAGATCAGTTATTAAATGATTAGTAGTAGTTGGTAGGTGAAATTATTCATGAGTGTTCGATGATTAAAGTTGCTAAATGTACTGTGTACAATCCTCCTCTTGTCTATAAATATCGATGTAAAGAATGAAAATAAAACCAAATAAGTTCTTGAATTTTAGTTGTGGGTTTATTCTCCTTCTCCACTTTGTCTACTTCTTCTTCTCAGTACTTTGGGTGTGGATCCTTGCCTTATCTGATCTTGAGCATTTATCCTAAATTAACTAGCTCCACTTGAAGAGAGTTATGATCTCTCTACAAGACCCTCCTTACAATAAAATTAAATAGGAATGCTCCTTTCGAATTGAAAAACTGAATGACAATGGTGGTTTCTTTATTAGAATTCATAATAGGAATTCACTATATTGGGGTTTTTTGGATGTGACGCCTTGTCCCTTGGCATTTATAAATGTCATTTTTCTTTACAAGCATTTCAATATTCCAACACTTGGAAGGTCTTAAATGTCCTTTGAGAATTTAGGAATTTCAGCTCCTTTAACTTTTGGCGGGATTTTTGGATGCTCAAGTTCAAGGGAGGTTTTAGGAATTCCACTGTGTCTGAAAATTCAAAAATTCCCTTGACAGAAGTTTTTTAAAATTCCAAAAAAAAAACAGGCCATAAAAGAAAACCAGATTTCATCGCCTATCAGCTTCAAGAAATGCCTCGCTTCATGAACCCTTTAATGGATTGTGGTTACTTATGGATGAGAGTAGGTCATTGTATATAACTTGAGTCTGTACTTCATGAGTCCTATTTGCATTTCATTAGAATGAAATAGGGCTAAGAGCCTTATTTACTGCTTTAAATCCAATTTGCTAGACTGTCAGTGGTCAGCTAAGGTAAGGGCAGATATTCCTTGCTCATGATCACATCCTAGACCCAACTAAACTCATTAGTCCATGCGAGTGGGCTCTCAGGCTCTCACCACAAGACCCTATTCTATGGTTCTAAATAAATTATATTTATCTCTACAACTATTCTTAAAACATTCAGAAAAACACAAACAACCAGATTTTCCATTGGTTCATGAAACATACATCCATGCATTTCTGCATCATGATGTGAAGATGCAATAATATCATATAGTATTAGCTTCTTTTTTTCTTTTTTTTTTGTTGTTGATCAATGCCCAGATTGGATGGATACTCCTTTTTTCAATTGAAATTGGGCTGGAGCATACTTCTTAAACGAAAGACTTCTCTTCTACCATCTTCATCAGTCCTTGCATCTTTGCTAAGTGGAAATTATCACAACTCACAGGTTGATGTGATAGGACTAGTTTGGATTAAAGGATTTGATTGAAAATTCTAATCTTCGAATTTCTAATATGATCAGATTTTTTTCCAGACGGATTCTATATATATAAGTCCTTTGAAGTTTGGGTATCTGTTAAATTATTTGACTTCTGTTTATGATATCATCACATATTGATTATTGAGATGGCTGTCTTTTGTGGCATCATTGCTTCTGGCAGATTTCTGGAAGTAATGCAGATGGATTATCCCTAATCAAAGCAGAAGGATTGGATGTAGTACAGCCGCAGGACATATTATAGTGAGTATCAGTGCTAGTGATTAAAAATTGGTGGTCCAGATTGAAGAGGTTCTTCAAGTTGCACGAGGCAAAGTTTGTAAAATAGGAAGACTGTCAATGGTGACATTATACATCTCTTGAACTAGTAGTGTCATCATTATTATGGTAGGCCTATCCATTGAACTTTTGTGGTAGTTTGGATTAATGATTCTTAGAATTTCCTGAGAGGGAGTTGTTATGTAGATGCACTTGATCAGATAAGGAATCATTCTTCATCAGATTTTCTGGTAAGGTTGTCATTTGATTGGATTAATTGCATTAGCAGACTATTCAAATCTTGCCAGGGCACAGTTAGGCCCAGCCCATTTGAAAGATTTGCCAGGGTAAATGCCAGACTCACGTCAAGCCAATCAAGTTCATTGGCTTATTTATGGGGCTGGTCCAAGTAAGCCTCGGTGGAAAGAGTGATGACAAATTGGACCAGGGCCTCAGATATCTTAATTGGCTCAAGCCCTGTTGCAATGCACAGACCTATTAGTCTCATCTACACTTTCCAATTCTTCAGTGCGTGCATATTGAATGGTTCCTGTTATGGTCCTAATCGGTTTGAATATCTTACGTTTTCTTTTTTTTTTTCCCTTATTTATTTTGTACTTTGACAGAGATCCTTTTTCGAACCTTTTTGTTGCCATGATCTCAATTGGGGGTGACAATGGGTCGGGTTTAAATGGCAACCTGACCTGACCCATTTCTATTAGGAGCGGGTTTTGGTAAGTCTGAAATTTAAGTTGAATTGAAAAATCTTTGTGGTTGATTGAGTTGGGACTTACGTTGAATTGAAAATTTTGTGACCATTGAATTGGTACACGATGACTTGTAATATTTTGATTTGTCATAATTTTAGGTGGCATACTATTACATTTTTGAAATTTTTGAATATTTATATAATTAATATTTTAATCCCGACATTAACCCAACCCAACCCATCACATATGGGGCAGGTTGGGCGGTATGGAGTTCAATGGAAGGTTGCAGGGTGAGTTTGAAATAAATTATATGAAACCCATCATGGGACGAGGCTGGTTTGAGATGGGTTGCATGTCGAGTCGGGCGGAGAGTATAGAATTTTGTATGTCCCAACCCCGCCCTACACCATTACCATTGCTGGATCTCATCTGCCCTTTTTCAGAAAAAAAGGCAATTTTTTTTTTTTTTAAAGCTACATTGGAGATCTCAGTCACATGAGTATAATACTCATGTCCTTTACCGGCTTAACTACATAACTTAAAGATGGATTATTGGGATTCTTCTTTGACCATTTACTCACTATACAAGTAATTTTATCAAACAGCCCCTAAACAAGCTACCGTTTTCTAGTGGCCTGGCCCGTTTGGTAATTCTACTAATTAAGTCAAGTGAAGTAAAGTTGATTTTGAAGAAAGAATAAAATATAAATGGGTTATGATGGTATTTTATTTTTAATTGTTTGTTATGAAATCTTTTTGACTTTTTTTATGAAAAAGTGGAGTATTTTTGTATTTAAGTCAAGTGAAGTAAAGTTGATTTTGAAGAAAGAATAAAATATAAATAGGTTATAATGGTATTTTATTTTTAATTGTTTGTTATGAAATCTTTTTGACTTTTTGTATGAAAAAGTGGAGTATTTTTGTATTTTAATGGATAAAGGTAATTGCTTTTTAACTTTTTGTATGAAAAAGATGAGGGGTGTTTTGCATAGAGTAAATTTGATGTGACATCTTGTCTGGAAAATGGAGGCTTTACTTGACTTGTATTGTATAAGTAAAGTGCCAAACGGATAAAGAGATTTTTTTTTTTTTTTTTTTTTTTTTTTTTTTTTTTTTTTTTTAAAGATGGGCTGTTGAAATTCATGACAATAGCCTTCTCTAACATGCGCTGGTATAGAGGATCCTCTCTGGCTGGCACAATCGTTACACGATTTCCAGTAATAAAAGCTCAAGAACCGAACTCAGTATAGAAAAGGTGGCATCCATTACTGGACTGAGGAACTCCTCACTACTGAATCCAGTACAGAAAATAGGAGTTTCCATTTAACCTCCTTTGATGGATTGAGAAAATCCCACTTAATCACATCAGGTTGGCTAATTCACAATGCCCCAAATTGATAATAGATGGCTAATTCACAATGCCCCATATTGAGGCACCTCGCCGCCTCTTTAACTTGATGGAGGAAGCCACCAATAGCTGCAATGGATGAGAAAGGGATTGTACATGTGCTCTCTTAGGCCATTCATCTACTGCCATGACCTAAAAATAGTAATTTCGGTAAAAGAAACAAGATGGTAGAGACTGGCCATCATCAATAAACCGAAGAAAGTTGCTGTAATGAAGAAAACCCAAGTACCAAATATGACCAGGGAGATGAGATACAAGACATGATATAAAGTTAGCACAAGGGAGCTTCCAATAGGGTATTTCACACCCAAATCACCTTTCCAGGGCTTGTTCGGCAATTCTACTATTAGAGTCAAGTAAGGTAAAACCCTATTTCTTAAAATAAAAAAAAATCCCACCAAGAGCATTTTAATTCAAATTTTCCACCATATTTCTCAAAAAATAAAAATAAAAAAATAACCCTATTTCTCAACTAAAATAAAATAAAAAACTCCACTTTACAATAATAAAAAGTCAAAAAGATTCCATCACAGACAACTAAAAATAAAATATCATCATAACTCACTTATATTTTATTATTTCTTCAAAATAACATTTACTCCACTCAACTCCATTAGTAAAAACCCCAAACAGGCCCGAGTTCTGACCAGGCACAAATATTTTCTGTAAAAAAATTAAAATAAAAAAGTACCAAGCAGCTAATAAGACAGATTCTGACAAGCAATGAATGAAGCTGATGAAAAGCCCAAACCTTCACATGGAGGGCATAAGTTCACATTCCTAGTTATTGACCTTAATTTAGATGCAAAGTGCTGATCCCTACAAATCTTTACGAATTAGCCACAGACCAATGAAACAGCATTTTGAGTAAAATTACTATCATATAAGGTTATGTTCTGCTCAAAGATACCTCTCCTGGATTGCATGTGACCCCCTGTGCCAAATCCAACTCCCTCGCTCACTAACCCCCATGAATAGTCAATCACCCTACTTTGACACTGATCTGAACTGTAACTTAACAAACCATCAAACATAAAGGCCCCCATATCGTTGGTAGCGAAGATCTAATTGAGTTGATTGTTGCCTAAAATCAGATCCACAAAGAGATCTTCCCATCATACTGCCGTCCCACGATTGGCAAGCATCAAAGTTGGTCCACCAAGGAGCTTAGAGCTCTACACTTTTACTGCTCAACCAATACCGTAACTGTAATAATGGGAACATGACTGAACCAACAATCTCTTATTCTTCTTTTTTGAAATGATTTTGACCATCTATGACCAAGATCTGCAAACTAAATGAGTTGAGTGGCAATGAGTGACCCAATCAAGTACAAGTGTCTCCCTAATTTGAGGGGAAAAAAAAACCCAGATACATTCAAGGCTTCTACAAAAGTGGATATTTTCCTCCCTTGAAACTGACAGAAGTTTGCATCATTGGTGTCAATAGTTTGAAGTGCCTGAAAGTATCTCTAATAAAGGAAACATGTTCTCGTTACTTGTGATACTTGAGGATTGATGTTTTGGATTTAACCACACCCCAACACCTTTTACCTACCATACCAATTGCAAAATAATGAGGCACTTGAATATCATTATAATTCAATAATAACTCAAAAAGGCCAAAACAACTGGATTATATAATTCAACAATTGTTCGGGTCAACATAATGTGCAAATGTAAGATATAAATAAACTTCAAAAGATCCTACCAAAAACTAGAAGTAACCAGACAACAACTAGCAGTTTAATTTAGTTTATGAAGGATTATCGGACAATTCCTGGAGATCATCATTACCATATGCCTCACTCCATCAATTTGGGTGGTGAACAATTCCTGGAAATATACCAAGAAGTTTACGAAGCGAGGACCACATGAAGCATTTTGTCAGTTTGTAGCATGAAACTGAGAAGCAGTTGTTAGACTTTTGCATGCCCGACGTAGAACGGCATCCAATTCCAAATGCAAAGCTACTGTCCACATGGCTAGCTACAAATAGCTGTCTGAAATATATATATAAAAGAAAACATGATTTAACCAAAATATTTAAAGAAAATGTAGAGATAATGTAAGCATCGCCCTCTTAGTTGAGCATGGTCAAGAAACTGTAAGGAAATAAAATAGAAATGTTTCAAGTATTGTGTACATAAGTCATGGAATGGCACACGCATGCAAGCACACACAATAAAAAAGGAAAAAAAGGGAGCAAGTTAGAATGGAAGGCAGCACTCAGCAAAACTCAAGCAGTGTTCAGCAGATTCTTTGTTTTCCATGTGGAAGAATGCACCTACATGATCCATGGGCCTAAAATGGACCTCTACCTCGCTTGGCAGGTTGGTACTCATAAGCCTTTGTCCTAACAACACTGCAGCAATAATGTTATCTCATTTACAAGGTAAATCAATGTGCTAACTGGCCCAACACCACCTCGTAACCTCAGCAAAGTGGCAGTAAAATTGCTTCTATGGTGCCATTCAAATATATATATATATATATATATTTGCTTCTATGGCAGAGATGGGAAGCTAAGGGACAGGGTTTCTCCTCTCTACTCTGCTTTCCTCACTAGTCACGACTACTCTTCTCTGTCTACTAGTACTTTCACATTTATTCTGTCTTCCTCAGTCCTCACTACATCTTTCCCTTTTCTTCTCTGTCGGCTGGCTGTCACAGCTGGTTGTAACAGATACTTAATGGGGAGAGAGGACAAAGGTGGAGGACAACATTAGAGGAAGAAGAAAATTAGAAAAACTCACTTTCCTCTGATTTTTTTCTTCCCTAACAGTTTTCTAGGCTCTTTCTCAAACTTTATCTAAATAACCCTAGCAACAAAAAAGAGAGAGAGAGAGATCATACATACTAGTGGGCCTGAGGCATTTATTAGCAGAGCCTCGTTTGGGACGTTGGCGCAGGCAAGGCACCAATGAGCTTAGGTGTTCCTTTTACTACGCTGCAAGTGGCTGAGAAGCATACACTTAGATATAAGTGGTGTAAAAGAATAGACTCAGAAATGGGTACATAAGAGAGAACCTACATGCAGCTCCATTGGAAGAGAAAACCAAGGAATGCCATTTGGGTTTGTCTGATCGTGACATAGAAGGTTGGAGCAGGAAGCACAGAGAGAGGCAAGAACATGGAATTAAGTAACAAGAAGTGACATCAGATTGACATAAAAAAAAAAAAAGAAGAAAAGGTCCCACAATTGAAGTGGAAGGAGAAATACAACTAAAAGAAGAGCCACACCCAAATAAATGAATTTAAGCTTTGCTTGCAGCTTTTGCTCAGCTAGTTAGGAACATAAGTGTGTGAATGAGTGAGTTCCAAGACCCAATGTAGCCTGAAAAAATGACAGCCTTGGTGATGATGACATTGGTGGTGGTGCTGGTACCTATTGACCACCATCCCAGTAGCATTGTTTGAATTAGACATGAAAACTCACTAAACCTTGGGCACATTAGAAACATTGAATAACAAATGAACTGACGCAGTCCAGACTCACCAAGTGAACTGTCGTGCGACTCACCAAGTGAACTGTCGTGCGCCCAAAACCAACAAATTCCAAAAATTACAGCAACAAGAAGAAAGGAACTTACAAAAATCAATTAACCTTGACTGAATGATTAATCACTGGAAATTCTCAATCTCGTGGAGAAGAAAATCAATACAAGGAGAGACAAAGTATACCATAACAGTTGGCCCATTACATCCTTATATAATATCTCAAAACCCTAAAATACCTCAAATCCAACTCCTAACTTTCCCAAGATACAACTAATTACGTTAAAACTATGAAGCTTGACCAAAAAGGAATCTCCACATGAACCAATCCATACAATCAAATAGAATGTTGCCTACAATGGTTGAATTGTTTAGTAAATAGTATACAAACAGAAGCGTCAAAGGGCTACAACTTGGGTTGGCCCATCCCAAATCCGATTGATCCAATCTGAATTTTGCTCGAGTTGTCTTGGATTTGAAGATTCAGCCTAATATGCATTCAAGTCTGGCTCAATTGGAGCATTGGGCAATCTGACCCAACCTGAACCCAATTCTACAACTGTAATGCATCAAATGGTTATAAAAGTATAAAACTCTTGGTACAAGACCACCATTCTTGCCCAGTTTTCGAAGATGAGTATTTGGGTGATTACCCTGTTCCCTCATCCTCTACATCTTCCAAAACCAAATCAAGAACTCAACTATCTTTTTCACTTAGTGGTCGATCAAATTTAATTCATTCAACTCTTTTATCTCTAATGGTCGAAACCCATTCTCATCTTTTAAATTTGATAAATCCTTCTTGTTTCACTCCTTTATCTGTCCCAATCCATCGATAATTCCAACCAACAAGTCTCTCCAACAGTTCTGCAGATTGAGACGTCTGAGACCCAAAAAGAAATAGACCTCCAAGATGGAGGGTTCGGTTTCAAATGGATCAAAGGGCAAAAGAAAATGCATAGAGAAGACAAACATCCACCGCTCCAAAGAGGTAAATAAATCCATTTTATTGTCACTGTTCCACATATTTGACGATGATCATGAGATAATAGTTATTATCCACTATGATCAGTGTTTTGGGGCTTTTGTGAAGTAAAGATTCCAGCAGGATTGAGAAAAGATTCAGGTTGATTGGTTGAGTCAGGGTTCTAGGAATTACTGCTTTGTTAGGTACAGATTCAAGTTTGGGATTGGGCCAGCCTTTCTTGCATTCTGTTTATTGGTCGATCTTGTTGAGATTTGAGACATGTATTGAAATGAGAATTCTGGTGCTTTTGTGATTTAGAGGCTCCCATAGGAATAAGAAAAGATTCAGGTTGACTGGTCAAGTCAGGGTTGGAGGAATTACAGCTGTCAGGTTAGGGTTCAAGTTTGGGATGGATTGGGGTCTTTTGGGCTCAGACTTGCCACCAACCCAAGTTGGGGCCCTAAATCGTATGGATCGTAGATCATACGACTCCCAATAATAGGAGCATTAGATGGTAATTTCAAAAGCCACAAGTAACATTTTTAAAATACTACTCACTTTTCTCCTGTTTCCCCTTTTCTCTTTTCCCCCCCTTTCTCATGGCATCAGTGATGGATGGCCCTGACGAAAAACACCCCTCTCAACATTTTATTCCACAGGAAAAGGAAGTTTTGACAATGCTTTAGGTGTTTTCTTCTTTCACAAAACAATAAAATAAAATTAGAAAGGCACGATTACATCACATGAGCATCCAAATCACATGTTTTTTAAATAGATTTCGGCATTAAAGCACATTCATCAGCATCTTTCCATTTTTAACATTTTATCAAACACTCACAAGTAACCTTCACAAGAATCTAGGCCTTTTTTTTTTTTTTTATAAATTAGGAATCTCACCCTATTTCTCTATCAGTTTTCTTCTTTTTTTTTTTTTTTTTTTTTGAACTTTCTTTTTGTTGTTTGAAATTTTGGATGGTAATAATATTTATTGTTACGATGTTGTATTTAAATAGGTATTTGATATTTGTCAGATGGTATTTTTCATGAGATGTCATTTATAAAAATAATAATAATAATAATCATGAAACATATCGGTCAAATTGATACCACCCTCGGTGTTTTGGGAAAAACTATATGCCTCAGAGCCATGACAATGATAAAGATGAAACTTGAAAACATTCTAATAATAGCAATACCAAAGCCATTGTATTAAAAAATGGTGTATTTTGCATGAAATTTCACCTTACAAGAATATTAGAAAGAAATGGAAATTTGTGCAGTTGTGCACAATATTCTAGTGTGGTTAATAGAATAATCAAGTGGTGGTATAAGATATTCTTGACATTTACACAAAAAAAAAAAAAAAAAAAAAAAAAAAAAAAAAAAAAAAAAAAAAAAAAGAAGAAGAAGAAGAAGAAGAAGAAAGAAGAAGAAGAAAAAGGTGAGGAATTAATTGAAGACGAGAGACCAAATATTTATATCAGTAAGCTTCACCGAGGGGAAAAAGAAAGAAAGACAGATAAGATGAAGCCAAGAATAAACAAGCAAAGAGAAGATTAGATAAGATTAGATGTAGGATGACTCCGAATCACACTTTGGTCTTCTGCTGCAAAATAAACTCCATGATTTCACACCATGAAGGGGATATGACATAATCAAAGATAAAGAGGGAAAACACAAATTTCACAAAAATAAAATCATCATTGTATTTTTTGTATATTCAACAGTTCAACATCTGTATCAAATTGCACAAAATTTGAGCAATTTGGTGATTCTGCAGGTTTTTTGCTCACTAAAACAAACCTATTGGCATGTAAAAACTATTGATACTTGCATTCATGTGCTTTACACGTCTACAAAGAATTTGCCCATGAAAACAATCCCTCTTTAACATCAAGCACACAATGAACTCGCTGCAAACACAAAAAATAACTAAGGGAGCGCAACACATTCCACAAAGCACTCCTTCCACGAGTCACAGAATCCTAAAATATCTGATTGCTGCTCCAAACCTTAATATTCAGTTAAAAAGGTCATAAACAAATTTTTTGAATTGCAAACAAATTCTGATCTCCGCTTTTCAAATGAAGAAATAAGACTAGAGATTCCTGCTTAGACTTCCTTAGAATGTGTAGCCTTGAAACATCCCCTACTTCAAACTGTAGCAAGCAATGAGATTCATATGGATATGCTTAATAAGTATATGAAGCTAAATTTCCTTGTGTCCATGGTTGAAATAAGGAGTTCTGAAATAGTAAAATCAAGATAGGAGAACTAGTAGTACGATGGGTCGATGGCACATTAATTTAAATGTCTGAGAAACAAGGACTTGCGACAAAAAAGAGGTTCCACCATTAGGATGTCCTCAATAAACACTCATTACATAATAAAACCACCTAACCAAGCAAATATTAAACACCATTGGATGAGTTATCAAAGCAGTTGAGAGATCCAGCATTAAAAAGCAATTTTTAATGGTTGATATAAATAAAAAGATAATGATCAATCAACAGAGTAATAACCAAACTTGAGTTGAGACTAGGAGCTTTATGCAGGCTTGTTAATCCATAGATTGGTAAGACCACATATCTACTTCCAAAAGCAACAACCCAAAGTAACCCAGATACAGCATGGAAATGGCTAGGACACTCAGTGTATACGGCAAGCACAAAGATTTTACTTTACATATACAACTGAAGTATCAGATACAATATGATATAAATACCTTGCCCACTTTGCAGTATCTGGGTATCATAAAATATACAAATAGGAATGAACCCCATTTGCAGCTGTGAAATGATATCACAAAAACTGCAAATCCTCGGTAAATTATCCTTTTGAGTTTTGACAACAAAAGAAGATCTTGCAAGCAGCACCACAATTTACAAATGCCCTAATCCAAAAAGGCCACCCAATTGAAAAGGTGAGATTGAACAATTCCATCCCTAAAACCATCTCATTCACCAAATGCACATAGGACTAAATGAATCAAACCCCAGACAGGCCAAACACAATTGCCCTTTAAATTGTGAAGGAGATGAGATGATCTAACAATCGCGTATATTCATGAATTCAGTGGTGATCAAAAAGGTCAATAGGAAAATTCTCTTTAACAAATTGAAAGACACAAACTTTAGATAACAATCAACTCAAACAATCCTCGAGCACCAATTTTGAGAAAGAAATTATCAAAAGGGAAGAGAGGGAAGGAGATTGTGCTCACCAGCGGCAGCAGAAGAGCGCTTTGCGCGCTTCACCTTCTCCAGCTGTATCTGCCAATCCATAAACAGCTGCATCCTCTGAAACTCCAGCCCCTTTGCAAACTCCATCCTTTCCTTCTCCAGTTCCAGCAACTGCCGCTGCTTCGCGTCCTCCACCCTCTCATACACCTCTGCAAACCGCTCGATCGCCTGCGCAAGCTGGTGGAGACCATCCCCATCCCCATTCCCACCGCCCCCATCCTCCTCCTCCCTAACCCTCCTCCTGCTCTCCGTACTCGATCTCGACGATCCAGAATCCGCATCAACAGCCGCGGCAGCGGCAGCAGCAGCCGCCGAATAATTCCTCCTAAAGAAGGAATCATCGACAGCGACCGCAGGCCGCTTGTCCTTGGACGGCCGCACAGCAGCCGCCTGCGGCAGCGGGGGAGGCGTTTTCCGGTATGGCAGCGGCAGGGCGAGCGGCGGAGAGGGCTTTTTCAGTGCGGCGGCAGGGCCGATCAGGTCGTCGAGCCTGGAGAAGAACGGCCATTGGGAGGCTACGGTTCCGTCGGGGACAGCGGCGATTTTGGCCTTCTCGAGCTTGTACTTCTTCTTGAGGGTGTCGATCCGGTTCTTGCACTGGACGTCGGTGCGCCGGGGCTTCTTTCCGGCGCCGTCGCGGGAGTTGACGGCGTCAGCGACGTCTTGCCAGTGCTTCTGACGGAGGTTCCCGCGGTTGAGATCGAGATAACGGTCCCCCCATGCGTCGATTAGGGTTGAGGTGGCGCCTTCGCTCCAGCAGTCCTCACGGGAGGGTAACGCGTGGTATGACGGGCGTCTTAACGCCGTTTCCCTTCCGTCCATCCTCCGTTATCTGGTTCGTCTCTCTATTCTTTCTCTCTCTCTCTCTCTACCTACCTATCCGTATGTGTTTGTTAGAGAGAGAGAGAGAGGTGTCGGTGAGGGAAAGGGGGAGAGAGAGAGAGATGTCGGTGAGGAGGGAAGGAAGGAAGAAGCGCCGGCTGGGCAGGGGAGAGGCGCGTGAGGGGCACGTGGGGGGTTGGGCGGGTAGGGAGTCGGGTCTCGCCGTGGGGGGAGGGAAAGCGCGTGGGCCGACATTGGCGCCCGGTCTGCTTGCGTCACACGCATCTGGTCGGATCGACGGCTCCGATCGGATCGGCGCGATTGGGATGCCCCCCCATCCGTTTCCATGCCGTTTTGTTTTTTTCCTGGACGGGAAAGGGAAAGGGGAATGGAAATGGGGAGAAAGTGGGGTTTTATAGCTGGTAGGTGCAAAATGACCAAAGGAACCCAATCCGTTTTCAGTGATTTTGTGCTTTTGGTGAAGACATTAGAAATGTAGTTTTGGGAATTTGGGGAGTGTAGTTTGGGGAATTTGTGGGGGTGTGTGGCAGAGAGATTCCTCGTTTCTCTCGCTGTTTGTGGGGGGGTACCAAGTACCAAATACCAAATACCGAATACCAATACCATGGACTTGTGATTTTCATTCGTGGTATTGGTATTCAAGGGTTGATTTCATCTTTTGAGTTGGTTGATTGGAATTTGAAAAAGAACGAACACGGAAGGAGAGGTGAGGGGGGCACTAGCCCCCGCTGCAAAAACGTTTTTAATGCCTTTGTTAGTCAGACAGAGAGAAAAGATAAAGATTACGGAGGAGTCCTCATCCGTTCGGCAGCAGGGTGGAAATTTATTTCCATTTCCGTTAATAATGGTTCCGACGATGAATGAAAGGGGACTACAAAAATGCAAAAAACCAGATATTTTATATATATATATATATATATATATATAGGAAGGTCCTCGTACGAGAGTACGAGAGATAAGGTGGGGCCCTCACATCCTCGTACGAGAGTATGAGAAATAAGGTGGGGAGGCCTCACATCCATATCCAATATCAACAATTTAAATGTGAGGGTCCCCACCTTTATCTCTAATAGTAAGGTGAGATATGCTCTCATAGGAGCAAGTTAATTATATTTGTTTTTTTGCATTATGAAACTGAAAAATCCAATTTTGATTGAATTTATCTTGATTTTGGAGATAATCATCACGCAAAAATATAACATAATAAAATTTGATTTGTGGGACCAGCCCTGTTTCAGCTTAGCACTGTAGCTTAGAAGAGCTGGCATATATATATATATATATATATATACACACGAGATGCTCCTATGAAAACATCTCTCACCTCAATATGAGAGATAAATGTGGTCAAAGAACACTTGATTCACATGTACTGGTAAAACCATAGGAGATGGTCAACTTGACCAACTGAACTACTGCTCGTTGGTTAAAATCTTGATATTTATTAGTCGAATAAATAAAGTGAGCGGCCTGATTTATAATATGGGCCCCACAAAAATGAAAAAGAATAAAGATTGTTTATGGGACTAATAGGAATTCAATCACCGTATAAAAGTTGTACTAGCACCTTTGGCAAGGTGGGTGTGAAAGTCACTTTCAGAACGCTTTAGGTGTGAAAAATTGGTGTATAAATGACCTTATTTATACACTATTTTTATACATTATTTATGCATCGCATTAGCATTTATATAAAAGTGCAAATAAACATGAAGATGCATAACCGTTGCACTTATGAATCATTCAAACAGCCCCTAACTTCCTTTCCTTTTTGTTTTTTTTAACACTATCATGAGGCCATATTTCTATTATAGTTACCCTGTGAAATTTAACCCCTTGGTAGCTACTCTTTATTCTATACAACGGACCCACTTTTGATTAATTAAAGCCCTTGCTCTCACCATCTCCTATAATTGCTCGCATAAATGTAACAACCACCCGCCTTTTGATCTCATCATCTAATCATCCTTGTTGTCTTCATCATCCTGCCCATGTTCAATATTGAAAATTCTCACTGCATTTATCATGATATCATGTCTTCTGACATAAGGATAATGTCAAAAAAAAATAAAAATAAAAATCTTTGGGTGATTGGCCTATAGAAGGGTGTGATGATGGATCTATAAAACAAAACCTAGAGCATAACAGAAATATCAAACTAATAATCATGATCATCAAAGATCTCACTGAAAAATCAGTCTGTTTGGATTTTGAAAGTCATATGTTGACAACTGCAACAAGTTGGTTCGATTTTACAGCTTGACAATCTTGACAAATTGGTTAGTTAAAGCATGTTTTCTTATTATTTGGTAAAAGATTGATTAAAGCATGTTTATAAAAAAAAAAAGTGACAAAAAGTCTTTTAAAAATGGTCAACCCTTCATCCCTAATCCCTATCCAACACTTTGGTGAAAAGTCATCACTGACTTAGGACAAGACAGATGGAAAATATCTTATGAGATTAAAATCACTATTATGTTTTGTTTTATTTTTATGAGCCTAAAATTAAGGAGTTAAGCAGCATTTTATTTTAAGTGAAATAGTTCTTTTTTTTTTTAACTTATATTAGGAAATCCCCAAGCTGAAATGTAAAAAAATTCAACCTTTATTACAAGGTTGGATCTCTTCTCAACTCAATCATATAGCACTTTTATTTTTTATTGGGTTGGTATCCATTGATCTTAGAATTCGTTTGGCCTCAAACACTCTTTCCCTCTCCCTGTAGAGGTCCTGTTCATGCTAGTGTTGCCGTGTAATTGGTTGTGCCACAAAAGTAGACATGTTTGGTATTTTCAGATAGAAAGTGTGTTTGTAACAGCAAGTTTGTGTATGTATGTGGAAAATCAATATCTAGACTTCTTTTCATGGAAATAATACTTTCTTGCTGAATTGTGGTAATATCAGTCGTTTTTTGAAAGAAAAAGTGGCTGTACCAAACATAAGACGAAAAATATTTCTACAGTGGAAAAGCAACCCAATTTTTCATGCCTTTCATGCAGAAACGCTGCTCCACTACCATCACTTACATGTTTACCATCACTTCTATCTTTCGATGGTAGAGGCTCCTCGTTGCAATCTGGAGGTGTCCGCTTTGAATCCTTGTAGAGGCTTCGGGTGATAACTTGGTGGTGTCTAGGCTTTCGGGTGCAAAGAAAAGTACGGCTGTGATGGTAGATTTTCCTCGTTAGCGATCAACCCCTAGCGTAGACCTAACTTGAAAAAAAAAAAATGTAATGAGACAACAGGCTGAAGAAATAATTACAACTAGTTAATGGCTCGCTAACAAATTTATTAATTGGATGGGTAACACGTATACTATAGATAATTTTTTTATGGAGAATAAATCCAAAGAATTTTTTCATTTGTCAGGCCAGTGGAACTCATGAATTTGCCTCATGTCCCATTGGAATAAATTGTTCCCTCCAAGGATGGATCTTGTCAGGGATGGAACTAGTGGGGGCAAGACAGCAGGGCTGCTCATGGGCCAGGCCCAGCCTGCTCTGGGAAGGGTCTGGATATGTGACCTGGGCCTGTTTAATATTTGGCCAGGGTTTTAGATTAAGTGACAGAGAGTCCAAACCCAGCCCAGCCCAAATAAGAACTGCTTTTAATTTGGTGGTTTCTCCAAACAATTGCTAGAAAGCCCAAACAACTTTTAAAAGCTGATCTGGCAGGGCCTGCTTGAATAAATGGGTGGACTCGGGCTGACGTTTATGGCCCATTATGTGTTTGGACCAGATATGGGCCTGTGTTTCTAAAGTCGGGCCGGGCCTCACTTGACCCCGCCGATGAAAACCCCCACAAGAGAGGCCATGGAGGCATGGATCATCCTAAAATTTGGAAATTCCACCAAATGTTGGGAAACTTTATGGTTATTATTTTTTCCTGACTTTGGCTCTCCAAATGCATAGAATCAGGGTGAATCTATGCACAACCTGACTTTCATGAAAATATGATAACAAACCTCCCCCTGATGTTGAGATTTAACACATGATTTCATTTTACAATTTAAGAAAAATGGTAGATTTGTACTATTTACATAAATGACATTTTCATCAGCAAATTAATTTGAGTGGCCAAAATATAAACCAACCACTAACCTGATTTCGGTTGGAATTTTTTAACCTACCTCTATAAGGGCAATTTTTTTGTTTGACCTGACCAATTTTTCTGAACCTACCTAAGCTGCAAATCAGAGGTTATGAGTCTTCCAATCTGAAAAAAAAAAAAAAAAAAAAAGGTGGACCGGACTCCACTCTTCTTGGAAGCATCAGCATATATAGGACAGCTTCCAGGCATGAGCCACAACTGTTTTTTTCAGACAGTGCCAACATGAAAGATCTAGCTTAACCTCTTTACAGTTAATACAGAAACATTATTATGATTACATGCTGTGAAATCAACAACACCCTTAATACTTAAGTAGAAACATGTGCAACCATCAGGACTTTGGTTTCCAATTTCTAATTGATACTCACCAAAAGGAAGATTTACTAATACATAAACAAATGCATCAAAGTGCCACATGCAGATAAAAAAAAAAAAAAAAAAGTGGCATTGCTCACATCTAGAGGCAAGTGCCGGCAAATACCCAGCCAAATACACAAGTCAATAGGCGCTCGCAGGGGCTCTCATGGACCTTCTTCCCCAAAGAGATCTTTCTTTGTATAATTGCATTTGTTCTAGAGATGCTTTTATATTTTAATAACTTGTAAGCCAATGGAGATTATGAGCATTTAAAACTACATATATTGTATCTTAATGTGTAGTGCAAACACACAGTTTTAAGAACAGTGGTCCCCTAGATTGTGGCGTGCAACCACAGGAAGGGGCCATGACTTTAATGATGGAAGTTTGTGGAGTATGTTTCTTTGAAGACAATGTTCTATAGATTTATTTGAGGTTTTGTGGGGTTCTCTCTGTATTGAGAAAGTTTTAAGTATAATACACATCAGATTAAGGTGAGGTTACAGGTATGCAACTTGAAAATATTCCGGGTGTAAGAGGAGGCCATCATGGGAGGAGTCAGTCATAGTCAGCTGATAGAATTTGGATCCTTATAGGCTGGCCTCTGAGATTTAATTGTCTGAGACCAGGCCTATAAATCTATCAGTGGGGGCCACCATTGAAATTTAAATGGCTTGGAGTACCTGTTACCTGAAGTATTGGAGTAGAGTTGGGACTTCATTCCAATCTTAAATGGGCCACCATCACATTCATCATGTGTGAAACATGCAATTCTGCTCGATCCCTTGTCTTTTGTAGTCTATTCATGTATGCTATGTTTGATCAATCTCACAAATCACAATCAAATGGTAGTCCAAACTGATACAATTTGGCCAAGGCCCACAAATAAGGAGAGCATTCGGATGCAGATTCTAGATGATCGTGGTGGTACATGTTATGAGAAGTTTATGATCCGACAGCCCACGATCAGATTCAAGGATTCAGTCTTTCAAGGAGATGTAACGGTTAAAATTAAGCGGAAGCAAAGAAGAGAAAGTGACAAGAAAGAGTAGACCAAACTCAAGGTCGAGTCGTTTTCAAGCAGGAGAATATGATACAAGATTGAAAGATCAAAACTTTATAGATCCTGTGTTGGATAAGCACAGGAAATCCAATGGAGTTAAATCTGTTTGGACTCATCAAATAGTTCGATTTTGCTAATTATGACTACGTTCATAATTTTCTTCAATTGGTCATTTCAAGGATCAATCTCAGAGAGACGTACGACTACAGGGCTCTTGATGGGCGACGACTCTTATGTTCATCTATTATACAAACGCAGACACATGGATTGTGCCACAAACTGTGCTAGAAAAATGCATCAAGTATCACATCCAATGTATTTTGTGAGTGTCCTTGTATGTTACTAGACGATGAATACCTGCATTGTTGTCCATTCCATTTTAATTTGTCATCATTTCGGTCCAGCATTTAAGATGAAATATTTCAGAATTTCAAAAATTTGACGAAACTTTTCCGAGTAACTTTTCGAAATAAAAAAAAAATTAAAAATATATATAGATATATATAAAATAAAAAATAGAAATAAAATATAAATTATGCATGTTTCTTGCTTTGAATATTGAGGAAATTTTCTTTTTTTTTTTTTTTTGAAAAAAGTGAGAATTGTGCCACAAACTGAAATGAATAGCTGAAATGACCGGAGTTCAAATCGATTTTTTTTTTCTGCCCGTTCCGTTTCAGCAGAAGGACTGAAACGAAAAATTCAGGCGATTCCAGCTGAAACGAATTGACTATTATGCTACCCTGTGCATTTACGGCACAGTTAGTTCAATTAAAATGCCGGCAGTAACTCCCCTATATTGATTCCAAAGTCTTACCCATCCCATTCCCCTTGCTGAATTTTAGGGGGTGGTGGGGGTGGGGGTGGTTGGCTAGTTCTTTTTGGTGTCTTTCAATTGAAAGGTGTGGATTTAGGCACATTAATTTGAGGTAGCTGCAATAGAAAGATGGTACTGTTGTGGATGAGTTGCTACAGTCTAGTGGATTATATGGAAGCACGTTGTAGTCCCAGCTCACTCCCTTTCAATGTACTGGTAGGCCAGTGGAAGTGGGGACTTGTATTTGTCAAAGAGATATCTGGGATCTCTGCAGAGAAGACCCCTCTCTTTTCTTTTCATTGTGAGGGTAAAAACAAAGAAGGGGGAAAAAAAAAGAGCACATTGGAGTATACATATGGAATGAAAGATATCAAAGCAAAAGGTAGAGACAGAGACGCTTGCAAACGGTGGAAAGAGAAAGGCGCACTTGAATTATTGTACACCTTTATTTTTATTACTATCCACTTCTTCTACACCACATAGAGTGAGAGAGTAGAGAAATATATCTATGACCCTTTATCTATACTTTATCCACTTCACTAAAAATACTTTTAACTTTGTACCATAACCACCATGGCATCCAACATCACTTTCTCTAAAGGTAGCTAAGTTTAGTAGCCCACCTATCTCTTGGATGTACAAAATTTCTGTCCAACTATTAATAGGGTATTGTAGCTGATGAGACCCATATTAGTTTCACTTGCAGTTTGAGCTAGAAATTCACAAGCAGCTGGAATCAGGGTCTGTTTCATGGCATTAGTGTGAGGGATTTTTGTTTGGGTTATTTTAAAACACTTCCAAGTTTTTATCACATAATTTAGAATTTGTAGCATTTCAAACACTATTAATTAATGTTTTTACTGTAAAAATTGTTGGTGGTTTTTGTAAACTCTCTCTATTAAGCAAAGAATTCAGAAAAATCAAAGAGACATGGAAAGGATGACTTCAATTTTCACATTGAAAATTTCTCTTATAACAGGCCCTTGGAAGGATTCAAAGCCTTGGGCCTGCAGCAACTGAGGATTGGAACTTTCACCCCCATGAAATTTCAAATTTCTCTTATTCAAACAGGACCTTAGAAGCACTAGCAATGTGAAGGGAGACAAAACAGAGTTGTGCACCAGCTTAGCTGTGCCACTGTCCTTTTTCCACTTAGTGAAGTGGATATGGTTAAACCTTGAAACAGAAAAAAGATAGTACTATATCTCCTTTGTTGGCCCACATAGGAGGAAGAGCTAAAAGGAAATGCCAAAATAGATGATATCAGGTGACATCATTCTCCCTTCTCATTTGATGAGCCAAGTCCATCAACATATAAAGGAGAGTCTCATTTTGTCCCTAAGATGGGTCTGACGATATCACTTTCCAGAGAATAAAATCCTCACCTGCAGTAGAAAATGAAGAGCAGTAGTTTTGTTATACCCTTTATCCTCCAGCATTTTTTGACAATGCCAGTTGTGTATGTTATAGCAGGAAAGATAGCAATGAGTAGTGTTTCGGGATTTGATTCTTATCTAGTGTTTGGATGTGGAGATGGAGATAAAAGAAGCAAAGAAAACTAATGGAGATCAAAACTGACTATAAATGTACAAATTTGAGCTTATGGATAATTTTCTCTATCTCCATCTTCTCCACCTTTTCTCCTCATTTAAAAATGAGTCTATGCATATCAAGATGTATAGTACCACATGAGTATACCTTTATAAATTTATCCATGCATAGATATGTAGATTCGTAAAAAAGGAAAAAGAGAGAAATTCTTTTTTTAATAAAAAGTATATAACATTAAAGAGAAAAAAACCTTTGTGTAAAAGATTAAAGAAGGATCAGAGAACCCTCTTTTACAATCACAGTATTCAACATGAGAACCACATAAAAAAAATATTATGTTTTTCTAACAAAAAATAAAATATTTTTCACTTACACTAAAATTCATATTTGTCATAATAATAATAAAAAAACTCTAATTCTATTAAAACTCAAAGCAATTATTCAACAAATCTAATAAATACAAAGAAGAATAATAATCTAACAATGATCTTAGAGGACCCTACAAGAGTGCAAATAAGCAACAAATCTCTTCGGAATGGGATTATACTGCATATATATAGGGTCAACCACATGTTTGACAAAGACATTAAAAAATGGAGTTGGTAGCTTAGTGTTGAGTCATCTCTCTATCAATAAATACATTTCAGGATCGACCACTCATCTGTTGGACAAAAATTTGGGTAGCATGAGTGTGGGGCGTGTGTGTATATACCACATCACTAAAAATTTGGTGATGCTCTATAATGGGCTCTCGTAATAAAATCGAAACTGTTAAAAATAAATGCCCCTTCTCATATGTGTTGTCTTCAAATCTCACTTCAACATAAGTTGAGTACGTTATCAAACTGATCACATAATCAATCTAATAATTGATATAACCTTTATACTTGATCAGTTTGATAAATGGACTCAACTTTTATTAAAAATTAAATTTAGCTGAAGACGACACAAGAGGTGAGAACACTTTTTTTTAGTTTATCCAAACTATTCAGATTTTAATAATTAAACCATGCTCAAAAGCATCACCAAATTTCCAGTGATTCCAAGAACAAGAGAACCCACACTGAGCAAGAATTAGAGTGCACCAAAGGTCATTGTCATAAATTGTACTTCACTCATTTAACAATTTTTATTTCTAAACGATGAACAGTAGATGTAGGGACTTAGAGTAATAACAGTCTCCTCTCACATACAATTCACCCCGCGAAAGAAAACAAGCATTCAGAGCTGTATCCAGCTCCCTCTCTCTCTCTCTCTTCCATCTCTTACAAAACAATCCCTTCATCAACCATGAATTCCTTTGCAACTAAGAACACTAAAAAGAGATCTAACAAACAACCATCAGCTCGAACGTCGGCAGGCGGAATTCCATTCAATTCTCATGCCGATGCCCAAACACAATCCTTTAAAACCAACACCCAAAATTCAAAAACCCCAATAGAGAAAGCCCAAAAACAATAACATAAAAAAGATGGCATTTTTTTTTTTATCTCCATATATGCATATATATACAAAGAGATCATCCTCACCCAAGTGAAGGTCAGAAGAATTAACAGCCGGACTTTAAAGATCATTAGCATTTGAGATCTCTGATATGCTCTCCAAATGCGGCCTCCACACGCCAACTCGGCCTCGCCGCCGATCCCTCTGCGTCGATATCTTCTCTGATAGAATCTCAGATAAGTAGTGATCTGATACAAGAAGCTTTGTTACACCAACTGAGCTTCCATTGCTGGTGGTGTTGATGTTGTGATTGTTCTGGGCTTCTCTCTTCTTCTTCTTCCTTGTCGACGCCGACTTGGTTTTCTCCGGGAGAGACGAAACGGGCATGAGGAAGTAGATCTTCCCTCTCTGCAGCTCTGCGTCAGGTGGCAATATCACAATTTTTGGGACGACCCCTTCTGATGATGAAGACATGGACGACTTCCTGAGGACATGTTTTGGATTGGCCTTCATGATCTCACCAGCTCGAACCGTCTTGCTGAGTTCTTCGACTCGCCCGTTTGAGTGAACGATTCGGATTACGTCGAGTGCACCACAGGGAAGGATACAAGAGATGCAGCATCTGATGGTGTCCTTCATGGCTACTCTCTCTCCCCCTCTGTGTGTATACAGGTCTTTTACGCAGAGAGAAGAGAGAGAGAGAGAGAGAGAGAGAGAGAGAGAGGAAAAAGAGAAGGAAAAGATAGATTAAGAGAATGAATGCTCTTTTTTCTCTTTTTCTATCAGTTTGGGAATCAACTACCTAAACTTTGGTAAGAGATGATGTTGTTATTATGCTTTTTCCTTTTGTAGAGGTGAGGGGAAGGGAAAAAGAAAAGGAGAAGAAATGCTCTTGCTTAGGATGAAATCTATGGCTTGAATAATTGCACCTTGGTATGTACTTTGGCTTTTGGTTTCATCATTTAGGACTTGGCCCCCACCCATCTCTTCTCTAATTTCAATAATGTGACCAAGCCCATGGGTTCCACATACTTGTCCATGATTGGAGCCACCTAGTAGGTACCAAGGACTGACAACTGGACGTTTTGGGGGGGTGATTGTACTTTGTACTGTCAATGGGCCAGGCCTTCGAAAAGCCCATTGTGAGGGATACACATGTCATTCAGGTTAGGACCTAGACAAATTTAGGCCTGGCTCATTGTTTTAAATCTTCATCAAACAGTGGGTCCGTTTGGTTTGGATCTGACTTAGACTTGATTGATGCTCTAGACAATCCTGGTCTGCTCCGTAATGGACTGGTCTTCGACCTGTTCATGAGCCAGGCCCAAAACACAAACAGGCTGGCTGAGTTTACTGGGCCCATCCCAATCCAGTTGGTTGCCTTCCCTACTTGACCAGTGGCACTTGTTAGCAAATGATTAGTATTGCATAGGAATCAAAGAGGAGAGAGATAACACCACCAAACGGTGACACTTGTCACTCAAAGGTTGGGGTGGCCAGGTAGGAGTGGGTGAGAGAGACTATCGTGGATGAGACCCTCAATCCATGGGTTGGGTTAGATAGGAGGGTGATGTCCTCTAGCGTTTTGTTTGGGAAGATACTGTGTAAGGCACATGAATAGTTTATGCATTATAACTGAGGTGATGAGTTTCATTGGAGTTGATGGGTGTGAAGATAGGGAATTGGGTGTAAAGGGAGATCTTCTTTTTAGGAGGGAGAGTATGAATATGATCTCTTGATATCTCAAACAAAGATGTGGGTGTTGGATTTCATTGAAAAGTGAGGTGCAACTGACTCAGCTTTTTCTAGTGGTTTTAGGTTGGGAAGTGGTTTGACTTGGGTCATGAAAAATAAAGTGGGGGTGTGGATTGTCACTTAAGAAAGATGATGCCCTTGACATTCTCACATTCTCACAAAATTCAAAAGGAAGATCATTAGTTCATGAAACAAGGAAGCGGTGCCGCGAAATCTCATTAGTCTAGTAATACTGAAAATCAACAAAGACATTGTCCAGCTTTCAATCACCAAATTGTACTGTATGTGGGCCATTACTAGCTAATCCCCACCAAAATTTAAAGGGTTCTAACATGGTTTCAAATAACAGCTGTTGCATAATGATTTGTATCAGTTCGATATATAGTCACCTCACTGTCATTTTAGTCATAGGGTTTCTATTTAAGAAGTACCATATATATAGAACACCTTTTTAGACAGTTTAAGTTGATTTGTTTAGCATCTGTTAGAGCTCTCTAAAAACCATTTGACATTCAAGTTTTGGATGAAACATGAGACTATCTATAGTGACACAATTGATGGTTCAAGAACACTACATGGTGTGTGATATATATCAGCCTTTAGTGTAGCAGCCAAGACTGAGTTTTCAAGACCATGCTACTAAAATTAAAGAGGATTTCAGATTGAAATATAACATAGAATAATGAGTTGGTATGACCTTCCAATTCAAATTGGGGGACTGGTGAGGGGCATCTCCATCCATGGCAGTAGCCATCATATCAACCCATGTGATAACCAAGACATGGGTCCAAATGTATGGAGTTGGAGACATCAGGAAACTGCACATTTTCCAAATCCTAGGGCCCTATGACAATGCCTCCCATTGTAATTCCTTTGTGTTGTGCTTTTGGTTCCTGAGTTCCTGACACAAGGAAACGGTGTGGCCAGTTTCTCCTTGGAGGAAATGAAAATCACAGCTTCGGAGGACTAAGAATGGCCTTAAAACCCCTCATGCATCTTGTGTATTCTCTCATCTTTCACATTCTGTGATTGGATTGGTGGGGCCTACCCAAATCATCCAATAAAGCTGACGTCTGATGGTGGGCCGGGTTCTTGTATATGTTTATTTAGGCCTGCATGTATTTCTCTGTCATTCGTCTATTTAGCATTTATAAAAAGAGGGACCCAAATGAACCACTGTCTTTGAGCTGCCTAATGGAGAAAGGGATGAGCATTGAAGGGCTACACCACATGTATTGGAGTACCTACCTAACTTCTTTAATTGGGATAAATCCAAGTTTCCTCGAGGAATCTTTGTACGCTTGTGTAGCCATGTTTCCACAGAGAAAGTATGGAAAATTAGCTGCTTTTTCGCAATGAAAATTTTTTTTTGTTTGGTGCAATCACTTTTCCCACACAAAAAAAAAAAGCATAAAAATAAATTAAAATTTTCACAATTTCACGAAAAAGGAACTTAGATACATGCTCATCGGGCAGTTTATCCAACACAACCACAATGGTTAAAACTCAATTTCTTGATTGGTATTTAGTTTACTTGTAAATCTAACTACCGGGAATAAGGAAACAAACAACTGTCACTTATGGATAACTTTTTGGTTTTATAAAGACATGAACTTTAATTCATTTACATGTACACTTGATTTGCAGAGATCCAAACAAGTCATAAAGTTTATGGCAGAACAAGATTTGCTGGGAACTAATGATTGTTAGGCCACACGGATGGTTTATATTTAATCAAAAGGAGTGGAGTTAGTAATTGCATCATTGTCTGAAAATTGATGATTAGAAAAGTCAATTGATAGAATATATGAAAATTTAGATTCAGCCACCTTTTTTTTTTTATATATAATATTTACAAATTACGATCTATTTTATTTTTTAAATATATATCTACCAATACTCTTCAATCAATATCGTTCAGCCACCTTGATAGACTACCGTCGAGAAGGCCTTTTATGTTAGGAATATCTAGTAAGCGGTCCCCATCAATGGTGTCTGAAGGAGGAATAGGGATAAAGCTCCCATGAGGTATCCATCAATGCTAGATAGATCCATGATCTTTCTTTATTTCTAACATTTTAATCATGTGTTTTTTTCGAGAATTAATAAAAAGGATGAAAATGTCCTTCATCTACAATTATCCTTGGAAATAGACTATACTAGCTTGAACTAACATTAAGTGTCATATATTTGCAGGAAAAAAAAGGCATGCATGAAGGCATGTCATCTATATATTCTCATCCTTTCAAGGAACTGCAACAGTTCATCTTTTGCTTCTTAATACTATTAATGGGTCTTTGGGAATCTGATATTTTGTGGGTTATATGTTTTGTATTCCTGGTGTAAAAACCAAAAACAGAGGCATTTTATTTGTGAATATAAAAAAAAGCCTGGTGGATGTAAGATGGGAATTAAAGAAGTTTCCTATACTATAGAATTTTTGACGAAAATTTGTGATGTTGGAAAATCATAGATATGATGTGATGATGACTTAGCCCCTTGGTATTTGAAAATGTCATATTTCTTTGCTAGAATTCTTAATCTGCAGCCACTTGAAAAGTATCAAATGACATTTGGAATTCTAAACGTCCTTGGCATTTGCAGATTCTCCACCCAAGAGGAGGATTCAACAATTCCAATCCCAATGATAGCTTTTGGAGAATCTACAATTATTTTTGTTTTACATGAACTCAGCTTGGGCCTGTTTCTTAACCGGAATTTGAAGAATTCATGTCCCGCAAAATTGTAAATTCTCCAAAAGCTTTCCCCTAAGTAGAATTCGTGAATCCTCCTCTTCACTTGAGCATTTAGAAATGCCAATGAGGATGGAATTTTGAGAATTCTGAAAGCTACTATACTCTTAACTTTTCAAGTGTGGGGAATTTAAAATTCCACCAATAGAACATAGCATCACCTCACTGTATTTAAATCTCCCAACAATACAAATTCCAATCAGAAATTCTAAATAAAGAAGCAGGCCCTAAGGGATCCTATTTAGTTGCAAGCATTCTTGGATTCCTTAAGCATTTGGAGAATTCAAAATGCTATCCCTCTGAGTGGAATTCAGGAATGACAATTGCCAAGCAGCATTCTAAAACGTCGATACCTGGAATTCTACATGGCAAAACTAACATTTGAAATTCTAGTTTACTAAATTTTCCTCAACCAAACAAATCATTTGGAATTATAGCTGTAATGCTGTCAAAATTCTAAATTAAAGAGAAATTTTGCTAGGAATGCTTGTAACCAAACATGCCCTATTTGTCCGGGCTCATAAATCCATTGGAAGGACCTACTTATAAAATAAATTATGCAACATGCACGCAATCAACTTGACCATATATCGACAACTCTGATTGGAGTGGAATTTAATCCTAAAGTGAATACACAGAGGGACACCAATTTTAAGCGGATTAGATTTTATAAATGGGCTCAGTTAATAGATTTAAGTGCCTCAACAAAAACTCTATGATTCCCAACATAATCCAGAATTATTCTATCCAAAATGAGAAGAGAAATACCAGTTGTTAGAAGGATAGAATCAAAGGTGGCCAAAAAGTGACCATCTTGAAGCAGTTGGTGAGGCTTCTTCTGGCATCCTTCAAAATCATAAATCAATAAAGAATGTCTCAATTCTCACCTGTAGCTCCAGTAGGCCCTAAGGCTGGCCAAAGCCTTCAAGAGAGCTTATACTATTTATGCCCTTTACATGCCCTTACAGGGCTAGGGAAGGGTAGGGTGAGACCAGTGAAGAGAAGAAGGTTTTTTTTTTTTTTTTTTACAATGCCATGAGGCACACCTTGCGTAAATGTGACGCTAACTCTCCTTTTTCTACATTTGAATCCATCAATGCAATGCAACAAGCAACATGGATATGAAAATCTCATTTTACTACGATCAATTTAGTACAATAATGGCCAGGCAATCATTTACTATTGCATTGAATTCTTATGAATTTAAAACTGAAAAAAAAAAAAAAAAAAAAAAAAAAAAAAAAAAAAAAAAAAAAACTGATCCTACATGAACAAAAAGAAAGAAAATGTCTCATAATTTCCTATACATCATGCCATTGTAATTTTATAAAAATTTATCTTCCATGCTGTGGCCCACCCAAGAGGTGGATCATTGGAGTCAAATTTGAAACAAGGCTAGATATTAAACCCATTAACTAGAGGGAAATGATCCCAAGAATCACATAAGAATTACGATAAAATAAACCCACATATGTAAATAAGCCATAGCAAATAAATAAATAAAATAACATAAAAATCATGCATGACTTATTTACTTGATAATCACATGAAAATGACATAACAATCATATAGAAAAATCAATATAAGAATTGGATACGAACTCAAATAAGAAACATGCATGCTCGAATATGCCCACATATATATTATATATAACAAATAATTGTATGTAGATAACCCATTGCAAAAAAAAATAAAAAAATAAAAAAATAAAAAAAAAAATCACAAAAATCATACATGACTTATTTACTTGAGAATGGCATGAAAATGACATAACAATCATATAGAAAAAATTACATAAGAACCACATAAGAAACATGCTCAAATATGCCCACATAAATGTTCGCATAACTCCACATATATAATAAAAAAAAATAGGAGGGCCGGGTAGAGCCAAACCGGGTCAAGGCCACTATTGGCCAAGCTCGAGGCACGGCCATTAGGCCTTTTAAGAACAATATATAAAAGCCCTCATTTTTTGGTTTTTTTGTGGGCTAGGTGAAGTTGGGTACCCTTATAGGAGGGCCAATTGAAAATCCTCATTTTTTTCTATATTAAACAACCCTCCCCTCTTGGGTCTTCTTTTCTTTTTTTTTACAAATTTATGCACCAATATTACTACATGATCAATACACACTGGTATCGGTGTGAAATCCTCAGTGATACAAATCATCAATGAGGACTCCGTATTCTGGGGGCAATGTGGATTCCTACCATGTGACCAAATGTGCTTGTTGTGTCTTGCTCATATTAGTGTTCATGAAAAAGGAGGTACATGGACTTTTTCTTTTTTTTTCCCTGAATGCTCCAACTTTACTGTGCTTACATAAAAAAGGCTTTTTCATGAATGTGTGAAGAATCAAGACAAAAGGTTATTTTTATTTCTAGAAAGTTTCATACCAGATATTGGTAAACAAGTCCACAAAAAAATTGACATGTTTTTTCTTATTTTTCATTGGCACCACAAACTGGGAAAATATTCACATCCGCACACACTCTCATGGGAGCACGGATCATCCCCAAAGGCTGGACCTCTGAATTTCACTAGCTCGTGCGTACGTGACAACCAGCACAGATGTGCGGAGAACATGTGAAAATCGTCTCCTCGGCTCAGCCAGTTCATCCTCGTACCAAATATTGCAGCAAATGGCCACACATCTGCATACGACATAACCAATAGGGCGAGTTTGAGAAACTCGGGACAGGCCAGTAGTAAGGGCATCCCATCTCACACATCTGCCAAGGGTCGATCCTTGGGTAGGTATGTAGTCTTATAAAATTTGTACCACTCACCCATTTAGCAAAAAAATATGGCAAATTTGAATAGGTAGAGGATTTTTATTTTTATTTTATTTTATTTTATTTTATTTTTTTTTAGCGTTGCTGGGATTTTTCTTTCTAAATAACGCTTCACCCGGCCAAATGGAAAACCAAAATCCTCCCCCATCTCATGAAAAAAATTAAACCCCTAACAGAAGAAAAGTGGCTCACAATAATAATTAGAGACATTTTCTTCCCATTGCAGCATTAGACAAAGCACCATTAATAACCATTTTCTTTTCTTGTTACATTGTTCAGTGGTACAGACAGTAAAGTTTTTTTTTTTTTTTTTTGTGGTAGAACTAGAAGGTACAGACAGTAATAATAATCTAATCTATGATATTAGGGATCAACATGTCGCCCCTTTAAAAATGAGGTGCCTCTACCACTGAGCTATCAGTGGTTTGTGCTTTCACCCAATTGCATCTTATTCTGTTTGAAGCTTTTTTAGGCATGTATTGATGGAGATTATTCAAGAACAAATTAGATAAGTGAGCCATATGGCCACTTGCATTTAGTTGGGGTTTGGTAGAAGAGTCCTGAGGCGCACAGGAACCACCTTGAGAGACGAATCAGTAAGAACATGGGGTTGACAATCAGGGTTGTACTAGGTACCTAACAATCCCCTCCACTGGTACCTCTTAACATTATAATTTTATGGTAGGGCTCACCTCAAACTTAGATCTTCTGCTTAACGACTTAAATCCCAACTCCTAAACAATTTTAAGGAGCCATGCTTGCTCGAAAAGTCTTACTCCACACCCTGAATCCCTTATGACTTGACCAGCAAAAGAACATGCCATATAAGTTAGACGGGAAATTCACTTTGATGCTTACCAACTACTTATTCTAATGTGGGCAGGAACGGACCCACCCACAATCACGTGGGTGTGGTCGTACCCGTTAAACCGCAGTGCACTTAAAAAAACTCAATAAAAATCATACGTCCACCCTTAAAACCCACATGAAAAATCCTCCGTTTACCCCAAAACCAAACTACCTATTAATATCTGCACCCCTCAAACGAAAATCTTGAGTCCGCAACATAATGTGGGTCCCATGATAGGTGGACCACATCTTTTCTAAATGGTTTGAATTTCATAGTTAGGCTCCATCATTTTACTTATAGATCTGGATTAAAAGGCTAATAATGGTGATGGTAAGAAAAAGTTTCTATACGAGGAAAAGTCAGATGGGAAAACACGTTTTTTTTTTCCCTTCCAAAAAGGAAAACTGTGAGGAGTGATGGACAACTTCACTTTCATCTACCGACCAATATAATGTATGGGGTGTTGCCTTTCCCAAATATCTTCCATTCCATGAACCATTTCGATCATGTGATCGGTTCAATGCCACTTTTGAACGTGCAATGTTGACTAACATGTCCCCTTGTGGTCCTAAGATCCAAGAGTTCAGATAACTACATGGTGGTGACTTTCAACACATTGCCCATCTCTGATGGAACGTTTGAAATGAACACTAATCCCTCTATGTAAGGACAGTTCAGATGTTAAAAATAGATGGACTTTTCTTTTCGTTTTTTTCCGATTTGGATGATTTGGATCACCAACACGCATTCATTCATGCATTTCTAATTCAGCGATGGAGATTGGATTCACTATTGTGCTTTAAATGAGTGTCAATTCATAAGGGGCTATGCATCCGAGCCGATTGGATTGATGATAGAGATATCTATGCTACAACCATTAGATACCTCTCATAAGAATTCATCTCTAAATGTATATACAAACATATTTCAAATGGTGCCTAAACAATTGGAAAAATATGCAAGGGAAATGCAAAATATATTACTTGCAAATTCAATTGTATACAAATCTTTTCTTTCTTTCTTTTTTTTTTTTTTTTTTTTTTTTTTTTTTTTTTTTTTTTTCAGATAAAGAAAAACATACAAGAATAAATTTATGGCTATCATCATGTACATTTTCATGGTCACTTTTCTCTTCTTTGACCATTTCACCTTTATCCAAGCAGAAGAAATCTCAATGCAAGTGACTTCAGAAATGCAGCTCCAAAACCTTTCTTCCTCCATTCACAAAGGAATGTCCAATACCAGGGCTGGGGCTGGCCCCAAGTATCCTTCTTTTACTTGATTCTTCCACACTTTTCGACGAAGTCGTCGATCTTGAGCCTTCCAATTGCCGACCCAAATCATGAATTCTTGCTATGAAGGAAGCAATAGCAGAAGAAGCCTCTGATCTCTTCTGCCTGATGACAATATCGTTTGTAAGCCTAGAGGCCTCTATTGTTTGGATTGTGAAAGCCATGAGGAGCAGCAAAACAAGAACATGAAATCTACTCATATTTGAATCTGATGCTTGGATTAGAGGGCTGATCGAGGAAACTATTGGATTTTCTTCTCTTCTCTTCGATTCGATTGTCTTCCATTGTATTGTATAATGAGGATGATAATATAAGTTGGGAGAGGGGGACACGCAATTTCAAGGAAAGCCACGGCCGAGTGCTTAGAGAATCATGGAAGAAGGGTCAAAATGTCAAATGTGGTGGGGGCGGCTCTTGAAGGGAAGTCCAAATCCTTGTAGAAGCCTTGGACTCATGATAAAATCGTGGGACTCTTCCAGTGGCTCCACTTCTTCAAAATTCCAAACCGCCCTGATATCACATTCAACTTCTACCTAACTAAAATTTAGTCGTACAATATTCACTTACATGGAGCCTAATGACATTTAGGGGGTACTGACATTGGTGATGGCATATATGTATCTACCAATCAAGCCTTAAAAAAGAGTTTTATCATGTTGTTTGATTTTGGTAAGTGGTGTTCCACTCAAAAAGCACATCACTTGTGGCTTGTGACTCTAGTCCACACTGGTCGAATGAATGAATGAATCCTAGACGATCACGGAAGGGAACCCTTCTTTTCTTTTTCATTTTTTTTTCTTTGAGGCCTGGACACAAAGCATCTGCAGCGTGTACGGCTGCATATGTTGGGTTATAAAAGACGTCGACTACCAAACTTATATGACGCTTTCGACTTTAAAAACGCCCATTCCAAATGGGATCCTCTAGGATGCATGCTTTATAATAGAACTAAGAAGCTGGATAGATTTGGATGTGGACAAGTGTTATCTATCGGCAATGTTATCAATTGATCGGCTGTTTTTTCTGTTTTTTTTTTTATAAATTGGTCTATTAGCCCAAAGTAATATTGTAAACTAAAAGACATAGGGATTGATCTTAGCAACCCGTGTGATGTTGAGGCGCTAACACCATTCAACCATGAGTATATTTCGGTTCTGCCGTTAATTTGGAGGTATGATAATTCAATTGTTTTAAGTGATGCAAAAATATAATGGTTAAGTTTAATTACGGATAATAGTTGGATTAGTTCCTAATTAGGCAGACATCTAAGCAGATGGGTGTAGAAGTGAGCATGAGGGGATTGGATTTTCTATCGGTTGGCGCACAAATAATGTGGGTGTGTTGAATTATTCCTGGAAATTGAAATGATAACTGTCCATGAAATGTGTTTATTTTTGGGAAATTGCTGCCGTCCCATTTGAAAAGGTCAGGTGGTCTAACACCTGACCTAAATTTCTAGGCAGCCCTGATAGGTGGACATTGGGTTATGGTATAAAACGACGACATAAAGTTGAAGAAGCAGGCCCCCCTCCTCAAGGACTGTCTTCTTTTTTTTCTTTTTTTTCTTTTTTATCCGAATGGACTTGCAATGTTCTGATTGTCCATGCACATGCTGCAAACTGCATGAGGTTTGAAGTGTGGTAGTGGTGGGACCCACTGGGAAATAGACCTTCCTCATTTCCCTTGTTTTGCCTTCTTTTTTTCTTCAATTATGGGTTCCTCCTCCTAGTCACCTTTGAAACCCTCCCTAGTGGGGTTGTTTGATGGAAGACGAAGTGCTGATTATAGCTTTCATTCATCCCCTTCTTTCAAACTTCTGTCTCTTCTTTCTAGTCATCACTTTCTACTTCTTTTGAGTGACACTTACTGGTTACTTATGAACAATGTATCAGTCGCATCAACGAACCAATGGGATCCTATTTTTATGCCGGCTCTCGCTGTTGATCTACTGTGATGACAATCTAATCATAATGTAAATGGAACATTTATACAGTACACTTTAATAGGCCCCTACCTCATATGGAACCATTAAAAATTAGCTACTACCTATTGACCGGATCGACAGGCCCAACCTAGGGCCCCCACTTCCAAATTACTGCCACCTATATAGAGGCCCCCCACTCCCTTACAAACTACTACGACCTAGATAGAGCCCCCTCCCTTACAAATTACCATCTTCTAGGCAGGTCCATGTTCAGTGCAGGCTTGCTCATCAATTTGTACACATGTTATTTCTAGAATGGGTCTCTAACTCAAAAGTTTCATCTCCCCGGTTTATTATAGGCATGGTCCAGTGGACTTGATATGATTGGCTCAAAATAACTTGGCTGAAAAGTGAGGTGATAATTTTACTGATCTGTCTTGTTCACATTGTATTTAAGCTCGTTGTGTATATGTGCTGAAGGCGATGAACATGAATTTTCCACCAGGACACCAGGCATCTTGGTGGGGGTCCATAGGCCACACAGATAGGTAGATTCACTGTGCAAAAAACAACAGTTCTTGTAGATATCTCCAGCAACCTGATCTAAAATAATGCTCGGTCAGAATAAAACCATTTCAAATGCAGTGAGGTTGATCAGAAAAAAAACATCAAATCACCGGCCCATCTAAGTATATAGCACGAATATATCAACTGTTACCAGTTGATAATTTGCCTGGTTTGACTACGAGGCCTCTCTGAATCACCCTGGCGCCCCCCCGCGCCCCCCCCCCCACCTCAATTCTCCAATTTGCATACTTGTCAACTTAAATTCTAGCAGACAAGAGGGACAAAGGAGTACAGTAAAATATCTTGGTGTCCAGTCAATTGCCGTGCAAGAAAAACACAGTAGGTATTATGAGTACTTAAAGACCAGTAAAATAACTATTTCATGAAAACGTCTAATGCTAAAAGGTCACATACAGATGCATTCAAATACAATCCATTATGGTCCCCAATATCTTATCTCCAGAAGCATATCAGACTGATGTTCACAATATAGGATAGGTTGGAGTTCATGGACAGCCAGCCCTCCCTGTCCATGCCACTATTAAGGGCTGGAGTATCCTTTTCAATAGTAGAGAGAAAGTAGAGTCACCCACAGCACCAGGGACATGAAACCAAACGAAACAAAACAAAATCTACGCACCCTCGCACTATTGGTTGATGTTGCAGCATATAACTAATTGAATAGTTCCAGGGTGTGGGGCAGGAGTCAGTGGGGAATTTTCTTTTGTTTGAAGGCTTACTTTAGTACCCAAGCCAATAATAATACGATTCCATGGAATCCTTCACCACATAACATACTCATTTTTGAAAATGCAGCGGATTCTCAAGCTGTACCCTGCATAGTGGAATACATAGAATGAACACTCGAAAGAATTAAGAATTTGATATATAAAGAAATAGCGATTTCCTTGGTTGGAAATTAGAGGGGTTTGAATCTTTCCACCAAATAAGACGCCCAGAACCATCTTTCTGAATCACAGATTAAAAGAGGGAAAAACAGAAAATAGAACATAGAATCAAATACAGAAGAAAAGACAGGAAGAAAATGCATTACCTCACTGGTTGATGATGGTTTTTATGTTTCTCGGTATAGCATGATATCAATGTGATTTTCTTGGGAGACATTCGAGAAAAAAAGTATAACCACCATATGCATTGATTGCTAAATAGATTGCCAAACGATTAAGAATGAGTACAAAATTGAATTCCAATTGGAGTTTCCACCAGTCATGATATTCAATAACAACCTCTACAAAACTTGATTCCTCTATATACGTAATAAAACATAAACTTAGTCTTGGATCTAGACAATCCAGCTTTCATACAAGATAGCCTTTCATACATTATGTGGATGTTATTTTTCCATCACCAAGATTTTTCAGCATGGGGAATTGAGGGAGATTCAATGGAAAATAGAAGATGCTAAACGATCTCTGTTTATAAGGCGACAAAAAACCTCAAGACTATTTTACAACTGAAGATGAAATCAAGTCCAGCATCTCTGCAGCCTTTTCTGTATATACACATGGAATCAGCACAGTGCATACTCACAGTCGAGCAAGCGGGAGAGGATCACCTCGCAGCCTGGTCGTTCATCTGGTTCTGCCCAACATTCTACAAACAAAATCCAACATGTGAGCAGAAGTGAAATTATTTTAAGAAAAACAGAAGATGACATTCTGCTAAACTGAATGACCTGAAATCAGCTTGCCCAGAGGACCCTCAGGAATATCCAGCCGTGTTGCCTCATTAGCAACAGCATAAACTACCTGAACAGTAGATTATAGGAGAAAATATAAATAACTGTCATATCTTAAATCTTTCTTTGTAGAGTGATAGAAATAAGAGAATACATACATATCACTTACTTGCATTGGAGGGATGCCTTCCCATGGTCTATTTAGTGTACAGAGCTCCCACATTATTACCCCTAGACTGAACACATCGCATTTTTCAGTGAAGGGTTCATTGCGAATGAGTTCCGGAGCCATCCATTCAGGAGTCCCTGCAGAAGAAGAATCTCTCATGGGTATGTCCATCATTACCCGCGAGAGCCCAAAATCGCATATCTTCACTGCCCAGTGCTTATTCACAAGACAGTTTGCACTTTTCAGATCACGATGAACTATTTTCATCCGGTGCATACACATCAACCCCCTGATTTGCCACCAGTAGGAAGAACATGATCAGTTTAATAAAATCTACTCAGTATGTCCACTGGAATGTCATATTGGTAATAACTAAATTTATGATGATATTAACCAATAATCAACTATCAGAATACAATTCATACCATCCAATGGCTACTTACCCAGATACATTGCAAGTCAACTTGTGAAATGCACATAAAATGTGAAAACAAAGCTGCTAATGGTAGTTAACAGGCTAAATATCAATAGTTCAGTATTCTCTGAGATTTTCACTGTTCTTTATGCCAAAAGTATTAGGATTGGTTCAAGTCATTTGGGGCTAAATCCTAAATGTGATTTGTTTCAAGTATAAAGCAAGAAACTCATAAATTTGGAAATTATATGCATGTGCGACCAAGGATAAAAATATCAGCCGCTACGCTACATATCGGGCGTAGCGGTAGTGGCCACTACGATAAATGGATTTTATCGGAGTTCACAACTGTGGCGGTACGTAGCGGCCGCCACAAACCTGTAGCGGCCAATACGAACCGCTACATATATGCATTGGCCGCTACAAACCGCTGCAACAGGAAAAAAAAAAAAAACCCTTCATTCCTTCGATGGATGGAAGTAGAAAACCAATCAAATAAAAAATAAAAGAAAAAGAGAGGAAGTACAAACAGAGATAGAAAGAAAAAAAAAAAAACAGAAAAAAGAGGGCATACCTGGAGCAGCTGATCCACCACGTTCATCCAGCAGGAGCAGCAGCATCACCATCATGGCACCATCCAGCAGCAACAACAACTCCACCATCTCACAAGAGCAGGCGACCAGCACCAAGGATGAAAATAGTGCAACTGCTTGGTTACCGTCTTGAGGGACCTTCTTTCATCCTTTTCTTTCTTTTCTCCTTCTTTTCTTCTCCTATCATAAGGGATGAAAATACCACCATCCAACCTTCTTTCTTTGTTTTTCTTTCTCCTTCTTTTCTTCTCCTCCTCCTCCCTTCCTTTCCCCCTCTCTACCTTTCTCAATGCCGACCCTTGCAGTAAAATGAGAAATATGGTTTCGAATTGGTTTTCTCGATTTTTATTTGAAAAAAGGGGCAGATCTCGGTCTATTACATGCTCTATGGGGCCTACCTACTAACCATCACACTCAATATTAACGAGATTAGCAAAATATTATGCATTACTAATCCTATTCATTAATCACTTTAATTAAAAAAATGGGTCTTAATTAAATTTCATTCTAATTGAAAGTAGGACTTAATTAAATTTCACTCTAATTAAAAATAGGCGTTAATTAAGTTTCACTCTAACTGAAATAAGGTCTTAATTAAATTTCAGTCTAATTGAAAATAGACCTGACCAAGTAACACTCTAATTGAAAATAGGCATAGCCAAATTTGACTCTAATAGATATGGGCCTGAGCAAATCTCACTCTAATACATATGGGCATGACCAAATCTTATCTAATAGGAAATAGGGCCCTGGCCTAATTTTACTTTAACACGAAAAGAGCCCTAGCCAATTATCACCAGGGAACCACCCTTTTTGCTGAGCACACCCACATTCCTTCTTCATGTGTAATTTTTTTTCTTCTAAAGGTGGGTGTGCTCAGCAAAAATAGGGGTGCATATAGAATTTCCCTTATCACTACAATAGTAAAAATAACCCTTACCAAATATGTTGTGCAATTTTGCTAAAATTGCTTGTTGTGCAGTGTTTAATTATAAGCATTTTATCACTGTGAATATATGTAGATAGATAGATCAATATTGTTAGCGATATAGGACCTCATATATTGAGGGCACCTCTACGCCCCCTTTTCTAACTTACTTTTGCAAAAGAAACAAATTTCATTCTTTTTACAATTTTCTGGATTTTCTGAAAATTTTTCAGATTTTTGGGGCGATTTTTTCAAATCGCACCGCTACTCACATAGCGCCTGCTTCGTAATGGTTTGGCGGCGGATCGCACTGCTACTCACATAGCCTGCTTCATAGTGGTTTGGCGGCGGGCCACTACCACTATTTTCATCCTTGTGTGTGACTATACGTATGATGTAGAGAAAGCAAAACACACTTCATTCTCTTCTTTTCATCATAAGAAACAATAGAGTCTAGAGAATAACATAAGCCTAAAAGATAAAAGGTGTGGTTGGTCTCTCTGTGATTTCATCTTATCTAGAGAATCAAGACACAAAATTGGTGTGCAGATCTCTTAGCACGCTACTTTTTTACTTAGATTGCGAGTCATGGATGGATACAACTGTAGATTGACTTGTGCTTTAGATTGCGAGTCATGGATGCATACAACTGTAGATTGACTTGTGCTTTGGTCATTAGTTTTTATTCAATTTCTTACGTAATTCACAGAGTGGAAGAGTTCCACATCTCTCCAACAAAAAGAAATTAGATGGATTCAACAGTCCCGATCAAAAGCAGCTTAATAAAACAAAAAACAAACAGAACAAAACAAGCAAAGTACATGAATATTAAATTATGCTATGTGAATTAAAGGAAACAACAATAATTACAATAGAGCGGTGATTATATAGTGTGGATGTCCAGGAAAATCAACAGGAATCACTTCCTCTAAAGGTACAAAATTGGCACAAACCTTTTGGATTTCCCTTTAGCCCAATTATCACTCAGATAGGAGAGATGTTCCATATTTAATACAAATGATCTTGTAAGGTAATCTCACATTTGGCCTCATAGGGTCATAATTCACAAAGGACGAGTCAAGCCACCAGTGAATATTCTTCCTACCAGAGTGATACACAAGACAGTCACAGTTCATGGAGGATGGTTTCAATATACCCATTGACCATAATTCGCCCTACTACATAGATTTGAGGAGCACTGATACAACACTATATAAGAGGAATAGTAATAACAACTACAACAACAATGATGGCGATGATGTAGCTTGAACTCACCTACATATGTCACGGAGCATCTTCAATCTCCTTCGCCAGCTGAGCTTCTTTTTCTGGCCACTCATATGAATCAGATAATATAATGATCCCATTTCCATGTATTCAGTAACTAATGACAAATGAGGAGGCTTTGTGCAGGCACCAAGGAATAATATGACTGCAAAATACAGTAACAAATTACATTATACAAATAATAATAATAATAATAATAATAATAAGAAGTAACAAATTGATTCACAACTATCAAGAAGAAGAAAGCATGGTTTTTCACGTACGCCTTTTTTTTTTCTTTTTTGTTTGCAGTTCCACACAAATAAATACCATATACAAAAAAATATTCAGAGTCGTCAAGAGACTCGGAGTTCTTTCAAATTAAACGAAGTCCCAACCTATGGCCTACCGGATGCACACCATCATTCGGGAAGGGATGGAAAGGTCTTGATGGGCTCAATGAACGGTAAAAAAATTGTCCCCATCCTCAAGTTTGACAATTGTTAACCTTAGATACACTGTATTTTTTTTATTTGGCTCAGGATAGATCAGAATGGAGAAAAAGAATTCATGCAACCACAACATTAGTTGGGGCAAGGCTTTGATGATGACACTGCTAAAATTTAAGACATGTTTTTCAAGAATGAATTTAAGCAGTAATAAGTTGCTGCATGTGCTTTCACTAAGTTCATTGAGTAGCACCTTAAATCTTTGAAAGCTAAGATCTTTCGAAAAAATGTGATTCCGGTCATCCAAAATCAGTGAAAAGGACCAAAGAACCTCCCACATCTTCTCATGTCATTAAATTGGGGGAAAATCGATTGCTAATTTTTCGTAGTTTTTTTTTCTTTTTTCTTTTTATTTTTTTTTTCAGGTGGGGATTCAACTGGGTAGGTGTTTAAACCATGATCTGATAAGTGGCAATATAGGATGAGTGCAATTAAAGCAAGAAATGCAGGGTAGTCTGAGAGGGTGCATTGATCATAGGACAACCTCATAAGCCGTCAAATTCCATCAACACTTGATGCAATGTGGGTAAAGGTAGAGTAGCCAAGGACTAATCTCCAAGCCGAAGCTTAGGGATAGGGATCCATATGATCCAAAGTCTTGGTCTCACACCAAAGATGGAGAGAAAACTCAAACTCAACGAGAGAGAATTTTTTTAATCAATGAATACTAAACGAGAGGGGTTACATCTTCCTTATATACTATATAGATTCTAAGCCTAATTTATTCTTGGAAACAATTCCAATAATAAAAGTCTAAAGCAAACAAAACTCTAAAGCAAATAAATTTCTAAATTAAATAAAGGAAAGCTTGCTAATCTCTATATTTTAGCTACTACTTAAAATAGGGAAAGTCTTGCACAATTTGAAGATCTTCTCTTTATGGGATTTTAGTGGGCTTGGCCCCATTGGGCTTGGTGGACCCATGGATCATGGGTCTGGCCTGCATCATCTCTAGATAATATATATATATATATATGGGAAATTCTAAAAAACGCCCCACTTAAAAAATGCCCCCCTTTTGCTGCCTCTCTCATTTTTGGTCATGGGGGCCATGTTGAGTCAATCTAATCTTTTCACACGCACTACCCCACATAAATAGTCACAAGTCCAAGTTTGACACCCATCCAACTTTTCCTCACCGTTGGATTGAAATCATGATAAAATGATGCCTCTAAACCATTGGATTTTAGGGCCAAGGATCAAAAGGTTAGGATGATCTTATGGACTCAAGATTTTGTACATAGGTAGGCCTCATATGGATCTTTCCATCCAATGGACTTCCTTGATCATCATGCGTCTTAGTGGGCCCAACTAGGAGGGGCGTTTTCTACTAAAAAATGCCCAGGCACTGTGTAGTGCTCTCCCATTTATATATGAGAACCACTACAAAACTCCCTGGGCGCTTTTCACAAAAAAATGCCCCTTTTCTAAACCTAAAAAACTAACACACGTCACCATCAAGTTAAATGCAGTGAGGTGGCAAAATCTCATTGGACAAGTCAAATGGGGAAAAAACTCACCTTTTCTATATGGGGAGTTTTTGAGAATTCCTCTATATGTGTGTGTGTGTGTGTGTGTGTGTGTGTGTGTGTGTGTGTGTGTGTGTGAGAGAGAGAGAGAGAGAGAGAGAGAGAGAGAGAGAGAGAGAGAGAGAGAGAGAGACGAGGAACCCAGGGGAGATGCGGTGTGGGTAATATAGAGATAGAGAGATAGGAGAATAGGCCATGCTTTCACCTGAAAATTGACCTCACGCCAAACTCCAATCTAAGAGGCAAAAAGGTCTCAAAGAGCACTTAGGGAAGAACTCGAAGGAGAACTCAGAAACTCAATTTCATTAATCATCAGCCATTGTCTACCAAAGAGGCACTACATCATTATATAAGAATATTTAACAAGCCTATAACTAATCAAGACCAACCAAACACATTGATGTCCGCGATTAAAGCAAATAAACTCTATATAAAATAAAGTAGATAGGCTAGTAGGTAGGCTGTGCCCAAAGGACTGGTTGACCCATGGGTCTGTTCTGCATATCTCTCTCTCTCTCTCTCTCTCTCTCTCTCTCTCTCTCTCTCTCTCTCACACACACACACACACACACACACAGATTAAATACATGCAAACTTAAAAAAGGTCTCAAAGAGCACTTAGGGAAGAACTCGAAGGAGAACTCAGAAACTCAATTTCATTAATCATCAGCCATTGTCTACCAAAGAGGCATTACATCATTCTATAAGAATATTTAATAAGCCTATAACTAACCTAGACCAACCAAACACATTGATGGCCACGATTAAAACCTAAACTTAAAACTAAAAAAAATAAAAAAATAAAAAAAAACACATAAATAAACTCTATATAAAATAAAGTAGATAGGCTAGTAGGTAGGCTGGGCCCAAAGGACTGGTCCATGGGTCTGTTCTGCGTCACACACACACACAAGAGAGAGAGAGAGAGAGAGAGAGAGAGAGAGAGAGAGAGATTAAATACATGCAACGCGACCACGAGATGTGATTCAAGTTGGCTGAAATGTGCACCATAGGGCGCCTTATCAAGGTAAGTCATTGAATCAAAACATGCCCATGTGAACAGGGACTAGCGCAAATGACACTCAATTTGGAGTGTCATTCCATTTCCACATGATTTCATATTTTATCCTGGGCTGAAGATCACTTCAATCCAATGGTGAATACGACACCAGTCCATTTTTTCAGTCAATCACCATTAAAAGGAGATGTTTGATCTGACCTCAGCAAGATGGGATCCATTGTGGAAAATTGCTCACCTTTATCACAACTAATGGGAGTTGCATTTAAAAGCACAGAAGGATCAAATAATCCAAACTCAGACCAATAAGGAACTGGTTTATAGGATAAGTTCAACCGTTCCTTTTGGAATAATGGCTTTACTGAAGTCAGGATCAAAAGTCAAATCTTCATAATATTTCAAGAATCTCATTGTATCGTATGCAGCTAACTTTTCAAGGAGTACATCTGACAATAAGTAAATGCACAAAGCGGTTAAGTGAAAAGGAGATCATTACCGTTCGGGTGACGAAGGCGGCTGCAAGGAAACAAAAGAAATAAAGTCAGAGCAAAAGAATGGGATAAACAAGAGCTGGGCATGTTCTCTAATTATGTAGATTCATGAGACCATACCTTAGAATGGATATTTCATTGCAGAAATCTTCCATATTCTCAGCTGTCAAATCTTGCTCTAGAAAAATTTTAATGGCGACGTCGGTTCCATTCCATGTGCCACGGAAAACTTCTCCAAAAAATCCTAGAAAAGAGCAAATAACATAAGATGTTACCTTAACAAAATCACTATTGCAAGACAATCAGTTTTCAGTTTTTACAAGTCCAAAGCAGAGAAACAAGAATTCAAACAAAGAGTTTCAATATAAGGTAATTAAACATTGGCATGATCACTTTCTATAGAGCAAACCTAATTGGGTGCCAATTCAAGGGGATGGATAGTTTGATAGGTGAGAATAGAGATGTCAAATGGACCGAACCAGCATGGCACGACAGTTGACGGCATGTGGCACGGCCCAGGGCACTGGTCGGGCTGGGCCACTGTGCCAGGCACGATTGGCACGATTGGGCATGGACCGCCAGAGGCACGACATGGCACGGCCCGCCAGGCAGCACGGGATATTTGATATTTTTAGTGTAAATATAAAATATAAAAATAGTCTTTTATTTTTTTTATTATCCAAAAAAATTGTAAAGGTTTCGAAGGTAATCCTATTGAAAAATCTTCAAATAGAAAAGATCCAAATGGTTCTCTTCTCAATGGAGTAGGTCGAATTTGACAAAACCACTTAAATTTGTGTGTCATACTCTTCTTTGTGTGTATCTTTTAAATTTTTTAGTGTAAGACCTTTTTTTTTTAAGCCCAAAAGGTAAGAACCAAACGAAGCCCATGGTACGATAGGCACAGAGGCACGACACGACGCGGGCACGGCACGATTGAGCTGCGGTGCCGTGCCGGCACGGCCCATTTGACATCCCTAGGTGAGAACATGGATACCAGGTGGTCCATGCAAAAGAAAAAAAAAATGGTTCATAGAAGTCAAATTTCATGAACCCAAATCACAAGGCTACAATGATTGGGTGGGAGTGATACAGTACACTGATCCCTTATCCATGAGGTCCCTACATGTTTACCAGCCAGTATATATTGTAACTCTTCCAGGTGGGTCCACAGAAGTGACCACACCATCATACCATAGCATAACATCTAGATGGTTTAAATGAGATAAAACCCTAATAGATATTTTGAAACCCCAATATAATGTACAAATAAAATTTGACCCTTTTAACCTGGAGATGTACATGGAAATTGATGTGAAATCAAGAAATGGGGTGTTACAGGGAAAACAATATCTGACACACTAACATGTCCTCAGATATACTCTTACTGATTATAGTAACAAGAACAAGAACAGCGACAGCAAATAATAATAACTTTAATAATAATAATACTAGCATACTATTATAAATTATTTATGAATGCAGTCAATGCACATCATAAATATATAGAAAAACTGAATCCACATAACCAGACAAATCAACATTGTTAGGATATATCTGTCCATTTTTTCTTGACCACGGTCCGAACTCATGTATAAAGAAGAAAATGAATCAAAGTCAGCTGTCATGCTCACTGGCCCCTGAGTCATTAACCAAGGAACTGGACTCAAACATCATATGGAGTGCAAAGGAGTTGTTATCTGACTGAATTGGGGTGGCAGAAGAAGATTTCTTAATTAGAGATATCTCCTTTGACAAAGCATCATATCCACCCTCGTGTGATGCATTGAAGAGGTTTATTGGAGGATTTAGCAACAATTAATTGCTGTAGGCCTAGAATTGGCAGTATGGAAAGATGATCTTCTACCCTAGTGGGTGCGATATCTATCCATCCCAGGCCTGCATCTATCTCTACATACATATCTCAAATCTGAAAATGTAGCCATCTCAACTTCAAACCGACCAGTATCAACTTATCATCCCTAAATCAGCTGTATGGAAGCAGTAGACTCATTAAACCTGAAATATAGAAGCACTGCCAGACATTGGCAACATCCAGTACCACCACAGATCAGCAAAAGTGATAAATATATTGACAACCAGCAAAACATGGGCTAAAACTATACTGGTAGTTAAATCAGAATTTAACTATGAATCCGATCTGACTGCTGCCGTCGACAATTTTTCAATTGCTCAGTGTATCCACAACAACCACCTTTCTCCCCATACCTATCCCCATCATGGGCCAAAAATATCTACATGTATCACAGTCTTCTCATGTTGATATCCAAAGTGATGAAACTCCTGGAAAAAAAAACTACAAGTTTATTCTCACAGTAAAGAGAAGGTGAGAGCAGTGTTTCCGCCGGGCTCAATTATTCCAATACCCTAATCAATCTGATTTATACGCAACTATATTGACCGTCGATCCAACAGGTCACTCCATTCAGATCTATCAAAACCTAATGGGACCCGTGTAAATAGGAGGAGTGGGTTTGGATGGTCTGCTCGAATGGACCAGTAGGTGGCCCCACTAGGTGGCCTGTACCGTGAGACCATAAGGGAAGCTTCAGACCCAAATGGAAGGTAATGATTGATGAATGAACTTAAATGAAAAGGGGAAAAAACATGATAATTTATAGAATTTCCAGTTGGGAAGGATATTAGGTGGCCTATACCGTAAGACCATAAGGGAAGCTTCAGACCCAAATGGGAGGTAATGATTGATGAATGAACTTAAATGAAAAGGGGAAAAAACATGGTAATTTACAGAATTTCCAGTTGGGAAGGATACTGTAGGGTGCAAATGGGAAGCACCATTTTCACATGAGAAAATGTTGAATGGTTTGGATTACATATGTAAATTCTCATATCTCTCAAGATCTACGAAGATTTAAGACATGAAACTAAATTTTTTTCAGGTTTAATGGGTCAATAAAAAAATTGAATGGTTCAGAAATTTGGAGCCCACAGGAGTTGCAAAAGTTAGAAGGCGATGATGTTTGATATCATTACCTCTCCTGACTGGAAATTGTACTGTACTGGCACCTCTTTGAGGTGTGAGGCGTATAAAGGTTTCACACTTGGAGAGGTATGAAGATTTTGGTAGGAAAATAGCCCAATTTAGACACCATTTTCGTACTAAAATTTATGCATGTGAGCATAAATGAGTGAAAACAATCATGTTCATGTGTAAACATTAACAAAATTGTAAATGCAATATTTATATGAGTGCAACAAACCTCATGTAAAGGCACAATATGTAATAATTAGGTATGTAAGAGTGAAAACAAAATAAAATAAAAGGCAAAGAAAGCAAGAGCTACATCTCAATCGATAATAGCACCCCCTTCAGCTGAGCTATCAAACACCTCACTGGCCTCACTCCAAAAAGGGTTGAACTTGACCACCAAGTAGGGATCCCCTCAGTTTCATTTGTCGCTCCATGTAAGCGCCACTAAGGGGTCATCTCAATTAGCATCCAATAAAGAAGACTGAAAGAGAGTCTCAGAGCTTCCCTTATGGCCAAGATATCTGCTTGATTTAAGTTGCCAATCCCAACTGCCTAGGGAAAGCCAAACTCACAGCCCCAAGAAGAAAGCAACTTCAAAAGAACCTTTTTGGTCTAACAATAAACATTAAAGAAGAAATGATCTCTTAAACCAAAAAAAACAACACTCTTACCGATCCCAACACGAGTGCCAACAGTTAATTCTGAGAAATCAATATTCCATTCTTGAAAAGGAAACAAAGGCTTATTTAGGAATGACGAAGATTCCAGCACTTTGTTCCATCTTGAGACTAAATCAGCAGTTCCAAAGCCAGAAGCCCCGCTTCTGTCAGAAGCCTCACCACTAAATTCATGAGGAGATGAAGGTAGGGATACTGCCTTTTGGGTTAAACCCATTTGCTTCCTGGAATTGTAAGTAGCAGATCTTGCACCAGATATTTCATTACGAGCATCCAGATGGAAATCTGACACCTGCAGTAAAGGAATCAATTGTAAAACTACAGAGAGTTACTTTTTTTTTTTCCTTGAGAAGCAAAGCAATTCTAACATGGAACCAGATCCACATGGCAGGCGCCACTGATCCATGTCATGGCCTCACAGAAAGAAAGAATGAGAGCTTATGCTTATCATGGTGCTCCACAGAGGCACACACAAAATTAGCCAGAGCTCTACAAGATATATCCCTCCACTAGCAAAGTTAACAGGATATGGACACAGAATGATGAAGATGCCAATCAAATCAGTGTATCAAGTATCAACCATTCAACCACACTGCCCAACAAAGTGCTTCCACTGCTCCAACATGTCATTGAAGTAATTGAACTCAAATTTATCTTTCAGTAAACACGGTGTAAAGATAAGAAAATACATTAATTGAAAATGGTAAACCTTGATAACCAATGAGAAAGCATACGTTGTCTGAAGCATCAATATAGTATTTGTCATTTGTAGAATAAGAAACCGATCCTTCATCGCTTCTTTCCTTCAAATGACGATTTTGCTTCAATGTTTCATTCATTGCTCGCACAGCCCTAGATGAAGTCCAAGAAATAAAAGCATATAGTATCCAAATAATATCGCAGTTACTACAGTAAAAACACGTAAAATATTAGTCATGGACGAGCAAAAAACTACCTCACAATATCATCACCAATCTCTGGAGTTATGCTAATGCTCCGTCTCCTCAATCTACGAGTATCTGACGTTGATGCACCAGCTGACCTGTAATCATGTTGGGATTAAATAACTCAATCTATGCAGAAGCATAAATAATAAATTAATTTCATGAGTACACAGGAGAAAGAATGAGGAAATGATTTAAACTAGAAAAGGAAAAGAGAAAAAAAAAAAACTCAAATTGACAAATAAATTTCCCAAGAGACAGGAAAAATGAGGAAAAGGAAAAGAAAATAAATGTGACAAGTTGTGGTGGAAAAGCAACAACAATAGTTTACAAAGACCAAATCAACACAAATACAACAGTTTAGAAAATCAAACTATTTAGATTAAATAAACCAACTGCCAAACCACCGATAGCTCAGTGGTGAGGCATATCCCTCTCCACAGAAACAACCATGGAACTTTGGAGTTCATAAAATGGAGAGAATGATCTACATCACAGAAAGAATCAGAAAATGTAGGCAAAATGGAGAATGAGAGCAGAGAATTGTGCGACTTATGCTAAAAGAGAACTACTAAAAAAATAATGATAATAAAACTGAAACCCCAAAACACTAAGATCACAAAACTTACTAAGAAATTGTTAACTAAAGAGACGCACACCCTCATGTGTATTCAAAAACATAATATGAACAGAAGCACTGCATATCAGATATCAAATCCCATTTCACATCCACAATTCTTGTCCTCTTGATGATTCTTGATACCATAAGGTTGAAATATGCATTTCTCAAAGTTTACTTAATGCAAAATGGATACTTAAAATATAAAATGGCAAAAAATTGTTTAAATATTATATATTATCTATGAGGTTCTTATCATTTAACACAACATGCATCGAGCTTAACTCAAAAGTAGAGCATAATATGGAACAATCATTCTCTTGTATAAGGAAAAAAGCATTTGTCTGCAAAAGAAAATATGCTTTAGTCACTAATTGTGCAACTAATGAGCAGTTTCCACAAGACAATATGCAGAGGAAAGAAATTAACATATTCATCAGACTTGTAAGAGTTGGAAGTATTTGAATGTCAATCTTATTTGAGGATAAGAACCTTGATGCAGGTACACCATCCTCGTACTCTCGGCATGATTTACGATCGCCGCTAAGCATGGACCGTCCACGTGCTCTAAATAAAGGATGTTCTGGACTGCACCAAAATAAAAAAGAAGGAACTCATGAAACAAAAATATGAAGAGCACCTTTACACTACATCTCATAATAATTAAAACAACTAACTGGAACTTATGTGAGTCTTTTTCACTAGATCCAGGTCATCTTTGACAAAGTTAGCCTTATACTCCGATGCACAGATATCGCCCATCAATCTAATCATGACAGTGCAGTTTGAATATTAAAACCTTTCTTTTTTCACTAAACAGAGTTTTAATATATTAATTATGATAACTGGGAAGAATTCCCATATTACAAATAGTACTTCCATAGTAACAGTAAACTTTTTTTTTTAATTGAATGGTAAATAAACTTTAAATAGATTTCCCATAACAGTAAACTTTAAATCCAGCTGGTAATTTTTCCCTTGTTAGGATCCAATATAACAAAATGTGTAATAAACTTGAAGAGAGAACTCTCTTTTTAACATATTGAGGAAATGTTTGAAGCTTGAACAAAAGGAAAAGAAAAAGGAAAAAAAAAAAAACCTTCAAAAGAGAGGAGATGATTGAACACAGAGATGAAATATAAGTCACTATCATGACAAATATAGAAACCGCCTTTTTTTCCCATTTTTCTGATTGATAACATATCTTGAACCCACACCTTCATTGTTGCAACAATGAGCTCCTTCAAATTGTACTATGGGCTCTTTAAGGAATCACCTCTTTTTATGACAAGAAATAAAATTATTAAATGAAAACAGGACGAAGAAGAAAAATAATAGAAAAAAGTCAAAAGGAAACACTTGATGATCATAAAAGAATAAAAGAGAAGAAAGCAGTACAGGCAACCAACATAGTGTGCACCACATCACCCTTCAACATCCATCTCATGCATTTCCACGTTTAGGAAATGAATGTACAGTCAAACATACAAAAGGATATAAAGACGGGTTCTTCTGCCTGATGAACTAACCATGATAAAGTGGAAAAGACAGCAATTGATGCGTGGTCACTGAACCAACCAGATAAAGGGGGCTTTCTAGATTAGCTATCTGTAAAAGAAAGGGTCCCATTGGACATTGTTAGGTGTCCAATCAATAGTGTGCTTGTCAGCTGTTCACCGGGTTCGGCTTTGACTATATATTTCATGAATTTACTTTAGGTGGCATTTTTTACCAATGGAGCCCATTTTTTGACAAAGATCAAAGAACAAAAAATAAAACACCTTGAATTACACAAGGGCAGTGATCCCACCAAAATGTCATTTGTCCCGTTTTTGTCATTGTCTTAAGTTTGTGGAAGATTGTCACACAAGCACAGCTTCTAGAAGGAAACATTATGCTTAAGTAACAAGTATTGAATAATTTGACTGATTGAATAATTTGCTGACATACAAGACACATACACAGCTCTTGTGGTGGAATTTGCGACGCTAGGTAGAAGCATTCTTGTTCTTTTTTCAGTAGGCAGCCACACTAACTGGCACAACTGGCTTCCAACAGGTTGGGCAGGGCCCAAACCCTGGTACTTCCCTATAGGAGTGGATGTCCCTACCACCAATCTAAACTTGCGGGAACAATCAAAGAAATTTTTTACAGGCTTGGGTTAATCCAGCCATAGATAGAAAGCACAACATCACAAGGACAAAAAGAAGGAATTATCAACTGAGGAGAGCTAAAATGAAACACCAAAACCAGGAGATGCCTAACCTCTATAGGTAAGACGCTGTAAACTATGCGCTTAATTGCTTATTAAAACTTAACTTCCATCTTAGACTAAAATAATTCAATTACAAACCCATAATATAAAAAAGAACCATGACCAGCAGCAACAAACAAAAACAACATTTACTAAAGATAAAATATTGGAGCATCAAATCATTTACCTATTTTTATCATAATTCTGTTCAAAGGATCAATTTTAGCTCATTTAACATTCGAGACTCTAAAAATCAAGATTTTCATAAGGGCGTTAAAAGAATAAAACCTTGAACTAGCCGTTCTTTGCTCAGCAATTGCTTTTCTTCGGCTTCGCCGCCAAAATGCATTTGCAACATTAGGTTCACTATGTGATACACTGACAAAAGAAAGGAGGGGGCCAGTAATGCACCTTAGCAACTCACCACTTATTGTCATAAATGGATGCAACAATCACATAAAAAGATCAAAAGCTTGTTTAATAGACAAAAGTTATTAAAATGGGAAAAAAAAAATACAAAACCAGCAATATTTAAGAGCAATTTTAGATCACTGTATAATTTAACTAGACAAAATAGATCATTCTAGATTACAATATAATTCAACTGGACAAACCAGTGATGTTACCTTAACTTCCCTTCCACATAGCCTGCTGGTCTCATCATTAAATTGCGCAGTGAAGGGCCTGATGCATTTGAAGATGCAAGCCTCCGATGGTACAAGGATTGAAAGTTCTCATCATGCCCTGCACTGCAGCGTCAGAAATATAACATTAGGGCACAAGAAGTCAAGAACAAATATCAAAAAAGTAGAAATGCTTTGTACAAGTTAAAAAGTAGCAATTGGAAATACACTGATATATATATATAAGGGAATCCAAAACATGCTCAGTCCTGAAACACATCATGTGATATTGACAGCATTAACAGGCTATGCTCACTCCAAACATCATAGATTAAGAAGATAAATGAAGTCGAAAGTGAAGGTTATCGTGCTATGAAAGACCATTTCATGATTTTTCTGCAGATTCCCCACATGTAGCTACCATGCCAATTTAAGGATGAAAACTATAATTGTTCACAAAACATGTGCAAGAAACAACATACTAATCATGAGTAGTGGGTCAACATGTTTCTTTAAGATGAAAAGGACTGGTTACATTTCACAAATTATAAAATGAAAATGATCTAAGCCTGTAAAGAATTCACGAACGAAATAGCATTTGAAAGTGAGGAGACATCATAAGAGAAATATATGGTGGCCAAGTAAACTTTGTCATGGGACATAGTATGTACATGTGTGAACATATATTTCGAAGTAGTTTGGAGAGTTCTATACTGAAACTTTTTCGTCAGTGAGCTGTAGTTTTCTTTATTATTGTGATAAGATTCTAGCACATATTTAATTATAAGACAAGTGCCAGGCATGACTACAGAAGATAACTCCCCTACAACTAACTTTATTCTTCTTCTCTTTCCTTCTTCCTCCTTAATAACCCCAGATACCATTGTGAGTTCATCACGGCACCATTTGACCATTTGAAGATGTTAAAGAATATGAACCATACAGATAACTTAGCAATCACATGATCTGGACATCATGAACGAACATCTATATCCTGTAGATCTACTCGATTTATGGAGACAGATTTTTCCAAGATTTTACGGATGATCTTATATGAAAATTATGAATTTAGTCATTGCAAATTCCCAAAAATATATAATGTTTCGCTCTTAATTAACTAAATTCTCAGGGTTGGGGGCTAAGTTATACAGTTTTTCCTACTAAACACACTTCTTTTCTAATTTTCTACAAGCTCAAAAAGTGGCAATATTTCTCCGAATGTTTACACTCAGACCAGGGTTCACTAGTTTTTGGTTTTTAGTTCAGCTTGACACCTGAAGTGAATTGTTTCATAAGATCTTAGGTGTTTGAGTACTTCCAGTTTGGAGCAGATCAACAGTTCAAGGGAGCATGCCATGGTTAGAAAAGCAGTAATTAAACCAATTGCACAAGGATAAGTTTCTCCATAGGTCACTAAATAACTTCATAGTAACAGGATGCATCTTGAATAACAATTATTGGTCATGGGAAGATGGTCCAACAATTTAAGATTCAAATTTCTCAATGTAACAACATAAACAGCTGCCTACCCTTCACCGTCCAATTTATCTGAAAATCCATATAGAGGACTGTTAGGTTCAAGAGGAGAATCGCAAGAGTCATTCTCTGCCGAGTCACTTTCTCCTGCAGCAGAAATATGGGACATGAAGATTGCCCTTGTCGAAGAGGGTATTAATTGGCCTGGAAATCGCATAAGGTCAACTAGAAGCTCCACGGAGTTCAATACAACTACCACAGACATATGCTTATATGAGTCTGCACATTCAGTAGCCCCATCTCCAGGTAGACCCTGATAACATGAAAAATATAGGTTTGACCTTCAAAGATTAGATGTGAAAGTCATCAATCAAAGAGGCATATACCCAAAGCCACAAATACTAGAAACTGGAGGAAAATCTTGAGCAATTTACTCCTATGGATAGAAGGATTAAAAATATTACCACCATGAGCTTACTCTCAAGACCTACAGCATCAGCAAGAACTTTAAATAGGATTGCCCGAGGTCGGCATGACCCATTCCTTATTTGTCCCAAGAGCTGGACCCCTCTATTCTCAGATAAATTAGCGATTTCCTCCAAAGTAGCTTTCGCTGGACTCAGTTCCGAATTTGGGCGTCGATAAAAATCAGACACCTGCACTTCCAGAACATCAAACCAGTCAAGGAAACACACACTTGGCACAAACATGGCTTCATAAGCAAAGACAAAAGCAGGATGCAATATCCAACCTGTCCATTTTACCCGCTGAAGTAGAAAAAATGATAATTTCTACCCAAATGAAGAATCACAAACTGTACAGATTTTTAATTGTCTGGTGGAACATCTTAATTCTTCTAGTTGAGAAGGGGTTTAGTGTAATTTTTTTATATCATTCAATCTAACAGAACAAGGGCAAGGGGTTGTGAGATCACATATACGACCTTTCCTTCTCTTCTATCTCTTTTCCCTTTCTTCCTCCTTCCTTTGCTTTTATCACTTTCTTCTAAGCAATCTCAGATCTAGCTTCTCCAACAAGAAATAACCTGTTATCAGACCATTGCCAGATGCCTTTCATCACTGCTGTAGCCTTAGGGTTAATATCAACAGCCGTACTGCTGACATAAACAGGGTTCCTCAAGTAGGAACAGTGCCAAAAGATTTATGCCCGACTAACTGTAACTTTTTTTTCACTCTTTTTGGTCATTTTTATTCTAATTTAGATGGCCATTTGAAAGGTATCAAAGTTATGTTTCCCTAAAAAAATATAGAAATCAGCAGTTTGATATTTCCTGTTTCTGTGTGCAACTCATGGCCTGCAGATCTCTCTCTCTCTCTCTCTCTCTCTCTCTCTCTCTCTCTCTCTCTTTATATATATATATATATATAAATACACACACACATAAAACAGTAAAATTTTATTTCACCAGGAAAGATACAACAAAAAAGGACTGGGCAGAGAAACAGCTTAGACCAAACCGGAAATCAGCAATAACAAAACAGGGGACACAAAATAAAAAACACTAGACATCAAAAGTAATAGAAGTACGAAAACTCCCTCCTTAACAAGGGCATCTGCTGTGACATTAGCCTCCCTATGAACATGGTGAAACTAAAACAAGACTCGAAGCAGGTCTGTGTTACTGGTTCTGATTGGTGAGTTTGATGATTAGAGACTTGGAAAATCAAGTGTTCGAATCTTTTGGGTTTTTCATATCGTTCTAGTGATTGTGTGTGGATAGCCAGGCCCCAGCTTCATTTGATTAGACTATGTTCAATGGGGAAAAAGAAAAAAGGGCTTCACTACTTTGACTGTGTATGGATAACCAGGCCCTACTTTCATTTCATTAGACTATGTTGAATGGGAAAAGGAAAAAGGGCTTCAATACTCTATTCATCGGCTAATTCAGTGTTATTTCAAGGACCAGAATCCTCAATCATTGGTTTGACCAATTTTTTTGGAATTCAAATCTGATTTATCAACCTATTTTCCAGAGGGCTGTTTTGGGTGTCTTATATTCCATGACATGGTCATGTGACAGTTTCGTTTTGGTGGACTTGCAATATACAGTTGTCTAAGTGTTAGTGATGCCTGTTCGGTTTGGCAAACTTGCAATATACAGCTGTTTAACTGCCGGTGAGTCGGTGACTTTGTTACGGCCATTGTGGGATGCTAGGATGTCATTGGAGTTTATAGGATCAGTCTTAGAGTGCTGGAATTTGCATAAGGATGGCAATTGGCAAGAAAGTCAATTCCAACCAACTGTTATAATGTGCATTCTCTTGATGATTATCCAATCAGTGCACATAGGAATGAAACTGATGGACTTCGTCATTGTCTCCAAGCCCTTTAAAAAATAGAATTATAGCATGTCTCAATCTGCTGTTGTCGTGGAGTGTCTTAGTTACCATCGGGTCAAGTTGACTGAGCCAAGTCACATGTGACTCAGCATATCCAAACTAAGTCCCACCCTAAAGCCGCAAATGGCCTAACAACTGAGCAAAAGTGTTCATAACAAATGTTTTAAAAATTCTTAAAATTGAAAATTATGCCCTATGAATTTAAGCTATGTGTTTTCATTATTTAGAATAAGTTTAAATAATAACAGGTGGGTCATATTTGATTTTTATTCAGTCTGATTAACATCACCTCCAATTTTGAATGCTTCAATCTTTCACAATATATTTTTAAATCTTCAAAAATCAGTCAAAAGAACCCCAAAAATCACCGATAACTTCTCACAACAGGAAAATTGGGGAAAAACTAGTTTTGGCCTTGTCCCAATAAAAACTCAACCAGAGGAGACTCAACTCCGTAGGTTCCAAGTCCTAATCAATTTGGACTCGGTCAATTTTTAAAATAATGACTGTTTAATCATTATATCAATGCTTTATAATCAAGTGTCTTCATCTCTTAAAAGTCTATTGGATCATTGATTATGGTGCTACAATTCATAAGGCCAGCATGTACTCTTCATTTGTTAATTTTTCCATTTCTTCAAAAAAAAAAAAAAAAAATCCATTTCTCAAAATTGTAGTGGCACCAAAAACTCAAGATAGCAGATGGCTCCCATTCTCTGTCAAAGGTACAAGAACTGCAGTATTTTTATTTTATTTTTATTTTTATTTTTATTTTTTTTAATGGAGAAGAACTGCAGTATTTCTCAATCATTATCTTTATCTTATGTTCTCCATGTGCTGGTGGTAGGACAGAAAATTGTTAGTGTATGTGAAAAAGGTGGCAGTTGGCAGTTATTTGTTTAATCCAAAGAGGGATGCACATTCAACTTTTCAGTCTGCCAATAGAAACAACTCAAACAATGACATATCTCACTACCTAACCTAAATTTGTTTCTTTCCTCCTTTTTCTCATCTAGTGAGTTAATTAATATTCAGTGTGAAACTTGTCAACTCACCAAACATAGAGCACCTTACCCAAAAAATATTAATAAAAAAATAGTGTTCCTTTTAAGTTCTTTTGCTCGGATGTTTAAAGACCATCGAAACCCAATTCATAGCTGGCATGTTCCCATGCATATAAAATAAAAATACATCGGTAGGTGATCCATTGGTACATAACACCTAGAATATGGACAAAGAACTCCTAATAGAACTCTTGTCTATGATATGAGAGCTATTCATTGGAAATAAGGGGTGCAGAAGCAAGATAACTACCAAGCAATCTGAACAAGTGACCCATTATAAAGGAACCCCAAAAACAGTTTAAATGATAAATAAACTAGTCTGCAGTTTTGGGGGAAAATAAACAGAATACTTTGTTCCAATGAAAAAAATCTTACCAATCCAGCAACCTTTTTTATGATTGAAGCTGGATTTGAGCTCAATCCCTTCACCAATGCAACAATCAATTGCTTCAGCATGGAAAGCTTCTTATCCTTCTCAGCATCTACAAGAATAATATCGGCTCTAAGACCCTCCACACCCAAAGAATAAAGTTCATCCATGGAAGGAATATTATCAAAAAGGTCTTTGAGTCTTCTTTCCTGCGTGGATGAGTTGTACAAATAATGGCCATGTTTAAGACTTCAATGCACCAATCAATCTTTTTTAAAGAAAGAAAGATCGACTAAAAAGTTTACAGTCCAGCATCAATGTTTAACAAGATCGACCAAATCACCGAGAAATGTGATAACATCAATTGTAAGGAATAATAATTTAAGCTTACAAAATCAAGTATCACCCTTCATATTTTGAAAGATGATACCGCCCAGCATTACAACGACAATATCAAAAGATGCACCTTTGTCTAACATCATGCAAATGTGCAAGTAAACAAGGAAAAGGCCATAATATCCCTTATCGGTTAGTTGGAGGATGATTGCAAATCAACAACCTAATGGCTAAACACATACGTACGAATTCAAGAGATGAGTGCATCTTAGAAGTTGAGATGATCTCTTGACTTAAATGATTGCCAAACATCTTAGAAGTCGTACAAATTCTTGCTTGGAAAATTTCATAGAGGTTGATGAAAAAGACATTGTCAAGATCGAAGGTGAAAATGGAAAAAGTATGTTCTCTGTATTCAACCATTAAGACTTAAGAGTGCAGCGTTCTTTATTTCTTGATGTTGATGTTGAAAATTAGAACTGAAATGGAAGAATCAGAAGGACTTTAATTCCACTGCCCATGGCTTCCCATCACAATCTGGAATCCAAGGAAGAAGACAATGCTGATGTGGCCTTTCAGTGAAAGAAATCCAGGAGTAGTGAGATTGGATTTATCTGCAATCTTGTGTAGTAAGGTATTTCAAAGATTAATTCTATCTTTACTGATAAAGAAAGAATTTCTTCCTGGATGGAATCCCCTAGAAAAATGAAACAATATGCTCCATCAAGCTGAGAATATGGGAACTTTTAGTTAGCGGGCATGTATGGTCAAATGGAAAACCATCTGTCAAGCATCCAATGAGATGGGACGGTAGCTGCAATAACACTCCTGTTAATTCTCCAGTGGATATGAATCTTGGTTTGGTTAGAGTTGCTAAAATCGCATTCTGCCAGTCAATTCAGATTCCACACATTGATTGAGGGACTGATATTAATTTAGACCACCAGTCAAATGCAATGAGGACTGTTCCTGCATCCAGTCCAGTCAGTGTGGGTTATGGCCTGAATCCATTTAGGCCTGTTATCAGATCCACACAAGTCAATTTAAATTTTGGATGGTGGGCCGAATCCACTACGGCTTGTTATTGCATCCACTCCAGGTGATTTGGATACTGGGCAATCTTTGGTTTGCAAATCTCAGGTACTCGGTTTGTTCAGTTCGAGGGAAGTGCTTTGCAGTTTGCACTACTTTTGATCAGCAACATGCTACACAATGTCCCACTTGTGGAGGTAACTTGGGTTAAACCATGTACATGGCAGCATGAAAAGAGAGATTGCCAGAGGCCATCTGTTACTGAAGAACATTCTAGCACAATCATGGTCCACAATAATAGGTAAATCCTATAAATTCATTGTGGAAGTCTGGAAATGATAATTGTGGCTTTTGTGCTCCCTTAAAGAAAAATAAGTCCTAGAAAATCCATATTGGAGAAAGTCAAGCAGAAAAGGTATGAAATAGATGATATCACAGGGGTCTCTATAGTCTGTTGGTAATAGAGATTAAATATTTTGGAAGATGATAAAGCACTTAGTTGATACGAATGGTGATTCAGACAGCAATGATGATGATCTTCATTCAAACTTCATTAAGAAATGGGTAATTGATGCAGCCCGACAGAAGACTAGGGCCCGCAGGCCCCCCTGATGGACCCGCTTGACGGGATCCACATGATCTCTAAATTGGCAGAGATTCCTATCCTATCTAAATTAGTAATATTAATTAGTTGCTAATAGGAACTGCATTCTAAATTCTATTTAGGGTAGGATTAGGTAACTTCCTATTGTTAGAATTTTGATTAGTTTAGAAATTGTCTTCTATATATAAAGAAGAGCCTCTTGTTATTTGTTATGCTTATTCAATCAATAAAAACTATCGTGAGTTATTCTGCAGGAGTGTTATGGCTTGTGTTGTGCCTTAGGGCTGGAATCCTTTGGATTCAATCAATCTCGTCACTGAGATTGGTCTACACTTTTCGATCGAGGTTGTCAGGCTGCGCCCGTAATGCGATGACCATTAAAAAAAGGGTAATGTAATGAAATGGGCTGATATGATAAGAGGTAAGGAAAAGATAACGAGGGTGACAGCAAAGGTCCTGATAAAGATAGTAAGGAGGTGGGCAAAAAAATGATGAAAGTAAAGTTGTAGGTGTTTCACTTGTTGCTTAATCTTTTTGGTAATCTGTTCTCTTTTGGTGAACCATTTAAAAAAAAAAAAAAGAAGAAGAAACTGTGAACAATTCTTACAGATCTTAGCAGAGACGGTTTTTCTGATCATTAATCCTGAAAGTAATATAACATATAATAGTCGGCCTCATTGTGAGTGCTTTCAGATCCAATAGTGATATTGTAGACAGTAGTGACAAAGGCAGAGACTACAGCAACTACAAAGAGTTATTGCAGCAATAACAACAATAAACAATAGAGGGAGATTGAAGAGAAAAGAGACGGCTTCACACCTATCCTTGATGGGTAATCAACCAAATATAATGGGTTTCACGCCCAACTTCCACAAAGAAAGTACTCAGAAGTCAGAAGGTCATGTCACATGGAACACTTCAGAATCGATCTGGGTGACTGACCCTACAATGCATGTAATGTATATTTTCTAAGCAAGAATACCCTAAAAAGGAATCCAGCCCTTCACATACATAGAGTCAATCAAATTCATTGACTGCATTTAATGTTTTCATAATTTTATTTTTTTTATGACGAGGGTATCCCGTGGTATTTTTACCCAATAGGACTATTCCCCTGGGCACACGCATGCCTCCGCAACACACGTGCACCGGGTAAGACTGGGGTGGGACTTGAACACAAGACGTGGGAACTGGGAAGCAAAGTGCACACCCATAACTTATACAAGTGAACCATCGCCCAGGCAGACATATCTTCATAAACTTAATGAGTCCTTTTTAAAATTAAATAGCAAGGAGATAATCTGTCCCCCACTAATGGAAATCTTCCGAGTGGGGGGATTTGGACAATTAGTGATTTGCACAAGTCCCTCTTGGGCTTCACTCATGTTAAGGCATCTGGTGGAGCCCACATTGGCCTCCATTTATTTTACTGCAGCTAATCAGCAAGCTAAGCCGGGCCCTCAAGCTATCACACTATCACACACGACGCCTGAGGATGGCATAATCAGTAAATGGCAGGGTTCAAAATCGCGGCCGTTACCGTTACATAACGGCCGTTATGTAACGGTAACGGCCGATAACGTTACGTTATATTGCATATAACGGCCGCGATGTGTAACGGGGTAAAATATCGCCAAAATAACGGATCATAACGGCCGTTATTTTGAATATAACGGCCATACCGTTATAACGGCCGTTATATTCAAAATAACGGCCGTTATAACGCCTGACAGAATTTTTTTTTAAAAAACGCATTTTATGCCTTTTTCTTTCACTTTTTTCATTTTGTTTCTTCCCTGAGAGCTTCCTAAGGCTTCTTAAGGCCTGCTACAACTTCTAAGGCATGGAAAAGCTTAGATCGAAGTTATTTTTGGGTGGATTTGTATGCGGGAAAAGCTAATTAAACTCAATGGACCTCTTTGGTAAGCTTCTTTTTTTTTTTTGGAGTTCTTTTCAAGATTCAACATCAAAATAACTTAGAGATTGTTGAGATATGTTAGACCTATACTTTTGGAGCAAAAAAAATTCAAGTTTTAACACCTTTTGTAATATTTTTTATTTTTTCATTAGTTAAATCCGAATTATTTTAGGTTTTTTTTTTTAAAGATTGTGTAATACATGAACCAAAGGCTTTACATTGAGTTAGATATGATATTATGCACTAATTTTTCCCTAGATCTAGTGTTTTAAGGTGTAGATCTAGATTTTTTTTATTTTTAAAATTTGGGGATGGTAGTGGTGATGATGGTGAGGTACCACTCCATATGATGGAGATAGTAGAACATTTTTCTCCTTCTAATAACATAGACCTGACCCATGGGTACCAGAGAATTGTGGGCACTATGGGAGTGGAGGATGTATAAGTGTAACACAACAATTTGGTGCCTTCTACCCTTCAAGAAATAATGATGATGATGATGATGATGATATCGAGCCAGGATGCCACTCGTTCTGGCATTAGGCTATCAAGCAAAGGTAAGTAGCAATTGTTCAAACACCAAGCTCCACTACTTTAAGTTAGCAAGTTAATTCATTTTGATGTGGTGAATGTTACTTTAAATTTGAAACTTGAAGGTGGGGCTGGTGAGCACACATTGATGATTAAGTTATTGAGTTGAGTGACTTGAGTCTTGACTCTTGAGTACTGGCAGTCTGACACTGCACATGCACTAACTCTATTAGTATTTATTGTTAGATTGTAGACTTTAAATGTTTAACACTATTAGTTTGCCCAAAATTATGGTTGCATTATGTCAAATTTATGATATTTCAGCTTATCTTAGTATATATATCTATACAGCAATGATACAGGATGTTATAACTTGAGGGGACCGTTATTTTGCTTTAAAGTGTACGCACTAATGGAAAAAAACTTTATTTTCCATCATTTTATAATATTCTGGATTTTTTGGATATTTTTTCATATTTTTTTGAGGCCAAATAAAAATTCGCTCCGCGATGGGCCGCGATGACCACGAACCGCGACGCGATGACCGCGAACCGCGATTTTAAACCATGGTAAATGGGCCAATTTTCCAGAGCAGGCAAATCCCAAAGGCCATATTGCTTAGCCCAAACTGGCCCTGGCCCAATCCACAGCCAGCTCTGGATGCAGCATAACAACCATGGGATACCCATCAAATAAGGCTAAATCATAAAGTTTTGTAATGCCAAACCATCTAGATTAGATTTTTTTTTATAGGTGACATCAGTAAACATAGTTATCATAATCCTACGATTCGTATCCCGAATTTTAAGGAAAACGATCCGTATCTATGTAATGAATCCCATTTACAAATGAATCTTAAGATTCAGGTGTGAATCCTACGATTCGATACTCATTTCATTGAATCTTACGATTCAAGCGATTCGACTAAGCGAGAATGGCTATAGCCAATAGTTAATATTAATAATCTTTTACCTTTTCACTTTCTTTGTTCTCTCTTTCTTTTATTGCTTATATTTTTTAAAGGTTATTTAGTAGTTAATGAAACCTCGTAAGAATTTTTTACGGCTTTGATAAGGTTTTAAAGATGAGTAAAGAACATGAATTTAAATAAAGCATTCGACTGTGCGTATGATGCTTGTTTATATCTTCTTCTTTTTTTAATCTATTTTGGTTTTTTTTCTTCATGAACACTTTCTTAACTTAAGAGATATCTCATCGTGTAAGATTGATGGTTTGGATTTTATTTTATTTTTATATTTTGATTTAAAGATTAAAAAAATATATTGATACTTTAAACTTATTTAATTATTTACACATCATTCATTTCATATATAAATAATAATATATGTCATGATGTTCTTTGATATGATTGTATGATAGACTTACTTGTTATACTACTATAAATGGAAAAATGGATGGTTATGAATAACTACTTTTTTCTTTTCTTTTAGTTTCTAATTATTTTTCATTTTTATTAGAAAAATAAAAAATCCTACGATTCACGATATGATTCGTTATTCGATTCGATTAATGGGTATGAACGATTTGCGATACGATTCCGATTTTGAAAACTATGAGTAAAACCCACAATCTCGTTGCGACAATGAGCACCTTCCAATTATTTTACGACCTCTCATCACTATCTTAGAATCAATTTCTCCATCATCTCAACAAAAATAAGGTCAAGTCCTAGTCACAAGAATCCTACAATTCAAGTATGCACTGATCACAAGATCATAGTCTCCAGAACTGTGGCTTCAAATAGCCAACAATGAGATTATGCAAATCCTGACAGCAATCATCACTCCCTTTACTAACGTAATGATTAATCGGGGTTATCTTCTGAAAGAAAGCCAAACCCAGTCATGGATATGAAACAGAGAATAACTATTTGTTATCACAGGGAGGAAGAAAATAGATAATAAATGCAAGGAAAATTGTACATAAATTATGTGGTAAAATACAAGGGGTAGCTTTCTTGCACACATATATTTATGTAAATGATGCACATGCTTAACATTTGCGCATGATCACATTCGGTTGCGCTCATTTATGCATCACACGCGTAAATGAGGTGCGAAATAGTGTGTAAATGAGGCCATTTTCAGTGTATCATTTACATTCCTAAGGTAGTAAATGGTTACATATGTGAATGAGGAAAAGGATCTAGCATACATGCAATATGGCGTCCACCCAGTACTGGTTGCGGGTTTGAATCTCTTCAACCACACTTTCTTTGCACCCTTTTGAGCCACAAATTCATCTTCTTTATTGGTCTAATAAACCCAAAGGGGTTGTTTGTTTGTGCCCATTTACGTATGTAATTAAATCACATGCGTTTCCATTACGCATATATCACGTTTGTTTTGTGCGAATCTGATTCACGTGTAAAACTCATATGTAAATGGTATGAAAATCAACTCAAAAAGTGCCCTCCATTTTCACATCTCAGTAGGTGTGAAAGGGATTCACATGCTACTGTTACTGTGCGTTGTACAGTAACCGCGGACGTCCATGAAGGCAGTGCCGTGTTTTTTAATTTTTTCAATCTTGTGGGACCCAAAGTCATAATCTACACAGGTAATCATCTTTAGGAAGCCCAACATGGCTCACACCTCAAAATTCAGCCGTTGGATCATCCTAGATTGTAAGAAATTTGGGAAAAACTACAGACCATTAGATCTGCATTCTGGGTTTCTGTGGGCCCCCTTTGCAAGATCCGAACCGTTCATTAGCTCTAAAACGGCGAGAACAGCTAGACCCCCAAGTTCAATATCATAATTCCTCATGATCTGTGAGAAACTAGGGAAAAACATTATAACCGTTGATGTCCATTAGATGTACTTTAAATTCACACGTGCAAATAGGTGAAATTGACAAACACTGGAATCTGAATCTCATGTGAGTCTGTTGCACATGTAATTGATTCACATGTGAAGCATTTACTGATGTGAATCATTTTCACACAAAACAAACTACCCCTAAGACGTTTAGTTTAATATCTTAAGATTTTGGAAATTTTGTGTAGTCAAAAAAAAAAAAAACCACCACCGATACATCTAATTTTCTGCACTTTTGTGGCCCTCAATTTATGATTCGAACCATTCAATATTATCATATTAATGATGAGGATCAAGAGTTAGTTTCATATGTTAAATTTCATAGTATTAAGAAATTGGCAAAAAACATTCATATGAAACCTTTGGATGGTACTTATTTACACATGTGAAAATGGTGCTTCCAAACAAACACAGTAAGGTGTTTCACGTATGTAACATTTGCATTGAAAAGGTTACATGTGAACCCTTTACGTATATAAAATTTCATATCCCATGTGTAAAAGGCACACGACCCTAAGAAAAGAGTTCACAAAGTAAAAAAGCAGAAACTAAATTAACAGGATTATGTGCATGTAGCATAAGCATAAGCATACATGAAGAAAATAAATATATAATATGGAAACTTCAACGGCTGCTGACTGAGGTATGAAATCAATGAACTCCAACTAGCGATGGGTTGAACATATATAGTAAACAAAATCCAGTTCCACGATAGATGATCAAGATTCACTGAATTAAGAACCTTCAACAACAAAAGAGCTAAGTGAGATTACATATCCTGAGCAAGAAATAAAAGCTACTTACCGGAATGACAGAATAGAAACCATTGGGAATAACCCCAGAAAATGATCCGGTGGCCCACAGAATTTGCGATGCCGCTTGAGGTGACAGTTCATCATGCTCAGGGTTGTGCATAGGGTGTCTAGTACTCAAAGCATCTTCCTGAGAAACCAGAGAAACAGATTGTAATTTCTCCATAAAACCTGAGGGCCACCAACTAGCATTAGAAGGCTCTGGCTCCAGTGGCCCTGCTTCCTGTGCTGTCTCTTCCATCTATTTGAAACTTTTGAATATAAAACCATTTCGTCCAATCTTCACCAAGAAAAGAACATCCTGAATCTAGAAGAATGCGAATATGGATAGTAGGTAGAAAGTTATCTCATTATTGTTCCTATGACCAAAAGGTCATCTGATCTGCAAAACAGGAGAGTTTGTAACTTAGTTACTGAATAAACAAAGGTTGTTCAGGGGAAAAATTGGTTATAAGTATGTGTTGTGAACTGTACCTAGAAAAAATGTATATATTAAGCGGACAAGTTCTCAACATATCCAGTAAGACTTACCAAAAAGAAATTCACAATAGGAAAAAATAAAGCCCATAAGAGAAACCAGACATTAGTGATAAGTTAGACAAGGGAAACAATATTAGAAACTAGGGATGTACTAGAAAGCCTAACCTGAATGGTTGGTGAGATTTTCTTTAGGCAAAATATAACATCTGCTTATAAAAGAAGAACGGCAATTATGAAACCAGGGAAGTTTGACAATCAAGTGAAGAGGAACACAACCAAACACCTACAAACTCGGCCCTTGTTGCACAAAGTGGCAGGGCATGTGAAAGCAGTAGCAGCAGGATTCAAGTGTAAGCATGGCAAAGCAACTATTTTAAAGCATGATCAGCAGGGAGACGGAAGAGGAAGCAAGGTGGATTTGGATATGGAAGCAGTAACACAAGCAGAAGGTTCTTGCAACTTACAACTAAGGCTCCCTCTTAAAGGGAGGAAAGAGAAAATCTTGTTTGAGGGGGCCCTTGGGAGGCCATGGCACCCTTAGGTTCTAATCCCGCTTGTAATGCCCCACCCCTATACGCATGCATGATATTGTCCGTGCGCATGCATGATATTGTCCGCTTTGGCCCACCTGCCTTACGGTTTTGTTTCTGATAGGCCTTAACCAATCAAAAGGCCTCATGCAAGGTAAGGGTGTAGGCTCTACATATAACCCCATTCACTTTCCTCTCTATAGTCGATGTGGGACTCCAGGGAGTCACAATTCACCCCCTTAAGGCTGCACGCCCCTGTGCAATAGCCTGCCAGCCCTCTTGGCCCGCCCACATGGAGACCCGCCCATTTGCACCAGACCACGGCAAGGGACTCACACTTGAACTAGTCGAGAGTCGGCTCTGATACCATTTGTAACGCCCCACCCTTACACGCATGCATGATATTGTCCGCTTTAACCCACTGGCCTCACGGTTTTGTTTCTGATGGGCCCCAACCCATCAAAAGGCCTCATGCAAGATAAGAGTGTAAGCTCTACATATAATCTCATTCACTTTCCTCTCTATGTCGATGTGGGACTCCAGAGCGTCACAATAGGAGAGCCGTAACTTGGCACTGATACCATTTGTAACAACCCAACCCAGGCCCGGTGCAATATTGTCCTCTTTAGCTCATGGACTATTCGACCAGAGGACCTGGCCCAAGCGCATCCAATCTTGCCTCAAGGCTTTAAAACGCTTCACACCAAGTCAGGAAAGCATCGCACATTTAGCCTTCACTTTGGACACTCACATGAGCGATGTGGGATGTAACACTACTCCCTCCATCAACAAACAAAAGTTGATATATCAAGTAACTAGCACCAAAAGTTCATTCAACATGCATACAAACTTCTATAAATTTTCAAAGTTCCAACGTGTTACTAAGAGAGAGTCAGCGTACTCCCAAGGTTTCTACTTTCACAACAAAACAGTGGACAACTATAACACATCATTGCAACAGAAAGTTCAAAATTCAGATATACAGTTTAAACCAACTAAGAGTTTTCATGTTTGTAGACATAGAACACGTTATATTACAACAGCTACCATTCTAAAGTAAACAACCAAAACAACACAGTACCCATAATTCGTAAAAGATCAAATAGATGTCTTACCCAAGGTTTTAAATTCCAGTGCCGGTATTGGTACTAGATAGAAAAGTTTTAAAATAAGAAAAATATGAAAAGGCTAGAAATGTGTAAATTTGATCATTTAGTCATTATATTAAATCAATTTTAGAGATATTTAGTTTCTATTCATCACTTGCTCTAGCTAATGGAAGATCATTTAACACATAAATCACCAGATGACCAATATATAATAACTATTTATAACTTGACACTCGTAGTAGCAAATAAATGTCAAACCACAAACCATAAAACTAACTGAGGGATGAGGGCTTGGGGCCACGGGAGCAAAATATCAAATTGAGTTCCAAGCTGTTTCATATCATTGCCATGATATCCACTCCTTACTTGATAATTATGGAAACTCCAAGGATTGAACATGGAAAATTAGCAAACAACTCCGGATCCATCTTCATATTGATAACACCCACGTAGCATTGATCACCAATCTTGATTGTTTAATACCGCCGATAAGCCCCATTATCCATGTTGACAAGTAAAAGAATTTGGATTGGGTACCATAACGATATTTATCCCATTCACTTCAATATTCAAACTCAAACAGGAAAAATGAAAAAATATATATATGGATTTAGTTACCATTCAAAATATGTAACTTTTCGGTCAAGCTGCAGTGGCAAAGTCAAAAGTCGGAAAAAAAAAAAGTTTTTCTTGACAATGTTCACTGAATGAGTTTTGTATTTTAGGACTTCATGGGCAGTTTAGTCACAGATTTCAGTGAATTGGAAATTCCTTCATAGAGTCCACTCTGTTGACTGGATGTTTAAAATTTAATGTACATGGAAGTTCAGTTGGTATATTGGGCCCGACCAGCATCAGTGATATTCCTTAAGGATTGAAATACAAAGAAAAGAACTTAAGTTCTTGGACCCATGGGTTGCACTAGTGCAAACCACAATTAGTTTTGGAAGTTTGCACTTTGCACCACCTACGGATCTTTAGGGATGACATCATCAAGCCTGAGAGGTTGATAATTTTTTTTCTCTTTCTCAATGGTAAATTTCATTAATATAATGCTTAGAAGTCAAAGAGAGATATACTAACAAGCAAAAACCTCCAAAACCAGAAAAAGGAACACCCAAAGAGAGACAGCTAAAAGAAACCAAAGAAGAGCAGTTACAATGAAACCAGCCAAGAAAACAAAAGAAAGAGAGAGAGAGAGAGAGAGAGAGAGAGAGAGAGAGAGATAGCCACCTCTTTCCACTTGAATAGGATAAGATCAATGGAAATGCCATAGAAGGGTGGAAAAATTGAGACCCAAGAAGCAACAGTGAATTTCGTTATGTCAATCAAAGCCTTCATATGAGATGGTTTGCGTTCAAAACGTCTAAGATTTCCCTCTTTCCAAATCACCCATATAGCCCCCAGAAAAACAAGATTAGAAGAACATTGAAATATGAAATAACATGAGACCTACTAAAAGAGAACATGACTTAAACATTCTCTTCCAATAAGAACAAGATAACACTTTTGAAGCCCACACTAATGAAGCCCAGCCAAAGCAGACCCATGCGAGTCCAGCTGACCCATGACCCATGCCAAGTCAACAGAAACCCTCTAGGCCTCCATGATCACAGCCAGGGCCTTGGGCGCCCAAGCTAGGCTACAGATAGGCCCCCCACGCCTGAACGGCTAGGTTCAGCCTGCCCAAGGCCCTATCTGCACATTCAAGCACACAAGGGAAAGGGGGGTTTGTGCATTCCTCTAAGTGTTCCATATTCCTATTATTTTTTCCATTTTTTATTTAATTTAGTTATTTCCAGATTACATTCTAATGGTTAGATTTTATTTATTTGCTTTAGGTTAGGGATAAATATAAAGCCAGAATTAAACCCAGTGCATCTTTCATTTAAACTAGTACATAAGCAATGAATAAACCAGTCTGCGACATTTGGAGACATGTTTCTTTAGTTACCTTTGGAATTTGCGCAAAACCCAAGGAAAATGTTTATGACTTTAGGCACTACACTTCCCTCGACTGGAGTTGAAGTGAGCATTCATGGTTTATGCAAGATTTCTGCAATCTTGGGTTTTCTTAAACAGTCGGCTTTAATTTTGGGGAAAACAATGAAGGGCTGCCTTTTGTGTGAGAACTGCCCTATCACCCAACGTTCCCATATCTCTCCTTCATTAGAACGGAATCACACATGGAGGTTGAATTCTTCATGTGGCTGGCTAAAGAGTTCAACTTTCTAGCCAACAACCTTGCAAAACAGGGGACCAACCTAGCACTGCTACTTATAAAAAGAGAACGCGACTTACTTGATTTTAGCATCATAGATCATCCATCAGCCTGATTAAGATCCATTTCATGTTGTACCTATAATCCTCATTTCTATCAAAACAGAACTTAGAGCAAGTAGACAAGAAAAACAGAAACTTCTCACAAATCCATAACTCAAAACAATCCCAACCAAATCAATATGAACTACATTGATCAGCACTATAAATCACTCACCACACCCCCAAGCATCAAACACTACAAATTACTCACCAAACACCAAACTATCAATCATGCCACCCTGTCCATCCCAACACCATTCGCTCCACGACGAAAACCGGCAACAGAAGAAACGAGCTACTCAATGCAGTGAACAAAACACAACGACAACCATAAAAATCCAAAACAAAACTGTTCACGCATCAATAAATCACACTCAAAACGCCAGATCTTTCAACGCCATTTCGGCTCGATCTTCCGTTACACAAACACAAAATCAATTCGACAGTTATACAAACCTAATTCTCAAAACAACAATGCAGATTCGAAACGAGAACGACCTCCTTCGATCCACATTTCAGATGAGAGATCAAATCAGATCAAATCAAGATCAATGCAGGGATCTAATGAGGGAATTCGAGTCAGAACGAGTTTCTGATCGGAACGAACATGCGATTTTAGATCGCGAGAAGTGCGAGAAAGAGAGATCGATCGAGGAGATCTTACCCACAGATCCGAGCGGTTGAGGCTGCGATCGAGACGGACAGATGAAAATCTGAGAGATCCGATGAGAATTGCAAACTAGGGCATGGTGTGTACGATGAGAGCGAGAAGGCAATGAAAAAGGAGGGAAGAAGATGATGAGAGAGAAGAGAGAAGAGAGAAGAGAAAAGGGGGAGGGGTATTTGGGGGAAAAGGAGAGTTTCGATATGTGTGCGTGCTGTGTCTGATAGATGGAAAGGGACGGGGTTATTGAATGGTCACGTGCTCTGCGCGAGCGGGTGAGGGAGTATGGTACTTCGCGGGATTTGTTTTGTTTATTGTCCCGACGGGCCAGCTGGCACTTGGCACTTGGCAGCTCTGTGGCTCACCTGCATCCACGACTTGAAAAGGAATGGAGCGTGAAACGCATGAGTATCGTACACTACGGGAGCATTCCAATTATGCATGTTCCGTCCTTGGGCTCATCTTGTCTAGCTTGAGCTCGACATGTGTATTAAAGAGGGAGTATATATTATTTATATATATATATATATATATTATATAATGTAATGTAACGTATTGAAAAGTGGTGGATGATCCAATGCACATGGTGTGCATGGATCTTAACTGTGCATAGCCCATCTCCACACTAATTGAAAAGGCTAATATGATCTGTTAGATTTATATTAATCTAAATGGATTGGATCGTTCGATGAATTATCATATGTTTTTATATATAAATTTGTTGATCTTATTAATTTTCGACCAGGAGATTAATATGTTCTGATATACCTGATGTTTTGTTGTAGTGAGACCTTAAGTGCAATATGTGCACGATTAGGGTTGAACCTATGCACCCCTATATTATTGAAATAGTACATGTATCATTCGGCCGGGTTATGACAAAAGAGTTTTGTTTCTTATTTTTTATTTTTATTTTTTTTGTTGATTAATGCATTCTCGTTTTTCTATTTGGGCTTGGGAATGAACAAATCAATACAGACTTGTTTGAGTTGGTATGGGCATGTTCAATGTTGATTAGCAACGACAGCAATAATAAAAAGATCTTTCTATACAAGTTAGCGGCCTTCCAATGAGAGGGGGCGGTCAAAAAGTAGCACGATAAAAGTGTAAAGATAGATCTTGAAACACAATGCCTATTCAAAGATTTGACTTAGACTGAACGATGATGATAATAATAATAATAATAATAATTCATGTAGCTGACCAACACAATTGCAACCAAGCCTTGATGATTATAAATAATGTGCATTATTTATTTATGTGCCTGTATACATATATGTCAATCTGAGTTTAGCCTATGCGTCTAAATTTGGGTCCAAAACCATGACGATCCAAACTCATACTCAATTATTTTCAGTTTCAATACATTAGAGTCAAACTAAGACCCTAAATTACATGAATGTAAGGTATCCACTTTTTTCTTTCTTTATTTTGCTACCTTGGATGAGTATTGCACTATTGTGGCTTTTTACCGTATACCAAGGATCAAGCCCCTATCGTCCCAGGGAACTGAAATGCTTTTCCTACTGAGCTATTCGGTCTTCGGCTATAAGTTATCCCTCTTATCTTATGCTTGTGTCACTGATCTCCATTGCCACTTCTACCACAGTTAATAAATGTGGACCCAGTCAGAATATGAACAAATCAGAAATTATTATGTTGGATTTGCATCCAATTGGTAAGTCCATTAACATATGAGTCCGTCCCTTAACTTGGCCATTCATTGATTGGGTTGTAATTGTTAGCCTAAACTCAGATTTATAATTACTGCACGGTCAAGTTGGGGGTTGAGCAAAGGAGCTAGCGTTTACTTATTTATTTTTTTCAAAGGTCGTTGAAGGTTAGGAGGTGCAAGTTGCAACTGCCAAGAAAATATTTCTATTCTCTTGGTCATGTGAGAATAATCTAGGTATTATTTTAAACATGTACATACTTTTTGTCTGTGAAGTCAATTCAACTGGACAAGTTGCCAAGTCCAATGGGTTAGGAGAACTTCGTTTCAGTGGTCCTTTGAATAGACTCAATCAACTATATGTGGCTCCACAGTTGGCAACCCCATATCCCTGGCTTACATGTAGGTAAAACTAAAGCTAGACCACAACCCAAATTAATAAGATCCAACAATAACTGAGGTGCATCATGAATGCAGTCCTAAATTCCCAAACCTATCCAACTCATTAGATTAGGTGGTTTGACTAAGGTTGCTTTGAGTGCCCAATTGTTTATCTTCAAACAGACATAGTGATTCTTACTTTGAAAAATGCCTTTTTGCCAAAGCTAATCTACTTTTATCAGCCTTGATTTAAAAAAAGAGACCAAAAAAAAATTACAATAATCCATCAAGCACTTGAATGCCTCATTTCTTGGTGTAAAAGGGCTTGTCCTTTGCGGCCTAGTTCTTTACATAGACATTGGAATTTGTAGTCAAACGATCTTCACTGAATTATTATTAGAGAACGAAAGTGTGAATAACAAGGTAAGGGGTGCAAGACATAAGCCAACAAATGAGAGCTTAACTCTCGGATCAGAATTACTAGTGTGATGGTTGGTTATTAATTTCCATCTTTTCTTGATTCGCTTTCTAGTAATTGGGAGGTTATTTGATAGTCAATTTTGGGTATTTGCTATGGATCTTCATTTTTTAACTATTTATGATATCAATTCCTATGCATTCAATTGGAAGTCATGTTTGGCAACCAAATCCTTTAAGATTTGTCATCAGTCTTTCTTGAGGATTTAGAAAATTAGTCCAATGAATGATTACTACAGAGGCGAGCAATGATGGGTAAGAGGTGAGGGGTAAAGAATACAAGGTGAAAATGTAGATGGGACCTATGACTTTTTTAGGATTTGAATTGGGGGGGCGTCGGGGGCGGCTAGGTATTTATTTCCCATCTTGGGCTAGGTATTCATTTTTCATTTAAGGAAAAGTTATTTAATGATCCTCTTTTTCTTTTTTTTTATATTCACCTTCAGCTCTTCATTATTGATCACTCGTAAAAATATAATCCCCACATGCTCAAATTATACAAAACAAATATGCCTAAATGAGAGTTCTTGCTATATCCAACCAATCACGAGGAGTTTCAATTCTTATCAAAGATGAAATAAATGGTAAACGAATGCACCTTCAAACTATTATATGTCATTCTTAATACCGAAAAAGGCGTTCCCAAGATACACCAAATATATATATATATATATATATATAAAAAGATTTCATATCAATGCGACAATAAATAGACCTCAAACCCAAAAAAAAAAAAAAAGGGCAAAAAACATAATGTGAAACATCTAATCAACATCTTCAATAATAAATTCAAAAATCCCAAAGATAGAATTTTTCTTCTCTCAAAATCTTCTTTCCTTTTGTTCGTATGTCATTTTGGAAGAGAATACAACAAAAATGGTTTCCTCCCAAAGAGGTAGACAGATCACCCTCTTTTGTTGTAAAATTTACTTCTTTCATTATTAAAATGATACTAATCATTTGATAACTCATTATTTATATAAGAAGTCATAAAAAAATGATTTTTTCTCAATATAGCATTTTAAATTTAAATTCTAGTATAGTAGTAGTTCAGTTGGCCTACGACCACGGGTTGCATCCGGAAGTTATTCACTGGGACTATAAGGTAGTTTATCAAACTTCTCTCTTGATTCAGAGGAATTAGTCTAGTCCAAAAAATTAAAAACCCTTCGGCAATAAAAATAAAAATAAAAAATAAAAAATTACCAATAGATCGAGAAATATGGTAAATCAGGGGCTCTCCCCCCCTAAATCTATCCTCATCACCTGGCATGGTCAAGCTTCCCCCATCCATTTGGCACAAAACTTTGTGTGGAGAAACAGTTCACCAATTGTGCTGAAAATTTGAATGAGTTATAAAAGACAAAGAGGCTCGTGTGACACGTGATGGTTCGGGTTGCAGGTTTAGAGGGAAACCATCAATATTCTATACAGCCATTGGTTCTTATAGGAAGAGAAAAAAAAGGAGTGTTCTGATGGTCCCTTGTACATCTCACTTCAATACACTCTTTCCACTTTGATTGAAGAAAGTTGCTTAGAAAATTGAGTTCCCACAAATGGAGGCATTTGAATAAGAAGACACTAAGGTGGATTAGTTTCTCTCTGACAAGATGACAAGACAATGACAAGCCTACAATGGCATGGCCAATATCTGGAACCGATTTGACTTTTTTGGTTTTTTGAGGATATAATTGAGGAACTTTGGTTGGCCCCACAGATACAAATTAGTATTTGAAATGAATCCCATACTTACCAGGCTGGTTTTTCTTTTTACAGTCCAGATCTGCTTTTTTACCCCTCCTCTTCTTTCTCTCCAAGTCCAGGTACACATGCTTTATTACTGGATAAAAGGTCGAGAATTGCTCGTACTCAGTAGCCGGCAATGTTGCTTGTTGAGCGTTATGGTCATAATGTGTGATGATGCCTTACTTTTCACACTCCATAATGTCCAAGCTAACACTACCCTGTGAAATTTATGATGATTAAGATTATTGTTGGACCCAGGATTTGTGAATTTATGATGCTTAAGATTATTGTTGGACCAGGATGGATTTTAGGGGCGGATCTAAATAGGTAATTGAATTTTGTGAGCAGCTTTAACTTAGGATGTTTATGTGAATTTTGGCAAATAAAAAGCAAGATGTACATAAAATTCTAAAACCTACATTCCTTAAAATGGAAAATCAATACTCAAATATACATATACTCAACCTAGGTTAACCCATATCAACATAAATTATGCTAGGTTAGGGAACCTCCAGTCATATTAAGTGTACTCGAGTTTCATCAGAATGAGGTTTGTGGTTACTCATAATTCAGTTAGGGATTCATGAGCAAGTGCCCAACTCAGTCCGTTTGAGTCGAGCATCATACTGTTATGCCATTAATATACTGTCACGACCCGAGCCCAAGATTAAGATTAAATCCGAGATAATCCCGAGTCGTGGCACATACTTACTCCCGTGAACTTCAATCACCATAAAATTCACAAAGGATGTCAATTACATATTATGCGGAATATAAACAACTATACATTGCTTATGTTAAAAACAAAAGTTCATTTACATCATATACAGCATTAATCACTTGCATATTTAAATACCATGCAAGGATCAAAAGTATGAAACGTTTCAAAACCACTTTCTATATATTTTCTTTCTTCCAAAAGTAATAACAATTGTTTTCATTTCATTTTCACTCTACTAATCCTCCTGGAGGAACCGGAGTGGTCTTTTCCGCTGACGCTGAGGCCTTAGAAGAACCGGCATGAGCAGCTGTGCCTGTAATGCCATCAATAACACTATGAATTTGACAATTCAGCAATGTATAAACAATTACATGATTTAACATGCTAATACATGATTTCATTTGTCTAATCCAAAGTCAGACCAATACAATTACCATTTACTTCAAATCAATATGAGTCTTTCATAGTTGGCAACCTACAATAGCATTTCATTTCAATTCAATTTCCATCTTTCTAAAAATGAAGGATTACCATCTTCCAAACGGAAGGGTTCATATAATGTGGGATTTATCAGTGACCGGGCTAGGGACAACTAATATCACCACGGAGTTCCGGAACACTCCCATATAATCTGCTGCAGCAGTAATAGCTCCAAAGAGCTTAAAGAAATCACTATGTAGTGCCAGACTCAATGAACAATTCAATTAACATAATGAGAAAACTATTAACCATCTATAGTTTTACTTAATCTTATCTCAATTCTAAACAACCATTCAGGTGTAACCATTGGTTTCCCAATGCACGTGTTATTCTCGATGGACATCACATTATATATACAATATGTGCATTGTTAGTCCCCGTAATTGTCACCCATGGAGTTTAGACCATCATCAATCAATTAATTATGGTTCAAACATGGAACCTTCTTAAAACATCATTAATTCTCAACAATTCAATTTAACCCATGATTAGTCTTAAATTAATTAGGAAAGCATTTATACTCATGAGACGTACTTCAATTTCACGTAAAAATCCAAAAACCCAATTTTTGCGCACAGATAATACCCTGACAGTATCAGGATCGCTCGAGCGAATTACTGTTCGCTCGAGCGGACCAATACAGAACTATGTTCGCTCGAGCGGACTCTACAGAAATTCTGTCAGTCTAAACAAAACCTTGTTCGATCAAGCGATATCCATGTTCGCTCGAGCGAACGCTTACAGAAGACAGTTCGCTCGAGCAGACTCCCTGTTCACTCGAGCGAACGCTTCAAAATCCCATTCCGGAATTCTGAACCATTCTCTCTGTCATTCCTTAACCATTCATAACCTGCAAATAAAGTTTGGAACCTCCTGTTCCCTCCTTTAATCATCATCTACGAACCACAAAACACTTCTATTTCATCATCATCAAACATCACACAATCATTCCATTCATTTAAATTTAGCTCTATTTCAATCTACAACATGATTCATGAATCTTCCTTCTACAAATCAATTAGAAACTACATCAATTAACATATAATCATCAATAACTATTTATACTTGCCTTTAGTTGAGAGAAACACAAAAATCCCTTTGATAACCTTGAGTTTTGAGATCAAAACCTCTTCAATCCAAACTCTAACTCCAAAGAAACTCAAGAAAAGAGATGATGGGGAAGATGAGCACCACAATTTCTCTCTCAAATCACTTGCAAGCTTCAAGTGTGATCATACACGAAGAAAAACACGAAGAAGGGAAGCAGCTCTCTCTCTCTGTGGGATGCTGGGATGAAGCCACCGACTGAAATGGGCTTGAATTCATCTCAACCCTTATATAAAGGACTTAGTTTACATTTTAACCCATTTATTTCACTATATTTTCAATTTAAGTCAAATGAAAGTCTATTTGATTCATTTCAACTCAAATGAACTCGAGGGTATTATGAAACTTAACATACTCTTCAAGATACACATGTTAGTATCAATTTTCACCACATTCGATGAAATACGCTAAAATCCGTATTTACGAAAAAATCTTAATTTCACTAATTTGGGTCTAAAATCAACTCTATCAAGCCAATCTCTTTCAAACTCATCCCATTATACTTAATTCATTTGTTCGAAACTAATTTGACCCATGTTAGTAATTAATCACCATTAAATTGATTAATCATGATTAATCCACGTTAATCTCGATTAATTAGAGTTAATCTTGATTAACTCGGGTCGGGGTGTAACATATACTTCATAGGATGATTTTCTCCTACGCTTATGCACTATGCAGTCTATTTGATTGATGTTGGTCGTCACAGTGGGTCCCACCTTTGAGGACGGTCTAGATGAGTGGTCTCACAGAGTGCTTTGCATAGGAGAAAATCTTCATTGTAAGTGATTTTCTCTAGTGCTCCTATGCTCTGTAGTTCAGTTGGATCGGTGTCAATGATCACACAAGTTCCATGAAATTCAAGGGGGTTTTCCACCTTTGGGAATGGTCCTGATGAGCACTCCAGCGTAGTCTTTCTTGCATGAGAAAATAAAAGTATCTTATGAAATTTGCATAATATTATTGTTCTTACATCATTCATGAGTGTCTCTATAATATCATGAGATTGCACAAACTTTTGTTGTTACACCATTTTTAAAGTACAATAAATGAAATGAGAATCTCTCATTTCTTTTTTCTTTTATTATTATTTTAGTTTTGATCATGAGTTTATATATAGAATGTTTAATATTTTAAAGAAGAGGTAAACATATATCTAGTTTTTCCATCATATGGAATTTAATGTATACTTTTCTTTTACAATTTCTGTATTTTCTTTGAAAATGCTTTTCCTAGTTTCTTCAATTTTCATTTTCAAACATAGGCTGTGATCACAATAATATTGCACGACACATTATAGCAGATTACATTGTGATGGTCAATACAAATTACAATGACTTTGATCCATGTTAACTGATCCAGGCATAGTTTTGAAAAATGGTTTGGAGAGCAATACCGGAAACTTTTACACATTAGTCATATGCAAGTACAAAACAGTGATATACCGTACGTTTGTTTTTAAGGCCTTTCTTATATAAACAAAGAATTCTAAAAACTAGTAAAAAATACAAATGCTAACCTTGTATTTGCTTTTAAGAAGTTTTAGAGGTAAAGAAAATAACAAAAAGGAATATAAAGAAGCTGAAGCATTAAGTTTATAGAAAAATAAAAAATCCCTTTCAATTCGAGAAAAATAATGAAGAACCCAATTATTTTATAACAACAATAGAGGTCATCAAATCCATAATATCATAGAATAACCGAAAATGTAGATTTTATGAAAAAAGCTCATTCTATGATGCCACGAAATAACTCGACATTCCATCATATCATGAAATCGGAGCAAATTTGCGAAAAAAAAAAGAAAAAAAGTGATAGAAAGTCCTCTGCCATCATCATAATTTGTTTGAATCCTCCATTCATCTTCTCGACTTTAAGAGGTTCTTCTTTTGTAAAAAAAAAAATCCCAAAACTCAAAAAAAGAAAAAAACATTTTTACACCCACCGGGATGGCATATTAACATGATAATTTAATCATAATTTTTTTTTAAGATTCAATTAAATAGTGAATAAAGGTTCAGTGACCGTAAAATTATACACAATGCCTTCATATAAGGATGAGACTGTGACCCAAATGGGACTCCTAGAACTGGACTGTACATGCAGACAAGCAGTAGTGGCTCCATAGGATGAGACAAAAATTCTCCGAGCCCTGCTATTTGTCCAGAATTCTGGACAGGTAGACTTTTTGAAATTCTCCCACGAAAAGTATCTGATAGATCAGTCGGGGCCTGCATTTGGCACAATTGTGTGGAATGATGTATAAGAGTATATATAATATTTAAAGTCAAAACTCTTTAGTCATGAGTGATATAATATTTAAGTCAAAACTCTTGCATCAGTGACTCTGTTGATAACCATCTGATCATGTATGAGGATAAAAACTGAAAAACCATCCATTCCAACGCACAAATGCAAGCAACTCTAAAAAACTTATATTATATTTTATATTGACATCCTCAAAGAATTTATATTTACATTTAGCACTCCAAACTTAATTTTTTCCACGCTACCTAAAAATCCTTGGCATTGTGCAAGTGTCTTTTCCATTTTGATTTTTTTCGAGTATTTGTGGTATATATTTCAATGATCTTGACATGAACACTGTTCTAACTTTTGCCACTAGGACCGGCTTTAAAATGGCACGGGAATTTTGTATATGCATACATAGATTAAATGGGTATAAACAAATGAATCTTTTGGACAATTCATTTGTAAAGTAAATTGAAGTGAATGGTCACTTAAATAGATAAAAAAATAAGATGGATTATATAAAATAGTACCAAATTTCAATTATCACCTTTCTTTCTAAAGTAAAAAAGTCATTATCTCATTTTACTAAATGACAAAACGTCATCTTTTCATGACACAAAACAACAAGAAATCAAAGAGGTCATGAATTTTGAGATTTAATAATTTCGGTTTTATCCTTCTTCTTTTCATATCTTTTAATTCAAGCATTCACTTCCTTTCACTTTACAAGTGAATTACTCAAATAGGCTAAAGGACTCAAAATCACCATCTTATCTTTTACCTGTCCAGATGCAATTTGCTTAGAATTGCTCCTTTTGAAATTAACAATGTTTGAGAAACATGTATTTGGACTTTTCCAATTTTATTTTTAATAATTTAAAATATAATCAATCCTACTACGAAAATAAGTTTGTTTGGCCCAAGGTAGATAAGGTGGGCCATATTGAGACATTGATTAGAAGCCATATGATTTTCTTCAGTGGGTTCACTTACAAATTTATAGATAGACAAAAAAAAAATAAAAAAAATAAAAATAAAATCAGTGGCTGCCCTGATACAATCCAGACTTTTGGCACCATAAGTACTGATGTTTTAGTTAATTCATGAAAATTTGTCTTAAATAATAATCGAGAGCACGTCGTGAAGCCAACAATCCCTAACATCTAACCTTTGTCTAAGATCCCTTGGCATATCTTTCTTCACCTATCTACCCTCATCCAATGATCGGGCTTTTGTTGACAATTTACCAACAGTTTGATTTACTCAAATGCTGGCGAAAACAGCCTTGAATCAATATCCATGGGATGTTTTCAAACAATAGTCAGATTGTTAAAAAGTATATCGTTGACCGAATCAATGGGCATATGACGCACTTTTATGGGCCATCATGTGTGGGCCACATGGCAAACATGCCAAACAATTGAATTCCAAGGAATTATCATACTCACATTTTAAAAGTAGTTAAAAAAAATTAAATAAAAGTGAATATCCAAAAAAGACATCAAATAATCACCCATAGAATCAATAAAAGGGTACGCATTAATCGCCCTAGTAGTAATTAAATTTTTATGAAAAGTCAAGGTCTCATTACATCTCCACATTATATTCCGCACCCTTCTCCCCTTTAACAGTCCATTGTTGGAACTGTTGGAGCCGATGTGGAGACAAATTCCTATGTATTATCTTAAGGGAAAAACTTCAAATAAGTCCTTAAGTTTTTACCTTATTTTAAAAAAGGACGTAAGTTTTAAAAATTTTCAAATTAGTCCCTAAGTTTTTCATGAAGTTTTCAATTAAGGACATTCATCCATTTAAAGCTATTTTCCGGCAACTTTTTTCTTCAATTTTTTTAAACTACTCAAATTATCCTTCAATGAAATAAAACCCCCCTTCACTTCCTTTATTTTTTTTTTCATTTTTTTTTCACTGGCAGTCGTGTAGTGATCGAGAAAAACTAGCATTTCCACAAAGATCGGCTAAATGTACTGGCTGTCGGAACCATGTCATGCCAATAAATGAAGGTACTCTGGGTATTTTTAAAAAATTAAGAGAAAATGCCATAAAAAATACCTTTTAAATAACTAGATGGCCTTAATTGAAGTTTTATTGAAAAAATTAAGGACTAATTTGAAATGTTTTGAAACTTGTGTCCTTTTTTGAAATAAGGTAAAAATCTAAAACCTTATTTAGAAATTTCCCTATCCTAAGCACAAGTTGCTGAAAGGATATACGAAGGCCCATCCACATTCGGAAGACTAGATTCTCGGCCAAGGGCTAGATTCTCGGCCAAGGGCTTTTCCCACTTAGAACGATTGACTCATGATTTTTTTAAGGATTTCTTTGTCTCCCATGGGAAGAAATCAGGTGGATTTCACGTGTGCAATGCATGCACATCTGCTCAGTAGTGAAAGAAAACAAAACAAGAAAAAAAAAAATAAAAAAATTCATGTATTCCATATGAAAGAACGAGACAAACAATGAAGAGTTTTAGGTTATTAGGGAGATGTGATCACATTCCACAAGATAGCAGTGTGAGGAATCGTAATAAAGGATTTAATTCCATGCAAATTGCATAAGAACTGGTATATGTAATGTTTACATGTACACATGTTTGTCTATTCTCAGTTTGCCATATCATGGATGCATAAAAATGAGGCCGTTTTCATATGAAAGTGCTTCACACCTACCTCTCAAAAAGGCGACGGTATAATTTTCACTTAGGAGAGGTCATGATATCAAGTTGGCCCCAAATATTAAAAACCATTCAAATTTGTCATTGATATGTTAGACACCAAAATATTTAACTTCATGTCTTATATATTCTAAATCTTGAGATATAAGAAATTTCTGCATATATATAAAATCCAAAACAGTCAATGTTTACTCGTATAATGGTGCTTCCAAACAAACCCGACAATATATCTCACATGTGTATATTTTATATGTGTAAAATATTGCTATGTAAATCTTATGTTAGTGAATCCGCATATATATTGGTCTGCACTGATTTTTGTAACACATTTGAAAATGGGGCCATTTTCATATGATAAACTTTCACACCTTAGATTTACAACAAAGTCCTCAAAATGATGCCGGTACAATTTCTACTTATGAGGGATCATGGTATCAAAGTCTGTCATTGCTTTCTATTTCTTGCAACTCCAATGAGTTCCAAAATTTTAGTCTAAACCACTCAAAATTTATGACCCATTAAAACTCAAACATTAGTTTCATGTCATAAATTAACTTCCAAGCTTTTGAGAAACATGAAAATTTACATGCATAATCTGAAGCATTCACTGTTTACTCATGTGAGAAATGGTGACAATGGCGGACCCAGGATTTTCATTTAGGTGAGGCTAAAATTTTGATAGACTTAACATTAAAAGAAAAAAAACTTTTGCTAGACTTTACCAGACTTTTTTTCATTACCAAATAGCACCTACATGTTTTTCTTTAGAAAATGTCCAACTCGTGAAACTCAACTAGATGAATGAAGTTATTGAAGATTGGGCAATGAAGAGGTTAGGATGTAAATTAGAAGTACCCAAAAGCTTTAGATGGATAAAAAAATAATTCTAACTTAAATTTTAGATACTCAAACTCACATTATGATGTTTCACTAAATTTATATGTCAAAATCAATGCCCAATGGACGTTGCTGGTGAGTGGGTGTGTGAGAAAAACTAAATATAAGAACATTTTGAGGACACCCATCCTTTCCATTTCTTTCACTTTCTCAAAGCCTCCAACCTTTGGATAATGGGAACGAGATTCAGTCTTTGAATCACAGTGGGGGTAAGAAGACAGGATAACAGAAATGAATTTGGTCATCTTTGGATTTTTATAGATACGCTCAGATTTGGTGGTTTAGGGCTTAGGGTTTGGATTAGGATTTAGGGATTTGGGGTTTGGAAATAGAAATTAGAGATTAAGCATTCAGATTTAGATATATAAAGTGATTATGAAAAATTATTCTAAATATGTGTTGACAGATGAAGATGCAGTAGTCTACACGGTACATAGGGATTGGCAATGAGGAGCTCAATTTACAACCGGCGCACAGATGTTTCGAAAGAAGAGGAAGTGATGTGTTGCCGCAACGTTTTCTTTTCTTCTTTTTTTACCAACTTAGTTTTATATATGTGGGACTATCTTTAAATATATGTGGAGCGATAAGTTTGACATATGGGGCATGCTCCAAGAGCCCATTCAACTCTGTGAGGATTTCAATTCCGACCTGGGGCGATTGCACCAGATCATACCCCAAATCTATTCAATGGCCCTTCCCAAGGTCCCAACTTTGAGGTAATTTGTTTAAAAAAAAATAAAAAATTATGACCTGGGGCGACCGCCCCAGGTCACAACCACATGGGTCCGCCCCTAAATGGTGATTCTAAACAAAGATGATAAGATGTTTTACCTGTGTAAATGGTAGATAAATCTCATTTTCATATCTCATGCGTAAAAGATTGTAAGTGGACCTCATTGATGAAATTGGAGAAGGTACTGCACTGAGAATATCTTGATTGGTAACTTTTTTTTTTTTGGTAGAAATAAGATATTATTAAACGAAAGAGAAAGACAACTATAACAAAAGAGAGGAATGACAGCCAACAAAAAACAAAACAAAACGAAACCCCATCCTATCTAGGCTGCAGAACATCCTCAAACCTCACATCAGAGCTAGACCCATAAGACATCTTTGCAAGTTCATGAGAAAACACATTTACATTTCTAGGAACATGAGCAAAGGAGATCTCTTCAAACTTGGAGATGAAGTCTTTGATATCAAACAAAATAGGATGGATCGACCAATCCATCAACCCATTCATGGCTAGAATCACCTCACATGCACCTGACAAAAGTTGGATCTTGCTGAAACCCTGTGCCATAGCTTCCTTTAGCGCATGAAGAATTGCCCTTGCCTCGGTTTCTTTTGGGGAGTTAACCTTGTGACCATCGATAAATCCTACATGCACCCAAGAACCATCAAATTAAATAGTATAGCCAAAACTTGCTTTTCCATCCGCGGCTCTAAATGACGCATTTGTGAACACTTGAGCCTTGCCCGTAGTGTACCAAAAACTCAAATCCTTGTAAAGTTTTGAGGATTCTTAATGATCCTCTTTAGCCTTTCTCATTGGTTCACGAATCAAACTACGATCATATAGGATTGTGGACATGGGCTTAATTTTTTTGCCCCTGAAAATAAAATTATTTCTGGTTTTCCACAGGGCCCACCAAAGAGCCAAAACCTAGGATTTAGTTTGAAAATGGGTTGGAGGGCTCATCGATTGACAAAAATTCATAAAGAAAATTCATAATTGTAGTAGGATCTGTGGAATGTGAAAGCATTCCAATGTTAGATCCAAACCAAGCCGCCCTAGCATGATCACATAGAAAGAGAGCATGCTCCACTGATTCTTCTGCTTATGTGCAAATATGGCATAGGGTTTCATTGGAGATATTTTTGTCATAAAGCAATTTGCGTACCTGAATTGTGTTATTAAGGCATTTCCAACAAAAAAATATAACTCTTTGGGGGAGAGGAAGGCGCTACAATGCCTTCCAATTAAAGGCAGATCTTGGGCCATCCCTGCATTCTCCATGAATAATTTTGTAGGCAGTTTTTGTAGATAACTCACCCCCTTTTAAATAGGGCCATACTTTTTTGTCGTCTCTACTAGTGCATGGAATATAGATTTTCAATATACTATCCACGTCAGCAGAGTTATTAAAGATGTTTTTAAAAGTTGTTCATTCCATCTTTTGTTTGGGCTCCACAAATCTTTAATGACAAGTTCTTGATTAATCATATTGGATAAAGGTTTCCTAAGACCCCTCTCCGTCCGAACAATTTCAGACCGAAATTTGCTCCCCATTACCTATGATCCACCTTACTCTTTCGTTAATAAAATGAGTTGCTTCTACAAATCTTTTCCAAAACCAAGAGTTTCCCTTTTTAAATCTTGCCTCCCATAAAACTTTGTTAGGACAATATTTTGTTTTCAGAATCCTTGAGCTTAGACGATCTTTATTAGTTAGGCACCTCCAACATGTTTTTGCTAGGAGTGTTAAATTGTTTTCTTTGGTATCCCTAATTCCAAGCCCACCTTCTTCAATGGGGCAACATATTTCTTTCCATTTAATGGTGTGGACATTCTTTCGGTCAGATTTATCACTCCAAAAGAAACTTCTAAACATTTTGTCCACCTCATTAGTGGTTTTTTAGGGTAATTGGAGAATAGACATATTATAAATCAGGATAGTGGAAGCAACTGATTTTATTAGGGTACTCTTGCCTGCTTGTGAGAGTAAGGGTATTTGCCAAGACAAGATTTTGCTCTTAATTTTAGAAATACGCCTAGGACTTTAGCGAGTTCTTTTCTTCTAAGGGTGCATGTTCCTTTGCTAAAATATGCAGCAGATTTATCAAAATTGACAAGTTGCCCAGAAAGAAAACAATAATCATCAAGAATATCTTTAACAACTCTGACCTCATATATATTAGCCTTGTAGAATAGGAGACTATCATCAGCAAAGAGAAGGTGGGATATGCTAGGTGCAGATCGAGAGACTTTTGCTCCATCTATGGCCCCCTTTTCTTCCTCTTTTAGAAGCATTCGGGAGAGGACCTCAGCACCCAAGATAAACCGGTAAGGAGAGAGAGGATCCCCTTGCCTTAGGCCTCTTGTAGGTGTGACCAACCCAAATGGGGATCCATTAAGAAGGATGGAGAGAGAGACCGATGAAATACATTCCATAATAATTTTAATAAAGTCTTCATAGAAACCAAAGGCCTATAGAACTTTTCATAGGAAATCCCACTCTATACGGTCATAAGCTTTTGCCATATCTAGTTTTAGCCCCATAAATTTATCCTTCCTTTTCCTTTTAAAAGAGTGGATCACCTCATGTACTGCAATGTAATTGTCGGATATAACTTTGCCTTCCACAAAGGCACTCTGATAAGTCCCAATGATTTTATGAAGTACCTTTTTAAACTTGTTTGCCACTACTTTAGCAATAATTTTATAAATAACATTTTATAAGCTAATGGGCCTAAAGTCATTGACTTTTTGAGGGCAACTCTTCTTTGGGATAAAAAATATAAAAATCTTATTTAGCTTCCTAAGGGAGTACTTATTTTTAAAGATGTCTTGCACAAGGTCTATGATATCCAACCCAATCGAGCCGCACATATGTTGATAGAATTTAGCTAGGTAGCCATCAGGGCCCGGAGCTTTGAGGGATTCTATTTGAAACACAACTTTTCTGACCTCCTCTTCTGAGGGAACAACTATGAAGTCTTGATTTTCTTCCGGTATAATCAAATTACTAATCAGGTTTTTAATTTCGCTTAGGTTTCTAGGGCCAGATGAAATCATAGTTTGTCTTAGGGAATCACACAAAGTCTCTCCAATTTCTTCTCTACTATCCATCCAATAACTGCTATTGTTTCTTATTTTCTCAATTCGATTGTTTTTCCTCCTATTAATCGTACTTGAGTGAAAAAACTTTGTGTTCTTATCTCCTTCCTTCAACCAAAGCTCCCTAGATTTTTGTTTCCATAGTTCCTCTTCCCTACATAGGCACTCATCGAGCTTTTCGTTTAGCTTGATTTCAATTTCCACTGAAGCAAGATTAGCATCTTTATTCCTTAATCTTTCAATTTGAAGTCTAGTTTTAGCAATAACTTCATCAACTTTCCTAAAACTAAGTTTATTCCATTTGGTAAGGTCCTTTCCAAGGAGATGAAGGGTGCGGTCAATATTGTTTCCATTAACCCTATAGGGTTTGGCCCATTTGTTAATGATGATTTCCTCACAGCTCTTGTCCCTTTGCCACATGGAGTGGAATCTGAGGGGCCTAGGAAGCGATGGAGACTTTGGCTTTCCAAGAAAGAGGATGGGAGAATGGTCGGAGCCACCGGCAGTAAGCATGGAGAAGGTTGCCTCTGGGAACAAATTTCGCCATTTAAGATTGCCAATGGCGTTGTCAAGTCTTTCCTTCACATGTGCTAGACCTTTTCTCTTGTTGGACCAAGTGAAAGCTGGGCTAGCTGATTCGACGTCCCTCATTTTAGATTTTTCCATAAACTCTATAGCATATTTGGCCTTTTGGGCATTAAATGCCCGCCCCCCCCCCCGCCCCCCGCCCCCCATTTTCATGGCTATTCAAAATTTCATTGAAATCTCCTATCATAATCCAAGGTCCCAATGTCTGTTCGCTAATTTCACTCATGGTATTCCAAAAATTGCATTTTTCTTGTGGATATGGTTGTCCTTGGATAAAAGTAGCGAACCAAAAATAAGCTTCATCAGTAATTTTGGAATGGATGAACCATCTGGCTTGGATTATGACGTTGTTTGTAGCCTTGTGTGCTGTCCACTGAATGGCCAGGAGTAACATGATTTCTTTAAAGTGGAATTGTCTTGTAGTGATAAATTAGAGCTGTCATGTTAAAGTAAAAGTCTCTACAGTGTTTGGTTGACAATCGTAGGATCAATTTAAAAAGGTGATCACATCAATGAATGGATTCCATAATAAGATTTCAATTTTTCGCTGCTTGCACTTCAATCTCTTGAGTTCTCAACCAACGGGCAGTGAGTGAGTATGAACCTTATCTTTCTAACTTGTCAATTTTAATATCTAAGTAGAGTAATTTCAGAACCCACCGTACCCACGTAATAATTCAGGCGGCTCTAGCGTAAGGCCAATAAAACCTTTACTTTAGGCCCCAAACATAAGGCCCCAAAAAACAGCCCCCATAATAAGTGGCATCTTTTGAAATCCAAAAAAATGAAATTTATCAACTACCATCCATTTTTCTTTCTCACCAAAATATAAGCCCCCATAATAATTCTCTTTTTTGAAAATATACAACTAAGATAAGATTTTTATGGGGCGTTAAAGTGTCATTTATGGCCTATTATATTTTCAAATCTAGTCTTTCTCATTATTTTTGTATATCCTATTTCAATAAGGGCCCATTCAAATTTGATCCATGATGTTGTTGTAATAGATCAATCAATAGCTTAGGATTTCATCCCTAATAATATATCTTAAAATTTAACATAAACAATGGGCCCCTGTCGGGATTTATTCACTTGCCCACAGTGCATATGAGCGTGTATCTGGAATATCCAATACGTGGGGCACAATTCTGAAGTCCATCTTGGATGGTCCTGATTTAAGCACCATGCACAGGTGAAAATGCTTGGAGCCCCACCAATGGCATATTCAAAATCTTTTTTTTTTCGGGGTGGGGGGAGGCGGTCCAAAGTTTTTATGTGGGTTTTAGGGGTGGACTTAAGATAGCTTAGCAAAAATTGAATATAAAAACTTAATTAGTAATTTTTCATCCCAAAAAAGCAAGAAAAATAAATTTTAAATAAAATATTTATAATAATATTAAAACACAAAAAATGACTCATTTAGGATTGTCGCTTAGGCCTCGATTTGTCTCAAGTCGGCCCTTTAATAACTAAAGAGAAGTGATCCCAAGCTATTAAGAACCCACATAAAAACTATATAAGAATTATGTTCAAGTAAATCCAGATATATTTTATTCTCTCTTGATTTGGTACTTTAATACACTTTATTTTAAATGTAAAATTACCAAACGAGCCCTAAAGCTACTATCATCTATTCATATATTTTTGACCCAAGAGTAATCATTGAAAATTTGAGGGCCCCTCAATATTAATCCTCCTCCAATCTACATTATATATAAATTTTACTACAATAGGTGTTGGTTATTCGATTAAAACGTCATTAAACAATCTTATATATTAATTATTACTCGCATTTCTTTCAAATGGCCAATATTATAGTGGGACCATCTCCCAATGACGTCATCATCATTATCTAAGCCTTATATAAACTATATTAGTGTTACATAATAAATTATGTCTGTTTCTCCATTTTGATCTATACGGAATCAGATACTCAAATAATAAGCAACACACTCATAACTTAGTGGCGATGGCACTGTGGAATTGCACATACTGAGAAATCCATTCCTAGATCTTCAAATTTAAAATATCACTCCAGACCAGTTGCCCAATCTAATTAAAAATTAATAAATAAATTACTCTTCTTGAAATTTTTTATTTATTATTTTTAGGGACATTTACCACAAAAATCCCCTTAAATAGGGTAACCATAGTTGAGGACCCTAAACTTTCATAATGACGGCTAATGACCTCCAGCCCAAATCATCTCTTTTTTTTTTTTTTTTTCCCATTTTGCCTTTTTTTTTTTATGTCAATATAACCAGTTTCATATTCTGTCATAAGTAATATTTGTTGACATCAACATAAAATTATATTGACATCAACAAAAATGCTCAATTGTTACAAACAGTAACCCTGTGAATTTGTTGACATCGATAAAAGATTCGTCGATAGCAATATAAAATTGTGTTGATGTCAATAAAAATGACAGTTAACAGCACGATTGACCCCATGAATTTGTTGACATCGACAGAAGATTCGTCAACATCAATATAAAATTGTGATGACGTTAATAAGAATGCCCAGTTAACAGCACGAGCGCCCTGTGAATTTGTTGCCTTGACAGATGATTTGTCGACACATCAACATAAAATTGTGTTGACGTCAAAAAAATGCCCAGTTAGCGTCAACAAAAATTAAGTTTTCCGTTATTTAGGGTTTTATTAACATCGAACAATCTCTCTCTCACTGTGATTGAGAAAAAAGGGGTAGGGCGTTGATCTCCTTCCTCTCTTTCTTCTATTCTACTGTTGCTGTTGATTTGGGGGTGAAGAAAGTTTTATTTTTTAGGGTTATGTTAACATCAACTAACCAAGTGCAAAAACGGAATGAAATATTGGATTTTGAGCTGGAGGTCTTTGGCCGTCATTATAGAAATTTATGGTCATCAGTTATAATTACTCTATTTAATGAGATTTTTAAAGTAAATGTTCCTTATTTTTATCCCTGGTCTCTTTGATTTATTATTTCTCCTTCTTCGTGGGGTATCTTTTATTAGGGTAAAAGTTGGGGTCATGATCTCATAATTGGGATAGTATTTGTTTTGATAGGCTTGGATTTTTAGTCAATATTGGTCCCCCAATATAAATTTTTATTCCTTCAACTCAAACTCTGTCAAACCTCCGTACTCCTTTCCAACAAAAAGACACTCAGGTTATTGTCACGCCATTTCGTTTTACGTCGTCTGACCATCCACATGCAATCTTATCTGCTCTCGCACAACAGTCCGCACTCAAAAAGACAAAAACAACAACCCTACTTCTATCTCTATACTATGAAGGAGCTGATTTATGCAAAATTTGTGGTTTCCGTACAGTTGTAGTCTGCAAACTAAGTCCTAGGCTTTGAAGCCATGTGGCCACCGCTGTGTCTTCTTGGCAGAGAGCCAGCTGCATCATTAGTAGAGACAGCGTCTACTTTTAAACTGAGTTGGCTCCAGTTGGTAGATCACAGAGCCACGTGATCTGTGTTTATTTATTTTTTTACTAGTTATGTGCTCTGAGTTTGACAGCTTACAACGCCCTTCTTTGCTCAAGGAAGAAGATCCAGCCTCAAATCCATGTGATGGTTTAAGATCAGTTCATGTGTTGAGGTACTCGATCTTATCAACCTGAAAAAGATATCTGGTGGGAAAGATTTCTATAGGATTGTCGAATTTGTAGGCACATGAAGATTATCATGATCATGCCCATCATAGTAGCTGCAGCAGCTTAGAAAGCTGAAGATCTAAGGTGGGCCTTTCCTTCCTAACAATCTACAGAACTCCATCATATTCATATGATTCTCGTGTCAACTCACCCGGAACCAAAAAATTTTACACTCACGGACTCGACCGAGTCGCAACTTTTGTCAAACAGTGGAGACATATGGGGCACCTTTTGGCAACTGAACCAGGAGGAGTCGCCCAGATCTCTTTTTTGGACCAATCTTTGGATGAATAAGGGGGTGATAGATTGTTTTGTACTTAAAAGACGGAACTGGCTTTTAAAGACAACACCTATTTTTAAATTCAACAATGTGTCACCCTCGATTACCCTGTTTAGACCAAACAGGGGATCCGGATTCCAGAAATATTACGTACAAACTGACACAGTGGAATTTCATGAGGCTCTTGAACAGGGCCCCAACATATGGAAAATCCCAATTCAAAAGAAATGCCCCTTTCTTTTGTTTGCCTCTATTAAATTTAAGCCAAATATATATGATGTATGTTTGCGTGCTTCCGTGAAAATTGAAGTGCACGTAGAAGGGGACTTTTGCATTTCCAGAAATTTTCTTTCAAATCTTTTGATTGGAAACATTTTGACGTGATCAAAAAAAGGCATTTACCCTAAATAATTGAAACTTATTTTTTAAAATGTCTTGTTTTTCTTCATCATTTATGCTAAAAAGCGGTTGAACAAATATGTCCTTGGAAGATCTCAGCAATTTGTTCACATAGAATTCAATTCCCAATAATTTTAAAAATGTATTTATAACACTAGCTTAAGGTGAATGTTGTAAATGACACCAAATAATATCCCCTTTATGAAAAATTAATGGACACGAGATATGAAACAATTAAATACCCAATTATCACTCTATAGAGGCTGGATTATTTGTCGTAGCTATTGTGCGGAACTCCTTCTTAGGGCCCACACAGACCGTTCAAGATGAATTCCACCATATCCAATAATATATCCTTAAGTTACTTCTTTTGAACATAAACTTGAGAATAGATATATTATTGATAGATATATTATTGGATAAGACGTGATGCATTTTGAGTGTTCCATATTTTGTCTATGTGGGCCTTAGGATGAAGCTCAGGCATTTGTTGCAAGGTGTTGGGGTAATAGCTGTGAGAGAGAGGATATGGGATTCCACCTCATTTGATGAAATCCTGAGAAAGTCAGGTTTCCGTCTACATCTATCCCTTATCTCTTTCATCCCTACCTCATATCTTTAGCAACCATTTTAGCAGCCCATTTTACCATAAATTCTAAGGAAATATAATTTCATGCAAACAACCAGCAATCCAGATTGCACGGCCAAACAACAAATTTCAAGTATCCACCACAGTGGAATATCTCACAGACTTAAAAATCAAATCCTCTCTATTGGTCAAATCACTCATCTCTCTTGAAACAGTATCACCATCCCCTCATTATCTCATCACCATCCTCTCATTATCTTCTACCCTTACAAACATCACCATGACATCCCACACAAACATCACCATGACATACCACACTAAGAACTCCAACACGCAAGACATGATTATAAGCCGCTACCACACCCACGCCCTCTCTCCCATCCAATGCTGCTCGACCCATGTCCAGACCATCCATGCACCACTGTCACTCGTATGGTCCGTACGTGGTGAGCCGGTTCGACCAGCCCCAGGCCTACAAGTCCTTCATCATGTTGGAAAATTGTGTGGCCCGACTGCCACATTGACCAGATGAATATAAGTTTGATGAATTTGATTGCTTTGGGAAGGGATATGGACCAGGAGTTGCAGCGATTGTATCTGTTGCAAAGTCTCCCACCTTCATGGGAGAATGTTTCTCAGACCCTTAGCCTCCAGAAAACACTGACCGTTAAAGATATTTAGGCTGAATTAATTGCTGAAGGACAAAGGCAGGCTGCCCGTGGTGTTGTGCCTACTGCTTTGCTTGCCCAAACCAATTCTGCTAGTGGCTCAATGGCTACTATGGAGAAAATGAAGCATAGGGGCAAAGGGAAAGCAAAGGTGCAACAAAAGAAAAAGGGGCGTTGCTTTATTTGCGAGAAGCCTGGGCACTTTCGTGCAGACTGTCCGGAAAAAAATAAAAAGAAAAAGGGTGAGAATGGGCAACAGAACATGGTACCACATGAAAATAAAGATTATATTAATATGATCACGGAATCCATGATGGTGGACACCAATGAAAGCAACTGGTAGATCGATTCCAGTGCTACTCGACACATCTCGAGGACCAAAGCGGGCTTCATTGAATTTCAAGAACTTAAAGTTGGAGAACATAATATATATGGGAAATGAGACATTCTGTGATGTGTTGGGGGTGGGGAAAGTCAAGATTCCCCTGCCAACTGGAAAATCGCTGTATTTGTCAGATGTCTTCTTCGCTCCTGCCATGAGGAGGAGCGTGATTTCCGTTAGCCAGCTTGCATCTAGTGGTTTTGAAATTAGGTTCACTACTGATAAGGTTACTATTGGGCTCAATGGGAAAATTTGTATTTCTGGTTTGCTTCGTGACAAATTGTATTTGCTGGACACTTATAAAGTTGCAATGAAATCTAGTTTCAATTATTCTGTGTGTGTGAATGAATGTGTTAATGGTTTGGCATTGTTATGGCATTACAGATTAGGACACATTAACAAGAACAGAATAACTAGAATGGTTAGGGAAGGACTTTTACCTGATATTGGAAAAGTGGAATACCCTACATGTGAACCATGTCTAAGTGGAAAAATGGTCAAGAAACCATTCCCAAAGGGAACTAGAAATTTAGAATTGCTAGACCTGATTCACACAGATATATGTGGACCCTTAAATGTTCATACTAGGATGGGGGAGGTGTATTTTATTACCTTCATTGATGACTTCAGCAGATATGGGTATATCTACTTGATTAAACATAAACATGAGGCACTAAATTTTTTCAAAATTTATGCTGCTGAAGTTCAAAATTAAAAGGGCAAGAAAATTAAACGGATTCGATCCGATAGAGGGGGGGAGTACACTTCTGAGTTGTTCAAAGAATATTGTGCAAAAGAGGGAATCATACATGAGTATGCAATCCCTTACACCCCACAACAAAATGGCATGGCTGAACGTCGAAATCAAACACTTTTGGATATGGTAAGTTCTATGATGAGCCACGCGGAACTTCCGCTGTATTTGTGGGGAGAGGCAATTAATACTGCACAATATATATTGAACAGGGTGCCCTCTAAATCTGTACCCAAGATCCCGTATGAGTTATGAACTGGAGCCAAACCTAAAATGGAACATATAAAAGTTTGGGGCTGCCCCGTACATGTCCTGTTACCGCCACAAGAAAGACACAAACTACAGGCAAAAACGAGAAAGAATTGCTCGTTTGTTGGCTACCCAAGTCATTCAAAAGGATATCGTGTTTATGATCACGATAATAAAATAATCATGGAATGTCGAGATGTGTATTTCCTTGAGAATCCAACGGTTAATCCTAGAGATAGACCACGGATGGTGGATTTCTATGAGATTTCGAAGGATAAGGATGTTCAAGCAAGTGGGGGGTCCGACGTGGTTGACGTTGGAAATGTAACTCCTGGCCAGGACCCACTTGATGAGGAACAACCGGAACTAAGTAGACCCGTTCGGATAAGGAAACATCCGTCATATCTGGATGATTATTGCAGTTTAGTGGAAACTGTAGAGGATTTGGATCCGACATCCTACTCTCAAGCAATCAATGGGCATGATGCTGAAAATTGGATGAATGCTATGAGAGAGGAAATTGAATCAATTCATAAGAACCAGGTGTGGCAATTAGTAGATCTACCCAAAGGTCGAAAGGCCATCGGTTGTAAATGGGTTCTTAAGAAGAAATTCAATTCGGATGGTTCCTTGGATAAATACAAAGCACGGTTGGTAGCCAAGGGTTTCACGCAAGTGGAAGGAATTGATTACGATGAAACTTTCTCCCCGGTCGTAAAATTCCAATCCATTAGGACCCTTATGGCGGTTGTGGCTTATCATGACCTGGAATTGCACCAAATGGATGTAAAAACTGCTTTCCTGAATGGCGAATTGGATGAAGAGATTTATATGAAACAACCTGAATGTTTTTTGGTGCAAGGTCATGAGGACAAGGTGTACAAATTACAAAAGGCACTCTATGGACTTAAACAGTCATCGAGGCAATGGTACAAGAAATTTCACCAGGCCATAAGTGAAATTGGTTTTGTCCCCAATATTGTTGATATATGTTTCTATGTTAAACGTAGTGGGAGTAACTATTTATATTTGTCATTGTATGTGGATGACATCCTGATTGCTGGTGACGATTTGGATGCCGTCAATGAAATCAAACAGTGGTTGAAGTCAAGATTCGAGATGAAGGACATGGGTGAGGCTAAATATGTACTGGGCATAAAGATCACCCGTGACCGGCCGAATCGGTTATTGACTTTGTCGCAGGAATCCTATTTGGAAACTGTGTTAAAACAGTTTGATATGATGATGTGCAAGCCAGTCGATACTCCCATTAACAAAAGTAAAAAATTGTCCAGCAAACAGGGGCCCACGACTGAGGAAGATAAGGCAGTAATGCGGGGCAAGCCTTATGCTCAAGTTGTGGGAAGCATCATGTATGCGATGCTGTGTACGAGACCGGATGTTGCATTCGCCGTGGGTCTCGTGAGTAGATTCCTAAGTAACCCTGGATTATCTCATTGGTATGCGGTTAAGAGGATTCTACGGTACATCAAAGGCACCTTGAAGTTGCAATTATGTTATCAAGGTGATGACCTGAAATTGCGTGGCTATTCCGATGCGGATTGGGCCGGTGACTTAGATAAAAGAAAGTCAACCACAGGCTATGTGTATACTCTGGGGGGAGGTGCAATCTCTTGGGGTAGCAAGAAACAGACCTCAACGGCCATGTCTACGGCCGAGGCAGAGTATATAGCTTGTAGTACCGCAGTTCAGGAGGCTATCTAGTTAAGAAATTTTTTATGTGGTATTGATTTAATCAGTGAGGATCAGCCTGTCCCAATGAACGTAGATAGTACGTCTGCCATCTCAATGGTGACTGAGCCAAAATTTAACAGCCGATCAAAGCATGTTGAGATAAAATATCATTTTGTCCGGGAGAAGGCTGAGAATGGAGAAATTGAAATTTCTTATTTGCCCTCTAAGGAATTAATGGCTGATGCTCTCACCAAACCATTGCCCGTGGAAGAATTTGCGAGGCATGTGATGTGCATGGGACTCAAATACATTTGATGTACATTGGCATGCTTGTCAACCATGACATTCGTGCCAAGTGGGAGATTGTTGGAAAATTGTGTGGCCCGACTGCCATAGGGCCCACGCCAGATCAAGCCCGGCGGTTTGCCGCGGATGAACTCCCAACAAGTCTTGATCTGGTTGAGTCAGATAAGGATCAAATTCTTGGTGGTAGAGTTTGGATCGAGTTCAGACTCCCGGTTTGGCAGATTTCCCACGCTGGTCAAGAGATGTGGGATTCCAGGAGAAGTAGTATCCAGATAGAGATGTAACTCCTAGGGATTGCTCTATTTAAGGGAGATGGGAACCCTTGCTTCTGATTATCCAGAGATCTGAGAGTATTCGCAGTGAGTTCGTAGATCTGCCTCACACCGGAACGCACAAGGTTCTCGGCGAGTTCGGTTCCGACATCCATCTGGGACCAGCTTCTTCTTTCACATTAGCGGCTGCGACATGCTGACCGGCACCGGCGATGTAGGGAGCATGCGGGAGGTGCGTGTCGTCTCAGGTCTCCCGGCCGAGAACAGCACAGAGCGGCTTAATGACCTCGACGACATCTGCCATGTCATGCGGTTCAGCATCATCGGCGAGGAGCACCGGCTTGCCAACTACCAGTCGACCCTCACCCTTCACGAGTTGGAAGGAGGCGACACAGTCGCCATTGAGTCGTATGTGGTGGATGTTCCAACTGGGTGCACCGGAGAAGAAACTTGCCTGTTTACTGATACCATTGTTAGATGCAATATAAGGTCTCTGGCTCATGTTACAGAGGTTATGGCTTTATTTTCTACCTAGTGCTGCAAATTACTTTGTTCTTCCTTTAGATACGAGGAAAGTGTAGTTTTATAGTTGGCTGTGGTACAGGAGATGCTCCTGTGACAGATATCTCCCACCTTATATGAGAGAGATAGAGGTTGGGGCCCTCACATTAAAATTGTTAGCATTGGATATTGATTGGAGGACCCCTACCATATCTCTCATAGTAAGGTGTGAGATGTTCTCGTAGGTATTCAAGTGCATCTATCCCTCACCATGTATGGTGAGGGATAGATGCACTTGAATATTTCCCATATATATAGTTAGAAGTAAGAAATTGTTAATATAATAGAAAGTATAATGACTACTACTACCCGCTCAAGATAGCTGTGGTTTTAGGTTTTTAACCTTTGTTTTAAGAAACAACCCCGTTTGGATGCTTTTCTTAGATAATGGTTTGTAATTTTATCTCCAAGCTTATATAAAATGAGTGTGTTTTTTTTTTTTTCATGATGATGAGTTGCTATTCTTATACTTTAAAGCTTAAAAAGCATTTGGAGAAAAAAGGGTGGATCTGAACTTTCTTTGATCCACATCAGCATACCAGCAATTGACTGTATTTTGATTCTTGGTTATTCCTCTTAAATCTCTTCAGCAAACCATTCATTTCCAAACCTCGAGGCATTAATAGGGGTGGCATAAAAACTTTTCAGTATTCCTCCTCGGGTGGAGCCCAATCCTTAACACTCTTCCTTAGGTGGAATCAGTGGGCACACTTTTGGCGGAACACATTTTTCTTTGTGCGGAGTCGTTCCTCCTAAGATTCGAGTTCGCAATCGGCTATAATACGATTTTAAATTTCTTCAGCTAGGTATTCATACCAAAATCTCAAGCCATTACTAGAAACAACATAAATACATTTTAATACTCTTTCTCGAGTGGAGCCCGCTCCTCAATAATACGTTCCTCCCAACAAAATCATCTCTAAGGATGCATCTCTCAAAAAAGTATTATTTCTTTATGCTTAAAACAAATCCACTGCTCATATCATTTAATCCACATTCTTATAATTTAAAGCTGAAAAACTAGTTTTGAAAAAAAGGTTGGATCTGAGCCACATCAGCATTTCATGCCGCACCAGCAATTGATTGCATTTTGACTATTGGTTATTCTTTCCTCCCAACAAACACATCTCTTAGCAAGTGTGGACCCACATTATACGATGTGGGTGCGGCAGCCCTAGGTAACTTGCTGAACTTCCTTAAGGGCCAGTTTGGCAACTCTACTAATAGAGTCAAGTCAAGTCAAGTTGATTTTAAAGAAAGAATAAAATATAGGTGGGTTATGATGATATTTTATTTTTGGTTGTTTGTTATGGAATCTTTTCGATTTTTTGTATGGGAAAATGGAGTTTTTTTTTTTTTTTGGATAAAAGGTGGTTGTTTTTTGACCTTTTTTTTTTTTAAGATGGAGGGAGTTTTGAATTAAAGTGCTTTTGACATGACATCTTGTCTGAAAAATGGAGGCTTTACTTGACTTTTACTATACTAGTAAAGTGACAAACTAACCCTAGTAAGGTGCTTTCGGCCATGGGTTTTATGGGCCATGCACCCGTTGAAATCCAAGTCCGCACCACCCCATGACCCGTGTCGCCCTAGCCTATTATTGAGAACTCCATTTGACTTCATTCAAACCCCCATCTTAAATCAGGTAAAGGCACTAAGGCTTTGTTTCCGGTAATGGTAGTAACAACATCGTTGTTGTCTCCCTCTTCCTATCCAGCTCTCTCTTTCTCTCTCTCTCTCTCTATGTAATAGAAATCCCCAAATCAACATCCTGCAACGCAGGAATCTCTCTCAGAATTCTTGCTATGATTACTACATAAGATGTGCCATGAGTTCTTATTGTGAATTCTATGTTTGAGTCCGTGGTCTATATATAATAAAGTTGTTGGACACGTGGTCCAGCGTTACCTAAGGTTGGAAAGCTTGTGATTTGGACTCAACTCGTTCACTGAAAAAAAAAAAAAAAAAAAAAAAAAAAAAAAAACCCTCTCTGATAGAGTCAAAGCAGAGATTCGGGAGAGTCATGTTTTTCATAACTAATTTAAAAAATAATTAAAAATAAATCTATTATTTATATTCATGGGAATTTGTAGATTGGGAATTTTTCATTGCCAGTAGGATCGAGGAACCTACAGATTTGAGGATTCCTTATTGCCCCTGGAACAAGGATTCCTTATCAATGAGTTATATAGCCAAGGATCTTGCAATGATATCAGTGCATATGGATGCATGCATATGTGTGAAAAATTGGTTTTGGTGCACAAATCTGCAAAAGCAAGGATTTTTAAATCTGATGGGGGCACATCAGATATGAAAATCTGCAAAAATGAGGATCACCATTGGTCAAAATCATCAAGGATTTACAATTGAAAAAAATGTTGGTTCTCCACGACTTTGTAGAAATTGAAAGTCTTTTCCTTGGGGATTTAACGGCAAAACATGAGCAAAGTTGAGAACGGCCTCTTATCTAGTAGTAAGGAGTCATAGTTCTCATTGGGAGGTCTTGGGTTCGAACCCTGCCTAGCACTCTGTATATGTGAGTTTTGTTACCTCACATATGTGAGTTGTGTTTATTCTTATCGCATGTATGAGTTTTCATCACCTTACATGTGTAAGTTGTGTATGTCTCATTGCATATGTGAGTTTTCATCATCTCACATGTGTGAGTTGTGTCTATCATGTCTCCTCACATGTGCGAGTTTCTATCCTCCCGCATGTGTGAGTTGTGTCCGTCTCTCCTCTTATGTGTGAGTTCCCATCACCTCACATGTGTGAGTTGTGTCATGAGTTTCAGGGTCCTAGCCCCTTCGTTGGATTACAATTTTTTTTTTTTTTTTTTGGAGCAAAATCTCTTCTAAAATATATTGATACATTCTTAAATTGGCATTTTCATTTTTACGTATATCCGTAAAGTGAGGAGGTGACTTTTGGGCGTCTAGAAAATAAAATTCTCCCACTATTGATGATCAATCCATACAACACTAGTTGACATGGAGGAATTAGAGAGATGAGGAAAAGTTGATTATAGAGGAATTTACGGCGTAGGACCCCTAAGGACTCCATACCACTCTTGAAATCCTAAAAACACAGTATTTATGAATAAGGTCTTCAAAGTACGATTTTGTATTTTTTTTGTCGTTTAGCGAATGGTCGATATCGACCATAAAAATAGTCGATATCGACCATTATGCGGGAACTCAAATAGAAGTTGGTTTTTTCAGGAAGGAGAAGGGGAAGGGGAGGAGGAGGAGGAGGAGGAGGAGGGAGAAGAGGGGATGGAACCTTTCACGACCCCTTCTTCCTCATCGCCACTGCTGAGGGCTATATCATATTTTTCAAGATTCTTCTTTACAATCAGTTCCGTTTTGGGCACCAATCTCATGTAAGAACCCTTGCTCCACAAGTTTCAAATCAAACCTATTCGAACCCAACACGTCTTTTCTGCAACTTTCTTGATGAGTTTCTCTTGAATTCTTAGAAATCCCAACTTGGGCTATTTTCAAATTAAAATCAGAACCAAACCCATCAGAGTATGTAATATCAGTACTAATATCTTGATGAGTTTGTTGAGAAAATTCACATTCAACCCCATTTGAAACAGACCCACCTGGCCATGGAGAAGCACCAGCAACCAAAGGAGAAAACCCATATTTCTTATCGCCACTGCTGAGGGCTATATCATATTTTTCAAGATTCCTTTTTACAATCAGTTCCGTTTTGGGCACCAATTTCATGTGAGAACCCTTGCTCCACAAGTTTCAAATCAAATTTATTCGAACCCAACACATCTTTTCTGCAACTTTCTTGATGAGTTTCTCCTGAAATCCTAGAAATCCCAACTTGGGCTATTTTCAAATCAAAATCAGAACCAAACCCATCAGAGTGTGTAATCTCAGTACTAATATCTTGATGAGTTTGTTGAGAAAATCCACATTCAACCCTATTTGGAACAGACCCACCTGGGTATGGATTCTCATTTTGAACAGACCCACCTGGCCATGGAACAGCACCAGCAACCAAAGAAGAAAACCCATTTCGTTTTTTTTCTTGTTATTTCGCGATATGGTCGATATCGACCATGTAGAGAAAAATGCCTTTTAGTTATATGGTCGATATCGACCATACAGGGAAAAATGCATTTCAGTTATATGGTCGATATCGACCATACCACTAAACGACAAAAAAAAATACGAATACGTACTTAGGGAGCCTTATTCGTGTCCATGGTGAATACGGCACCTCCAAAGTGGTATAGGGTCCTATAGGGCCCTATGCCGTAAATTCCTCTTGATTATAAGCTTCCAATCTAAAAACTATTATTAGGAGGCATGTTTGTGTAAGACATTTTTTTATGTGGAAAAGGAATGAAAAAAGTGTTTCACTTTTCCATTAACTTCATTTTCCATCATTTGGCGGCAACAGTCTATTACAAGGAAATTAGCTAATATTTTGGATTGAAGTTTTGGGAATATGTGGAAAAACCTTTTTGATGAGAGGATATAATTAATAAAGATAGAGCATTCTGCAGAAAAGCAAAAGTCCGACAAATGCCCTAAGGTGTCGTGCTAACTGGTATATTTGATTCCACTATATTTGAATTAATCACAAAAAATATTTTAAAGATAATTTCTAAAATAGAAGTTAGTTATTCGATAAAAAATCAGACTGTTATTACTAAAATAAGAAGGGCACATTTGGTAATAGGTGAGGAATCCATGAGGAAAATGCAGATTTGAAGATTCTAGACTACACAGATTTGACATTTCCACACTGAGGATTTTTATAATTGGGGATTTCACATCAATATCGGTGTGTATAGTTGAAAAAAATTAATATCGGTGTATAAGAAATCTATAATTAAGGAATTCAAAATCTTATAAGACTGGTCAGACTTCAAAATTCTCAAACATGAAAAATTGCACTAGTCCAAATCCTCGAGGATTTAGAATTACCAAATGTAGATTTTCCAAATCCTCCTGAAGGATTTGGTGGTCGAATGTGATTTGAATTTTCCTAGAGAAAATTGTATTTTCAGAAAATCAGAAACCCCACTTTTACTTATTACAATAACTACTTAAAAAGAACATTATTTTTCTCCCTGCTAAAACCCTATTTGAATGTTTAGAAAAGCAGGGATGAGAAAACTTTTCTCTGGTGATTACCATTTCCCCTATTTGGATATACTTTCAGCTGAGAAAATTGAATCAAATTCTACGTGGCACCCTTTTCACCTCTAAACAGAGAAAATCTTTTCTATCTTTAACTCGGGACAGGAAATCTTTGGTTGGGCTTTTGTTTCCATTGATTTCTTCCCATTTTTTTTTGCTTTTGGGGGGTTGTAGATTCTTTCTTCTTCAATATGATTTATTGTCTCTCATTCCATTACCATGTCAGTTATGGTTCTCTTTCTTTAGGTTGCATGTGTACGACCAAAGAATTTTGCACTCTGAAATTTTTTTTTTCCCGTGGGAGACTTGCATTCCTACCCTTTTTATGGAAAATTAAAATCCTTTATACCGAATAAAATCAATTCATTTTTGAAAAATGTATTGCATCCAACAACTAAATAATGAGTTGCAGGAAAAATCACAACAATTTTCCTATATCACTTAATCCTCTCGCCGTACAAGTGCGCCCTCAATAAATATCAGTTCATGACTGCTAGTCAACTGTTTTAAAAACATTTGTAGTTTGTGTGGGTACGTGAGTTCAGTCACTACTAAACCCTACTCAAAGCCAATTCAGTTTAAATTTATGTTAAGCCAGTACATCCAATTCACATTAGAGTGGATATGCCCATTGTCTACATTTGTAGTGTGCGTGGCCAGTTGCCCCAATCCCTTCAAAAGTACCCCTAACCATTACTCTTATTTCTTTGATGGGAATCATGAAAGAATATATGAAGTTAGGAGAAGATTTAAGTCCCTAGGGTCGGTCTTTTTGGATGTTTACGGAATACAACGTTTACATATTTAAAGATTAGAAGAATATTTCATTATAAAATAGAATAGTGTAATATTAAAATTTTATAATATTTTTGCTTTGACAATTTTAAAAAAAATTAACAGATCTTAAATTTGGTTGTTTAGAATGTTTCTCCCACTTTACTTCACCATATTTTTCACTTCGCCTTTATTTTACATCATCTTTATCGTGATGTGATATTTATCTTTACTTTACTTTACCATACATATAAACAAGTACATCATCATAGGTTTGATGAAGTTCTTTACTTTACCACTTTGTAAACCTTATTTTGAAAGATCTTTATAGTGCAGAAGATTTTCTACGGGGTAGAGCTGTCAGAAAATTTATTGAACTTAAAATTTTTTTTCTCATCGTATTTTTCTTTAAGTTATAAATCTGGTTCATGAGGCAAACTTGTTGAGCCCACTGGATAGTCTGAATATCCTGTCTCCCATTCATGCTTGGCTGTATCCAGACCTAACCTTTGTCTGACAAGCTTACTTGTCATTTTCATTTGGAAGCAGATACGAACATGACATAATTCTGAACGAGGAGGAGACAAATATCCTCACATGGAAGATCTCCAATGTCCTTACAGTGCCTATCTCGACACTAGGTTTTTTGCCATGGGGTGTTTGTTAGATATAAAACACCATTTACAAGTGTAGTTCCAATCTAATTTATTGAAGCCAAGGATTTGGGCATTAATTTTGATTGGCAATTCTAATTTTGACTGATAGTTATGTTTTTTTATTCAAATGTTTTACATTTCTCTTTAATACTTATCTCATGCAACTACCTACTTGTATTTTTATCTCATCGATCTCTTCTATTCCCTTTCTGTCCAATTTTTTTTATTTTGATTTTATGCACATTGCTCAATGGAAAGAGGTATTCTCATGACCTTTTTAATATATGATCATTTATTTTGCAATGCATGAAAATACTTTATTGTGCTGATCATTGGTTACTATGCTAGTTTCATATTTATTCTACTTATAGTTGCCTGCTGAATAATTCCATAGGATGGAGTTTTAGCTAGTAATCACAAAGGAAAATCACGTAACTAGCACAGCTAAATAGATTATAATGATATAGGTCAAGAATATTAAAATTTGACTCTTTTCCATTGTTAGTGCCTTCTTTATTTGAGAGACGGCATTCTCAATTTTAATAGGTTTTTTATCAAACTCCAAGGGGTAACTTAGTTACCCTAGGACCACGGTTTGAATCAGGAGGTTGTAGGTTCGAAACTGCATTACTACACTGGAGCTACTGAGGAGTTTATCCGGTTTCCCTCTAGGCCCAGAGGGATTAGTTCAGCCCAAAGGGTTAGGAACCCTCCGATAACAAAAAAAAAAAAAAAAAGGAAGAAAAGAAAAGGAAACTCAAGATAATATAATCAATGTCTTGAGTAATAGACACTTCACTGGGTGGTCTACCAGGTTAGTGGTTTTGATTTTCCTAAAGAGTGTACAACACTGTATGATTACTAGAAAGAAATGTTTGAAACAGGTGAGAAGTTTAAGTTACACCCTAGAAATTTCAACCACAACCAGCATTTTACTCCAGATATAATCAACTAAGCCTGAAAAGGGGTCCTCAAAGGCACAATGGAGATCCATTTCCATGTTGGGCTTCGTCTATGGGCCCAAATATTGTGAATTAGTCAAAGGCGATGATAAGTAATGTGAGTATAAAGAGAGAGAGATGGAAGTTAATGCAACATTGATGAGTTGATCTTGTCATAAAAAATTACGAGGAATTGAAGTTAGGTTTTGGATCTGGTTTCTTGGCCCTAAAAACGGATTAGAACATCTAGGAGACTAGCACTAGTTCAATAAAAAACTTTATATAGAGTTTATAGAATTCTAAAATAGGGAGCAATATACTTGGGTCCCTAAGAAAAACTTTGGACTCCACCCCTGTTGGTATGGAGCACATCTAATTAAACAAGGCTAAAGTTTGCCATTGTTAAAACTTTTAAGACTGATAAACTTTGACATTCTAATTTTTGTTCACAATTGGTTTTGATAAACTGATATGATTGATGATATCTACGTTTGACAACTATATTCAAATCAGTGTTTTCATTGAAGGAAAGTTCTGGTCCAGATGGGGGTTGGAACAGAACTCACCGAAAACCTTTGTGCGTTCCAGTGTGAGCCAGACCTTAAGAATTCGCTGCAAATGCTCTCAGATCTACTAGATGATAAATAGCAAGGGTTCCCATCTTCCTCATATAGAGCAATCCTAGGAGTCACGACTCTATCTCTCTTGGAATCCCACATATTCTTACCAGCGTGAGAATTCTGCCAAATAGGGAGTCTGAACCTGATCCAAACTCTACCACCAAAGAGTTTAATCCTTATTTTACTCAACTGAATCAAGACTTGTGGGGAGTTCATCCACGGCATACCGCCGGAGTTGATCGGGCGTGGGCCCCATGGCAGCCAAGCCACACAATTTTCCAACATTCATATTTTCGGATCTACATATGAAATGTTAATTAAACTATGGTAAAGGGGTTGATTCAGTCACTTTAGAAGCAATGAGCTGTTACTACAATCATGTTGGAAAGCAATTCTTCTACCTTAGAGCTGTACTTGTAAGAAGAGAAGCTCATTTTTCTCTTCTCTTGGAGCCACATGAGTTCTTTACCCCCGTAAAAAAATCCACTCGGCACGTTTGGTACATAAAGAAGAATCAATTATCGAGAGGATTCCTTTATTCCACTAGAACCATGCTATCCTCTATTAGGATTTTAGAGGGAATGAATCACTGCATTCCAGATTTGGAAAAACCCAGGAGGAGCCACTCATTGTAACTTAGGTGCTTCTTTGCCTCCATGGGTTTTCAAAATTCAATGGGGGGAGGTGGAGACGGAGGAATCAATGGAAGATATGATTTTTTTTTGAGTTCGGAGGATTCAAGAATTCCTCTTTCAATTTTCCTCTTTACACCCAAACGTGGGTTTTCCTCAGAATCGAGGAAAATCAGAAAGGATTCCTCTCCGAGGACATTACCCAAATATGCCAAGAGTTATTATTCACAACCTCAATTTAAATGTCAAGGACCCACTTAATGAATATCATGTGCATCATACCTTTAGCTACATGGTATCCACTATAAGCGACCTACTTACCTAACACATTCTTTTGTCTCCGTATGCATAGGACCATCACTTCCAATCCATCCACCCATCTTTGGAACCCAAGATTCATATATTTCACTATTGGGTCTCAAAGGTGAAAGGAAAGATTAGTTGGATCTAATGAGTACATGCATGTCCACTATCATTACTTATTTACATGATCTCACAATGATCATTTTATTTAGGTGTGCCCTCCTTAAGATTTGATTTGATTTTTAGTCAATGGATATCTTGGTAATTTAGGAGTTGTTTTATCATACAAGTTGCCTCAAGCGAACATTAATTTAAATATACTAAAAAAGTGCATTTTATAATTATTTAACTAAATATAGAAGTAGTTTAAGCCAGAAGAATCACATATTTTAAGCTAGAAGAACCACAAATTAGTTTATAGATATTTTACCACATATTGTTGAAGCACTGTATATTGACTTTTTTAAAATTAATTATGTTATAATATGAGTCTATATTTTGATGTTTACACAAATGGGATTATCATTTAATCAACTCAAGTGTTTTTTTTATTAATTAATAATTAATTTATATATTAATTTTAATTTATTATTTAATTTGTATGACACTTAACCTGTGCATCGCATGTGGATGCTAATCTTACCTTGTACAAGACTATGGGAAACGACCCAGTCATGCTATCCATAACGTAATCATAACCATATTTTAAGGTCATTATCTCTTTGTCCATCTAAGTTTCACAGTTCATTCTTATTGGATTTTGACTTCATGTAAATTATTTTGATTGTACTAGGTCTGTATAGGGGCACCAAAGATGGGAAATTATACTAGTTAACACTAGCGTGGAAGATTAGGCTAAGTACCATGATAGACACATGAATTTTGGCAAAATGTCATGGCATCATGTTATTTTGGTCTCAATTTTACACACACTTGCGGGTTACGAGGGGTCAGGGGCGGACATAGGTACATCCATGTGGGGGTGGTCGCACTCGTTAGTCAGACCTCAATCGCTCCCCTTCGAAAATCATAACGAAAATTCACAGGAAAAGTCTTGTATATCCCCGGCCCGAAAACCCACATGAAAATCATGGGTTTGTTCTCTAAAGTCCAATTGCATGTTTGGGTCCACACCCATCAAAGGAAAATCCTGAGTCTGCCACGGCAATGGACCATGGCACACATGTGGAGTGGCTAGTTGAGGTTTTGTGTAGTCACAAGCATATCATGTTATTCAAAGCAATGCAATGTCTATATGATCAGATCATAGATGAAAGGATTCAGATTGATCATTGGAGATCTTCGGCTATTTCGAAGAATCCAGAGTTCTCTAGGAGTCATCGATTAATCTTGGCCATTCTTTATGCATCTAGGGAAGCCTGACAAGCTAGAATCAGGGGATACATTTGGTCTGTCATAAACTTAGAACCAAAATCCCACATACAATACAAAGCAATTAAAACTGTAAACTATGAAATCTCATTTTTCTTTCTGTATCTTTTGTTGACGCTAGCTATGAAAGTAATCTCAGCTTCCTATCTGTAATAAGAATTTGCAGGAGCAATTCAATATTCTACCCGCTCCTTACAAAACCCTATTGACCAACACAAGGTACCCCTCATGGTGTCACCACTTACCAAGCAGGTTTCTTACATCTTCCCATTTATTTACCCAATTTTCAAGAATTCCTGTATGGAGAATTTATAAATTCTCAAGAAGCTTGTCTCTTATGTGGATTTCCTAAATCCTCTACTTCACTTGAGCATCCAAAAATATCAAAGAATTTATAAATTTTCTAAGCCATATTCATTGATACACACCGATATTGATAAGAAATCCTTAGCCATCTAAAACCATAGCAAGGAATCTCTATTCTAAAGACTATGAGATGTCTTTAGATTGAGGGATTCCTCACGTATGTTAAATCTATCAATGGGTTCCACTTGGAAGAGTGAAACTCACCCTCTCATCTTTGATTAGCTCTAAGACAATTCATTCACAATTACTCCCTATCAGATTAATGAGGTCTGAAAAACATGTGTGAGCCCTTTTTTATTTTTATTTTACTTATATTTGCATTCAACATAATCTATCTTAGGTGGAGATATATTCTCTGAAACTGAATTTTGGCCTAAAGACAGTAGCATATGAAACAGAGACTTCAAGCCCTGGCCTTCTATGATCTAATCTCATGGCTAAGTGCCCACAATCCCACTCCCAGGTCCCAGGTCCAGATAGATATATGAGAATGGCTCTTTGTCCGAGTGGTAAAGATTAGAGTGACAATTCTCACATGGGCGTCCACGGGTACACCACCACTTTCCGTATATGCTGGTTTTCTTTTCAAATATACGTCCACGGGTACACCACCACTTTCCGTATATGCTGGTTTTCTTTTCAAATATACTCCACATATGAGATTTCTTTCCCACCTAAGTGAGCTGTACTATCTTACCGACTCTCACTAGGGTCCCAACCCCTTGCAGGATGACTTCAAAACAAAAGGTCCAGATAGATATTGGAGAAGATACATACAAACAAGGTTCACACTCCAAGAGCAAATGTTGGATGGGTACACAGAAGATTCCAGATTCTCCATTGAACATGATCCCCACTTTGAAATGATGATCTCATGTTTGTGTCTTTAGTGGTGAAAAATATCCATGTGAATATCACGTGCTCAATGCGTGCACAACAAAGGACAAAACTCGAAAATTGTTCCGCATGAAAGAATGAGACAAAACTTGAAGGGTTTTAGATACGAAAATTATATTCGTTTAAAAAGCTTTTGACACCAATTTCAATTGTTATATATATATATATATATATATAGAATAATTAAAATTTATTTGTTTTCAAAATCTAAGTTTTTTCTGAATTCTAGCATTTTTCAAAATGCTAGGATGCAAGGAGGACTGGGGAAGATTATTTGGAGAATTCAAAATTGCCAATCACTGCATATTTTTGTTTGTATTTAATAATAATGTTTAGTTTAAATTTGAAATTTATTGTCATCGGCCTATATAAATTGAGAAAATTTCCTCTCATGTATGTCACGGTGAAATTAGGATTATATAACCTCTTTTAAAAGTCTTTATAGCATGGTTGGAAAACTCTCGAGTTGACTTTTGACTCTCTCATATCATCTTATTTTTTACGAAGGGTCAAGTTAAATACAAGGGAGATTTAGCTAAGTCACACTATTTTATCAAGTTATTTGCATTCTAAACCATTTGATAGCTAGATCTAATTTTAAGTTGTTAATTTTTTTTATATAAATAATTAAGCACAAGGTTTGAAGTCAAGAATTTAAAAATGTTGCTTGGAATGTAATTTAAAACTCATATTGAATCTTTCACATTCTATATTTGGGCTAAAAAATTATAGAATATATAATATTTTCTTTTTAATTTTTCTTATTATAGTGTTTTTCTTGCACATATAAATTTATTAATTTAAACTGATTATTATGGATGCATGTAAATAAATATATATTTATATTTCATGAGTAATGAATTTGTTTCTAATTATTAAAAAAAAAATATGGCACTCTCGAGTCCCCAAGTTGACTCTTTTCTAGTCATGAATGTTTCTGCATTAGAGGAGTTGAATTCGAATAACTAGTTCAGTCACGTGAGTGGTTGAAAATGAAGATAAAAATAACCTTTTGCTTTTCTGAAAAAAGCATCAAATTCAAAAGAAGACTAGAAATGAATACAATCATCATCGTATCTAATATCCACCTTACATTCTACACCCTCACCTCTTTAATAATTTTGGGATAAAATTTATTTCACCTTAAACTTTTATATATTCAATTCCCACGTAGTTCAATACAATCAAACAGGCCCACAAGTAAATTGCAGAATCCACAATACACAGTTGCAAGTAAAGAAAATTTGAAGAAAGATAAATACACTCAAAAGAGAACCTCATCAAATACTTCTATCAAAACATACCCTTAGCTTGTACGCTACTGATCGTGACTGTGGAGGCTCGAGGATTCTAAACATACTCAGACAATAACAATAAATCTATCTCTCACTTGTGAAAGGAAAGGACAAAAAAAAAAAAAAAGAATTGCTTATCCGAATGGGGAATGTGCAGCCACGTCAGGTGGAAACCTCGAGCAAAGGTGAAGGAATTGGAGTTCTTCACCCTGAAGATTCACAATAGCTAAGTCTTATGCTCCCTACAGAATCTGTTAGTCATGTAAACTGTAATCTTATGTGCTCTTGCAGAACAGTCCACTTTCAAAAGACAACAAAGAAAGAAAAGAAAAATACGACTTGTATAAGGAGCTGGTTGATGTAGATGCTGTGGTTCTGTACAGAGGCCTGGGGGTGAAGCCACGTTGCTTCTGTCGTGTCCCCATGGCACTGGCACTGGTACTGGTACTGGCAAAACTTTCTTCCTTTGTTAGGACTCTGGGTCTAAAGTCTAAACCCTAGTTTTAAAGTGAGTATGACCCGAGTCGATGTATCATGACAGAACCCACCGATTCCAATGAGCCATGCAACCATATTTTAGGTTGATTTTCTCATGGGCTCCTGCGCTTTTCGATCCATTCCATTCAGATTTCAGGAGTGCTACGTGGATAAATTTTTTGGCCAAATTTTTGGATAAATCCCTAGATATCCTTTGAATATCAATATGATATTCAAGCGATATGTAAGAATTTGTCCAAAATTCTGACAAAAAAATTTGTCCATATAAACTTTTTGTTCATATTTATACTGTCATCATGCCTTAAAATTTAAAATTTAAGGGTCTCCAACTCTGAGGACAGTATGAATACATGCATCTATAGGAGTGAGTTTTTCCCATATTTTAAGGGAATTAATATCATGTCGAGTGAGTCTAGGCTTCTAAGGTGCGGGGTGAGTGGATGTACGGAATTCCAAAGTAGGGCTCACTTATATATTGATAATTCGAACTACTCAAAAATGAATGCCACCTCACCCGTAAATGCTAAAATTTCATTTCAATTAAGAGGTAGCTCAATTGTATGACCCCAGCATATAATTGATTATGTGATTAACAAAATCTTATTTATTATTATAGGGTGGAACAGACTCCTATCCCTTTACTATGTGGTGCGACACACCATCAAAATTCTCTAACGTGCCACGTGCCTTCAAGAGAAAACCTATGCTATGGTTTAGAGCCTGTTTCTTTAATTAGAATAACTTCAGATCAATTGGATGTTAAAAAGGAAGGTCACTCTTGTTACCATATTTCAATTATTGGAACTGCCAGGAGCTCAAAAAGCAAAAAAGCAAAGAAGAAAAAAGTTGTCTAGCCGGACAAATTTCACAAGGATTATAGCAAGTTGTAGGCACTGAAGACCACAATTAATCATCTGCTCACTGCAGCAGAAGTGTAGGGTGCTCGAGATCTAAAGTGGACCCCACCAAACTCCATTATATGGCCGGTGTCAACTCATCCAGAGTCCACACTAAATCAACTCAAAACCCCAACCCACAACATTGTTTATTTAAGTCACTAGCATATCTCGAGGAAGTAGATCACCTTCCCCTCTTCCTATCTACCTCTGCATATGTGTGAGGAATCCAAAACAATAGACATGTTAAACCCCTACCACACCCACCCCGTCTCCCCCAACCAATGTGGCTCGACCAATGTCCAGACCATCCACGCGCCACTGGCCCTTGTGTGGTCAGTGGTGCGCCAATTTGGCAACCCCCAAGCCTACAAGTCCTTCATCAGCAGCTGCGCCATGCTCCCCGGCACCGTTGGCGTCGGGAGCTTGCGCTACGTATACACCGTCACCGGGCTGCCGGCTAAGACCAGCGTAGAGCGGCTTGACCTCCTCGACGACGACCGCCACATCATTCAGTTCAGCATCGTGGGAGGTGACCATCGGCTCGGTAACTACCGGTCGACCCTCACCCTTCATGAGATTAAGGGTGGGGACACGGTCGTCACCGAGTCGTATGTGGTGGATGTGCCTGCTGGGAGCACTGGAGAGGAAACTTGCATATTTACTAATACCATTGTTAGGTGCAATCTACGGTCTCTGGCTCATGTCACAGAGAATATGGCTTTGGCCTCGCCATGATGCCATTTGTTAAAATACAATCTAAGGTCACTGGCTCATGCCACATAGAATAATATGGCATTGGCCTTGGCATTGTGCCATTTGTTCAATGCCAAGTGACTGGTTTCCTTTTACTTACATAGATAGAGGATGAAAATGTTGTCAGTACTACCAGCAAGTATATTGACAACTGTTATTATCTTTACCTTTAATTTGCTCTTCCTCTAGAGGTTCCTATTTATGCCTTTACCCTTTCTTGATGTTATACGGGGGTGGTTTTGGTATGATGCTTTTAACTTTAGTATTAGTTCAGTTTAGTGAGAAGCAAAGCAGCTATGCTTCTTTGCTTTCCTAGTTTCTAGCTTGTACTCTCTCTTGTAGCACATATATGATGAGGAGTCACCATGTATATGAAGCGTGTTCGAAATAAGAGAAAAGTGATTTCCCCACCGGCATTTTAGACTTTTTTAGTTCTTTCTTCCAGTTCAAACAGCTTCACAATTGATAGGAATATTCATCTTTGTGGGTGAATTACAAATGATCACACGAGTAAACACCTGACCACAGGGGATTATTTATCAATACAACATCCTCTATTTATGTGGTCCTGTAAGAACAGTGAATTTCCGAAGTTGTATCCTTGTTAGCATCATATGGTCATAAACAGAAAACGATTAAATTCAAATCAACTCAGCTTAGGTTAATTCTCTTAATTAAAGATAAACCATGTCATGTTTAAGAAAGTTTGTATCCTTCCACAGTAAAAGTGCAACAGATTCCCCAGCGCACTCATGGTTCACTGGTGTTAATACCTTAATATCATTAAAGGGTGTCTAAGTTTAAAGTGTCACTGTTCACCAGTGTCACAACTTAGAAAAAACAAGTTCAACAGATTCCACTAAATGGTTAAAAAAGGGAGCTTACTTGTGTTAAGGAAGTAGAGACCGAGACCATTTAGATTTATAGATATGGTTCGTTGTAGAATAAATGTAGGTACTTAACTGTAATTCAAAATAAGTTTCCCTAGTTCTTAGGATATGAATATTATTTAATATTCTGTTTAGTTGTATAGTAAAGTAGGGAGGAATATTTTCTCTAATAAAATACAAGTTTTATCCTCGTTAGCATCATGGTGATAAATAGAAAACGATTGAATTCAAGTCAACTCATCGAAGGTTAATTCTCTTAATTAATTATAAATCATATTATGTTTAAGTAATTTAGTATCCTTCCATTGTAGAAGTGCAACACAGTCTTAACGCACTCATTATTGACTGGTGTTGACACCTTAGTATCACTCGAGGGTTTCTTAGTTTAAAATGTCACTCTTGACCGCCGTCCCAATTTAGATTAAAGTGCAACAAATTCCAACAAATGGTTAAGAATTGACACTTACTTGTGTTAAGGAAGTTGATCTAGAAGTTTTAGATGTATAGATATGGTTCTTTGTAGAATAAATGCAGTACTAAATTGTAATTCCAAAAAAAAAAAAAAAATTGGGGATTTGTAAATTTCCTTAATTCCTGTGATATGAGTATTTAAAATACTGTGTAGTTGTATATATAGTAGACTAGGGAGGAATTGTTTCTCTAATAAAATACATTTTCCCTAGTTTGGCTCTATTTTTGTGGAGAAAACTAATGCTTCACTGTAAGTTGTATGTTCCTGATACCATCATGGTGGGTGCAATGTACGGCCTTGGGCTCATGTTTCAAGAGAATACGGCTTTGGCGTTGGCATGCTGCCATTTGTTCAATGCTATGTCACCTCCTTCCTTTCACTTACATAGGACTAAATTGTTGTCAGTACTGCTAGACAACTGTTACCAACTCAAGTTGTTTTTTTGACGGACTTCAGGGCAGCAAATGTGCCCCAACCTGGCTGAAGCTGGGCTACAAGTGGGTTCTAATTCGAGTTCACCCACTAACCTCACTGGTAACCGATCACAGACTCACAGTTCTCACCTCATAGTTTAGGATTTGAATTTGGATAAAGCACCTCTTTTTATTTGTTTGGTCTTTCTTTTTGTGTGTGTATATATATATATATATATATATACACGTATATATGGGAGACATTTATGTGCATTCATCACTCACTATAGGATGTTAGACACTTGCATGACTTTCTCTCTTTGCACATGAACATCCTTTTTCTACATATGATCATATATGACTTTTCCTTTTTTGCACATGAATATTTTTAATTATGTAAGTGTCCCTCACCCTATAGTGAGGGATGAATGCACATGAATATCCCCTATATACATATTTATATAGAAAGAAAGACCAAATAAATAAAAAGAGGTGGTTTATCCAAATTCAAACCCTAAACTATGAGTTGAGAACTGTGAGTCTGTGATAAGTTACCAGTGAGGTTAGTGGGTGATCTCGAATTAGAGCCCACTTGTAGCCCTGCTTCAGCCAGGTTGGGGCAGATTTGCTGCCCTGGAGTCCGTCAAAAAAACAACTTGAGTTGGTAACAGTTGTCTAGCAGTACTGACAACATTTTAATCCTATGTAAGTAAAAGGAAGGATAGTGCTAGCTCAGTGTGTTGATAAGCAGCTATGCTTCATTGCTTTCCTAGGTTCTAGTTTATACTCTCTTGCAGCACGTATATGATGATTTCCCCACTGTCACTATAGACTTTTTGTTCTTTCTTAATCAATACAATATTTATCTACAAATGATCATACGATAAACTGCCTTTATTAATTTGACAAATCTTGGCCAACCTCTTTGAACACGGGATTATCAATACAACTATATTAGTGGTCTTAAAAGGACACATATATAATTGGGTCCTCGTTAGCATCATGGTGATAAACAGAAGGACTATTAAGTTCAAGTCAACTTGGCTAATGTTATTTCTCTCAATTAAATATAAATCACGTTGCGTTTGGCAAAAGTTTTTTCCGTCCATAGATAAAGTACGACAGATTCGCCAACACATCAAAGTTGATTGGTGTTTGCACGTTAGTATCACTCAAATGGGCAGAGATCAATCCTGGAGTATCTAAGTTTAAAGCATCACTTCTCACCCCTAACTTGACTTAGGGTTAAAAAAGGTGCAACATGATTCTACCAAATGGTTAAAAAGGAAGCTTACTTTGTGAAGGAAGCAATTGACCAAGACCTTTCAGTTGATAGATAGACAGAGTTACTTGTAGAATAAATACAGGTATTTAATTGTGATTCAAAAAAAAAATATATATATATATATATATATTTATATATATAGGTATGTAAATTCCTGGCATGATTATTGAAAATTCCATTTCGATGTATAGTAATTTAGAGGGGAATTCTTTTCTCTATTAAAATATATATTCGCAAGTTTGGATCTGTTTTGTGGAGAAAATTGATTTTTCTCTAAGTAACTTTTGCAAAGAGCATGAGAAAAGATTTTCTACTAAAAAAGATGGACAAAGCGCTTTGTCAAAATGAAATTGATTTTTTTAATAAAATTGGCACTTAATTATTTAAAATTATTTTCTCCTATTTAGTTTTAATTTAGAGTTTTTACAAAACGACCCCCCTATATTTCACACAACCTTAAAAAGGAACCTATATTTTGTGTTTTTATTGAGACCCCTCTTGACTAGCAAAAAAGCCCCTACATCTTCATATCCCTAAAGTTGATTCCTATAAGGGTTTTTCGAAAAGAAAAAAAAAAAACCCTTAAGTTTGAGAAAAATGATGAAGGGCTTAAATACTTTAGAATGATGGCAAAAGACCTCCATTCCATGATATTATAGAATATCAAACATGGAATAACCTACATGCAAATTTCATAAAATAATATGATATATTGGAATGAAGGTGTTCTTTCATCATTATGAAGTGTTCCGGTCCTCCGTCGTTTTTCTTTAAGTATAATTTTTTTTTTCTTTTCCATTTTTGAAAAAAAGGACAGATTTTTTCTTCATAAGAATTCCTTCTTATAATATATGGTATTTGTTAATAACACTGATGCATGCGTCCCTCAACTATTTGTAAGGTAGTTTAGGAACTCCATCATTGCACCTCACGATCACATTTGAATTTTAGGATTTGGCCCCCACATTGCTTGGTTGGGTCTGACAACGAATTCTATCCATTCCAGTACTGATGGTCCTGAACCAACCTTTCCCATTCTTCTCTTACCAATGTGAAAAACATGATGGACGATCATATTCAAGAAGATTTTGGAGAATCTAAACTTCAATCTTCCTTCAGTGCAAAGGACACAATTTGGACCCACAAGAACACATCTCACGAGTTCCCACCATCATTTGATTCATTTTCACATTTGTGGTCATGTTAAGTGATATGAATGAATCTGGAAAATCATAGAAATCCCACTCTTTTAACCATTCTTTTGGTAATGAAATCACCACATTATGATAATATCAAATCATGCCACGAATTTACTAGTAAAGTTAAAGTAAAGTAAAGCCTCCATTATTCAGACAGGGGTCATGTCAAGATTACACAAATTCAAAATTCCATCATTTAAAGAGCAGTAAAAGAGTAACTGCCTTTCTCTAGTAAATGACAAAAAATATCTTTTTTTTACACAAAAATTCAAAAAAATCTCCTCTCAAACAATTAAAAATAAAGACCACCATAACCACCTATATTTTATTCTCTTTTTGATTTGATGCTTCACCTAACCACCTATATTTTATTCTCTTTTGATTTGATGTTTCTTCCCACTTTATTTCAGTTCATCATAACATGCCCATCCTCACGATAAAGTTAGTTGATTAGGTTAGTTCATATTTTCTTATAACTGTAGATATTTTCATTTAATAAAATTACGGTGAGATTATGAAAACATTCTGATTCTAATTAGAATTCTATACTAGCATGCAGTCATGGGTGGTTAACTGAGGTTAAAAGGTTTAGTGTAGATTAAGGATGGCCCAAGATTTGATTATGATAATAAAATCATACTAATATATGGCCTGCCTCTACTCCATGATAAACGCCTAAACCTCACGACGAAGTTTACAAATTTTACTTTTGTTGTCAGCTTGTAGCCGTAATTATTGTCCTCTCCGAACTCAGAAAGTAATTATTGATAGTAACTTCATTTGGAGATGCTTGAAACGACTCTAGACTGAAATAACAGTACCTTAGACTGAAATAACATGTCCATGTTGAAATGGTCAGAGAATCTCGTGCTTATGCCCCAAACAAGCATGCTCTCCTTGACTTGATGTTGTAGTTAAAAGTTTCAACTTTGTTGATGTGGGTCTTTATCAGTTACAACTTTTTGCGGTATCATTTCAGGGACTCTTATTGGTAAAAACTAACAACGTTTTGCCTCATCATTTTCAGTTCTTGGTCACTCGTATTAAATGATCTCTCTGTTTTTCTGAAACCATGCAACACTTTTTTGAAACCCCACGTAGAAGATGATGGGGACCATTCAAGATAAACCTCATCCTCATCCATTGGCGGATCCAGTATTTTCATTTGAGTGTGGCGGAGAATGCTCCATTGACAAAGTCAAAATCATCACCAACTACTAATATCAACGCCAATGGCGAATAATCTCCATTGCTTGCATGGTTTAAAGACATGATTTTTCAATTTTTGAAAAATTAAGTATAAAAAAAACTAAATTCCTATGGATGTGTTTTAACTATAACAGTCAATTCATCAAGAAATTAACTTTTATTCAAATTATATCTTAACAAAATAGAGGTATACCCTGTAAATGAAGATTACAAATATTCTTAGGAATTTGTCATCACTAAGACCTCGCCACAGTTTGTCATTATATCCTCGAGGTATTAGTCTGTTATGCGATGTTCTTAGTGCAAGAAATCAATCAATGCATAACTAAATTAGAAGCTCTAACATGAAAATTAGAGATCATAAGTGTGTCATCCAGTAAAGATTAAAGATACCCCATGCCGCAAAATGATCCGGTCGCCCCGGGTACTTAAAACTTGGGTCCGTCCTTGTCCCCATCACCAATATAACTTATAACTTGGGTCGCTCCGGGTACTTAAAATTTGGGTCCATCCCTGTCTCCATCGCCAATATAACCTCAAGTTTTAGCTCAAAATGAGTGAGTCCCACGGTCCTATTAATCACATGATGGAAATGCGACTAGGCGCTGATGTGGCATCGTTGTTGGCAATGTGTTGTGTCATTTCCGTCATGGATTCATTTGATCGGTGAGACACACTCATTTTAAGCCTAAACTTAAAAATTTATCTGTGGTAGGAATGGGATTCATCCTGACGGGTCCGAATTATTTTGGCCCACAATGGAAAAACCAAAAAATTGTAACACGGTAATATGTAATAGCCGCGAAAGAGGATCCGGACTCCCCCAGCTTTATATGCCATTTTGATTTTTGTGACAATTGTCAAAATTGTTTATATTGTAAAGGATGAGATATGGATGGTTATTTCCATATCAATGGAAGACAACAATGTCGAGAAAGCGATAAGCATCTAATATAAAACAAAAGGGGATGAGAAGAAAGAAACAAATTAAGGCCAAGACAATATCAAAGACAAAAGAAAGAAGGAATGTATAATGGATGCCATATGGATAATAACTTGTGTAAGCTCCTTGTTCAACAAGTACAATAAGCATTTTACAGTAACAGAATGGAAGATTGTCTATTCAACTTTCAATGGAAAGATGGGGATGGATCTTAATAAAAATATTTATTTTTTTACAACCATTTTTGAACTTTATAATATTTTGATTAGAATGTTGAGGAATTTAAGTGGATTTGGTGGTAGTGGGATCATGTGCGCATCAAGTTGTAATGGACGTTTTTCTTTTTTTTTTTTGGTATCCCAGTTTAGGGGGGCTGGCCCCATCCTAGCTCTTTGGAGAGGGGCCTTTGGGGAAGGGAAGTAAACCTCAGGTGAGATTGAAAGCCTTCTTGTGAGAAATGTAGACGTATGTTGAAGTATCACAGCCTCGAATGCTCAAAAAATTTCCCCACAGCTTCTTTGTACAATCTCTTCCCTTTAAATTGTGAGGTCAAATAAATGAATGGGGCTAATTTTTCACCCAGTCAGAATTATGACACGTAAATAATTTCATGTCACTCTAATCCCACTAATTTTGCATCTTTTAGGTGGGTCCCACAAAAAGGATAAATATCAAGCTTAATTTGCACCCACTGTACAGTATATATATATCCCACATTACTTCCCATTCCTCAGAAACAGATGCACTTAAAATTTTCTATAAAAAAACAGAGAGAGAGAGAGAGAGAGATAGAGAAGACCCATTCAAGATTTTTTGGGAGTCACTTTACAATTCACACCGTTCATCAAGTGGGTCCCACCATAGATGGAGCTATGTGCCAACCTAACCTCCCTCATCAATCTCTACCTAACCCAAGTACCCAGCTCATCAATGATCCTTGCCCTTTGGACATTCTGAAAGCCCAACAACCAGTCAATGGGATTGTCCAACTGGGGTGATTTAGGTGGGGCAGGGCTCATGAACGGCTAGGATCTTGCACAGCTGTGCAGCTTCTTTAGAAGGTCATAAAAGTAATAAATTAAAAAAAATGTTACCTGAAGAGAACTCTGATTCACATTTGCTACTGCATTCCTACTAAAATTTAAAATAGAATGATATCGCATGATTAAAAAAAAAAAAAAAAAAAAATGCCATTTCAAAAAACAAGGGCATTTTGGTCATTTTCCTCAAGGTATAGGTCATTTGGGGGGTGTTCATGGGCTGGGCCAGCCCTGGCCCGATCCGGGCCTAACCCGCTTTGGGCTGGGATTGGAAATATTAATTGGGTCGGACTTGGATTAAGTGATAGAAAGCCCATAGCCCGGCTTGGCCGGCTTGTCTAAGAAATGCATGCAATTTAATTTAATTTAATTTGTGCTCTAATTCCCACAAAAATGATGAAAAGCCCGATTCAGCCTGGCCCGATTAATTAAATGGGGAGGCTCAGGCACAACTTTTATGGCCCGTGTCGGACTTGGGCCGGGCCTGGGCCAGTGTTCCTAAAGCCGGGCCGGCCTGGATATTCCTTAGCCCAGGACATGAACACCCCATGGTCATTGGGTTGTGAGGAGAAGCCATGGGGAAAATTTTTAATTTTGAGGAGAGAGAGGGATTTCTCTCTCTAAACTATAATGGTCAAAAGATCTAAAAATATTGTCATCTTTTTTATTGTCAGCTGTCGCACTATTAAGGGATGTGCAAATTTATGTGCACTTTGTGTGTGATTATTGGAAATGATACAGCTTATGGCACTCATGGATGGAGAAGCTTCTGGAGAAGTCCAGTGAAGAGTTTAAAAGAGTTTTCAACCTTGGCTGCAGCTCAATAGGGCAGGGATACAGGCAAGAGTGTGAAGAGTCCAATCTCCTAAGTATCTCCCAAATGTTTCCAGTGCGTGGGATGTGTGGAACCCCACCTAGGGGCCATCTATTGATAATACAAATTGTTTAACTGAATGCCTACCCTCTAGTGATATATGTTTAAGTTTTACTTCAATAGGAGTCGGTAGCTGAGCACATGACTTATAAAATGATTAGCATAATTTTATGCATTAATCATGTAATCATAATATGAAGAAGTCAAAATTGTGGTATTTAGAGCTCGAAAAGAAACTGGTTTCTCTTAAATCAACTCAAGTTTTATTTAAGCCCCTTTTATCTCCTTCATATTCTATATAGCAAGGCTCACCTTTGACATATCCAAGCTGTCAACATTTAGCCATCCCAAGAACGGCTCTTTACCTGAGAGGTAGGGAGTCACAGTTCTCACCTAACTGTCCAGTATTTGAATCCTAGGTACTCCACCTATTCCCATGTGTGCAGACTTTCCTTTTCACTTGTGTTGGCCTTCTTTCCGCGTGTGCGAGCTTCCATCATTAGCCATTAGCCACTGGCTAAAACACTCTCCACATTTGACATTGATCCAGCCATCAACCAATGCTGCATTCAATCATAAGAATAAATTCACTTACAAAATCATTAAATTTTGAGGCTCGAAAATCAGTTGTTTAGTTTAACAGCTAATAGTGTTAATTTGCCCACCCCTTTTGGGCACTGTCTGGTTCCCACACAACCTACCCATGTGATTTTGATGCATCAATTTAGCTCACATCAGAAGAAAACACTTTGTGGAAAGTATACACTCATGATATGTGGCTCACGCAAATCCATTTCAGCAATTCTTCATCCAATACCATGAGCCATGTTACTAGCTTCCAACTGTCAATCTCATCACAACCCTGAATTTGTCATGTGAGGAGGTGGGCCATACACTTTTGACTAATGCTTCTTAATAATTTATATGCATCTTGCAGCAGAGTCTTCCAGGGCCCCGTTCCTACGTACCTGCTCCTTTGAATGACACTTCCCAATGAGGTTTTAGACAACTGACTTTTCTTGTTATATCTACCTGTCAACAATTGTGTTAAGAGTGCCAAGATAGGACAAACATCTCAATTTGTGGAGAGATTTTCTTCTTAGACAGCTCTATGGGTCCACTTGATTAGTGTATACTCTTCACACTTGCTATTCATCCACACTAGGGGCCCTATTTATTTATATAAATTATATTGGAGTTGAATACATAGCAATTCATTGTTGAATGAGCTCCATCTTTAAAAAAGTAAAGGATATAAATGAACAATGTAGATAGAACCTTTACTTTCATTAGATCTTAATCAAAGGCATGCATCTAAGTGAGCTCTTCGAGCTGGACTGCAAATCAAAAGCTGAAGTCACTGCATCCCTTGGCATTGACCTTTAGCTGTGGAACTGCTGTTGGAACTACTTAGAATGCTTTTTGTTTAGGTAAAGAAAAACCTTGACTTCATGTCACCATGTACATGAAAGTCACTATTTGCATAGTCTGTCAGTTTTAAATTTTTGAGGCGGTTGAAATGGCAAGGTAGATTTGTCTTTTTTTTTTTTTTTTCTTTACAATCCTTTTAGTCCAGATTATATTTTTTTTCTCTTATTTTGTTGATTTTTTTCCTTTTCAAACTTTTTTTTTTAGTCCAGATTATACATAATCTTTTGTGATGAAGATGACCCTATGTATGTTGTAGAGAACAAATTAGGTTCTTAAGATCCTGATGTACAAAAACACACTTAATAAAAGTATATAGAAGTGATTACATTTATGTAGTTTTGGTATTTTTTATATGTGGGTATGAACCGCATGGACTTAGACTTAAGCCCAAATTTTATTTTATTTTATTTTTGTGCGTCCATTGCATGGATACAAACCTAAATCAGTCCAAAACCCAGACTTAGACTCGAAAAATACTTGACCTATCTTCATCCTGGAAGTAAGGCCCGAAACGGTGCAAAGTGGGGACATCCAGCTCATTGTAGGACTTCATAACCACTCAAACAATTTAAGTGTATTTATTTTGTACAATAACATAAGATAAGGGCAGTCCATCAAAGGTAGTACAATTATATATATTAAAGCAATGGCGGAGGGAGATTTTTAGATGGTGCCACGTCAATACTCTCAAATATCATGGCACCACATCAGAGCTCTCGAGGACACTATGTGGCATCACAGCTAATGCCACGTAGGATTTTCAAATCGTTGAAACTTGAGAGGCTCAACTTTAGCATTGTAAGAGTGCCTTGATTTGAGGATAATCAAATTAAAATCACATCAAAGTTTCCTTACATTTTCTTTATGGTAGTTAATGTCATTCAATCTCTGCCCACGGTACTCTTTCCTTCTTGATCACTCCATTATTCTTACCTTTCAAAAAAAAATAATAATAATAAAAAATAAAAAATTACCACTACCCTATTTTTAGCTCATTGATCATAACATATATATATATTTTTACTCTCTTTCAACTATTTCTCTATTCTAAACAAAGTTCTTATTTTTATGGGCTTGTGCCTTTTTGCTAATTTATTTTTTATCAATAGTATTTCTGAATGATTTTTTTTTTTTTTGTCATTGCTATTTAGCTTTTATACCAATTCTTATCTCGTTTACTTCTCTCTCTTTTTTTTTTTTTTTAATCTTAGAAAGGAAAATGTGTCATAATTTTTTTTTTCTTTTTTTGCTTACTTGATTTAGTGTCCAAGTTGGAGAGGAGTATAGCCACTCACTGGGGATCGATCTCTGGTGGGGGGATGTGAGTGAAAGCTTTTACCATTAGGTCATCCCAAAGTTTCCGACTTGTGACATAATTTATGAGCTCTTCTAATACCACGAATAAGAGGACTTTGAGATATGATCGCATGCATAAAATCAGTTTCTTTCATTATTATATGTCATGTATCATTTACTGTTGTGAAATCGACAAGTAAAGAATAACTAATAATGTATAATGGTCCAATCTTTTGAAGGTGAATAATTTCCAAAGCAGTCTCCAATTTGACGATGACGGCTCTCTCCAAACTTTACAATGGAGCCAAGTTCTGAAAACGGCAGCTAGTGTCCCAAGCATATGCAGGTCACAGAAGCTCCTTTTTTTGCTCATTTCCTTTAGGCCCAGGGAACCGGGTGTGTTCTTTCACTTTTGAGATATTTCTCCTTCACTTTACAAATCCAAAAAAATATACAAATGACTTTCACACCACTTGTCCTTTGGTCCCCTACCAAATGCCCCCAAAACATCACTATACCGGGGCCAAATTCCTAACAATTTGATTCTGCCCTCCTCAAACGTGCACCGTTGGTTGCCAATATCCATTTTGACCCACCACTTGGATAGATCCTATCATCAGGGAAAACACCCTTTCTTTGTTAGAAGTAGATTACATAGGAATTAACTACATGAGTAAAATGAGATCCAAAAAAGACTTTGGAAGATGTGAGTGGCCAAACCAACTCACTCATAGTTGAATTATGTTGGCATCTTAACTCCACACATGGCCAGGCCGGGATGATTACTGGGTCATCATGTTGAAGTATCAGACCTAGACCACTAGCCCAATGTAGCAAAAAAGAAGAAGAAAAAAGTGGTTAGGGGTGAAGGATATGAATTCCTGGAGCGAATAAAATAAAGTGAAGATATAGATGGTGACTTGACTTTTTTAGATGGTCAACTTTATGATGGTGCTCAAATTTGACGGCTCAGATTACAAAATGTTGAGCCCCACTTGCACTGCTGCTGAATTTCTGTAAAGAAATAGTGAGAAACGGATAGAGCGACATTCTTCTTCTTCTTCTTCTTCTGGGTTCACTGACTGGTAGCTGCGACTGTAAGTCAAAGACAAGAAGAGTAGGAAGTTAGCAACCACGGGTCTTAACAGCTCGGTCAGCTGGAAGAACAAAATTATCAAACCACCCTGCTCACACTGGAAAAAAATCACATCCCACTGGGGCATTTTAGTCCTTCCTGACTCAGAAAATCAAACCTTGTGGAAAAGGAACTACTGTTACAAGAATATAAACAAAAATTCCAACACAATGCAAACCATATCCAGATAGCAGAAGCCACTCCTCACTTGGTTTAGTTATCTTCCTCTCCCCATGATCAATCCATCATCTATCTAATCGACCATCAATCGGAAAATGGACTGTCAGAAATCCATGATCATGCTTCTCTTCTTCTTCTTATGGGCCTCCATTTCGAGTATCTGTCTAAGTACCCCACCTGGTGAATTCTCCATCGTTGGATATGACCCAGATGACGTTGTCTCCGAGTTTCGAGTGGCTGAGATCTTCGAGCAATGGAGGGAGAGGCATGGGAAGGTCTACAGGAGCACCACAGAGAAGGAGAAAAGGTTTGAGAGTTTTAGGAAGAATTTGATGTATGTTCTGGAGGGGCACAGAAATGGATCGGTAGGCCACACTGTGGGACTAAACAAGTTTGCTGATTTGAGTAATCAGGAGTTTAGAGAGGTTTATTTGTCCAAGATTAAGAAGCCAGGGAAGAATAGGGCGCGATCGGACGGTGAGGATGAGACGTGCGAAGCTCCTCAGTCTCTTGATTGGAGAAAGAAGGGTGCTGTCACAGGAGTTAAAGATCAAGGCTCATGTGGTGAGTAGTGTAGTTGTGTTGCTCACTCTAATATCCACTTTCAATTATTTTCTTTTCTTTTTTCTTTATCATTCATCTTTATATTGTAATTTATGAATTTAAAGCCAATTTTCACAAGAAGTATGAATCATTTATATTTCTTGAAAACATAGTGTTCTACTTCCAACAATAACAAAATGTTTTTTTTTTTTTTTGGGGTAGAACGTACAATAACAAAAAGTTGACTCTTTGGGAATGAAATAATAAGTTTAATGCCAATCCTAGCTCGGAGCTGAGGCACCTCCCTCTCCCCAAAAACAATAGGTTTGATCCTTGGTGTTTAATTAGATTTGTTGGTTAAGGCCTTGGGCAATGTGTGCAGGTATTTAACATGGCAAAATGCAATAACGATAAGTTTTGAATAGATTGTTGCCGTACAAGATTTGGTTGGAAAGAGAAGCAGTTGAGCCAAGTTGACCCAAGGATAAGCTGGCTTGAGCTAGACTAACATATTAAACAAGATGTATCAAGCTCAAGCCGAGCTAAGCTTAGTTTTGTTTTTGCTTGAATTAAGTTGAGCTGGACTTGATAGCAGTAAGTTGAGCTTGAGCCTAAGCTTGACTAGAAATGAAGTGCAACCAAGTAATGCTCCACCTCGACCTGACAATGCATATTAAATTTGAGGTCAAGCTAAGCTGGACTTGAACATTATCAGATATTTAAGTTATTAGCTGGCACCGAATATGAACACTGTTAAAGCATCAATTATGAAAAAGTCAAGATGAACAAAGGGACAGAAGGGTTATACCTGGATAAAGAATAGCCTCAAACCAATTTAATGAGATGTTAGGAGGTGAAAATTTCAAGACTTTCAGAATCAACAACAAAAAAAATGTACAAAAAAAAGGGTAATTTATATTAAGGGTTTTTTTACCAAATCATTATGCTACAACCCCAAAACTTACCTATTAATGAATGGAGAATAAAGTTTTGCCAAAGAGTTCTGTGTGTAAAAAGGAAGCGTTTCGTGCTCATGGTGGTGATGTTGAGACTCTTTTGATTGACTATAAAACTCTCCCGAACCCTTTTCTTCTGCATTCTCAACTCGGGTTCTAAAAAGCTGCATTGCACATGTGTGGGGTTGTGCCATACATGGTAGTTTTTTTTTTTTTTTTTTACTTACTAAGGGGCCTGACCCATTGAGACTCGCACAAGCAAGGAGACACCACCAATAAATGCGAGGTAATGGAAACTCACACATATGAAGTAATAGCAACGCACAGATATAAGGAGGGGAGATGCCAAGTTCAAAGCCAGGCCTCCCAATGAAAACTGCTGCTTGTGACCACTCGGATAAAGAGCTGTTCTCAAGTGGTGGTAGAGTTGATGGGCTAGATTCTAAGAGTTATGTTCCTGCCTTTTCTTCTTCTTCTCCTTCTCTCCCATGACTACTGCTCTGTTTTATTCTCTCTATATGGTGGGGGTGTCGAAGGTTTTGTTTTTGTTTGATTTTTAATCAATGGGGGGTTTGGCAATACATGTGCAATATGGTTTGTAGTGTCTATTAGTATTTCTCTACGTGTGGGGCCCATTTGAATCCAAACCGCTGATCTGATAGGAAAGGACCTGGAAGAGGGATAGCGACCTTCATTGTTTGAACATATTTTTGAGCGGCACACAATCTGTCTCGTTGCCACTGGCCATATGTCAATGATATTACAAAGAGGAATATTCTTTTTGAAGTCTTTATTGGATGGGGGGGACCAAAAAACCAATGGTTGTGATCATGCAACAATTGGTCCTTGCAACCATTGGTCCTTAAAGTTTAAACATTTGGGTTCTTTGCTAATTATACTTTTGCAGAGGTTAGGAGCCATAGAAGGAGAAAGGGAGATGCATTACAAATATATATAAATTTCTTGGTAAAAATCCCTGAAGTCAACAAGAGATAATTTCGGAGTAAAAGATATTTGATCATTTCTAATGTTGTACTATCTCATTGTGTAATTTTTTAAAATGTTATAAATAAATTTTAAAACTGGCAGGGAGCTGTTGGGCATTCTCTTCAACTGGAGCCATAGAAGGAATAAATGCTATTACAACAGGAGATCTTATCAGCCTATCTGAGCAAGAACTGGTGGATTGTGACTCCACCAATGATGGTTGCAGTGGAGGCTACATGGATTATGCATTCGAGTGGGTCATACAAAACGGTGGGATCGACTCAGAATCTGATTATCCTTACACTGGACAAGATGGAAGCTGTAACACCAAAGAGGTCTGCTAGCGTTCCTTCCTCCACACCTAACACTTAACACTAACAAAGCAACATTTCTTTTTAATGAAACCCCACCAAAACCCAACCCCAACAACAACAAATAAAAACACATTAGTGGGTCAGGCTGGCCCAAAATGCTTAGGCCGAATCTGGGCTGTTTCTATGCTTGGAAGCATTATTGGGCCTAAACCCAGAACTTTATCTGGTTCTCTGCTTGCCTGGAGGCCTGATTCGCATCAAACCAGGGCTATATTGAATGACAATGGTCTGATTATCAGTAAGGTGTTGGGCTAAGTTGGCTTAGTCGTCTCAGCTAATATGGTATGTGGCCTAAACATCAGGCCTGACAACTAAATGGTCTAAAAATGGACAGGTTCTGTAGCTCATGTAGTCCGTATATATACAATGCTAGCTAAACTTATCGGGTAAATAGTCAATGTTGAAACAGAAATATTTGTACTGGATATGGGCAATGCGACACTTTGGGCTCAAGAGCCTAACCGTCATCAAAGGGTGTGGGGGATGCTCCTTTTTGGGCTTGATTGAGAAACCTAGGCCAATGGTGATGTCCCACATATTAATGGTCAGGGCCTGTCCTAGATTTAGAACTTTTTCTATTAAGGTTATGAGACCCATGATGGCCAATGGGTCAAATCTCACTCCAATTTGAGTGGGATCACAGTTGGATTATCTTGTTTAAAACACATGATTGACTCCTTAACTTTCTATGTGAAACAAAGTGGATGGTAAGAGTTCTGTTAAAAAGGCCCTGCATCTGGATTGGTTAAAATATTCAAAAAGACTAATAGAACCCCTTCTTACAAACATGGTTGGACAAATAAACAAGATGGAACTGATTAAGACTTTAAGAAAGTACAACCCAAATAAAACTTGGCTCCAACTTTTCTGGATTTGAAAAGGAAATCTGAGACATACTGAACTGGCTAGTGTAGTTTATGATTTTCTGAAATGCTGATGTATAGTAGTTTCTTAAATCCATATTTTCTATTACTAAATATTCCTCTTCTTGCCTGCTCTATACTGTTTCTGTTGATCAGGAAGAAACCAAAGTGGTGATCATCGACGGCTACAAAGATCTAGCCGAAAAAGAAAGTGCTCTTTTCTGTGCTGTCGTTAATCAACCTATCAGCGTCGGCATAGATGGCTCAGCAATAGATTTTCAGTTGTATACAGGAGTAAGCCTCTCTAACCTGTGTGTCTCATGTCTAGTAACCAATTTTGATATGAAAAACTCTGAAATGATTCAAATTAAGTAAATTGAGCAGGGAATTTATGATGGAGATTGCTCTAGCAATCCAGACGACATTGATCATGCAGTTGTGATCGTCGGTTATGCTTCACAAGGCGACATAGATTATTGGATAGTGAAGAACTCATGGGGAACAGATTGGGGGTTGAATGGATACATATACATAAGGAGGAACACTGATTTAGAATATGGCGTCTGCGCAATCAATGCAATGGCATCATACCCCACCAAACAATCTGTTTCGCCTTCGCCTTATCCTTCGCCAACTGTTCCACCACCTCCTCCACCTCCGCCACCGCCTCCGCCTCCACCGCCACCATCTCCTGGTCCTTCACCAGTACAATGTGGTGATTTTTCATATTGTTCATCTGGAGAGACTTGCTGTTGTATATTTGAGTTGGGTGAATTCTGTCTAGTCTATGGTTGCTGTGCATATGAGAATGCTGTGTGTTGCACTGGAACCGTCTATTGCTGTCCAGAAGACTACCCCATCTGCGACGTACCAGATGGGCTCTGTCTCCAGGTATGAATTATAAGATCTACTTCAAGTGTCTTAACATCTAGCATTAGTCAGTCCAGATTCAAGAAATGTGCCTGCTTCTAGTGTATAATTGAAACAAATAGCCCATTATTGATATTTCTACATGTCTATTTTTGCTTAAAGTAACTTAAAACTTATTTTGCTAACTAGATCTCATTGTAACATGTTGGTCCTCTGTTCTAAGTTTTAGATGGATCAAGTTTAGGTTTTTCATTAATATCATTGGAGTTAGCCTTTTATTGTAAGCTTCCTTTCTGCTGACAGTTTCTTTTAATTTTGTTTTCTGTAGAGCTATGGAGATCATGTGGGTATAGCTGCACAGAAGCGAAGAATTGCCAAACATAAGTTCCCATGGACTAAGTTTGGAGGAGAATCGAATACTTACCAACCTCATCTCGAGTGGAAGAGGGGTGGATTTGCCGCAGTGCATTGATGACTGTTGGAGGCTCTGTTTTTGCATTTTAGGCTTTCCAGGTTGTGTGCCATCATGTCATCCAGTCCTACTTTATTGTCATTGTTCTTGTCATTTTTTTTTTAAACTATATGTTTTCAGTTGAAAGTCATTGAACTAAAGTGAGGGTGCCATTTTTCAAATATTTTTCATAAATAAATTCATTTGGGACCTATGGCATTTGTTTGAACGTAAGGCTCCTGCTAATTATTGATATGATATATCCAACAGAATTAATATTCACTCATTGGTTATGTTAAAATCATCAATTGAATATAATACAGGTAGAAGTCTGTAATGTGGTTTTTGATTTCGATACGGCTCCAAACACAGTTTCCAAATGAGTAGGAGGTGGCCACCCCCATATTCCAATCAAATTGTGTTCATTGGTTCATCCAAACACATTACAGGTTCCTCAGAAGTATCAATACGCAATATAAATGAGTTCTTCAATGCCCCCTCTCTATTCTTCCATTTCTAGGAGCATACAGATCCAGTTGGCTGGTGATCATTCTTTCACTAGAACATTTGCCTAGGGTAAGAGCATCAGATATAATTATGCCATTGATTCTTATGGAGCAAACAGCATCAAAGGGCAAAAGTTTGATTTAAACAAACATACAACGTAGTCAGATCAGAATCCTACATTTTTGTGGGCTGAAGTTGATAAAAACAGAGGAGCATCGAACAGAACTACTGCATAAGGGGTTTGTAACTTTGTACATAATTTTTGGACTTCAGTGTATTGCATTTCCATTTCTGGTTGAACTTCCTTACAATGCTCATTGTCTGATCCTCAACTCTTTCATACCAACACCCCCATCGAAGGCAATCTAGTGCTGTTTTATTTTTATTGAGTACATATGCATGTGTACTCTGAAGTATGAGCTATCTCATGATAGGTGAGAGGGCATGCCTTTGATGCTCTAGCCTCTAGCTGCCTAGCATGTACATACAACTCATAGATTGAAAAACCACAATTGTGACCAAGATGAAATGTCAAAAACAGTATAGATGCTTTCTCAAGAAAAGGAAAGGAAGTATCACATTGCTGAGTACTTTACATATGCGATTTATGAATGTTAGGTGATTTAGTGTGCGTGATCTCTCTCTCTCTCTCTCTCTCTCTCTCTCTCTCTCTCTCTCTCCATGTTTGTGTGTGTGGCGTGGGCCTCTGAAAATTGGATCTGTAAGAAAGGCTAGATACGGCATCTTACAAGAATGTTGCCCAGAAATGTAGAAGATGATGTGAGTAGTTACTCCGTGGTGTAGAATTTCTAAGGAGATGCCAAGAAAGAAAAAAAGTACACGTATGAAAGTTAAGCCAAAATTCTTTCATTTAAATTTGAATGGTCAGGATTAACCAAAGAAATATCAAGTGGCAATTCCTTTTATGTAAGGGCTTATATGACACACAGTATTATTGTATTTGTGCTTGACTGGGATTTTTTTTTTCTGGTGAAAGTCTGACTGGAAGTTGCCTTTGCTCAAGGCACATACTCAATGTGGCCTGGTCTTAGATTTTGCATGCGGCCCACTTTGCTCATACTTTAATATATAGCATGCTGTTATGACACGATGACCATTGCCTCTAATTCAGAGGTCCTGCTTTATTGAATGATCGAGATTGAAAATTCCTCACCGGCCACTACCCTATAACGTCTGCCCACTGTTGAAAATTTGGCCATGTTAGAATGCACAAGGAAAAAGTCTAGATTTCCTTATCTGAATTTTATTTGTCTTATGTTTCATGACATATGATTTACATAATCCTTATTCAATTGACGTGATGTTCAAGTTAGATTAGAAAATGAAAATTACATGTTCCCATGTATGTCAACCTGATAGCGGAAACTATTAAATTTATCTAGCTAACCATTCGTAACAAAATCAAACATCGAGGCATTAGCACAGGCAGCATAAATGCATTTCAATACCCCTCGGGTGGTGCCCACTTCTCAACACTGCCCCTCAGGTGGAACCTGGTTGGCACAGTTCCGGCAACGCACAATATTATTTTTTTGATGCCGAGTCGTTCCTCTTGGCATTCAAACTCGCAATCATCTGATACCATCTCAAGTTCCTTTAGCTAACCATTCCTACGAAAATCTATAGAGGTACTGGAGAAGACAGTGGCTTTTTTACTTTTAAATAGTTCAAACTTGATTGTGGAGAATGTTCAGCCCAACATTAATTCACAGAGAGGGACAAAACAGTGGCTTTTTTACGGTTTCCCTTTCAAAGCACTAGCTATATAGCATGTTCATATGAGTAGATGAACCCTTCTTTAATTTATGGGGTTCCTTTATGGGATGATGGAGAATGAAACCCTGCACAGCCCTTGTACGGAACTACTCTTGATTTGCACAGCCCTTGTAGCTATATAGCATGTTCATATGTTTCATTTTGCCTGATATATGATTTACATAATCCTGAAACAATTGGTTTGATGTTCATGTCAGATTAACCACTTGTATAATACAGTTAAAAAATGAAATTCATATGTCCCACGACTGATCAATCAATCTGATAGTATAAGTCCAAACTCAACCAGGGAGGATAGTCGGCCCAATTACAATAACACAGAGAGAGGGACAAGTCACAAGACAATGACTTTGCGTGGTTTCTCTTTCAAGGGACCACGCCCGTTTGGCATTTTACTTTTAAAATAAAGTAGAGTGAAGTGAAAAAAAATATAAGCCGGTTATAATGGTATTTTATTTTTAGTTATTTAGGATAAAATATTTTTTGACTTTTTATATGGGGAAATGAAGTTTTTATTTTTTATTTTTTTGTGAATAAAGGTAGTTACTTGTTGACTTTTTTTAAAAAAGATTGAAAGAGTTTAAATTGAAAGGCGTTTGATTTGATGCTTAATTTTACTTAACTTGACAAGTAAAATTATTAGACGGGTCTAAATATTATGGATTTACAAGACTCGCTCTTGCAGAACTCTAGAGACTTCGTCTCAGATTCATTGATTGACTTGTGCTTGATGCCTTTACCAGTCCCTTCTTTGTGTCCGTTGCTGAAGCTTTCTAAGTTGGTGAAGGATAGCTAACAGATATTTATTGAAACAGATGAGAAAAGAACAGGTGTTGGATTGTAGTGATGTATGAAAAATTTATTCCGATCTTCTTCACTAGACATGGATGTCCTTTTCTTTAGAGAAAAGTATTAATTATCATATATTATAAGGAGATTTTGGAATAAAGCTCGTCACATCTTCTCTACTTTATATATAAATGGAGGAATTTCCATACTACCGACGTGGTCGTAGTCATCTTTGACATAGACCTTACCCACTTATACTCTTTTTTATTTTGTTGGGTTAAAAACTTAATACTTTAATAAGTATGAGCTAATGAAAGACTTGGTAAAATTTTATCTAAAATTGTCCGGTCGCATTAAATCATTCAATTCTTTAGACTATAACTTAGCTAGTTAGGGACATCGATGTACAAATATAAGTGCATGCATGGATTTACCTCTTGGAAAAAGTAAAGACGATTAATCATAAATAAAAAAATGAAAATGAAAATTTTATTGCGGGGCCAACATCTCAAAATGGGACTTTTAGAGAAATCCCCTCTTAAACTTCTTTTTACCAATAAATAACAAAATACTAAATAGTGATACCAGAGTGCTGATTAGGAGCGGAACAATTTGCAAAAAACCACTTAAGGTTAAAGGAAATTTTATGCGTTTATTTATTTATTTATTTGGCACTCCAAGATTGTATTTATTACATAAACCCCCATCCCAAAATAAAGTTTACTCTTTCCCCCACTGCAGCCAATACCAAACAAAGTCCTAACACATTATCAAATGAGTAGAAACATCAGCATGCCTTTTAGTGATTTCTAATCAAGGAGAAGCTCTTTACCAGAAAAATTAAGGAGAAGCTGATTACATCCAATGATTACTGCACTTGGGGTCTTTATGCAGTTAGCCCCACCATGTGATAATGAGCTACAATGAACATAATGTAATAATAGATATCAATATCAGTATAATAATGGCAGGAGATAATTTGGGGTTAATTTCAAATTTGAAGTTCTTATAAAGACAATATTGGAAAAACATCATCCCAAAATATAAAAATTATATACCTTTAAAACTAGAAGCCTTTTTTTTTTTATTTATTTTTTTTTTATTTTTAATATATAAACTTTCTATATAGACTTAAATAGTGGCAACATTAAAATTGGCACCATTGTGAATTAGTTATGATTAGGGCCCACCTAATCCCGCGTCTCAAGATTCATTTGATTAAGACTCACGTCAAATTCAACTTTTCATGATTTTGGTGTTGATGAGTTTAAAATTTCAAATAAAGGGTCCGCTACCCTAAAACATTTTATTATTCATAGATAAGACCCCACTTACTTTAATGGTCATCTTGTCTTTTGTAACTCTTGGGATGATGATTTCTAATGCTTTCAGGTGACAAAGAGCATACCAATTAAGAAAAGCAGGAAAAGAGGAATTGGTAATCCCATTTTGTGTTTGGTGATGTCTTCGGTTAGTAATGGCAGACTCAATAAGGCACCTCTATGTAATTATTCACGTTTGTGTAGTCGGTTTTTCATGAAAAAAAATGAGATTGTAGAAATTCTTTTTCATGCTATAGTAAAATCTACCTTTGATGAGGCCGCTTTCCAAGAAGAAAAGTGCATAAATGAGATAAAAAAAATTTGTGTGATTTTGCGGAAAAGCTTTTCCTATTGGGTGGGGGATCAGGGTTGGAAAATCTTGAAAAAAGTATGTGGAATTGATTTTCCATGGGCGTACACAATTGTGGTCTTAATATTTTATCATTAATCAATAAAAGACTTAATAGCCAACACACTCATGGTTGAGTGGTGTTGGCACCTTAGTATCATACGCATGCTCATGGATCGATCCTTAATGCATAAAGTACTGCTCCAGGATATTAGGTGAAAAAAGAGAGGCAAGTTCAATAGAAAATTATAAATACCTCCTTTAGAAATATAATTAGTTTTATAATTTATCATAATTAAAAATCTTATTAACGTCAATGTTCAAAAACACGAAAATGAGAAGTAATAAACCAGTATAAGATTTTTATATGAAATAAGAGATAAATACAAATTTAAAGTGGAAGCTGTTGAAATTAAAAGCAAAGTTTTTCAACTCCTAAGAAATACTTGATTCTCAAAATACAGAAGCAAAACAAAACATGCCTTAATATAATTCAAAATAGATGTATATTGTGACATAAGGCAAAAGATGGAGAGGACGCGTGATGCTTAATTGGGTTATATCCTCGAGGTTGATGTCTTGTAAAATAGATGACTAATATATTCGAAAGGGATAAGAATAATAAATATTAAAATATAATTGCAACAAAAATAGAGAGCAGATAAAAAAAATTCGAACTCCACCAAGTCAAAAAATATTATTAGTATAGAATCAAATCATGGGTCTTGATCAATTTTCTATTAGTGTTTTCAATCATTGAAGTCTTTATCTTGTAAGTACATATATTTATATGGACATGACCCTAAGTATATATTAATAGGTATTCATATAAGAAATCATGGGGATGTTTGGTGCATATTTCCTTGTAGTAGCCATGACATGAAATGAATTCATCTCCATCTCTCATATTTTCAGGCACTTGCCTCAACTACTTTTAACATTTTTTTTTTTTATATACAATGAATTTGAATAAAAAAATTTATTTGCTCAAATGGTTAAAGTAAACCATAAAACAAAATTAAAGAAATGAGAGGGTGTGGTTTCAAATCTTAATATTAAGACATTTTAAAATAAAATGTAGGCTCCAATGGTCAAAATTGGGTAGCAGATTGGGATCCAGGCTCCATTTTTTTAAATTATTTTTTTGGTAAAAGGCCGGGCTCTGATTAGTAGGTAGAGTAATTGGAGTTTGTTACTTTACTCCAACCCAGATCCCAAGTTCAAATCGTTTCTGGGGCCTTGAATCTGACTCAATAGCATTCATTACAAAATCCAGTCCCATCAGATTAATTATGTGCAAATCTGGTGAATTTGATGGTTGGCCATCTCGGACAAAGCATTACCATGCAGTGCTAATACAAGACAGAAGAGGGCACTTAATTTGAACAGCCGTGCTACAGACCTCCGGCTTTGTGGCCCGGGTTGTGGCACGGCTCCCATGAGAGTCGTTGGGTCCCAGGCTTCCATGAGATCCAACGGCTCTCACCTGGTATCTCCACCTGGTATCTGTAAAATTTTTGTAATTTGAATGGTATGGGACTCTGGGTCACTTAAATTTAATGGGCTGGCAGATAGACTAGTTTCATTAATAATAGGTACGTAGGATTGTCCAATAAGTGAGGCATGATGACGTCTTGGGAGTGGGCCACCCAATTAACTGTCCATATGGGGGATCTTTTCTCCATGTGACCAGGCAGACCAGCTTTAGTACACCCTCCCAGCTTCTTGCTCTTTCATTTCCCCCTAGATCAGATCTCCTGAAAAACTGGAAAGCATATTACCCTGCATGCCTTGTGCTTATCAATTCAACCACATGTAATTCTCCTTTCACTAAGGATACAACTATTTGCTTGCAAGAATTGGAATTCTTGCATGGAGAATTTATAATTCTCTCCATGTCTTCCTTCACGTGGAAATCAAAATGCTCGTATCCAATTCAATATTCACAATGCCAGTATTTAAGTTCCATCAATCAAATGAAACACTCGAAATTCTATCGCACGGTATAATGACATTCTATGAAACACTTGCAGTTCTTGTAAGAAAAGCACCAACCAAACACCTAGCATTGTAAAAGATGAACAAAGTTACTCTATCCTAAGTCATTAGCCCCTGGTTTTCCTTTGGTATTCCATGTGGTGCCCTGTCCGAGTACTCCTTCCACCTCCTCTACCCAAGGATACTCTCAGTGATGTGCTCGGCCTTTGGCATTACTGTCACTGTAGGTGCGATTGAGAAGCTATGCTCTTTACCACTCAGGCAACTGAAGCTTATCCTGAACTATCAATTTTCCCCTAAACGAGTTTCATGTAAAAGCAACAACGTAAGGAAATAATGGAGTCAATAGGCCCACGACAAAAACATCAATAGCAGTAGCTTTTCTGGAATATATTCAGCCCTTGCTTAAAAGCTTCTCTATTCATTAAAACTTTTATGAGGTATGCTTCTAGAAAAGTAAAAGGTATATGTAGTTTTGTTGACTATACTTTAGCAATATTAATGGTCGAATCTGTATTACCTCCTTAACATGAATGAGGGGCCTGCATCTGCAGACAATAGGCATCAAAGCATGCTTTGTCTTTTCTAATGGTTTAATAATTCCCACTCGTTTCTAAGGTGTCCATATTCTTCTAAAGCACCGTCGGTACGTAAAAGAGTCACATGAAGATGTCTTAATTTAAGTAAAGTGTCTCTCTTTTTTATCATACATACAACTTGAATACAGATGTGTATCTTGGGATTTAGATCGAACCCTTTAAAAAACAAAGGGTGTAACAAGGGTCAGTTAAGAGGTAAAAAGGATAAGCAATCAACACTACAGTTATGAAGGCCCACTTGTTTGGATGTATTTTTGATAGGGAATTCTCTATGTATCACCCATTGGCTTTCAAAAGATTCTGAGTTTCCGTTTTGAATGTTAATAAATTCTAATATCAGCTCTATAGAACATCACTTTTGGGCTATAGAATTTTAAAAAATCTCACTAAAATCTTCCAAAATATCAAGTCCTACTGTTTTATACTGTTCGCAGTCGAATTCAATATGCGGGTCCTACGCGATGGTAGGATAATTAGAACAGCTTATATTATTGTCCTTGGCTAAAATCTTAACTTCATTTGATGATAACAGTTATCTTTCAAGAGGAGCCCTCTCCGAGATGAATAGCTAGAGTAATTCAGTCCAACCCATAACTTCACATGTTTTAATTTAACGGTAATGGTCATCCAATTAAAAAAAAAAAAAAGTCAGAATTATATTACAAATGTTGCATTTTCTCACAGTGAAGTCACTAGTCAACGTCAAAAGACGAAAAGGATCGATCCAGAGGCATGTTGTTTGATTCCAAAGTGGGAGGTGTGGAGGTGACCAACACGTTTTTTATTTATGCACGTAGCCGCTTGCAGTTGACCAACAACTACATCAGTGGGAGGTGTGGTCCTCCCAGATGCAATTTAAATTATTTCTCATCCAGGAACTCTATCAAAGGAACTGAATGAAAATACCATGGTAACTGGTTCTTCACTTGTAAAATAAAGTAAAGCTGAACAAAGCCACTGGCTTTTTTTCCAAAGAAAGTTGAGAGCAGAAAATGAATAATCAAAATCTCCATCCAAACAAACAAAGGTAAAGTACAAAAAAACCCACTCACAGTCACAGATTTCTTGACTCTCAAGACGGTGACTAAGACCGTTTCAATTTATCATTTATCAAAGCCCACACATTAATGCAGCCACGTGATCCAAAGCATGACTCAAATCTGCTTTTTTTTGGGGTGGCAAAATAGTAAATTAATTAAAGAAAAAGGGAAAACTTCAAATAAGCCTTTTAAGTTTTGCCTTATTTCAAAACAGGACACAAGTTTTAAAACTTTTCAAATTAATCAGTATGTTTTTCATGAAGTTTTTAATTACTGACGTTCGTCCATTTAAAGCTATTTTTCGGCAATTTTTTTCTTCAATTTTTTTAAACTACCCAAATTATCGTTCAATGAAATAAATCCCCCTTCACTTCCTTTATATTTTCTTCATTTTTTTTCACTGACATCCTTATAGTGACAGAGAAAAACTAATATTTCCATAGAAATCGGCTAAATATAGTAGCTGTCAGAATCATGTCATGGCTTTAAATGAAGGTACTTTGAGTATTTTTAAAAAATTGAGAGAAAATACCATAAAAAAATACCTTAAAATGACCGGATAACCTTACTTGAAGTTTTATTGAAAAAGTTAGGGACTAATTTAAAACGTTTTAAAACTTGTATTTTTTTTTTGAAATAAGGAAAACTCTAGGGACTTATTTTAAAATTTCCCTATAGAAAATCATGAAAGTGAATGAAGAATACCTCGAAATCACAGTTCCCCGGCGGGTAATTTGAGAAGAGATAGCAGACGTACGCATACAATTACAAAAAGCATTGTATCCTTTCCCTCTTTTTACCCATGACATAACCTCCACTGATCAAAAACCACTTCTCAAAACACCTCTCTCTCTCTCTCTCTCTCTGCTGAAAATATCTCTTCTTCTTCCTTCTCTAACAGGTGTGCATTTCTCTTTCTCTAAGCATGAAGAGTTTTCTCGTTCCCGTTTGGAAATGGGGTCTTTTGTTTTTCGTGGAATCTTAGTTTTTGTTGGGACTCGGATATCGAGTATTATTAGGCCTTCATTTGAGCTTTCTTGGTTCTAGTTTTGGAGAAAATTAGGCCTATTCTGTAAATGGTTTTTGTTTTCCTTACTGGTGTTTTGGATTACTGTTTCCGGGTAGCGATTTGGAAACTCTGCTTTGTGTGAATGCATGAATTTTTGTTTTTAAGAAAAATGGGATTTCTCTGTTTCTTGTGATTTTGATTTGGTAGTTATCTTTGTGAAGCTGACAGTTTGGGATGGGAGGAAGGTAGTTCCTTTTCTTTTTAGGATTTTGACTTGTCTTCGACTTCAATTTCAGTAGAAAATGAGAAATTGAATTGTCTTGGTTTTGAGATTTGGTTCTGTGTTTCTACTATGATTTTGGTATTTTGGGGAAGAATCGTAAAGTTTAGATTTTTCTTTGTGATGTTGTCTCAATAATTTCTATTTTCAGTGAAGGAATGTTTGGGCAGCTTGATTTAAAGATCTAAGATTGTTCATTTGCTGTCAATGTCATTCTTGTGATTTTTCTTGATGGGTGTATTAGAACTTGGATTTCTTTCGTTCCTGGCAATGCAATCTCAGTAAGAAAATAGAAGTATGATTCTTCCTTAGTTGTTTGATTTGTTATCCTTATTGATGGTTTTGCAGATAGAATGTATCATCTTCCCCTTTTAGTTTTGTTATTGTTCTAGTTTGAGAGAAGATAGTTAGGAATCTAATTTGTTCACTAGATGTATGTTTTTTTTTTTTTTTTTTTCTTGGCCTCTTTCAGGAATAGGGATTGGGGGTTTGTTGTTAAGGGTTAGGGTGTTTCTGATTCATGCTTGGTTGGATTTGTGAGGCTTGAATTTTATAGAATTGTACTTGGTTGTGGAGATGCTGAAGAATTTGATGGAGGAAAAGCAACTGAATTTTAACGCGCCTCTGCTATCTGTAAGGCGGTTCGCATCAACTGCAGGATCCAACACAGGAGACAATAGGAGGGTTGAGAAATTTCAGCCCAAAAGACCTCCTCTTGGTTCTTACAAACCAGACCTGAAATCTGGGCCAGTAAGACACCCTGGAGCAGTTCCCTTTGAGTGGGAGCAGATCCCAGGGAGACCTAAGGATGGAAGCGGACAGCACCCAAGAAATCCCAAATTGCCTCCATTAGTACCTAAGCTTCCACCTGGGAGAATTGTGGATGTGAAGCAACCATCTTCTTCCAAAAGCATAGAAGACGGGAATTCCAAAGCTTTAACTGTGTTTAAGCCACCTCAGAATGACAATTTAACACATCGTTCTCTTGTTGTGTCTTCAATTGGAAATGCAACTCTTTTGGAAAGACCCAAGGGAGATGCCAAGGAAGAGCACTCTGCCAATGTAGATGATTACAATGATGATGATGCCTTCTCAGATGCGCTTGAGACTTTATCCCGCACTGAATCATTCTTCATGAATTGTAGTGTAAGTGGCCTTAGTGGTTTTGATGGGCCTTCTAGGAGCGCCTCAATGGATGCCCATGCTCGTGATTTTATGATGGACCGCTTCTTGCCTGCTGCCACAGCAATGGCATCGGAGGCCCCTCAATATGCTTCAAGAAGGCAACTTGTGGCACGTGAGCCGGTGAGGAAGGTAAACATTGTTGATCAGTATAGACGACCTCGGCCTTTTGGAGGGAATAAACAACCTATGCGGTATCAATCTAGGCCTTATAAGGCACCTCATGTCCAGGATGTGGAGGAAGAAGATAGTGATGATGATGATGAGGACTGTGATGATACTGGAAATTTAACGGCAAAAGCCTGTGGTATGTTACCTCGGTTTTGCTTAAAGAACTCATTTTGTCTTTTGAACCCTGTCCCGGGGATGAAGATTCAAAGCCGCATGGCGGTGTCATCTGTGCGTCGTAAGGTTCCTACACACATCAAAACCACTGGCTCTGAACATCTTAGTGAACCTGATCCAGAGGTGACCTCTCTCTCTCTCTCTCTCTCTCTCTCTCTCCCCCCTATATACTGTTGACAATTTACAACTTTTCTTTCTTGCTACAGCAAACTTGGGAAGCAGTCTATAAGCACAAATTGTTGTGTGGATTGGAACCTCCTGGAACTTATGATAATGGGAGTAAGCCAACAAGTGAATCGAACCAACTAACATTGTGGAGTGATTCTCAAACGCCAGAAGGCTCATCTCCCTATAGGCACTCAACAGGTGATGGAATTTCACCATACCGAAATGAAGCACCTCAATCACTATTTCATGAAGGCATTGGTTTTCTAGGTGTTCCTAAACAAGGTAACAATCGCAGAACAGATGGCCTTGTCACATATGGAAACAGATGTAATGATGACCGAGGAATGTTGTCCTGTCAAAGCAGTAAATGTGGATCAGGTTCTTCGAGTCCTGCAATTGAGAAGACTCTATATGTAGATTCTGTTTGTATGCTGGAATCATCAAATTCATGCTCTAGCTCTTCTGATATGAAGGAGCTGTTGAGTTCTGCAGAGAAGGATTCCGAGCTTCTGCTTGAAAGTGAGAAGTTGGACAAACGCCTTACTCTAGAAGCTTGTTTAAGAGAGGACAACCAAGTGAAAAACCTTAATGAGAGAGATTTATTACCACCTAAAATGCCTGATACTGCTAAATCAAATCTGCTATCTTTCTCTGAGGACTCGATTGTTGGAGCATCTCTGCACAGTAGAGAGGGTTCTAAAGACAAGGATGGTTTTGTTCCGGAAGCTAAATCCTTGGAGTGTTCCAAAGTGCTCATCAACAGTAGCCCATGTTCTGATATGCCTGAGCCTTTAGGTGTGGATGGAGGAGATTCTTATGCTAGTTTTTTGCAGTCTCCACTCCCCCCTCCTTTACCAAAATCACCCTCAGAGTCTTGGCTTTGCCGCACTTTGCCATCGGTTTCATCAATGGATCCATCTTCCAGGTCGTATCTTGGCGTTCAGTTTCGTTCTAGGAAACAGCTTCTCAAGGCATCACCTGTTGATCCAAAGTGGGAGACCATTGTCAAAACTAATAATGCTCAGCAGAGACATTTGCGGTTCTCAGAAGTAACCTCACTGCTCACTCCTTACTGATACTTTATTTCCTCATGAACTACATGATACTAACATGTTCTCTCACTACAGGAACTGAAAATTCATTCACATCATGCTTCTGAAACATAATGTGTGGAAATCCTTTTTAGACCCCTGTTCTTGTTCCCATGCCATGGCTATGCAAGTTGCTTTGTTCATCCATGTAAAGGTAATTACAATTATGCATTTGTTCCTAAACCCTTCTTTGTGTTTCTGTATTATCAGTTTTTACTTATTTAATGGTATGTTTTGTTGGAATTCCTTCAGGTTCCTGTTTCTATATGGCACTTCTCTAAGGAAGTCAGTTGTTTCTTCCCTTCTCATACATCTGTGACCCGATCCTTGGTCACACCTATTAGTATTCAGCATTAAATTCTCATGGAAGCATACAGAGACTCTTGCTTGACCCTTTTGTTCTTCCATCATTGGTTTGACATGACTCATCGGCCACTTTCTGCCATGAATAAGCATCTGGTGCGCTGATTTTATACACATGCCATCATGAATACATAATCAAATTGTATATTCTGTAAAGCTTGAATTACCGTGATTTACCTAAGAGCTGTTTGATTGTTTCTGATATTAGGTTGAGTCTGTTGTGCTTGTGGCATCGCATATTGGCATCAGTGTTGTGTTTAATTAGCAAAACATGTGCTTCTTCGTTCATAAGTGAATAAAATCTGAGATTTTGATAGCTGTATCATGCCTTTCTCATAATAAGAAAAAAAAATTTTTATATATTTGGGGTATTTCGGTCCCTGCGAATCTACTTGTCTGAATTGTTTGATTTGTTCTGTTTTGCTAAGATGGAGTTCTGCTGTTAAGGTGTACTGTCATGTACTTACTAGAAATTTGAGCTGATACTGAAAGCTTGGCTCATTATTTATTACATGGCAAAAGAATATCTTCAAATTGATCAAATGCAAACAAAATATTTAAATGCCATAGATGCATACACCCCCATCACAATCATTGCAAGGTTGATGCAAGTCCTTTGGGCCAAACCCGCCAGTCCCGTGGTTCAAATGCAGGGCTCAAAGCTAGGGATTTGGTGAAAGGGATGTTCAAAGCCAAAAGGATCCTTGTTTCGTTAAAAGTTTGATTTATTTCTCTTTTTTTTCTTAAATTGTGATGAGGATTTTAATTCGAAATCTGATTAGGTGAAACATAATTTTCTATTTTTAAAACTTTCAGTTGTAGGGTATTTTCTTTTTTTTCCCCAAATATACTTCTGCACCTTTATCCATATTGATCAAACATTCTCTAGAGGACTTTCATCAAAGCTTGTGTTATTGTACCATTGTGTAATTAATCAAATCTAAAGGAAACATTTAGACTCAATTGAAACATTATAACGATCACCACAAAATTATTGTATCCATATGTTATTGCACAGATGAGGTGTTTATTGAGCTTTGGAAAGAATGATGATTTCGAAGAGTATAGAGCAGCAAACCCAGGATAACTTGTGCTGTATTTTCTTGATTTTCAACAGAGATGGATTGTTAACCTCGAGGGGTAGCTCAGTTAGCCCAGGACTACGGTTTGCTCCCGGAAGGTTGAGGGCTCGAATCTACGCTATCAAACTGGGGCCACATGAGATTTACTCGGCTCCCCTCGGGTCCCGTAGGGATTACCAATACCCTCTGTTATCAAGAGAAAAATAGAGATGGATTGTTAGACGGTTCCTTTGAATCAGTAAGGATCTGTGCATTTTTCCCATGTCAACAAAATTGACTTCTCTTTTTATCTGGAAACTTGACAAAACTTACTGCTGATTGGATTTGCTGAAAATTCAACATGTTTTTGCCATGCACTTTCCTTCTTCATAGGCAGCAATCTCTGAAACGTTCAATTTTACATTTATAGGTATGCAAGTTACACTCTTGGATTTTTAGGGTCATACATTAAAATTTAGGAGTCAATATTTACGCTCGCTTCTTGTACTGGGTGGCCTTCAATTGTGATATTCTCCCCTTTTTATCTCTGCAGCGAAGCGTTTGTTTGTTGAAGTTAGACAATTCCGTGCTCCATGGAGATTGTTTCTGAATAGGCATGAAAAATTTGACTTTTACCCTCTATAAGAAACTATTTTCTTCAATATTGTGGTAAAGCAGTACAAAATTTCAGTTTCAAAGCGGAAAAGCTCTGCACTAGTGCATGTCTGTGTTACCTCTTTTTCGCGGAAATGAAATGGAAAAGTGGGACATTTTTCTCCAGAAAATTCATTTCATCATTTGGTGCAGATGTAAAAAATAAGTTTAATTTTTTGTGTTTAGGAGGAAAAGCCTTTTTCTATGGGAGGTTGGAAAGGGCTAAGACTTCCACTTTTCTGCAGATTCTACACAAATGTATCCCACGTGATATGGAAAATTGGAGCAATTCCCATGCCAACATGATCCTCTTTCTAACACTGATTATGGGTAGGGTAGTAAATCTGAAAGCACCATTCTCTGGCCACTATCTAAGATGCCTGTGGGTCCCATAATCATTGTCCCATTAAACAATTTTTGGGCTTCATCCTCTATTATTCAAACATCTGGGGGTGGATTATTGTCCTGTATCAAGAGTATTCACTATTACAGAGCATATTACTTACTTGGCTGTCCCATTCTCACATGATTCATGGCAACATGTGAGGTGGTACTTCACATCAGCATGCAATGACGCCGGCTTTTTTAATTGAAGAAGTATATGGTTACATTTGAAAAATGAGAGCTTGTAGATTTTGTATTGTATTAGGAAGAATTCCCATTGATTGCTTATCGCGTCCCCTTTGTTCGTATAAGGAAAATGGAATCAGGAAACAGAGGGAAACATGAAATATGTTAGATGAAGGGTCAAAGGCAAAATTAAAAGGGCAAGGGGGAAATTGAGAGGGCAGAAGAGAGGACATAAGATCTTGTTTGTCAAGTTTAGGGCTGTGAGCCCGGCCGGGCTGGGGTAAACTCTTACCCTACCCTCATATATGCAGGCCGGGCTTAGGTCAAGTTAAAGCCCTTAGAGCCCATGGCGGGCCTACAATATCGAAGCCCTTATCCTACCCTCAAGGGTCAGGGCCAAGCTTGGATCGGGCCAGGGCTGAAAAAAATGATTATTTTTTAAATATTATCATATATAATTATTCTTCTATACTATAATACTAACCCACCTTTATTCGAGGGGCAATGTAAAAGTCAATCTTTTTTTAACACTTCTAAAAGAATACACAAAACAAGTTACTTCATCATTTTATAAAGATATTAGTTAGGACTAAATGAAATAAGGTAATGTGATAGTATTGTGACATGAAACTAGGAAATACACTTTTAAATACATTAACACACTAGCAGTAGTTACATAGTCTAAATAATGTGCTTGATTTTATTTGTTTTCAGGCTATTATTAAGATTGTCGCAGTTGAAATTTTGCTAGTTGTTGCATTTTTTACTAGTTCATGTTCTATATATTTTTATAAAGCAATAATGTGAACAATGAGAACATGTTTGGCAAGTCGTGTCTGATTCAATTAGATTTACTTCAAATAGGCATTAGATTTATTCCAAATAAATTATTTGTATATGTAGTTCAAATAAACATTAGACCACTCTTGAGTTAACATTAACCCTAACTTGTAATTCTTCGAAAAATCACCCTTGGATATTATAACAAAATAATTAAACTTTGAATACCGAAGATAAATGACAAAGATGATTTGATTCATGGGTCACAAACTTTTAACTCTAGATGGATGTGGGGTCCACATGAATGAAACAATAATAGTCATAAAAGTAAGGGTATAGAAAGAAAATTGGCATCAATCAATAGTTAGTGGTTGAAACTCAACCTTATTTAATGATAATGTTAATGATCATTTATCTAAACTCTCAACCTTTAATAGTTTACATTGGTGAAAAATCAATATGATGAATGACAACTTGAATTCCTTTTTCATTGAAGAATATGTCTGTGTTGGGCATACATAGAATCAAATATATCATTTAAATGATAACATATAATTAAATATAGGTGACAATATTGTGATCTATGAGGATATCGATTAAAATTCTTTCTAAGCCTCGGTTATTATTGTTTGACAAAATATTAAGTCTCTATCATAAATTGCTAATTAGATGAGTTCTTTAGATATATTTTTAAAATATATATATATATATTCTATATTATACATATTATTTGTTTTATATATTAATAGACAAAGGGCTGGGCCGGGCCGGGCCGGGCCCCTCAGGCTAGCTAAGTCAAGCCCTAGCTCGGCCCACAAGGTTGTGCCGGCTTTTCAAAATTGGGCCCTACCCTACCCTCAGGCTTTAGGACAAAAAGAAAAGTCCTCGCTTTGAGGGCTTTTGCGGGCCGAGCCAGGCCAGACACCCTCATCAAAGGGCCGGATTGACAGCCCTAGTAAAGATGTGATACAATAGAGTTGTTCTTTATTTTGAATGGACGATTCCCTGTGTCTAGTTTCATGGTCTAAACACCAGTGCCTTTTTTATGGTAAAACTTCAATGCCTTGTCCACACTTCATTACCAAGTCATGCAGGCCAAAGGGTCCAACTGGTATTTAATTATAACTGAAGTGCATTTTTCTTTGGGTGAGAAGAGAAAAGGACTTTTAGAAAATTGGGAGAAAACTACAACGCAGTACGGTACGGTGCAGCAGCACCCTCAAATATTTTTTTTTTTTGCCAACCAAGGTATCCAAGGGCTCCTTGAGCACCTAACTAAATCCCCCCGAGTGATGGCGTCCTCCTGTTTCCACACACCGACTTCGTCGAGCTAGAATTGTCTGGGTACAACACATTGGCAAACTTCCATGCTGAATTCTTTAGGTGGTTACTGAGTGTCCCAACATACAGTACTGCCGAGCTTTGGTAGCAGCACCCTCATTAAATACACTGGAGCTACCTAGCACCCTCATCTTTGTACTTGCGAACACATATTCGAAGAACCATCATGCCGAATTGATAACGAGTCTTATGAAACCAATTGGAACCAAACCACCCCATGGACTAGGGGTGACCCATATGGTTGTTGAAAAGTACTCCCACCTTCTCTACTAACGTCTAAGGTTTTGATATGATTAGTTAGATGATGATATTTAATATAGAATTAAAGCTATTTGGTTGTGAGTTTAAATAATACATCAAAATATATGTGTCACAAAATGTACGTCCACCAAATTCCATCCGAAATAGTGTTTCAAAATATTTCTGCTGCATCTATTAATGCCTCAAAATTTCAATAGAAATAATTAGTTAAGTAAATTTTAATAATGGTGGTGAGATTGGGCTAATGAGTAATGACTCAGAGACAAGAGTGGTCACGGATGATGGATGGATGGATGGATACTACCTATAAAAATTCATGGACATAGGAGTCAATGGACATAGGAGTCAAAAGGAGGAGAAGACGTGGGCGAAAAGGCAACGTGGGTTGGCGAGGTTAGCCCTGGTCAATTCTCCTTTTATCATTCTACCCCTCTATGGCCTTTTATTTTATCTGGTTTCTTCCCTTTCCTCCTCCTTCTTCTTCCTTCGTATTCAAGCAAACATTATTCTCTCTCTCTCTCTCTCTCTCTCTCTCTCTAGATGTCAAATAGAGAGAGCCTGGAGATGGGAGAAAGTGAAGGGCGCATTGGATTTGGGATGTCGAGGAAGAAGGCAACAGAAGGCACGCAGACAACGGAAAGAGCAGCTTTTGCCGCGAAAGACGCACCAAATCCGGCCTACGTAAACACATGGGCTGTCACAGATTACATCTCCAAATTTGGTAGGCACCATTCCATCTCTTGCTTGTTCATCCAAGTCCTTAAGTTTCATATGACTAGTCCGGATCTGATTGTTTGTGTTCTCAAGTGATATATTACCCCAATCATCTATTTGGGCCTTCATTTATTTACTTAGAGATGCATGATTCCTAAGCAACACTTGCAGATTTTGAATATCAACAAGGTTTTATTTAACTAAGAAAAGCTTCTGTTCTTGAATTTTGATGATGATCATTAGACTATGAGGCATTTTGGGGAGGCAATTACTCTCACCCACCCTGTCCCTACCCAGTGCTTGGTGCCCCGGGTCTGTGGGTCGACACCTTTTATTGTCAGGTTAGATTTACAAATGAGTGGACTTTGGGTTGGGTCCATAGTTTTGATGTTAACCCATTGGCCCGGCCTGAAACTTGATACAACTCTACTCAGTGCACTTTTACCTGTCAACTGATGAGAACCTGAACCGTAATTCATGGAAGCCTGAAAAAAAGGAGATTCCTTCTTTAAATAGTAATGATCTTCAGAATTAAAATGTCCAAGTTTTGGGAGGAAAGAGAAAAATCTCTCATAATGGTGGGGTCATTCCTCAAAAATATTTTAGTGAGAGGACTTGAATGAAAGAAAGGTGGAAATCTTTTTTATTATTTTGAAATATCGTCATGTACTTAATTATTCAAAAGTGAACTAAAATATTTAAACATTTTTGAAATTTCTTCCTTAAAAGAGAGGATTCTAATCTTTTGAAAATATAGAGATTTCCAACTACAAACCTTCATTGCAGGACACTATCTCCCATTTTTCTAATTTACCAAAACACTGGCAAGATATTGTAAAAAAGGCAAAAGCCCCTTTATGAGTGTGTTCTTCAAAAGCAAGATCATTCTTTTGTTGATGTTGTCCTTCTCTCTCCATGGCCAAAAAACCATTTCTATCCATCAATCCACAGTGTGAAACCCCGTCTATTAGGCTTTTCTTCTCCAATCCATTTGGTATGTGAATGTGAGTTACATTTGTTATGATATTTAATTCAATGGAAACTATAATTCACATTACTGTCAAATTAGGATGGGTGCCGATTCATGAAGGGCTAGTGAGTGTGATGGGTAAATTTTTTTCCCTCTCTCTCTCTCTCTCTCTCTCTCTCTCTCTCTCTCAGCCCAGCCGTGTGAGATACTATGATGCTCGGATACGGACACGGGTATGGATACGGGACACGGGAACGAACGTCCAATACGTAAACTTCAAAATTTTAGGATACGGATATGGGTACGGCATTCCTAGAAATATATAAATATAAATATTTTGTTAGGAATTTATTTTAGGTGGAATGCTTATTTTATCTCAATTTAGAGTTCAAATATTATAAGGCCCACTGTTTGTTTCAAATTTTCAATGAGGTGGGCCTCACAATACAATATCTCAGCATAGAAAAAGAGAAAATGAGAAAAGTGGGCCGAGTGGCTAATTGGATAAGTAGCCCAACATTAAAAAGAGAAGAAAAGAAAAATGGGCTGAGTGGCTGACGGGCTCAGTAGCCCAACATAAAAAAAAAGAAAGAAACAAAACAGGCCCAACGGGCCCATACTCGTTTATAAGAGCGATGGATTCTTTTCTCCCCTTTCGTTGGCATCTTTAGGGCACAAACGAATGAGAAAAAAAAAAAAAAAAACGAAGAAAGAAGAAGAAGAAAGAAGAAAGAAGAAAGAAGAAAGAAGAAAAAAAGAAAGAAAAAAGAACAGAGGAAGAAGAAGAGGAGGAATACCTGGCACCTAGAGGTCGAAGTAGTAGCAGTAGTCAAAGTAGCAGCAGCAGCAGTCAAAGTATGAATGGAAAGTAGTCGAAACAGTCGAAGTAGGAGCCCCGGTCGAAGCAGGTGGGTCTATTCCTCCTCTCCTCCTCCTCCTCTTCTTCTCTTTTGTTTTCCTTTTGATCAAACTAAGAGAGAGACAGAAATTGGCCAAAATGAAAAATCTGTTGAAATATTGGGTGAAAAATAATGCAAGCCGTATCCTAAAATTGGCCCCCCGTATCCAAGTCGTATCTTGCCGTATCCCGTACCGATATCCGTATCGGACCGTATCAGTACGGGTACCACAAGTAATTTGCAGTATCCGGGTATCATAGGTGAGATACCTCTTCAGAGAGCATAACCCATGATTATATTTGTTTAAGATGTTATTTTGGTCATACCCATGGGCCCAACCTGGACATACCAACCATGCTTGATTAGATCTGGGTTTTCATTGGTCTGGAGTCTGGACTCAACCTTATGACCTGTACAGCTTTCCAGGGCTGGTAGATGGCTAGTTTCTCTAGTTTCTCAGAAAAGGTTTAGACCATCTCTAAGCCAGACAACTAAAATGGACCAAGCACATCTTGTTTTCCCCACCCTTTGGTTTGCTTTTCCCTATTCATGATGCATTTGGTATGATAACTACAATCATGCTACACTTGTATGGTGCAGATGAAGCTGCCCAGCAAAGACTGAATAACATCAACCAGAAGTTAAGGGATTTGGAGAGGCAAATGGAAGTCCTTGAAGCCGAGATGACCAAAGCAAATGGCTTTGAGAGAATGATATTAGAGGCTCCGTGATGGTTTGATTGGTGATCAATGGCAGGAACTTCATTTGGCAAGCCACAAGATATGTTGTGCCCACATCCTTTCACCTCCCCATCATGCACTAGACCTTCTTAGTTACTTGATGGAGGAAAATACTGTACACTGGTAACCAACAAAAGACTATTCTGTTGATTGGAATGCTGAGTTTTTTTTCCTCTTTCAAATCTCCAAGTGCTTTTTTTTTTTTGCATTCACATACCAGTGATTTTATTTGAAATGATCCTGTAAATAAAAGTATCTGGAAATTGCACTCACTTTGATCCAGGTGGAGCACATCGCTCTTCTCATTGTTGCTAGGGATGATCTAAAATCATCAGCAGAATGAAAGATGTGGTGGGCCTTTCAAACTTGGATTTCTTTCCAGTTTCTTGTTGTAATTCTGTTCTTTATAGTTTCTTTGTGGGACAGACATCTAATTATCAAAATCTTTCAATGTGGAGAATTTTGGGACACCACCCATGTGCTGGATCATGGTCCCAACTGTATGAATGGCTCATTAGGGCCACAGCTACAGACTATTCAAGAGCAATGGGTCCTGAAGGGGAATCATGTTAGTACTATGTTAGTTTCTTCAGTCAAACATCTGTTGCTGCTCTATTGCGTCATTAGATTTATACTTCTTTAGAACGTGACACTGGTGCTTTACTAGTCGGATAAAGCAGAAGGGCTCCGTGTAGGTCACCCTGGCCCAGTCTATTGGCGCGGAATTTGCTGTGGTTTAGATGGGCTCTTAAAGGTTGGAGTGCTCCAGATTGGACTGGGCCAAACCTTGTCGACGCCTGGCCCATTTTTGGCCTAAAATTCCAAACAGATTCAGCCCACGGGGATGGAACTCAGACCCAGGCCCATACAATTTACAAAATAAACACACCCTTGTGGTAAATGTGTCGGGCTGGTATGGGCCTTAATGATATAAGGCACAGCTCAAGGGCCATTACTTAACAGGCCAATTTTTTTTTCCCAGGTATGGGGCAACAAGAGAGTCCAATAGGGCATAGCAAGGGATGGGCTGGTCAAACTTACAGGGATATGGCTTGCCTGTATGCATTCAATGATATTTAGATTTTACATCCACGAACACTGCTCACTTCTGAAGCATATTTGGCACTGGGATGAGGCTGTGGGTATAACCAAATTAACCCTGCACCATTATTATCTGCTCTTCTGTTGATCTATTGAGATGCTGGAGGACCTGAATGGGGAAAACCGCACTTGGACACATTTTTAATTAAGTCTTGGGTTAGGGCCCACCACACGGATGGTCCGGATTTGAGTCTGTAGATTTCATACTTGATCAGGACTGGGTAGCCAGTGCCACTGCCATATGTTAATACAAAGCATACATTTAAGTACACAAATATAAAAGACTTTCCACATCAGTCTTGATCCAGGTACAGCTTAGATTCTAGTCTGATTGCAGGGCATTCAATTTAATCTGGGTAAAGGGCATGGGTCCTGTTGCCTGGGCCTGAATTAGGAGCAGAACCCAAACCTAAACTCAGCCTGTATTCTTCAACATGTGTAGAACAAAAATCCTTGATCTTGGCCAAAAGGCCAAAGTCAATTACATCATGGAAGCACAAAAAGATGAAGACCACCTTTTTCTTCATAGGACGAATGGTCAGTCAGGCATCTTGGTGGGGTCTTTTTTTTTTTTTTTTTTCCTGCTACATTTGGGACTGTCTTGGAAGGATGTTTAGCCCTACTAGATCAATAATTAGGCTGTTGAGTAAGGTGTATAAAATCAACTCCATTCTACATTTCTAGTTACGTGATCAGAGACAATAGAAATGATAGTCATGTTTAAACAATGTAAAATCTTCCTACTGTTCATATGGCCTTCTTAGATCAGAGCATGAGAAATATCTCATTCGAATGCAAGGGTTTGATAACATTTTGGAACCTTTTGATTTCTAATGACCCAAAACTTGGAATCCAAATTTGCCATGTTAATTCTAAAGTCCTGGTATTAAAATGCTATTTTTGATTGCCTATTGGATTTATGTATGGAAGAGTGCGCATTCTAGAATTCTAGGATTCCTGAACAATTTGTTTGGATGATTTCCCAATATTTTGTTCGACTATTAGCATACTTAAATGTCACTCGTTTGAAGAAAATTTGTAATACCAGTATCACATTCAATGTGTGGGCTCACTCAAACTTCATACTTGTTTCTAGTGGAATAATAACTGAGTATGCATGAAAGGGCTTGTTTGTTTCATGTAATTGAATTCCTTGGTATTCTTAGACTTTGCATTTCTATAAGAGATTAAAAATGAAGAACCAAAGGTGAATATCCAAAAATGACCATCCAATAACCTTCCTTTTAATGAAATTGAATCATGGAAATATAGAAAATGAACCGAGGCATCACTCTAGGAATTCAAATCCTAGGAAAGTCAAGATCATCCCTTTTACGTCTCCACATTAAATCTTTCACTATTCATCTCTTTCATAATCCTTGGAGATCATTTGACCATGAATTCCTCTGTATTCAATTCCTATGTATTCTAGCAAACAAATAGGCCCTAAAGCGTTTTTTTTTTTTTTTCTTTTCTTTTCTTAACCTGATTGGCCTTCCACCCATGAGCTTAAACTTTTGGGTTATATATGCTTTCTTACGCCCGGAGGAGGATAGGCATTCTTTTTTGGAGATCCAAGAATCCATAGATTAACAAAAATAAAAATCCGCACCCATCTAAACAAAAAGTATTTCGGAGCGGTTATTGGATATGTTAGTTTTAGAATTATATCAGAAATCCACACATTCGAATGACCCCTAAGTATTAGCTTCAGGCAAACACCTTTCCTTACCTAAGGTTGTAATACCTCACCAGAGGGCTATACTCAGGGCTAGGTGCCTCAATCCCCCTAAGTTGAGATACAAAAAGAAAAGAAATAGAAAAAAAAAAGAACACACCCTTAAAAGTGCGTGAAGTAGTTATCTTTATTAAGTAAAATCTACATTTGATGCACATGCATGTGTATCAAACATGGATTCAACATCTTTCACAGGTTGTATTGTACTGTACGCTTCTCTCTCTCTCTCTCTCTCTCTCTCTCTCTCTCTCTCTCTCTCTTTTCAGATAAAGAAACTTCTGCTATTAAAATCATCCATTGCATTCAATATATGACTAGGCCCTTTATCCAATTTTTGCAGTTAGTATAAAATCCATAACCCTAGCTTTTCTACGTGAGTTTTATTTTTCTAGGGATTATCTTTACCAAACTACTTAAGAACTGTCCTATATTTACCAAGTCACTCGAATGATGTAGTAATGATAATTGCTTATATAAGCTTATGCCGATCAACAAATCATTAATTCAATTGGTAAGCCAATTCCCGTCCACCGAAACAACCACAGATCAATCCACTATTGTAGCGATGATAGTGAGGGACTTAGGTGACTGTGTGTATGAGTGGGTGGGTGAGTACTTATATTTCCCAAAAAATTAAAAAAAAAATTACAATATGCTTTATTTATCATTTTTTAATGACATGTGTATCCCTGAGTTACTCATTGACCCAACAGGACTAATCTCCCGAGTGACGCCCGCTAAACCCACACAAATGCACATCGAAAAAAATCTGGGAGAGAGTTTCGAGCACAACGTGCAAGAGCAAATCCACATCTTATGCCACTCCACCAACTTCTAGGTGGGGGCTTTATTTATCATTAAGCATGCACACTCGTAAAGTTCCTTGGCTTGAATAGTATATATAAGAGATGGTGAAATTAAGTGGCCTCTAGGAAGCATATAACTCTCATTAGTAGTTTGTATTTACATTTTCCGGCTGATAAACTGCAGAAAAGTGTTTGCATCCCATCTGCAAGGGCTTTTACATGAAAGTTTCTTAAGAGAAATGATCATGGCCTGACGTCAAGACATCTTCATGACACACTGATTGTTAGTAACACATTTTTAATTGATCAAAGCCATTCACATCACATGACACATTAGACCAAATTAACAAAACGGCAATTAACAAAACGGCTAGAGTAATTTACCTCATAGGATTTATCATATGTAAATAATATGATCTATCCAACAGTGAGCTCGCTCGCGGACCAAAATTCTGGTCAGTGCCCCAATATAAGGTTGGGCCTTTAATTTGGGTGAGCTAAGTGAAGTGAACATGTGTCGAGGGTCCTAAACATGAGGATCCAGTCATTTTTTTTTGGGGTAAATCCAGTCATTTATTATTTTGAATAGCATTTATCACCCTGTTTGATGTTACTTCTTTCATATGTTGTCTGCTATTTGGCCATCACCTTAAGGCTTTCGATCGACCTCCTGGGTCTGGTTTGATCACCTTTGAAGAAGTTACGTACGTTTACTTGTAAGAGGGGTTTATTGTAGGATGAAGGTTCAAGCAACAGTTTGGATGTCTCTCGTCCACAAAAAGTAGCAAACAATCTGATTTCATATTCGTTTGGAGGACACATTATTATCTAAGTTGAGAAGGGGCTGAAATGAAGTGGGTATGAGTGAGATGTTGGTACGTCTAAAAATCCCCTAACTTTATTATACATCACTTTACTAATGTACTTTTTATTTGCATGACGGTGGAATTGATTAAAATTAAGAGTCAAATCACAATGGTACAAGTACAATATATATATATATATATATAAACATCCTTTAACCAAAATAATAGAAAAGCTACTCTCTCTCACAGCACTAAATGACAGAAAGCCATAACTCAGGAAAGTAGTATTTTGTCATTAAGTGCTTTTATTCTAAACTCTTTTCTCCTTTTCTTCTTGTCTTGATTTGACTCTTAATTTTATTTCATTCCACGTATTATGCAAACAAACCTACCCAGGGTCATTTGTTTGTACTTATTTACATGTGTAAATGTTGCACATGTGAATGTTATGCATGGTTCTGTTTGTTTGCACTCATTTATGTATTACATGAATAAATGAAGTGCAAATAAGGGAATTTTCATATGAAAATCTTTATAGTTAAAGAGTATGAAACGATTATACACCTCCTCCTAGAACACACTAGTGGCAGGTCATGGTATCAAATTTATTCACGACCTTTTTTTTTTTTAATGACTCATGTGGGCCACAAATTTTTAATTCAAACTATTCTAATTTTTTATTGACACATTAAATCTCAACGAGCTTTAGTTTCATATCTTAAACACTTATATTATGTAATCTGAGTCATTCAATGTTTACTCATTAGAAAGTGGTTCTTCCAAAGAAGCATAGTATTGTATTTCGTATGAGTAAATCTTACATATGTAAAATTCACATATGCGAATTTTATATATGTAAATCTCATTTCCACGTGCAAAAGACAAACGACCGCTTATGTTTTTGTACAAAAAGATATTACAAAGAAATTGGCTCCTTATTCTAAAATATGCATGAAACCTTTGTGAAGGTCCACTTGAATGTATGTCAATGATAAGGGAAATGGACAAGACTAAGGAGTTGTTTGTGCGACTGGATTTCCGCAGAAAATGAACTTTTTCGGCGCCTCCTTCCAACTGTTTGGTGCAACGATGAAACCCAAGTGGAATTAATCCGGAGTTTTATGCGATTTTTCATCGCTAGAGACATCACTGGTTCCCACCTCCCCATGTTGGAAATGTAGAGCCGCGGAAGAAGAAACCCGGGTTTTCTCTTCCACGACTCAGCACAAACAGATCCTACATCTGGAGTAATGGAATGTTTGTTTTTAGTTGTTGCTTATGTGGATTATATATGTCAAGCATTCCTCCTAACAACGCTCGTTGTAGTCCCTAAGAGCCTGTTTGTTTACATTAGTAGGGGAGAAATAGAAGAATAAAATGTCACATTAGGATAAATGTAAAAGGATTTGAGTTTGCATTTGGTTGGATAAATAGAATGGGAGAGAAAAAAGTAAAGTTAGAGTAACTACCAACTAGGCAGATCTATTTGCTTTACTTGTTTGGGCTCATGCAAGCAAACACCTCTTCGGGTAGACAATCCAACTGTTGGAATTTATTTCAACCCTCCTTCACTTTACTCTTTTGCATAAAAAAAAAAAGGCCCTAAAGAATTTGAAATCCTTATTTAAATAGTGAGAATTTATAGATACCATTTCCGATGAAGTGTTACTTTTGGCTTGTAAAATACTCTAAATTTCAATTTCAAAGTGCTGCGGTGTGCTTGAGATTTGTGAAACCAACTATGGGATAACATTTGGAGAATTCATAAAACTCTAAAACAAGAAATCTCAAGATTTAGCAAACAATCAGACCCCAAGTGCATACCAAAGATAATAGAGTCAGTTAGTCATGATTTTGGTGCTAAGATCCCTTAGGTTTAACCCTTAAGTAAATTTCATTTTCATTTGTGATTTCATTAATTTGCAGAATCTGGTCCTATAAGCGTCAAATTAGGGTGAGTGATAATACACTAAGTATATGTGTATGTTAGGGTTTGGATTCGTGACTCGCCTATGAGTGCCTTAAGCACAAGTTGAAATTCAAAGAAATGACCAACAGATATAAACTACTTTTTTGTTCATTAACTTCGCTATATTTCCGACTTTTACTTCTTTTTGAATAAGGAGATGACATGTAAAATCTTAAAAGATCTATATCTCTAACATAAAAGGTAATTAAGAGTCCTCATCTAATAGATAAAATTTATAATAAACTATCCACAAGTTTTGGCTAGAGCTTAACACAACTTATAAAGGCTCCCAATTACACTAATGGAAAGCGAACCTAGGAGGCAAAATCTCCAAAATGTGATCAAATCGACAAATTCAAACGAACCTTATTACTTGTAGTGAGTTTCATTCCTTTTCCAATTATGCTCCTTGTATTAGCATGTCAGCTAAACGTACAAATGTATCTCAATAAACAATTATGACCAATCATTAATTAAGGGGTGTTTGGATAACTGTAGAATATAATATCACTAAATTTGAATATTATAAGATTTCATTATCACAGAATAAAATAGTGCCATATTATAATATTGTATCATTTATGGTGTTTGGAAATTTCTACGAATTTCAATATACTTATAAAGTATTTGACAATTTATAAAAATTTCAATATTGTGTCACTTATGGTGTTTGGAAATTTCTACGAATTTCAATATACTTATAAAGTATTTGACAATTTATAGAACTTTCACTAGATGATGCACCGAAAATAAGAAATGAAGAGACAAATAGGGATAATAGGCCCAAAGGAACCCCACTAATTAGTACTCACACGGGAGTGATTTGATATTGGTAACCATGGTAGGGGCATCCAATTAGAAATTATTGGAGTAAATGTTAAAAATCACGAGTAATGTTGTTTAATCAATGTGGGTCCACATATTGGAAACTACAATATAATACATCTAATAGTGATTATAACAAATGACCCTGTAAAGTGTTAGACATCATTGAGGAATCCATCTATGAAAAATCAATGTGAGATCCATTTGATGTTAATAGTCATATTAACAAAGCTAATTATAGTAATCACTAGAGGGCCACTAAACAATGAGACTCGTTTTATGATGAAAAACTAATAATTACAATCGCACAATCCAATATTGATAATAAATATGAGACCTGCCAATGTTGATAGTATGAGACCAACCTAATGTTGGTAATCATAGTGGAAGTCACCTAGTGCAACATTTGTAGGACCCACCTACTATTAATAATCAACAAGGCAACTATGTAATTATGACAAGGCTATAGGACCCACATTAAATTTATAAACATGGAAAGGCCCATCCAATAGAGAGTCATAGTAGGACTCCTATAAAAACCATCAATGTTAAAAATTATAGTGGGCCGCCATGGTAGTATTTTCTCAATAATTTCCACTCATGTATACAAAAATTCTGGGTAATTTTCTTACAGAAATATTATTTTATGTACATATACTTAAATATTTTAATATAAATTTTTTTATAAGAAAGTGAGATATTATAGGATACCTTCTAAGTTATCCAAACACCTAGTTCTTAGGTGTGTAGATTATATTCTAAAGTAGGAGATAATATAATAAAATTTTTAAATATATATGGTTTCCAAACACCCCCTTAAAAGAATAGGATTTCTAACTCACCAATCATAAAAAAAATCCTTGTGAGTTGCCAGAAGTTATGTCTTCTCAAAGAAAAAAGTTACTGCATTTTAGTTAGAAAGAGCATGAGTTCACTTTGGGATGTTTTAGATATTATGCACATGGCCACCTTTTTTTTTCTATTTTTACTGTTGTGTTTCAAGATGTATATCATTCATGAAAATCTGGACCATGTTGGGCTGAGAATCATTCTTTGTTTAAAAACGAATAAAAACACAAATGAAGATGTTATGTTGGGTTGAGAATCATCAATCTTTGTTTAAAAAAGAATAGAAACACAAGTGAAGATGTTATCACTGCCCCCCTCTTTTTTAACTTTCATATATATGAAGTAGTATAGAAACTTCAAGAGAGGGGAGGGTTTTTTTTTTTTTTTTTTTTTCTTTTCTTTTCTTTTTTCAAACATTTAACTGGACCCACTTATGACGAATCTAAACCTTCAAAAACACCTCCCTTCCATGTATTGGCACTCACCCCACCTTAACTCATTAGACCTCCCCTCCATGCATTGGCAGTACTCACCCCACCTTAACTCATTGGACTTACAAGGATGATTTGAATGAGACAGTTGCTGGTCTACCCTAATCCAGATGTAGCCCTACTCATGCCCCCCCCCTCATGTTTGGTCTGCATCTATGAGGAGCCCTGTAAATATTTCTTTTTATTTTGTAAGGAAGGAAAAGACCATTGTAGAATATTTCTGATGAAAATAATTGTGTCCAGGTTCTCTTGGATTTAATTTGTTTGGCCAACATTAACTACTAACATTTTGGAAATCTTAAAAACTACTTACTACTCTTTGCAAAAATCTCTGAGCATTTCTTAAGGGTCATGGCCAACATAGCACATGATCATGCCAGATTGGAGCTCATTCCCTTGTCTTTGCAAAAATGTAAAGTTGTTTTCAAATAACCAACAGACAGGAGCTAGATTTATAAAAGGGCTTGGAAACCATTTCATGACCTTCTAATAACAAAATGCTACTATGGACAGAGTTCACACCTAAAAGAAAATCATTGGAATTATACCTTATTGGAGGCAGCATATGACTAACTTTTTTTCCTAAGAGCCTTGAGACAAGTACTTGAAAGATCTCACTCCAATGCTTGAATCGACATGGTCAGATCTAAAGTACTCAGCCTCGTCGTGGCCTTGTTGCTGCTATCTGTTCCTAAAAACTGAAATTCAGGTTCGCCATCATTGCTTGGATGTCCTTGTTGCTTGGAGGAAGGTAGAGACAACGAAAGGGAGAGCGCGCTGTTGATTTCTTTCACATTTCTATCACACTTTTCTTTGCCACCACCATCTCCTAAGTTTTGTCTCAGACTCAGCTGCAAGTTGGGTAACCATTCCTTCTCATTTAGAATCCTTTTCTCCAATTCTCCGTTGGCTTTTTTTCCTAAATTCTCTTCTATCTCGGCCATCGGTTTATTTGCAGGTTGTTCTTGCAACTGCAGAGAATGAAACAGCAGGAAAAATGAACACGACCCATTATAGTGCTGATTAAACTAACTCCAAATGCTTTGTGGGTAGGCATGGAATTATCATGGAACTAATTTGGTTACCTGAAGCTGAACTGGGGACTCAGACTTGGGTTCATCAGTACTACTGGCAACAACTGTAGACTCATGCAAGTTGATTGGGAATTGATTTTTGCAGTTCCTCACAAATGATTGTGCGCGAATCCATTCTATATCGGAGAAAGCTCTCCCTTCATTCCCTTGAATCCCCATAACCTCCTGTGTCACCGGCCACCTCTTTTCTTCAATGAATTGGTGAGGTCTGACAGTCCCATTTCCTGTGATCACATCCCTTACGTCAAACAGATGGGACGACGACGGCTTGCTGCCATTTCTGAAGATCATGTCATTGATCAAGCCCTTAGCAGGTCCTGGATCATTGCTTGATTGTGTGCTCGTTCTTGCTGCAACATGCTGATTGAAAGCCCACTCCTGTTGTCTACAAAGAAGACGTCCAAAGGCAATTTAGACGTGATTAGGGTTTGAAAGATAATCAATTTTGTGGGGGTTTGTAATCAAGTGGTTTGTTGTAGGTTACCTTAAATGACCTGCTCTAAAGTCAAAAGGTTGTTGGGAGAGAGGACGTTCCAAATGGCTGTAAAGGAGGTTGTGCTCGTGAACATTTTTAGCTGTAAAATGGCCGCCATTGCCTATTCGGAAGTGCTGATGAAGGCCTGCTCTTTGATAGAACATATCAGAAAAACGATCACTTCCTTGAAATGGCCTTTCTGTTGGAGAGATCACTGTAGAAAAAGCAACATAGATTTATTAGATTTCTTCTCCAAAACATACACAGAATTTAAAACCCGTTTGAAAGTAGCTTTCTTTTAGGAACTGTTTCTGTTTTTATATACTTGTCTCCTTCCACTGAAACGACAACATGCTTTGAAGAAAACCAATATCAGTTTCTCTTCTTCTTCTTCTTCTTTCTTTTTTTTTTTTTTTTTTTTTTTTTTTTGCCCTTTCCAGTCATGCATGAGAAAATACGGCTTTGAAGAAAGACCCAGATCAAAGTTTCCTATAATTTTCACTGCAAGAGGGGGGATTTTCATGTTTCTTGAGACCCTCTCTTTTTTCTTTTTCTCCTCTTGTTTGGACTGATGTTGGAGCAGTCTTCCAGATCTTGACCTTATTATATATTTAGTTCTGAAAACAAGGAACTAAAATGCACCCAAATGAAAGAAACTACAGCTTTACCTTGCCCAGCATCATCTAACTTCTTGCTCCTGTACATCTGGTTAAACAAAAGCAAGAAAAAGAAGGAAAAAGATTTAAAGATCAGCAAATAGCCTCTTCTTGATTCAATGAAAAAACCATTCTGCTTCTCTTTCTTCAATTCACCTGCAAGTGGCTCTTCACATGAGCAATACTAAGGCCTCTCACATTCATCATCTGAAGTACTAACTTAGGTGTGGCTCCTGCACCAACTCAACCAAAGCAAAACAAAGGAAGAAAAATCAAAACTCAATAGAAAGTAGAAATCATCCATCCCCTCTTCTCTTGTTTGCTGGGAATTGCAAAAGATTCCTTCTCATGTAGAAAAAAGGAGATAAAATATATATTAATTATAACAATCATCTTGTTCTATGAAAATTAAAACATCTTCATAGAAGAAACAAGGAGGACAAGAAGAAAAGAAGAAAGACAGATTGGGAGCTAGATATCTGGATGGGTAAAATGGATAAACAAACAACAGTTGTAACACTAAATCAGCCATGGATGGTATGAGCAGGACTACTCACTTTCTTGCCCTCCAAGCCTCTCAACCGCATGTACAAAAGAGAGATGGAGATCGGGAGTCCATCGCAGGCGGGGCATTTTGGAACGGACATATTGCCTGACAGTAGTCGATCGCCTTTCACCCCCATCGCCTGTGGTGCTATTATTGCTGGAGCTCCCACCTGTTCCTCCAGTCGCTTCCTCTGCCGCCACCTCGGTCACACTATCATCTCCATCACTACCTGCTTCCTCATTCAAGTCGATAGCGGGTCTCTTCTTGGGTGATTTGCTCTCCCCTTCAGTGCTGCTTCCTTGGCTCTTCTCTCCATCACAGATCTCTACCATCTTTCGATAATTGTGGAGGATGGATGCTATCCGGCACAGGTGGCCGCTGGGATTGGAGAGGAAAAATGACAGATAGTTAATAGATACTAGAGGAATAGAGGAAGGGGGAGATGAAAATGGAAGAAGAAACGATTAAAAAAGGGAGGAGACCATGAACAAGTATTCCTTACATTGACTGGCGAAGGGAGAGAAAATAATATAGATTTCAGTGTGGGGAAGGGATAAATGGATACTAGTAGTTGTAAAATGATCCAACTGTTGACACTTGCCTTAATGACAGCAACGTTTTTTCAGGTCGAACATATCTACGGTTTTTTCGCATGTACCCCCACCTCCCATGGCATCTCTCTCTTCATTAACTATGCTGGTACACTTTCTATCATAACATAAACAAGATTTCTTCTATAGTAGTATTAACAATAAATTAATTACCAATAGTCTTTGCTGACAGTCCTCTCACAAGTAGGGAATCAAAAAGAAATTGTGTGGCCTCTGGTCTTACCTTCCTCTTGACTTATATCTCTTATAACTAAATTCCCATTTTTAATTGAAATATCAATCACAAAAAACCACAACAACATTAGTAATTACTGTACTTTTATTAGATAGCAATCTATGGAATTAACACTAATGGGTTCTTTTTTATTGAATAAGAAGATAATTGGGAAATAATGTAGTGCATGTGTTTGACCATTTTGGAAATGCTACAATGTAGAATGACCAACATTTTTAAATAGATAAAGCTTTTGTTTTGCAAAGTATTAAGTTGAGCCCTCTGGGAGAATAGAATGACAAGCGTTTGGGCGGCCCATGGTTTTGGGTTGGGCTCTGAGAAAGGAAAAGGACTGGCAAAGAATCCTTATGGGAAGATCTGTGATCTTGGATACCTGCAGGTTGTGTTCATTATTTGGTGTTGGATATATTTATTATCTAAGGTTAGTCTTAGCATTTTCTTTTAATGGTTTGTTGTTCAAGGAAAAAAGGTTAAATATAACTTGTATGCAATGATTAAAAAATGGGTTGATTACATATCAATCTTTGAAAAGGGATGACGAATCCTTACACAAAAAGGTTGATTACATGAATATTGTCAATACACATGTTCACTGCTTCATTCTTGGTGCATGGCACGAGTCATGTTTCCCCAGCCCAGGGATTCATTCAATTTATATGTGATATGAGAAAAATATGATATGTACTATAGAGACAGATTTGTGGCCATTTATCACAAACACATTCCCTCTACTTAGCTTTTCTTGCCTTCTAATGCTTTTAGGTCTCACAAGTCAATAACAACTACAGCTATTGCTGAGACTAGCTGAGCCTGATGTAGCTTTGAAATCTAGTGATTTGAGATACAATCTCATACTTCTAGAAGCCTTTGGAATTGCCTTTGTTTTGATGGCTCAAGCTAGGATTATCTAAGGGGGTACATGTGATCTAGTGGAGGTATGCTAGTTGGAAGAGAATTGGGCTGCTTATAACCAATCCAAGTTTTATACGTGATTATGCTCAGAAGAAACAAAAATTGCTTTAGGGATAGTTTGTTTCTTGTAGTTGAATACCGGGGAACTCTCTAACACTTTGAATTTCTTTAAATGATTAAAGATGAAAAAATCAAAGTTGAATATCCCTATCAAATAACCTCCCCTTTAATGAAAATTAAATCAAGGAAAGATGGAAAATAAATAATCAATCATCACCTTAGTAACTCAAATCTTAGAAAAGTTGAGGTCTCATTTACAGTGATACCTCATATTCTTCACCCCCACCTCTTTGTAGGGGTTCACTTGACCATAAATTCCTAATTATTCAATTCCTGTATATTCTATACAAACAAACTGACCCGTAGTCAAATGTTATTGCTAGAGTAGTGTAACTTAAACAGTAAACATTTATAGGAAAAAAAAAATTTTGAGAAGTTCTTCGCAAATCACTTAGGTTCTACGAATAACCTCATTATTATACTTGTTTGTTCCGTAGCCCCTTCCATTCTTCTTGATCTCTATTCTCATAATTCTCTTTATATATTAATGGTGGTAAGAGCTTTGTCTCTAACACCAATATATGGAAGTAACTATTTACAGTCCTTCCCCTAATTTCTTAGTTCAACAACAACAATAATAATAGTAAGAAGAAGAAGAAATAGCTCGTCAAGCTTAGTCAATATATGGAGGGAGGAGAATAAAAATAAAAGCATTCATGAAAGCATGAAGGAAGGGATAAAATCTGATTTATAAAGATAAAGATTGTGAGGATCTGAAGATTTTTAGCTGAACAAGCTACAAGCCGCTTGTCAAGCCTAAAATCCAATGCTTCTGCATCTTCTTGGAATGATTGCAAAGATCTGAAGATATTTGTCCAAACAAGCTTCAAGCCACGAGCCGAGCCTGCAAGCGGCTTCTTGCAAGCTGGCTAGAGGGGAGACGCAAATGGTGGGGAATCTGCCTTGTAATTTGTAATTAAAACTGCTGACGCTGACGCTCGTAAGCAATCAGAAATCTTGATGTCTGCTCTCTCCCGATCCATCTGAGTTCCATGGAAGAAATTTTAACATGACCCCTGGAATTGTTTGATAATAATAAATGCCCACCTCTCTCTTGGGTGGGGTGTGTGGAGAAAAGAAAAAACCACCTTTCTTTTAAAATTTTCACAAATATCACTTTTTATTAATGTAAAAGTGTGGATATTAGCTTGACTCATAAATAATCAAAGGTCAAACTTTAACAGGTGGATGAAGTTGGGCAAATTCGACTATAGAAGGAGAAGTGTTTTTGGCCAACGGTTAGAGTAACTGAACCATTTGTGTGGATTGGTAATACTAATAGAAATGATTATTTATGAAAGTGGAAAAGATAGGTAGTTATTTATAATTGTAGACCGGTGATTTAAATAACCCTGCGCCTACTTAACAAAGTTGAATTGTCATCAAAGTAATTGTCATTGATAGAAAACACACGATGGATAGGTTGAGCACTTCTACCACCATATTAAAGAAAGTTTAAAAAAATTATACGTGAAAGATCGTATAAGTAGTAATATTGGTCATTTGATTGAAGGCAATAATTTTAAATCATTACAACATTTATATTATTGTCCGCTTCTATTTCCCTTGAATAGATAATTAGAGTCGCTTTATGAGGCAGATTTTTATATTCAGTTGATGTACTAAGCTCCCCTTTCTACCTCCTTACCATGTGTCTTGTATCTTAAAACTGTTAGAATATTATTCATTATGTTTCTTGTCTAGAAAATGTTTATTAGATGTTTTTTTAATAGAAATAGAAAATTCCTGTTTACTAGAAATAGTCATTAGAGTTAAATAAAATAGATTTTTATAGGGCAAATATAGCAGGTTCTTTTTAATCTTATTGCCCCATAGAGTATGGTGAATTGCAAGAGTTTTGCTTTTCCTTCCTCCTCCTAAACAAGGGTGTTGTAGGTCTTCCTACACTTACCTAATAGTTTTTTTCCCTCTTTCTATTATACAAGTTTGTTTTTTATTCTTCTTCTCCTCTACTTTAAGTTGGTGCAAGCATTTGATCTTAAGCATCTCGATAATCCCTTTAATTTGGGGTTATTTGAGATAAAATTAGAGATATATAGCCTTTGTGTGGATCTTTGACTGTAACAAGTGTGAAAAGTATGGTTACATGAAGAAGGATTGTTTGTGGAAAGCTTGAACAATTTAATGTTGCTTCTAGTTCTCAACAATGGAGGAGAGAAACAAGAGGATGGTAGTTGGGCTTCCACAATTATTTTTGTTGGTGTTGGTAATGCATGTGCGGCTGCACTTTTTCATAAGATGGGTGTTGACTACAGTAATGATTAGATTATAGTATCCGATGAGCTTTCACTTTATGGAGAGCAGGAATATATCTCTACTGACTCACACAAATACAGTGGAAAGGAAGCAATTTTACTCTTCTGTATCTATAGCGGTGTAATCATTCATTAGTGCCTTAGTCTGGATAATTAGCTAAATTAATGTACGTATTCAACATTCATCTTGAAAATAACAATTTAAAGTCCAATCGTTATGTTAGCAGAACTCTGTTCACTCTCATCTACCCTTGAAGGATAATGTTACATGAATTAAGTTTGCCAAAACTGACAAGTCATAATAAGGTAACAGGTATACGATACGGCTTATGAATTAAGCAGCTACATAGGCTATAGCAACAGTACCAGAGATCAAGTCTATACATTCTTCTTTTATAGCCTTCTTTCCTTAAGTATATTTCATGATAGGAATTCTTTTATATTGGGGATTTTTGGACAATGATGTGATGGCTTCATGGTCCCTTGACAATTTCAATTAATTTCATATTTCTTTACTATAATTCTGAATTTCAACCATTTAAAATGTCACTTCTCTCCATTGAGATTCCCAAATTCTAAGGAACTTCACTGCAGCAAGGGATGATTTTGGGAGAATTAAGATGTGAATTCTTTTTTTTTTTCTTTTTACAAAACCAAACATGAGTTCTTTCAATTCGTTGAAAGAAATAGTGTCATTAAGGTCTATACCTTGGTTTTTATACTTATTTTTAAATGTGATTATTCGCTTCATTTTCTTTAAATGGGTGTTTATAATTAAAATTTGTTTTCCAAGGGCTGTCTATGCATTTGTAGAGATTTTCAGGAATGGTCGATCCATTCTTTAGCTCATAATTTTCCTGCGTTTTCAAGTGAACCCCCTTGGCTAGACCTAGTTAAAAAATTACTCATGCATTTGAGATTAATGAATATTGTGCCAAAACGCATATTCTTTTTATATGGATTTAAAGCACATTCCTTTACATACCATACATTATAAAAGAAAAAAAAAGTAAGCAAGAATATCTCTTATAGAGATGTCTGCAGGGGGAGGGCCTATGAAAAGATGGGGTCCGATGGGCCTATCAAAAGATGGGGACCCGCGAATTAAAAGCGTTCAAATTCACACCTTGTGTAGGAAAAAATCTCCCCCCTTAATTATGTGTGGGGCCGTGCCCCGAACCCAAACATGAGATTATGTGTGGGGGCGTGTGATAAGACACAGGAGAATCATTCACTGATGGAGAGGGCATGTTGCCTTGCTGAGATTTCCCCAAAACAGGTATATTGTCTCGTCGGTCTATCAGTTGCTTAAAATTCATCATTGAAAACGGAATAAACAAGGTGTCATGTTTTGCTTTTCTTGCATGCGTCTTGGAAATGGAGAGCAAACTCTCTCCAAATGCAAGTGCTGGTAGTTCCCACCACCACCAACCAAGCCAATGAGGATGAAACTCGCCTGTCAAATGTCCTCCTCCTCCTCCTCCTCCTATGTTGTTGCAGTGGTACTGCTGTGCTTGTTTAGATAGCAAGAGGTAAAGTACAGGTGTAAGAGAATAAAGATTAGAAAGCATTTTTTTGTTACAAAAAAATAAATTTCAAACTTTATTACACTTTTCGGGGATTAAAAAAACTAAAAAGAGTCTTGTGGAGGATAAGTAGTATCACATCATAAATTTACTTCTACGTTTCGCTTTTCTCACTCATACAGTTAAAACCCCACATCTTATACCTACTTTTAACTACACCTTTACCTTGGTTGTACTAAACAAACTTGTGAAGCGACTCCATTCTATGTCAATAAAGAAAAATGTACATGTCTAGATAAGTCATCATTTAGTGGGTCACTACAACCCAAAACACTGTAAATTGTCTGTATCCTTGATTAAGATTTAACTTATTGAATTTGGATTATGACTCATTATATTATTTCCCATTCGTTGTTAGCTCTTATTTCTTGAAGTTACTATATATATAGGTGCCTTTTTTTCTTTTTCCGCTCGATCTGGATGGATGGTACAAGTTACTCATGTGGGGCGTACCCGCTTAGAGATCAATCCCTAGAAAGCTATGTGAGATGAGACACCCTCACCAATGAGGTGTCCTATGTTTCTCAAGTGGGTGCCACGATTTAAATGGTCTAGATGATGCACATCAAGTTAGTGATGTAGGCTGTAAAAAAGCTTTGCCCACTATACTCTTACCTGATATGAGTAAAGATTAAAGATCTGATCATGACACAAGCACCGTCTTGACCTCTGCTAGCAACTGTTTGACTTGAAACTATAGCCACTCATATTAGAAACCCCACCAATTGGGTATGCACTGTTTGATTCATCTTTTAGTTCACAATTTGGTTGGATCAAATGAAGGAAGGCCTCAGGCAGGCCAAACTGGCGGCTAGCAATGGGCTAACACTACTCGCACCATTTTTTAAACATAAACGGGGAGGACCACCATACCTTCTATACTCCAAAAAGGTGAGAATTTTTCTCTGAGAGGGTTGTCTTAAGAGTTAAGACAGCTATAAATAATGAGCCCGGATCCTCCAAACTCTTGAGAATTTCTGAGTTGAGAAGTGGAACTCATAGTGGGGTTTATCTATTGAAAATATGATGTGTTCAAAATGACCGCCCATTCTATACAAAGGATCTCTCCAAATTTAACATCAATAGGAGTTGGTACCACAATAAAACTAACCACTAATTAATGAATATGATTAATCTTATATTAAATAAGTTATTAATCAAATGATCAATCGTGCAGTGCTAAAAATGACCACCCTTCCTGTACGATGGATCTCTCCAAATTCAACCTCAATGGGAGTTAGTCCCGACGTAAGACCGACCACTGATTAATGAATATAATTAATACTATATTAATTAAGTTATTAATCAAATGATCAATCGTATGGTAGAACCAACTCCTATTAGAATAGAAATTAGATTTATCCTATGTATGTACAAAGAGGGGATTCATTTTGAAAGGATGAGATTTTACTTAAATGAGCCGCGACGTGGAGTTCCACACACCTTTCAATTAGGATCTCTCTATCTCGGAGCCACAGATGATGAGAGTCAAAGTTTACAACCTGCTGCGTTGTCAGGGTGCAAGCTTGCCCACCTACCCTTTAGTCTAAAATATGGGGAACCCACCAGAATGCCACGTTGCATCTGTTGGATTCAATATCACATGGCGTTAGGAATCAATCAAAACGTGATAATAGCGGCCTCACACCTAATCTGGGCCCGCATATGAGAAGGGAAGACTTTCAAGTATGTTGCCCATTCAGCTGCAGGCATTGATGTCAGTATTTCTCTGATCTCTTGTCCTCATTTCAACAGAAGAAGATTATGGTTACGATCATCAGCCATGTACAGCTTTCAGAGCCTTCCTGTCCATGCGCTGGGACTTGTCCATTTGATCCATAACTGATGGCCCCAGTATAGGTAGGGGACTGCCAAACAATATTGAAAAATGGTGGACCGAAGATATAGGACCTTTTATTCAGATTTCATAATAAAACCCCAGCTGGATTCCATGACTTCCCAACATTTCCTAGGTTTTATCCATTGGAAACAGCAACTTATTCCTACTTTACTTAGAACCCACTTATGATCATCAGTGGTCAGCCACATATCCTATTGTACAGCAATAGAGTTTTGTTGGGTTTATGTCTTGAATTCCGAGTTTACCGGATTGATCCATTTTGTTAGCTAGCCATGGACTGGGCTTTGAATTAGGGGCATTTTGGTCATCGTACAAGGGCCTTTTCGGGGGCTTAGAAAGCAGAGATCATAGATATGATGTAATTTGTAGCCGTATACCTAAATAGAGTGAAATAGTAAAGAGAGTGGGTTCTCTTTATCCGTGGATGTAGGCACTTTGCCAAACCAAGTAAATATCTCGTGTAATTCTCTCTTTTTACGTGGCTTAATTATCGATAACAGGTATTCGCGCTTCTACAAGCACGCGCACAACAAGTTTAATCCCTCGTAAAGGTAAAAAAAAGCAGGTAGGCAAAAAATAATGAATTCGCAATTCACATTCCCACCCTATACTCATATTTTATCAAAAAATAGTGAACTCGCAATTCACATTCCCACCCTATACTAATATTTTATCAGTGCATATCAGAATGGACATGTCGTGTTGAATTTATGGTAAGAGTATCCTACACACCCGCAGTTGTGTTGTGAAAGTATTAAGTATAATTGTAAGTGACCCATTGGTGTAATTAGTGATTCTGGCAAACGTGTTGGATTTGGTAAGATGATGCTAATAATACCTAAATTGTAACTGTGGCAGCATGGGGTCATCATTCATTCCAGTTTTTGATGTCTTTCGATCACATTCAGAGCATGGTTTGACAGTGATCTCTGAACTACATACCTAACGTGTCTATAAAATGATCCAATATATGGTATAACTACGGAGAGAAATAATCACATGATGACTTCAAAATGATCTCAATAGTTGTTATAAACCTAATTTAATCTATCTAGGACCTAACCTTGCATGACTAATTCCTCTCATGTCATCAACGCCCACCCAAATCCCAGTATAAAAAGAGTGAGATACACCTTTAGATTATCACTATAATGAAGTAAAATTTGATTGAATGAGAAAAAATAGAGGCACATTATACGAATTGAATCAAACAAAGACATGTTAAGCCGAAGGCAGGTGCCATTGATATCTTAATATCATTGGTGCATTTCATTTTCCTATTAGAACAATTGATAAATTGGTGCAAACATATGATTAAGGATGAGAATTGGTTCCCAAATATTTGATTATTCGACTAGAGATCAGAAGGTCGGGTAAGGATACAATATTTGAACCTTCTATTTTTTTCAAACCCCACCCCCACCCCCACCCCCCGCGGGGCCTCCTACCATCTAAGATACTCCACCCATTTTAGCAATGGAAAAGGATTTCCAGAACTAAAAACTAAACATATGTAACTTTTAACGGCAGAAGTAAAAAAAATGCTGCTAAAAGTGTGGGTTTTTTCCCCACTAAAAGTCACCGTCTTTTATAGTATGTTGTTCAACCTGATTTAAATTGGGTATGGGTTATTATTAATTCGGATAAAAATATACCAACAATATGGACTTTACACAAACCCCTCGACCCAATCAAACCTACTTTTTTCATGTGTGTGTAAACTGTAAAGGGTTTTGATATGGTGCGATGATATTATTATGCGATATATGCATGAATTCACCATGGCCACAACTATGGCCATGAAATTCATGGAAGAAGAAGTGAGGGGGTGTGGGTGGGGGAAAGACGTTAGTGAGGTTTATGGGTTTGCAAAATATCAACCTCATTAGATTTTTCTGACCTATATATTTATTTAAGATCCTTAATGTTTAATAATTTTAGAAAACATCTGTTTTTTTTTTTTTTTTTTCGGAAGACATCTTTTTTTCACCTTTAATTACTCCAATCCAACGGTGTTAATTATACGATGAGTGTCAAATTTAGATATGTGGCAATTCATACTAGGGTCATATAGCCAGGATATAACTTATAGCACCTTCATGTCACTATAATTTCATTACATATTTCTCTCTCCCTCTTACATGGTTTTGAGTTCAATCCTCAAAAAGGAGAGATTTTTATGGAAGGAAAGGTCACGGATCCAGGTAAGCCTAAGAAGAAATAAATAAGTCTTCGCCCATTGCTGAGAAATTCCAATCACTTGCTTTTAAAATAATCCGACCGGTTTCTTAGACTTTTTGAATCTCATGTGACTGTGGCTCGAGGCCTTTTTCTTCTTTTTGCATGACAGGTTGTATCTGTGCTGTGCATGCTTCCTCTCTCTTTCTGCATCTCAATCTCCATTTCTTTGATGTGATCCATCCATGTGTCCGTGAGTAACTTAATTCGTTGACCTCTGTTAGGGACCGCACTGATTTTTTTTATGGTATATGCACATAAAATCAATTCCATCTATCTTATTTTAAGCTACCTACGTCTACATGCAAGCGTCATTAGGTAACCCTAGTATAGCCGTGAGAGATTTATATCTTGTATTCTCATCTTCTGCCTTTTAAGTATAGTGGAATCGGTGTGATCCGTGAAAGTACCTCAATCTCAAAAGAACCACGTAAATCTGTTATCTTCTTTGTGTTGTTTGGTGCATCTTTATTCTTACTTTACTAACAGTAGAGGTATATATAAGGTGAGGAATTATAGAATGAAGAGCCTTAGATTATACCTCCGTACATATGGGCCCCCTATTGTATGTGATCTATTATCATTGAAATCTAGATCGTCTATCGATGAAGTAAAGTGGACCATGTGAGGACTCGCATAGAAGACAAGGTGACATGTGTAGGAGTTATTATTGCAGGGGCCTTTTATTTTCTCGGTTGGCCTAGTGGCAAGTAGATGTGGAAGCAAGCTGCCCAACCATGGATTGATTCTTAGTTGGAGCTGCAGGAGCGGGCGCACAATCCACAATGGTAATGGTACCTCTGTGATTCCCCATTAAGGATATATTTGTGTAGACGATTTTTTCCGAAACACATTATTCAAAATGATTTCTGTGGCCCAAAGATTAGCTCCTTGTGCTCTTCCTCAAAAAGGTGATCAGACCAAACATGGAAAATTTTCACTGTAGAAAAGCAGTAGAATTTTCACCATCGGACGCATTTAACATTGGATTTTTAAAATAAAAACATAAAAACATAAAAATAGTACTTTTAAAAATCAGTAAAATAAAATACGTTGTCTTCCTCTCTTTTTTTCACTGCTGGTTTACTAAACGATCTATTGGGATTTTACTTTTAAAGTGAAAATGTATATATTGATAAGGGAAAGAATATATAGCCCAGAGATAGAGGAGCCCCCCAAAGACTACAAAAGAATTAAGCAAAGCCAAAGCATCAAAAAGAAAATGCATCATAGAATAAAGAAATAAACCAGGGTTAGAACTGGGATTCATCAATCTGCCTTTAGGATTTAAAGGAACACTGGGAAAATTATTTTGCAAATGAGAGTTTAAAAAAATGGAGAAGAATCTACCCAATAATTTAAAATCTCCCTACGCTATTGAAAGAAATATCTAAGTAGATATGTATGAATTTTTATGGTACCTATAAAACAGTTAATTCAGTCAAATTGGGTTAAGAAATGTCAGCACCACTTAAGGGTAAGACCTACTTAAATGCATGCAAGTCACTATATATAGTACGAGGGGTTGAAAGGTCCTATCATATATAGGGATGAATGATGAATCCCAATTGGGTTTTCTTTTTTCTCTCTCTACTGTACTCCTTTTGATCTTGTTTCTCTTGTTTTTTAGGGGTCATTTTCTTCTGACTTTCTTCTTAATCTAATTCTCTTTTGCCTTAAAGGAAAAAGGAAAAAAAAAAAAAAAAAAGGGATGAATCCCACGTAAAATGACCTGTATGATGACATTTGACTAAAATCTTCAAAAAAAAAAAAAGTTTTTTTTAATATAAAGACAATTTTAAACTTTTGGGATGCTTTAATCAAATGATTGTGTTTAATGCATTGTATCCATGTAAGGCTTATCTGTTAATCCATCAATATACCTTCCAATCATCCCTGTTCTATCTATTACATACATCCACAGCAGAATGTTAATCTTAATTCCATGTTCTTAATTGTTCTTACTTTCTCAGTCAGTTTTCATTTGCATCCATTTCAGAAAGTCAACTTCAGACCTTTTCCGTGGAAATTGATGTAAACCTACCTTTTAATTTCCATCGATTTCTAGTAACTTCCATTCACCCACAGACGACCCGCCCCAAAGACTAAAGCTCACAAATTTTTGTTCCATCAGCCTATTAAATTGTGTATATGTGGCAAGCATGCATGACATGCATTTGAGGTAGACACAAAAGATCGCCACCAGTTGGAAAAGTTCTGACCATGTGTTTGTACTACTTGTTGAGGAAAGTAATGGGTAGATGGCCATGGAAAATAATCAGCTGAAACCTTGTTTACCATTCAATTGTGCTGAAAATAGCTATCAAGATCAATGGTTAAGATTATCCAATTAGCACGAGCTTTAGTGAAAGTTGATTCACTTCATACTTGACTGACACCCAATCAAGATAACTAGGAATTCAATAATGAGCAAAAAAACAGGCTCTAAAAATTTCCATCAAATCTGATCATCTACAGTTTTTTTTTTATTTTATTTAGTACATATCTTATATTTTTAGTTGTTAATAATTTATTTATTTTCTACAACATTTTAAAAACCCAAGTGTGAAATATATCCCTTTTTTAAGACAGTAGTTTTCCAACAAACTCTACTTGCAACACTTCATTAGGATCCCAATACTCTTTTATCATCATATCCATAAAATGACATGGTTGTCCTAGTAATAATATTTGAAGAAAGAGAATAATAACAAGTCAGATGACGAAGGAGACTTTGCTTATTGAATTAAGGTCGCTGCTGGTTAGCTTAAGTTAGTTAAGGGTTTAATTGATTGAATATTAGACTTTGCAATAGTACTTAATACGTTGAAATGGCCAAGACATTCAAGCTTTTGATGACAAAATAAGAGAAAATGATAGCAAGTAATGACCCAAGTTGGTACTGAGTAGAGACCCAAGAGAGAACTAGAATTAGTATGAATCCCAATCAATGAAGAAAACAATGCAGATAATACCAGTCAATGCCTTTCTTGATGGCATCTACAGGAGTTATATTAGAAAACGAGCTTACTATATTTTAGCTATAAATGTAAACAAAATTCTGACCAACCTAATCATGGGCCCCATATGTATGATTTTGAGAATAAGTTATCAAATCAGTCTTATGTCCTAAGAATAGACTACTTGTCCATTTCTAACTTTCCTATAAATTAATTTGATGGGCACCAATGCCACGGTGATGGACCGTCCAACCATTCATTTGTGGTCCAACCACAGTTGGCCACACAGTGGGTGGTTCTAGATTGGCATACATACATAATGTTCATAGTCAACGAAACCCTAATTTTAGAATTGTATGGAAGGTGGGAAACCTGCTCATGCAATAATATACCTTAAGACATTCAATAGGGTTTATTCTCTATTCCATTATGCTGATGGAATTTCATGGCTGCTGATTTTAAAATCAATTGTCCATTTCTACCTAGTAGACTTCCATGAAAGAGGCTTGCAGCATGAAGCAAGTGATGTATCATGATGTCAAAGAGATGTCACCCTTTCTTGTTCTAACCATGTGTTCCTATTCCAATTGTCTCTTACAATATGAAACTTGTTAACGTTATTACTAATGACTTTAACTACTCATTAATTAACTGCAGATCTGTTATTAGGTTTTCTTTTGGGCTGTTCTCGTATTATTAATAGGATCGAAGATATCGCAGGAAATAAAGTAAAATATTAAATTAAAAATAAAAATTATGAAATATAAAGGTTTTATGAAAATTTTAGTCATGACCATATATAACATTTATAACTTATAATGTTTTCATATGTGACCTTTTTCTAGTTTTTAATGACATTCATGTCTTCGTAATATTTAGGGCCTGTTTATTTAGTTAGTGTTGAAATTCCAAGATTACTAACAAATGGCTTCCTATCAAAGTTGTAGAAAGTGAGAGACTAATGTGAAGATTTACAAAGCGTCATCAAATAGTCTAACATTTGATAGGAAATAGTTATCCACTCATAACCTAGTAAATCTACTTTCCACATAATTAGACCGTTCATCACTCTTTACTGGCCTCTTGAATGCTCCTTCAATAAATTCCCAAAACAGAAGAGCCATTAAAAAACATGTTAATGGGTGCATTTGTGACGGTGGTTATAAACACAATTCCTATTATTATTATTATTATTATGATAAAAAAAAACGTTACCAATTAAAATAAATTATCTTAAGGAAAGGCAATATTTCAGATCTTAAAAAGAGGGACCTCATTAGCTTATCATTTTTTAAAGATGTTCAAGACAGATGATCCAAATGCTTCCACAACCCCTCATCTACGACCACTGCAGAGGGACATAAAATAACAACACCATAAGATGGGTTTTTTCCTTGTATCAAATAGATAAAAGGGAATCATTTGCCCTTTTATGATGCAGCAACTAGGTTTTTTATGGGGGAGGTAGGGGGTCTATATTGTACAAATCAAAGGAGACAGTATACTAAGCAGAGAGAGAGTGAGGGAGAAGGTTGATCCAAGCAGAAGGAAGAAACAATCTGTCTTCAAAAGTTATTCCATGAAGTTGTCCCTTTTCCTACCCTCCAACAATTTACTTTCCAAGGGCTAGAAAGAAACACATTAGAAAGAATTTGGACTGTGTCTCTTCACATGTAAGATGATTTTGTATTAAAATCCTAGGGAAAGGAGCAGGTCAAAGCAGGAAGATTTTATAAGGATTTTGAACAGGCTACAAGACACATTGGTTCTCTGTGGAGTACATTTTGTTAGATAAAAATAGACTGCCAATAGCAAACCAACCTACCTCTTGAGAGATTCCAAGAGGAAAGAGGACAAATATTCGAAGTGGTAAACTATACAAAAACTAGTTGGGGAGAGAAGGAAATTGGGTCTCGTGCCTAAGAAAATGTGGAAAAACTAATCTTTAAAACTCCAAGACATGCTTAGAAAACCCTTTGTGATTTGTCTTGTCGCGTGCATGGGAGTTGACATTTTCACTTATTTTATCTCATTGATGTGTGAAAGAATCTTGCTAAGGAATTTCCTTTGTATTCAATTCATTCATGGTTGGTGACGTACCATATAGTATTACTACCACCACAGTCGCCAGAAGTAGATGAGTGTGAAAGAAAATTGTTGGAATTTTAGGAAATTATGTGCATGATTTTCAATAGTAAGATGCTGTTAAGGCCATGAAAGAAAGATTAATTATATATTTTCTTTCAATCCTGCTGTACTCAGATATTAGAATGGTTCTGGGTGTCTGTCCACTATCTCCCCAAGAATTGCCAATTTCTACTAATAAAATACAAGTTGATGAATTCCAAGATGGTTCCATTGCAATAGCACCCAATCCACCTTATGGGGCCCACTGTATCCACCTATCTGTATGATGGATGGTTGGATATAGATACATTAATTGTATATGTCTAGCTTCAATTTGATTTAAAGATTATAATCAATTAATCAAGAATATGAAAAATGAATGGTTAGATTTAAATGCTTCAAGCATTTAGTTTGGAAATCCATTGTGAAGGGATCATCAAATGAAGGCTGCCGTCCATCCATTAGAAACTACCTATTAAAGGAAAATGAAAATACACCTGCATTGGGTTATATAAACTGTATGTGGTCCGATCACAAAATGATGGCAAAGAGTAAGAGTCTATCCATTCTTCAGTAAGGTCCCTTTATTTGCATGAAATTAAATGCCTAGTTACTCATTATCCAGTACGTTCCTCACAGAATTTCACAAAATTATTATAACTGTGATTGAAATCTCAATGCAAAAAATTGTCTTTCAATCTCTACAAAGCAAGGGAGGTTCTCTTCATGAAAGACTATCAATTAAGTGCAGTTGGGTCATGTGCAAATCGTTTACTACTCGTACCTCTATGATACACTTTCTCACAATTTTCTTTTCAGAATCAATGACTTCTGTAGTGTCTTACTTTTTAGCCTTCTAATTTCTCCTTTTAGAGAGAGGCCCCTTGCATTTGCTTGTACCCTTCTCCTTAGTTTGTAAGTACTTCTGCTTGGTCGATCGATCCTCCCCTCTCCCTTTTTCTCTTGTCTAATCTAGTTACACACATGTTCCATCCGCTAGGATTAGTCAGATGGTCTAATTCAGAGGCCATTTACAACTCTGGTTTTTTAATGTTCAAATCTGAACACTATTTATACACCAGTTGATGGTTACCCTATATTAAAAATCCATGGATTTATCTTAATTGGGTTCTTGATGTCTTAAATCTTGAGGGCAGGCCAGGAAAAGTGGTATGGGTCTCGTGGTGGTTGTCCGGCCAGTTGGTTGTCCGGCCATATTAATTATAAGTGTATCATTAGTTCTTAGGTCCTATGCACCAATATTGTTAATCCCTTAGTGCCTGTTTGTTCAAGTAATTGAAAATCCAGTATCATTCTTCTATTAAGTGGGTAAAAACGAAGAATCAAAAGTAAACATCCTAAAATGACCACCGAATTACCTTTCATTATTCAATGGAAATTGAATTAAGGAAAGATAAGAAAGAATACTCCAACATCACCGTAATAATTCAATACCTAGAAGAGTCAAGGTCTCATATGTATCTCCACCTTAATTTATTTCTTCATCCCTCACCTCATTAGTAATTCTAATTTAGTGGAGTTCATTTCACCATAAGTTCTTATGTATTCAATTTCTATTTATTTTATACAAACAAACCGGCCCTTGTTTAGAAATTGTAGGAACAATGTTTAGGATCTGAATTATGAAGCATTAACTATAGGTTCTTTTGTTATATGTAGATCATGGAAGACACTGGTTATTTGACACTTGGTGACATGGGATTCAAGACTATATTAGTTGAGTTGTAGTCTTTGTTGGTCCTTCTGTAATACAGATTATGCTTGGTCAAAATGTGAGATGCTTTTAATGTTATGAGGAGCAGCATCTTATCAAGATAAACTAAGATGCTAATCCTAAGAAGTGTAGATTATGATTTAATAAACTAATAAAATTTAGAACAACAGAAAGTAAAATTTGAAGCAAGTCCAAGCGAAGTGTATTGGGCCTGGCTGAAGTGCACTGCAATGCACGGTATTTTAGTGTCACACCCTCCCTCAACCAATGAAGCCGACCCAGTTGAAATTAGCTAGTTCTATAATCAGTACAGATGCAGAGTCTTAACTCCATACTCTTTTGGGGAAACTTACTCACATTTTAAACATGATCAATTCAAAGGCAGGTTCCACTTCTTTTAAGGATGAATTTTAGAAATACGAAGATTAGGTGATTGTGATTAGTTTTTTATGGTACCCAAAATCCTAGGGTTGAGGTAAATGAGTCCTCGGTTGAGGTAGGACGGGCCTCAAACGAGGAAATGTGACTGTCCAAGTTACCAAGTAAAAACCGTCATCTCGTACCACTAGAATAAGATGCTGTTTTTGATGGTAATTGGTTTGGATCTCAAAATACTGGATCATGCAAATTCCAAATTATTCAAATCAGAGAATGCCGTCCGGACACTGCAATAGACTGCCCGGCGGTGCATGGAGTCTAATGGAATCGTCTCATTTTCTTACAAATACTATTATTATAGTACACATATAGATATACTTATATAGTATTATAGTTTGATGTGTGATCTGCCCTGAATAGAATAGATTCCATGTTGCATCATGGGTTGGAGCCTGTTGTTGGCAAAAGAGCCGCCGCAAACATAGGCATTTAATGTGACTCACACTCCCACCAAGACCATCACAGTCTCACATGCCATGTTTTCCGGGCTCCTCTCCTTGTATCTATCCATCTATCTATCTATCTATCTATCTATCTATAGATATCTACCTATATCTATTATTTACTCATGTACTATTACTGCTCAGTTCTACTTCTCTTATAGTCTTTTCTCCTCGTGTAAATAAAACACAAGTAGATTGTTGTTGTTTTTGTATGTTAATTTAACTGGTTTTAATTGTATTGAGAACATCAAGAAATTCTTCCTAATTGAAACCCCATCAATTCGACAGATATTCTCCTAATTAATTTCATACGTGGGATCATTGCCATCTTGCCTGATGAGGAACTTGAAAGTTGAAAGGGACCTAGCAATAAATTCAAAAGAGTGTTGGCTTCAAACCAAACAGGCATGTGATCTCTGTAAATTTTGCATGGTTTTACAGCTACCAAGTTGAGGACGGCAGACCACTTGGGACAGTTATTTTGTGCCACATAAGTTTGTTGGGACCTTAATTTTGGTATAGGTGGGTGGGGGAGAAATCTCATGGAATATCCGTGTGCTTAAAGGGGTTGAAAAGGCACAGGAGATCAATCTTTCACACATTAGGGTAATCACATGATACATAGGAAGCATGACAGACTTGGAAAACGGTCTCCACCGTCAAAAATAATATATACCCATGGAATATTTTCACATTGTCTTTCCTGGACATCATTAGTTTTGCCATATTACAGATTCGGAGATTTTAGAAGGGAATGCATATATGATCGGTTTGTGTAGGCATTGAACCTCAGGCTATTTGCACCATACTATTGATGGGCACCTCTTCATGGACCTGATTGCTGGTTGTTTGCCGGAATTTTAAGAACTCGTATTGGGGGAGTTGATGAATTTTCCAAATGGCGTCTCTCACCTATTTTATAAATGTTCAAGTACAATGTAGCATTTTGAAGAATAGAATTTTAAAACATCTATGGGCCAAAAATAATATTTCACGAGCCCTAATTTTATATATTTATACTATTTAAATAGGAAATTCGAAATTTAAGGAAAATGGTAAATGTTTTTGCTGTCAAAGATTTTTATTGGAAATACCTCCAAATAAACGATCCCTACATATTGCATTGCCAATAGATGTGGGTAATCCTCTCATCCAGCACTTGTTCCGAGTGATCAAAAAGTTAGAAGCACCAGCCAGCTCAGTGTGTGGTTTTGGGGAAGTGGCTCGTTTTAGAGAAATCCTGGTTAGAGTCGCAATATGACAGATCATCCCCTCATGGGAGGAATGAACATCAAATAATCGAACTGCCCAGGTTGGTTCCATAACCAAGAGGTGGCCCAATAAATGCATAGTTTAGATGTATGGATATTTTTTATAAGGTTAATGATGTCTAGCACTTGGGTGTCCATAAGGTGGGCCACTCCTGAATGCAAGATCTCTCATCCCGACCGTCCATAAGGTGGGCCCTCCTGAATTGCAATGGCAAAGGGCACCAATCCGTTTGGCTGCATCCCACCTGAGAACATTTAGGAGATGTTTGTACAGCAGAGTTTTTAATGGAAAAGACCAGGCGACAAGGCGCTAGATTTTTGTGCAGTGATGAGACAGCCAGCGATTCCCCTCTATGGCTTTATTTCCTCGCAAGAGAAGATCTGGACGTGGCTGGGTGGTAGGAAAGGCAGTTCCGCATAAGAGAAAATGCTTACCAAACGCACAAATGTATAATGGAAAAGTGAACGGTTCCCCGATGAAAGGTTTTAACCTTTATGATACATTTGCGCGCACACCCTTTCCGCGGAAAGAAAAAACTGCCACGTCGGTAAATTCCATAAAAATGAAAACCTCGAAAAAAGATTTTCATAAAATTTAGAAATTCATGTTTGGTGCAAAAAGAGTTTCCTCATTGAATTGGTGCTAATGTTGTTTGGTGCGGCTGTGGATTCCTTATAGAAAGTCAAAATTTCTTATTTGAAGATATACTTTTTTGAAGAAAAATAAAGTATATTATTTATTTAATATTAAATAATAATTTATATAAAGAAATAAAAAATGAAAGATTTGTAGGGATTTTAGGTTGAAATGGACAAGAGTGGGGAAAAGTAGATGAAGTTTTTCGAGGAAATCCATCTCCCATACCCCCTCCAATGGGAAACCTATTTTCACAATTATCAAGGAAAATGCTAACTGGGCAGGAAAGCATTGTCGCGGAATAATTCCGCACCAAACGCCGAACAAATGGATTTTCCGCGGAAAACTGTCCACCTTTCTGCAGAAAAGTGTTACACAAACATGCCCCTAAAAAAAGTGAACGGGGTGTGGTTTTCCTCCCAGACAGAGAGATTTGAAAGAAACTTAAAAGGAAATAAAACCCCCCTCAAAGTAGGGCCGAAACCAGCGAGAAGTGCGTTCATTCTTGCTTCTCTCCCACCAAATTGACAACGAATAGAGAAAAGAAGCCTTTTTTTTTTCTTTTTCTTTTTTTTTTTTCTGATAAACCCATGCATCAGATACCCAGCCCGCCCAGACCAAGAGCCCACAAGACCTCTTCGCTTCCAACTGAGCTACTACTCGTTGGTTGGGACAAGAAGCTTTCCAAGAGCTAAAAAAGGATGCAACTAGAAATCCAGTAGCATAGCACCCTAAATCAAAAACCAATGGGAGGCTGTAATCGGATGATTATAGATTTGCATGATAAAAAACAATTGACAGTACTTCAATATACCCAAAAATGCTAATGCTCAAAAAGCATGTGTGTTAGTTTTGTGTCTTTTCCCACACTGATTCCAATCAGAGACTTGCTTGAATGCTATATAATACAAGGATTAGTACAGAAAAAGAACAGAAGTCTAAAACATAAACACGAGAGGGGGCAAGAAAGAGTCATATTAACATTATTTTGTCAAATGATACATTCAAATAGCAAAGATATATTCTCAAGTGAGGTATCTGTTCAAAACTGAAATGCGTCCAGAGTCTCCATTCAATAGGAAAACTTCCAAAGGAATGTATGCTGATGAGGAGGTAGAAGATGATTCTAACCGAGGAGTAGGTTGAAGGATTTTACTTCCTTTGGCACATTGAATGGTTACTAGACGAGGACCGGTTCGCATCTTCCATACCTGCATAAACAGCATTTTGGAGAGATCAGACAGGGCTAAATGCAAAACAGAGCAAGAACCCCGATTTGAAATGCATATATTCAATTAATCAAAAAGCTCTTTACCCTCTTAAACAGCACATTTTTAACTTGTACTGCCCTCACTTAATGGGAATTAACCCAAAATATCACCAGGGAAAATCCTAGTTATTGATTTGACTTGTGCCTAATGAATGCTGACCCCAGCTTTCTCTGTCTAATCATCTAGTACTTGTATGCTTATCTAGGGGAAAATAATCTCACTTGCAAACAAAAGGTTGGTGAGCATGCCCTTTATAGCCCTTAACTATCACCAAGGCATTCAAAAGGAAAGAAATATAAGGATCTTCAAACACTTAATTTTCCCCCATCTCCTTTAAAAGAGGAAAAAACAGTATAAGAAAAATTGATTGTTTCATGGAGCTTGAAGGACTAGGGAAGGTACAATCACAAAGAACCTTTTGAGGGTATGAGAGGCCAGTCTTAGGGCCTGTAAAAGCACCTTAACAATCTCTCTTGGTAAGCCATATCCAGATTGGTGGTGAATTAATCTTTTGATCAGTGATTTAAAACTCGGACTTGGCCCCAAACTCGGCACGGGTCGAGTTGAGCCAAGTAGGGTGAGACTCGGCCAAGTTAGGTCGACTTCCCACCGCCTTTTTTTTTTTTTTTTTTTGCAAAAGTTGGTGGAGGAAAAAGGGAGAATGGAGGGAAAATAGTTTTTTATTATTGGGATTTGAGAGATGGTTTTCATTGCGGATGGTATCATGGGAGAAGCAGTGATCAAGGATCAAAATAGTAATTGCGGAGGGCATAGTGGCCCGTGGCCAAAACACTACATAGCAGGTGGTACGTAGCAATTGTTGTGATAAATAGTGGCGTAGCAGTGTGAATTTTTCAAGTGGCCAAAAGAATTCATATCTTGTGTGGCAATCAATTTTGTGGGTTTGTTCTTTTTTTTTTTTTTTTTTTTTTTTTTTTTTTTTTTTTTTTTTTTTGTGATTTGAAACTATATGAGGTAAAGGAAACTTTAGAAAAGGCTATATTGAGGAGAAAAAAAAAGGAAAAACAGCGTTGCAATTTAAAACTGCTTGGCTCTATTAGGTTTTAGACCGTAGTGCCGCTATATTCAAAATAGCGTTAGCGGCTTCAACCGCTATGACCGATAATGCAGCCACTATTTTGAACCATGGCAGTGATATTCTGGTAAGGTCTTCTAAAAGATATAGCTAAAGAAACTAGAAAGGGGTCTAGCGTTTCGGACTTTGATAGGTGTGGTGTGGAAGATGTTGGAGAGAGAGAGAGAGATAGAAAGAGAGAGAGGCCTTGGGATAAGGAGGAGAAGACTCAGCCAAGTTTTAAAACGTTGATCTGGACAATATCTCCTTTGGTAATCTGGGCCGTCTGCTTGGTAATTTGTAAGGGGGTGTGGTAATAGGTGATATGGGTCAACGCCCCTAGCTTTTAGAAGATGATTGGGGTGGTCACTTAAACAAAGAGGAGAAAATGGAGATAAAAAGAGGCGTTCTCAGGAAATCCTTTTCCTAGATTGCTAATTGTGGACCCAGATGGAAGTTGCCTCCATGCTGAATAGGAAAAACCAAGGAGCTAAAGCAGTTCTCCTTAGTGATTGAGGAAACTAACATTGTACCTTGACAAAGGAGCAAAGTTCAACAATTAGTGCAGGAAGAAAATGAGGCAGCAGATAGTCTCACCAAATTGAATGCATGGAGATTGTTCTGCGTTTTGGATTCATATATTTTAATCTTGTATGTTTCAATCTTGGTCCTCTAATAACATGACGGACACCAAATCATTTGTCCATATTTCTCTCATTCTAATAAAAGAAATTATCCCCAAAATGAAAAAACAAAACAATAAAAAGATGGCCAAAAAAAAAAATAATAATAAAGGAAAAGGATCTATTTCCAAATCCAAGCATTGAAATTGATTTTGCAGAATCATTACATTACATCAGCCATACAGGTTCTCAGAACCCTCGGTGAGCATGCCAATCTTGCTGTGACTGTTAAAAAGATAGGGACCAAGTTCTCCAGTCCAATCTGCGGAGGAAAACCTCCACTGTCACTAATCAACAATTAAAAAAATAAAATAAAACATACAAAACAAAACCAAAACCTAAAAACTAAAACCATGAACTCCACATCAACAAACTTCTTATAAAAACATGTGTTTAATTTTAAGAACCATGATCTATGTTTCACATTGGACCCTCAGAGACAAAACCATGATCTATGTTTCGATTTGGACTCTTAGAGCTAAAACCTGTCTAATTATAAGAAATGGACGGATCAATCACTTCTAGGACCCTCAGAGCTAAAACCTTTTGCAAATTGCAACTATCAAAAAATATAACAAGGATGTTAGACAGATTAATAGCAGCCGCCTTCTAGTTTTCAATTGACAGCGCCATCACAGAAAGCCAAAACATGATTTTCAGACTGAACAAAATGGATCAGTAAACCTTCTTCTGAAAAAAAAAAATTCTATTATCTTTCTCTTTTTCCTTTTTTTTTTTTTTTAATGGTAAACCTTGTTAAGAATAAGGGGGACTGATCATCACCTCAACTATTCCCTTTCGAGGAGCATGAATAGCTAGGCACAGGCAATAGTCACTCTTTGACTGTTCATAGTAACTTGAGCTTGATGATGATGCATTTGTGCCCACCAGCATTTCCATGAAAAGGCAGCACGCATCACGGTACCCCTGAAAGAGAAGATATGCAAATCAACGTCAGAGAAATAAAAAAATAAGAATAAAAGAAAGAAAGAAGGCAATCCAGTCAACTCAAACGATTGTCTAATTCATTGGATGCAAAGTGAAACCTTCCAAAGTCGCACAACAACAAGTGCCCGTGTGTCCAATAGCAAAATACGACCAAGAGAATCGGTAACAGCAGCCAATGTACCACTTGGAGATAGGGTGAGTTTCTCTCCCTTCCGTGGATGATCCTTCAAACAAGTTATAGGGGATGCTGCCAGAAATTACATGACCATGAAAATCAGTGAACAGGTTCTCCCAAATCAGATTATGACAGTTGAAGAAGGTAAATGTGATACTTTCATAAGCCTGCTTCAGTTGAACAGAGCCAGCTCCATATAACAGCAGCCAATATGCCACTCGCAAATACTATTTAAAGATATTGTAAGTAATTGACTTCAGACCTTTAGCAAATGGCTGAGTCTTCACTTCTGGTTTTCTTGAAGACGTCTGATCACTCAGCCAAAACATTCTGGAGAAAGATGCAATTGTTGAAAATGTGACAGGCACCACCTTTGATAGAATAGCTCCTACTAAGGATCGGCTTCTGTCTTCAGAAAGCCTGCACATAAAACATACAAAAATTTAAGACAAAATCCATACTGATAAATAGGCAACATTAAGACAAGAAATAGAAGGGAAAACTCCAGGTACAACAGGACAAACACAGAGAAAATAGCCGGAAAATTATATACACACATAGAAAATAGCAAGAAAATATATTGCAAGTTGCAAACAAAATCACACTAACCTGAATGCTGAAATCACAGCATCCTCTCCGATTGTAACTGCACAATAGTAACGCTGGCTTGACTGCCCAACAATAAAAGTAGCTGAATTCAAATACCAGAATAGCTTCAGAAAGCTTCCATCATAATCATTGAACAAATCAGCAGCAAGAGAACAGAAGTATTAACAGGGGGATAATAATGTGGCATGGTAAAAAAGCCATAAAAGTTTGAGATATACTATAAACCACTGGAATCTTGAAGTTAACATGGAAACTAACAGACCCGGTTCATTGAAGAATGGTTGATTTCTCCAATAACAATGTCAGACCATATTGCATCAAGACGATATCTCACCTGAAGCTCCATCAGTGGAGGAGGCATTATTCCAGTGATTGCTGCATCAGCACAAGGTCCGAATTTGTTGATGTTCCACAGCTGGTAAGGTAACGTCCCAAAAGAATTCCCTGAACCCTCAGATTCTTTCTTTTGAAACTTTTGTCCCCAAGGATGACGTGCCTGTGATTCTTGTAACCATCGCTGCAGCAAATCCTACACCACGAGGGGAAAAAAATTAAATTCATAGAGCCCCCTGGAACTTCAAAGTTCAAAACTACAAAACAGTAGTGTTAACAATCCTCCCACCCCCCCAAAAAAAAAAAAAAAAAAAAAACAAAAAAACACCCTACAAAACAGTATCTCACGAAAAAAATCAACTGACAGAATTGAATATGACCCAGTCAAAAAATCTTTTTAGTGAAGATTTTTCCTCAAACAAAAGAATCAATTATTTATCTGCACTTGTAAATTCCATCAAAACATCAAGGACCTTGTATTCTCGCTCAGCAAATTTTTAGTAAGATACTTCCTCATCACAAGCATATCATATTACATGCAAGGAAATGAAATATACCTGTATAACTGACCCTTCAAAACGAGCCATTGCACCAGGCATAACAGCACAAACCTCCTGTGAAGATGTATCTTGTGTAAAGTTACCATTGCTTCCACGAACTCGTAACCCTAGAATAGGTTGAGGATGTATCATCTGCGTGTGCACAGGCCTCATAAGAATTCATTTGACTGTAGGTTAGAAATGTGCGGTTTAAAATTTTATTTAGGACTTCATACACAAGAAAATCTGAAAAAATAAGATACAATAGTATTGTATTTTTTAAAACCTAAAACTGTTATGTTAATAGAAAGAATATTCAAATTACAGATTTATACTAAAATAGAACTTCTAGAAACAGCTTTCCTTTTCCCCTCCATACTTCTCCTTTTCCAGAAGTAAAACTTAAGACAAGAAACTTTTGTCACCATGAGGTTTTGCTAACCTCTTGACAAAACACCATGCATTCCCACAATAAAAAAAAAAGGTTTTCCTCTCTTATTGGTCCAAACAGAAGCCATTTCCATGACACAGTTGGGACCTAGATTTAGAAATAGAAAGAGCAAAATAAGAAAAAAGAATACCCATGCATGCAAGGCACAAGCCCATGCCCCTAAACTAAGACAAAATAAATGGATTAAAAACACTAACATAAAATAAGTAAATAAAGTCAAACTTGATCTTAGAGCCAACTGAAATTGAAAGAGGGATGGGTTTTCGGGGAATATCTTAATCTTAGTGATTCGAGAAATAATACAGGGGATTTAGAGTGCATCAGCGCATTGGTTTATACTGCATATGTTTATCTTGAACAATGACGCAAAGTAATAAATGCCAAATTCTTGCTCTTTAAAGGTAGATTTTATTAAATGGGAGGCATAAACAATATTTATAATTGCCTAGCCAAAAAAGAAAGGAAACATCGAATTGCAGCAGCTGTGAAATCCACAGCCCAAACATATCATACTTCTTTCCTATAAAGGCAGAAGATCTTCAGTGGGCTTCATTCCTATGAAGGAAGAAGAGCTTCCTTTTCATCAGCAGAGTGTTGTGGATGCAGGACGTTTCACCTTTTCAATTTTCACCTGAGTTGGGATCCTAACAAACTTGAAAGTCCTGCCACATTGATGGCGGTGGTTGAAAAAATCACCTCCACTCCATCCTTTGAATTGGACCCGCGAAAATCAACCATCTATCTATCTCAAATTTTGAAAGACCCGTACCATGATCTTAGCCAATAAAAAAAAGACTCATATCATGAGTTTTTAGTGATTCAATTGGAATGGAATTTCACCTACGCTCCATCCACTTAGTCCCATTTGCATCCCACCTATCCTCATACACGAGCAAGCTCCCAAATTGGCATCAAAAGTTCTAACACACTGTCTCATTAGATCACTAGTCTTAGAGTAACTACATAAAGCAATTCTCATACTCACAAGTGGAATATATACTCTTTTTTTTTATCTTCTTCTATTCTTCTGATAAAAAAGCAATTTTTACACCCTTCAAGAATGAGTTTTGATGCTTCATATATAGACTGAAATCTTAAATGGTTGCTGTCAATTAACAATGCCACCATTTTAATGATCTTTTGTTCCAGTAACAGGGGAATCATAAAAAAAAAAAAGAAGTAGAAGAAGAAGCTAAAACTAGATACAATCAACTAAATGCAAATAATCCTATCACGCAAATGCATTGTCATTGGCTCCTGTTCACACAAATTCACTATCTACTTCCATTCACCATCATCACGATAAGATCAATCAAAATCACATTTCCTCCACAGATCACTCACTTCGGCTCGAATACACACCCAATCATCACTAAAGTACAGATCTAATCGCCATCACTAATTCATTTTTAAATGCAGCATCGAGATTTTGTGAGTAAAAACCCTAATTTCACCAAGATCAAGGCTCCCAAAAAAAAAAAACAGAGAGAGGGAGAGAGAGAATTAGAAAACCTGTTTGTGGATGAGATCGGCATGGATAGAGTAGATGAGGAGATAGCCATGGGAGGTGCCAAGGGCGAGGGCGCGGAGATCGTCGAAGATGAGCCATTGGATGGCTGTGATTTCGCCTTCTACGGCAGAAGAGAGAGATGGACGGATCTTGATCGGGGGAGAGGAAGAGAAAGAGTCGTTGTTCCAGGAGAGAATGAGGACGAGAGAGGTGCGTGCGAGCGCGAGAGAATTGGGTTCGAGAGCGGTGAGGAGGGATGGATTTTCGACGAGCCAACCTTCCTTGCCTGCGCCCACTTGTTCGAGTTCGTCGCAGGCGATGCAGCCCAAATCCCTCAAATGCATTCGCTTCGCCATTCGCTTCTTCTTCTTATCATCACCTGCTCCTGATTACAACAACAAACACTGCAACTCGGAGATAGAGAAGAGTAGATCGATCAAGATCGAGAAATGAAATGATTGGCAAAATCCGAATTTCTGGGATGGGATGATCGAGAATTAGAGCAGAGACTTTCTTCTTCTTTTTTTTCTCTCCTTCGCCCGAGGATCTCATCGAAGTGGAAAATCCACCATAAGGTAAGGATTTGTTTTTGGACCCCTCTGATTTTTTAACAACTGTAAGATAAGGGCCTGTTTGGAAAGCTATTTTGGTTTTTCACAAATAGACGGTTGGGTGTATTTGACTCAATTGGAAAAGATATATTCATATATGGGCAAACTTGTTATGTAAAACGAAAAGGCAAAGGTGCTTAGATCATTGAAGTTACATTTTGATTACTCAAGGTAGGTTTTAAATGAAATCATTTCCAAGGGCAATTCAATTGATCTACGACCACGGTTTGCACCTTGAGATTAAAGATTCGAAATTGTGCTACCATAGTAAGGCGACTGGGGACACATTCCATTATATATATATAAAAAAAAAAAAACCAATTATTCAAATTAGGTTTGTCAAACAATATAGCCAGATATTCATATGAGTTCTACCCAATGATTATTAAAGAAAAGTTGTGAAAGATAAGAGGTGATGAGCAAATTGATGAAATTGACTTTCCTAACATTGAAATTACTAGGGTGAAAGCCGGAAATAAATTTATCATCTTTCCTTGACTAAAATTTCAATTAAAGGGAAGATTATTTAATGATTATATATATATATATATATATTCACCATTGATTCTTCATGCTAAACCACGTATAGAAACATGAAGTCCGACTAATCCAATTATATGAAACAAACAGTTGAGATGACAATATCTTCATCTTTCTTTTCGATTGGAGCTGCCCGTAAACTTCATTGGTTCTACTCAATTCATATTTCTTTCTTTCCGTCTTCAGGATTTTATGCATCCTATTGTATCATGTACAATTCAATTATGTCTACTTAGGTATTTGTCTCTGTTTCCCAATCGTCAACCCTATAGAACCACACCAACACTAGTCATATTCATATTCAAACCATCTATTTTATGAAACCCAATATTTCTAGTCCAAAAGTTTATATAGCTCACTACAAGGCATAGGATGCGAGCCCCATAACGGCAAATATTGCCGGCTGGCACCTTTTCCACCTGCATAGACACGCATGTGTAGTGTGGGAATCTTGATATCTTACATTTAAAGTGATCCTTATATATGAAAGGCGGGGATTAAAAATCTCATACAAAAAGGACTCCCATGGGTAAAAAGCTTCTTGCTAGCGGTTATCTACATGCTATGGTATAATAACAAATAGTCAAAAATGAAAAGAACCAAAAAAAAAAAAAAAAAGAAGCAAATCAACATATCTCAATTTTTAGCTAAAAACAGTGTCTAAATTTTGATTTTCCCATGAAAATGTCACACTTAAAAATGCACTTTAAAAACTTCGCTTGACCGGGCAGACTGAGTAGGGTGTCAAGCGAGTCATGTGAGTCCGACCAAAAATTCAGTCATTCAGCTGAGTTACTTTCAACCCAACTCGACAGGACATTTTTTTTTTTAAAACATTCTAGAAGCTAGTCCCTAACCATTCCTAAACCTGATTTCTTCTGGTCCATTTCGATCCTCAGGCACAATGAGGTGATGGCCCCACCCCGCCCATGTTGGGGCTACAGAAAGCCATTCAAAGGGCCACTTTCAACTGGACCTTTGACTTTAGCCCCGGTACTTAGCAACTATCATTGGGCTATCAGCACCACCCCAACCCTGTGGTATCAAAGGGCATGGTTGGTTATCACAGGCGTAAGGATTTTGCACATAAAAAGTGAAGTATCAATACGACACGATGCCTACTATGAAGTATCAGCACAAAGTGAAGTTAGCTCAGAGCAAGCAATTCCAGTTTTGTCTGCCACAATCCTCCATCCATAGCATGTTTCTGACTAAAAGCAAGAAGAATTAATTCACAACTCTTCTTGCACAAATCCACACACCACTGGATACAGCCATTGCAATTCCTACAAGGCATTCCATTCTGAATTCTGTTCTTGCATCTATAATTAGATTTCTATTGACCTCTGTTAGCATTAGAAAACAACAGTGCTAGGGGAAAAATTAATGCATAGAGAGGGAGAAAAATAACAAACATAAAACTTCGGTGCAAATGAAAAAAAAGAAAAAATAGGAGGAAAGATTATCTATCAAAACTCAAAGGCGAATGAACTCTTAACACATTTTAAAGCCTGAATTCCTAGAATCTCAGCTCCACTATGCCAAAAGTGAGACCATAAAATCGGAGCACTCTACCAATATATGTACAACCCAAATGCCCCTCATTTCAATAACAATAATATTTCCCACTGATATTGACAACCCTATACCAGCTCACTATGGAATTCACAACCACAAATTAGAGACACTTTCATTAATGGTGTTGTGACAACAGAAAACTGTCAAGTCCTAATAACAGGTCCCTTGTACACCCCTCTTCGGACCACAAAGTTCTCAGGAGGCTGAAACTCTTCCAACCAGGCCAGTTCGGAGACGCTTATTCCACTTGATTGAACAATGCCTTCAACCACTAAAGCAAGAAAAAGAAAAAGTTTCCAACTGATTAGTGTCTAGAGTATGGGCCAGTTTGGATGTATAAATTTTTTGGTCGGAATCATGCATCGTCCATCCAATTTGTATATGGATGATTCTATAAAAGCTCAAGTCATCCCCCTGCTTGACTTGAGCATATTTCAAAAGGCATAACAAAAAAGCCGTTCTGGTTGCATTTTCTTGGTCCAAAAAACACCCTTACTGTATTAGAACAAATGCTCCAATCCAAGGCTGTTCTGCCTGCATTTTCTTGGTCCTAAAAACACCCTTACCGTATAGAACAAATGCCCCAATCCATGTACTAGGTACATCCAAACAGGCCCCAAAACAAATGATAATCATAAGTTGGAAAACAAGAAATTTACCAGGTAGATCATTTCTTGGAGGATGCCTAAAATAACTGCAATCTCGCCCATCCTGAGCTTTGTAGGGAGGCGATAAAATGTCAAAGATAGCACAGGGCGTTATGGCTTTAAAAGAATGAATGTTTCCGCCACTCATGGGATAAAGAATCGTTGTACCACAGGGCGCAGACATCTCCTCATCTCTCACAAGCTTTGCTAGTCTTGCTGCAAATCCCCACAAAAAAAAAAAAAGACAGAATTTAAGAAAATCAGAAGTTGTATGGCATTTATCTTTGCTATTAAATGTCCAATGAACCAGAGAAAAAGGCAGGTTCAGCATAATTTAAAAACGAAAAAAATCAAGTTAGTCCAAAATGAGTAAATTACATGGATTGATATGAGAGCAAAAGTCACAAAATCAGCCCTTAGATGGGATAAGGCTTGGATCATGTCGATGATGATAGATGATGGCAGGAGGGGAGGCATTCTCGTTGCCAAATAGAGGAGATGAGAGGATCTGAGCAATCAATGGAAAGTGTGGAGCTCAAAAGCAAAAAGCTCCAATACATCTCCATTTCCATTCTAGAAGGTAAATGCTTGTTTCCTAATATTTACAATTGTGGAGACAAGATGGATACCTCCTCAAAAGAGGTGGCTCAAACTGAACTAAAATGGTAGCTCTGTATCTGAGCCCTCCTAGAATGGGTGGCCTTAACAGAAATGAGAGGGGAGTCACTCTCTTTCACATTTTTCCCTGGTTATAGCCCTCAAAAAAGGCTTGAACATTTTTCTATGGCCCAACTAATAAATTTTCTCATTGTACTTCCCACAATGTGATATGTAGTAGAAGAGTATCTCAGAAGCTCCATGGAGATTCCATAGTGAAATTAAAGATATACAATGCTTATTAGCAGGTAAAAAACAGAAATTTATAGGCATCTCCCAAGAGAAGATAATAAGGAAGCGGATTTACTAGTAAAAGTTGGGCTGGTGAGAGAAAATCTCATAATGGATAACTAGTAAAAGTTGGGCTGGTGAGAGAAAATCTCATAATGGATAATGTGTCACTTTTGTAGTTGACGTTGATTTAGTCTCACATTTTGCATTAGTATGTATGTAATTGTCCATCTGCTTATATGTCACGCATACAATTCCTTGTAATAGAATTTACTGCTTTCTCAAAAAAGAAAAGGACGAGGGCCATATGAGCATAGGTTTGTAAACATTGCCCCATCCATGTGGCAAATAGTTCTAAATCCTCTTAGCATAAAAAAAGGCTCACCTGACCACCAAATCAATTCATCAGGTGAACCCTGCAAGCAGCCGCATGCAACAAAGTTTCTGCAACGATAATATTAACAAGCTAACCATGTTATGCATAGAAGAAACATGATCCTTGCCCTCAGCCCGTACAAATGGGGCTCCTAATTCGGTGATGAAGATTGGCCCAATGGATCCTATTAGAGATAATGATCATGTACTAAGAACAACAAAACTAGAAGATCCTACTCATCCAATGTTTGGGCCTTATGAAGTTAACTGTGATTATGTAGCTGAATTTACCATCTGGTTTCAAACTGGAGATTGACCCAAGGGCCTTGCTTGTAAAAATCAAGTCTACTACACATATCCTGGAGCGACAATCACAACTTCTCTGCCTAAGAAATTAATATACTAAGTATATTGCATATATGATACACTAATGGTAATTGATTAAGTACCTATTGCAGGATCAACAGTTACAGGTAAATCAAGCCAATCATATGATTTCACTTGCATTGTCCCGTATAGAAGCTTGCTCAACACAGTCATTCCAGGATGATTATGAAGAGGTATTATAGATGATGGTGGCATGCAGAATATCCCTATCTGCAAAAAATAGTTGAAACCCCCAAACAGATCAATAATAGCCACCAACATAAAGCAAGTACTAAGACCGAACTCAGCACCTAAACTTCCAATGTTGAAGATACAAATTACAAAAGAAACTGATAGTCCTAGAAAGCAATCTTAGGACTTACAGAAAAGCTATCACACTCGTGTAAATGCAGATACTTGATTGGAAGCAGGTTGCTCCCATTGCGGCCTTTCTTTCCATTTATACCATGAGTAGAATTTCTCCATCCACGCACTACCTGTGCCTCCTGATCAAGACCCACATCAGATGGCCTGATTTTATCTGAAATAGAAAAGCGTGTAAGAAAAAATGTTCACTAAATAAAAGGTCCCTCGTAACATAGAGCTAATGCAAAATTAAAGGCCAGAACATTATAAGAGCAAAAAAATTGTATTACGACGCTCTTAAATTATACAATCACACAACAATATACAAGTTTACCAAATAAATGATACAAAACATGTCCAGTAGTCACTCATGTTGGCCAAGCGTTGTCTACGTTTATGGGTATTCCACCTATGTCAAATCAACCATTTTTCCCTTTTACTTCATTTTTTAATTGAGTTGTTAAATAAGTTACCTGGTGCATATCAATCCCAGTATCTCTAAACCTCCACATTAATTGAGTGATCAGCCATATTAGCCATAAAATGGAAGAACAATTTCAGTAATATGTATTCCCATTACTAAACCCTGAAGTTAAAAGTCCGAAATTGGCATTAAGAAATAAATAAACTGTGATTGATTGCAGTAGTTCCAACACACAAAATACCAGCATTTTGTTGAAAGGCACGTAGAGGATTACTAGACAGTAAATAGTACTCTCAGTGCATACAATGGTATTGTTTCCATAAACTGTGATTCATGAGAGTTTCAGTAATATAATATAAGTCAACAAAAATATGGCTGTCAAGTATCAACAGCTTAATGTTGACACATTTTTAAATGCAAATGGAACCCATATCTCAGTGTTTGTATGACCTCAATGCTCAAAAAAAAATGAAGCATTAAACTGCAAATCAAAATACACCACACTAACGTGAACCAAACAAGAGAATTACCAAACAGAAATAAGAAATCTCAGCACATCCAAAAGGCAATGATGCAATAGAGTGTAATCCATGAGATCTTCTGTAATATCAGATATATCAGGAACAATCTAATCATCAACAGATACAACAGAAATTAAAAGAAAAATGAAAAAATGGGCAAAAATATAAAAGTTGACGTATTTTTAAATGCAAATCACAAAAAAGATAAGTAAAGGTTAAGGAACCTAAACCCCAAATAAGAGAAAATTTTATATTTAGGAGTGCAAGCACATTTTGAACTGGGGAAGCTCTGCATGTTACTCTCTGCATACATAGTAATTATGTTCAACTACAAGACTCCTTTTCTCCCCATTCTGATGCAAAATCATCCTTCCAAACCATCACTTCAAGATACCTTGTTGATGACCTAGGAGTCAGCATCTATGGATCCTTGGAGTCATCACCAAGATGATTTGCATGGAGTCAACGTAAATGAAGAGAAGTAAAAGCTTTCACCCAAAAAACACTGACCAATTCATTCCTTTAAAATTTTCAATATTAAAATATACATAAGGTTTTTATGTCTTCCAACAAGTTACAAACTATCACCCTTTTGAGATCTCGCCCCACGACTCGGATAGCTCAAACAAAGCAAAGCTCGTACAATTGTATGTGTACATACACATTCACACATATCTCCTAATCATTGTGAAAATAAAGCAAAACTTTTTACTTATGAACTCTTCTAAGTAACCTTAAAGACTTTCTAAATAGATTCTCCTAACTAAACACGGACAAATAGAAGATTTTCCAATAATAACTTTGATAATAACTATACCTCTGTAACTACTAGGGATTTTGTAGATAAATAGAAACTACCAAACCCAGAATAAACCACACAATGAGTTGATTCTATCTTTTTGCAGCACAAATCAAACCAGTGAAAAAAAAAACACTTTGACCTCAATGTGGGGCCATCTCAACACTCTGGTGAGCCATTGCAACTTTCAAGCCTCTATGCTACCCAAATTGCATCATCTTATCATTGTCCTCAATAAAATGATTGAACTCTGATCATGTTCCCTCAGAAAGTAAATGTTTACAACTCTAGCAAACTGCCAGTTACTCTTCCTTTATGGATCTCAAGTGCACAACACAGATATATAAGAAGCTTAGACACCTCTCTAATAACCCAAGCCTTTCCTTTCCATATTCTCCATGTGCCAAGGGCTCGGTTGTGTGTTCTATGGAAAAGGAAAAGCAAAATATTTTCTGCTGTATGCCATTTGAAGTGCAGTATGAAAGGCAAAAGAATCTTGATGATGTTGCACTTTATTTTTTTGAAATTGTGTGAAATCTTCATTATATGAAATTGAGTGAAATCTCTATTTATGAAGGGTTTTAATGAGAACTACACCCTCCAGAGAAAGAGCTAATACGGCAGCCCAAACAAAGCCCAAGTCAGACAACATTTTGCCAATAAACTAACAAATCCTCACATGTGCAAGGAGTTCCACTTTTATTGTTCCCAAAAGAAAAAAAAAGGCAAGAGTAAGAAAATCATTATCTCGTGACTTATGGAAAATTTTTGAAGTCATGGACTATTCCAGGCAATAGGCTCAGTAGTCAGTACACAACTTATCAACTTGCCAAAAGATGACACTTCCATTTTTATTAACATTAAATGCCATAACATCTTCAACATTTTCATGTGTATCTAGTACAAGAAATGTCCCCAAACATTATGTAATCATGAGGTAATAAATCAGGAATGAAAGTAGTGGATCAAAAGGAGAACACAAAGTTGCAGAGACCAGGCCAAAATTCCATTGTATGCAAACTAGAAGTCTAATTAAATTGATTCGTGACTAGATCATTGATCTTAGCATAGGGAGTATATATCCCTTTTTTATAGGTAAGGTCATGACCATAAGCACCTCCCAACTGTGCTACAGGATCTTGTCATGAATGCATATCCTTAAAGCAAAGAATTTAAGACGACAGGTCCCACTGCTTCAGTCATTGTATTGTATCCCTTTTTTTAATATATCGGTAATGACTAATGAGAACACAGATTATATTAAAAAGAAAGGAGAATCATTACAAAGATATGCTATAAAGAAAAAAGGGTATAACAGCATTATACCCTACACACGACAACTACATTACACAGGTCACCGCCCAAGGAGAACTTCAATCTACCCCCTGCTTAACAGGACCATCAGCTAAAGAATTAGAGGACCAAAGCACATGAGTAAACACTACATCAATATGGGAAGATCTCCTTGATTCCATTGAAATGGAACTGGAACCCCCAACGTCTAGAGTGAAGATGAGATGCCATAACAACACGTTAGCCAAGTCACTTTCCACAATCAACTTAGCTTGAAATGAACTTGAAAACAACCAAAGAGCTTCCAAAATTACCAACACCTCTACCTCATTAGAGTCCTTAACTCCCATACTAATGGAAAACAAAAGCAAAACCTCACCCTTGAAGTTACGAAGCACATCTCCAACCCAAGCTTGCCCCTCAAACCTCACTCTTTTTTTCTTTCCTGTGCCCACAAGACATACGAGCTTCTCAATTGAAGAGAATGTTCTGCATGCTAAAATTTTGAAACCCCTTTTTAACCAACACTCATCTCACAATCCTAAGGCTAACACACAAAATGATCTCAACGACTGAAGATGAAGAACCTCTATCCCAAGGCTAACATGCAAAATGATCTCAACGACTGAAGATGAAGAACCTCTGAAGATTCTATCATTCCTTTCTTTCCAAATAGACCGAAGGATTGCAAAAGGAATGATCCTCCATTCCTCCGCAACAAAATGCCACAACCAAATTAAAGGTCCCACCCCAGTACTGAACTATCTTTGTGAAGGCCCTAGGAAAGTACCACATCATACATACCACACTTATTAAGAAAATGAATCCATAGTTGTATTTTATCCTTACTGCTTAACAAAATCATTATCATTCACCAAAACAGAGCATACTAGTGGTAAGGAATACTCCCAGTATGGGAAAGGTTCAGGAATTGAGTCCAGGAGAGACATTTTATTTATTTATTTAGTTTTTTCTTATTGAAGAATGGGGCTAGTTTAATGCTGTTTCCCAAAAAAATACCATTCAAATATATATATGTTTGTGTGTGCTGTTTCCCAAAAAAATACCGTCTGTGTGTGTGCAATTTTCATTAGCACCTATGAAGCTAAAAGAGAGTTATATTATCACCTATGAAGCTGATGCAGTCCCGATTTGACACAATCAGGCTACCTAGGGTCCAATTAAACCAAAACCAGGCAATTCCAGCAACTATAATGTATTGCAGGGAAATACAGAAATGTCAGCAAATTAAATAAGCAAGGAAAGATATAAATTAAACCCAAAACTAACCTTAGAGGCCTTCTCAATCAACATGCATTCAGTCAACACAGTGGAAAGAGGAAAAGAAACAAAATAAGCACAGCTGCCCTTTCTTATTATTCATGTACTATAGCTATGCAGCCACTGTCAACAATACAAGGATATATAGAATGCTTTAATCCTCATAAAACCTTAATAAAACTTTCCTAAAGACTCCTAAGACAGCTCTTCTTTCTTACTAATGCTAACAAAACTCCTAATCAATATCAACTTGCCAAAAATAAACAAGAAAAAAGAATTTTGAAACTATCAAACACCTACCTTATAGCAGTCAACCACTGCTATGTACATGTATGCTGTAATAAATTACACAAAACCCTAGAAATTCCTAGTAATCAGACATTCAGACTCCTACTATGATTAGAAGTCCTCTAATTACAATTCCCAAAACAATCCAAGCAAAGTTCCTAAAAATAGTAAGAAAAAAAAAATGAAAAATCAATGATTTCATGCAACCAGGTCCCTGACAGTTTTGTCGAGATGATTTCATGCAACATGGCCCGTCAATTGATGAAGAGGATCTCACAATTAGGAAGGGCACTCATGGATGACCCCTATTGCTGTAAAATCTGGATGGGTTGAGTTCAGTTTGACCCACCAAACTGAGGCCCAAAAGTGCTGCACGACTGCCCTCTTTTGTATGTAGAATTTTCTGAAATTTGCAAAAGCAGGCCCTATTTTCTCTGTTTCATCAAAACAGTCCCTGACATAATATTTTATTAAATATTTGGGTACTGTGTGCAGCCCAATGGATCCTTTAGCCCAGCTACAAGTATGCCTGTGTCCCGTAGGCTCGATCACAGGTTTCCAAAGATTTAGATAATATATTTTCTTGATCCCCATTAATTGATGCAAATTGGTCTGCATCAGAAGCTGTAGTTCGGCAAAAATTATGAAAATTAGAACAAGAGGGTTTTTCCCCCTTTCTTTTTCCTTTTCTTGTCATTTTTTTTTTAGGTAGGTCCATTGAGGTTTTAAGAAATACATATATATATATATATTTAATGGTAACTTTCATTAAGACAGCAGTACAAGAGAGTTATACTGCCAAGCAACAGAACAAGAAAAGACAACAACAGAAAAACCACCCAGGCACAAACAAAAGAAAACCAAAGAGAGATACACAAAAACAACAAACTACATTATAGAACAGCCCCTATCATAGGCCAGCCACCTGCTTCCAATTCCTCATAATCTGATCCAAAGAATATCCTTTAATAGAGCTGTTAAGTAGCACCCAAGAGGCAACAAAATTTTATTCTTCCCATTAAAATGCCCTCATCTACAGCCACCCCCTCAAAACATCTCTTGTTTCTTTCCTTCCATGTATAATCCAAATAGTTGCAAGGAATGAGAACCTCCACATTTCCTTTCCTCAAGAGGATCCTAAAGGGCATTTCCAAGCTTGGAAATGAGCGAGGATACACTTCGGAAGACCCAACTGCAGCCAAATCAGTCCATCAGAGACCCCCCATAACCTCTGAGCATCTTGCAGTTCAACAGCAGGTGATCAACAGATTCTTCTTCATAGAGGCACATGGGGCATCCATCAACTACAAGCCTCCCTCTCTGCATTATTTAGTCCGTAGTTAAACTATCCAGTTTTCTTACTAGCTCAATGTTTCATAAATGCACTGATAGCTGAACTGCACATCATGCCCAAACACAAATTTGCAAAATAACCCAAACACATGAAACTACGGTAAATAGATAAGGTCACTAAAAATCAAAGCTTACAATAATAATAAGAAGAACAACCCAAGCACATGAAACTATGATAACTAGACAAGGTGACTGAAATTCAAAGCTTATTATAACAAGAGTTTGCAAAAGCAAAGCACTAAGTAATCACTAACAGGAACAAAAGCAATATCAGAGATTTTCAGATTTACCAAAAAGAACTTCTTCCAGATGCATACAATCAAACTATGCAAGACAAGCACTTGATGTTGGAACCACTCCAGAAAGGATAGTTGTTGTTTTTTTTTATTATTATTATTATTATTATTATTATTATTATTAGTTAAGAACGAACGGGATCAAAATAAGAGGTATGCGGGAATAGACTATTAAGTTTTAGGAAGACCAATGAACCACAAAACTAAAAAAGGAATGCCAAATCATATGATAAGAATCTAATGCAAAACGGTAACTTTGGCAAAAAACACACACACACACACATGATTGACTTGATTCACTACATTAGGTGGAACACCATATACAATAATTTGAGCTTAGGTAGACTTTTTCATTCTCACCTAAAATAGTACGAACATTCGCAAGAGCTTCCTCAGTTACTGGTCCATCTGTAGAGAATGATGTTTTACATGCATTGTACAGCCTCTGTATGGCTGGCATAGTGCAAATAGGATATCAAGGCAGAATCTTTTTGATGGATGCAGTGCACTAGAATGAAGGCCGTACAACAGCTCTCCAAGGTAAGAAGGGTTTTAAATGGCTCTAACACATAGAAGACCATTCAACACCGCAATTCTTGCCTTTTTCCATTCAAAATACAACAATGAAAACTCTGCCTCTCGATGTATGAGTTAAGACAATGGCAATAGATCCTCATGCTCATCATTCAACCCCTTTCCAATACACAAGATAAGGCTTCAACAAACCATGATGTAGGTTTGGCAATGGTAACTATCTGCAGCAACAGAACAGAGATGGGAATAAATCAATTAGCAGCAAAGTTTCAAACTTGGTTTCTAAGCGTAATTTATCCAGAAGCCAAACCGATATAACTAGTTCAGTTCTGCCACAACTAAATCCACTCACTACCAACATGCTCTGAACCTTCGCTCATATAACCAATGTAATGAAATAAAAAATAAAAAAAAAAATACAAACTGTTATCATGACAACTCATCTTCTCATTTAAGATAAGGAAGCATTTCATCGGGTACCAATCTTTTTCCAAACAAATATTACTCTCATACCCCCAAAATATAAACAAATTATTAAAAAAAAAAACCTAACCTACTACTACAGCATAATTAACAATCAATCATTAGGGTCATTGCGCAGGGATAATTCCCCTCTTAATTACAATCACACTTATTTTTTCCATGGCAATATAAGCCATTTATGTAGGTATGATGCAAGACCCATCAGAAAAATAATTTTGGGGCTGACAAAGCAGACAAACTCTTATCCATTCTCATATCCATTCCAAAACACATGGCATGGAGACAGACTCTCATCCATTCTCATATCCATTCCAAGCAGCAATTTTGGGGTACCATCTAAACACACCTTTCAACCATACACTTCAGTAAAAGAAGCCCAACAAATAGCTTCTCTCACCCCTTCACACCCAATCACGTCGCGCCAAAATAATTCGCAATCATTAAGAACAATAAAAATTAAGAAATACTCAACCACTATTCTATTAATACACACATCAGAAGAAAAAAAATTTTTCATTTTGATGGAGAATCAGAAAAGTCATTTCATCAGGAAAGATCATGGAATTGAAATCCTTACAATTCCAACCCATTAGAAAGATATGATAAAATCAAATCCAATTCAAAGCAACAAAAACATAAACCCTAGGCTTACCACATAATCAAAACGCAACAGGATGATTTCAATAAGACCGATTTACATAGCAAATGAAAAAATAAAAAAAAATTAACAACATACAGTAAACTAAAACGGATGATGAAAATAGAAGAGGATTTATGCAGGAAGAAGAAAATACATATGTATCTGTGAGAGAGAGAGAGAGAGAGGTGTGGAGTGTAACGTACAGGCGTGCGCAGGATAGCGGGAGAGGCACATCACAGTTGAGAAGAAGAGAGAGATGGTATGATAAAATGCGCAGAAGGTAGAGAGAAGGAGAGAGAGATCGCCAAGGCCAGTGCTTTTGGGGAGCTCCGGCTAAGAGAGAGCCCTCTGCCCAGGGCGTTTGTATGTTGACCATTTGATGAGATCGGGCCTATAAATATGGAATAATTACAAAAACAGGACTGTGATTTCATGTGAGTTTTCTTATTCCTTTTTGCTCTCTCTTCGACATATATGTAAATAGTGGGACGCCACTTGTGATTCTGCAGTCCATTTCATGGTTTCCATTTAGATATTTCTTTTTTTTTTTCTTATAAAATGAATAGCCGCGGACTGAGGATTTTTTATTTGAAGGACGTACACAAAAAGAAAGTTGAGTGGAAAAGTAAAATTTTCATATGGATTTTGAAGGTGGTCGCGAGTTTTTTTTACGTGGATTTTGAAAATAGATTCAAACTTTCCATTGGATTTTCAAAGCATTTCCTCCCCAACTAATGCAATTGGGTCCTACCCCTAGGTAGGATGGACAAGGGCAATCTAAGAATTCATTCCATTAGATTATCCTAGCTTTTTATTTAGGACTTGTTGGGGGCTTTACTTGTAGAGTTTGAGTGGAGTAAAGGTTATTTTGAAGAAATAATAAAATATAAATGAGTTATAATGGTATTTTATTTTTAGTTATTTGTGATGGAATCTTTTTGACTTTTTTATTGAAAAGTAGAGTTTTTTTGTTTTTTAGTAGAGAAATAAGGTTACTTTTTGACTTTTTGGGAAAAATATAGTGGAAAATTTGAATTAAAGTGTTTTGGTGGGAATTTTTTTTTATAGAAATTGGAACTTTACTTACTTGACTCTACTAGTAAAACCCCCAAAACAGAGCTTTAAAGTTTAATGATCTTTTAATTCTAGATTTATTTAGATTCAATCTAAATGGTGATCAAAGGATGACGCACGCAGACAAATCATGAGAGATATGAGTGTGAAAAAAGCAAAGTTCGAGGGGGACTCTATATAACTAGAGTACAGATGCAAAAATACTCCAACCCCATAACAGGCATGTCAATGGGTACAAATCGCAAGATGGAATTCCTCACAGGTAAAGAAATAAAGGAAAATGACAGATGGGGGGGACCATGGCCAGTCCATTTAGTTTGAATGACGTTGTAAGGCTTTCGGCCAAAAGGTTGTGGTTCCATGGATTGGGATCACGTGGGCTGTGAGATGATTGGTTCGATTTGTAAAATGATAGGTTCGATCAGATCCATTTTTCCTATGTTCTATCCGAACCTAGACTGGGGTCACATTATTTTATAAGACTTGGACCCAAATTCCACTTGGACGAGGTTGCAAGGCTTGATCAGGACTTGAATTCGAACAGAATTTTCTCCTACGAGAAGACCGCATGTGTCGTCGAACCATACAATATGGGCTCCATTTAGGCCCATCTTTAATGATTGTAAATCTTCTCGCACTCTTGTCTCCATATGATCTCACAGCATATCTAGTTTTATGCTCATCAAACTTTTATTCGTTATCGGATTTTACTTTAGAAGGTCATTAACTTTATGGCTTTTAAATCAGAAGGCTAAGATCTTCAAAGAAGATTTCGTTTCGCATGACCCTTATTAGTAAAGAGAGAACCTTCTATGTATTCTACGCCCAACTATAGGAAAGCATCAAAGTGTCCCCGTGCAGTGGACCACATAAACACCCAGCATGCCTTGTAGGTGAAAATCCTTTTGAATTCAAACCAACTTTACTATGGACTTTTTTAGAACTTTATGATGGTTAAATGATAATATATTGTACATGAGAGGTCATGATTTCTTGTTGGGCTTTAATTAGGGGCCTCTAAACACGTTGAAAGAAAAACATGTGCATAGGTAATACAATTTTACAAAGAAGGAAAGAAGCATCAACAACACTAGCACATTTGTTTTCCGAGTGTACGGGCTCTTTTTCCACAGGAGTGAGCTGTTTTCCTTATATACACAAGTCCTGGGATTTGCCCCCATCGGCTGGAGTGTCAAAAAAATAAAAAAATGAATAAGCACAAAAGCCATCGAACACAACCGAGATATTTTTCTCAAGTTTCATATAAAAGAATCTTACCAAGTTTCCACAGATGTACCAGCATAAGACTTAAAAAACATCTCCTTTTGACAAAATGATTTGCTCCATTGGACAATTGAGAATTTGGACACCTGGTGTTCATCCCTCAATCTTTATCTAGAATCCTCTGAAGCGATTGGGTGTAAACGCCTGACTTTACAATGTGACTCTTCTGGACAATTGGCCAAACAAATTTGACAATAGGGATGTGGACTGGCTGCTTACCAGTAAATCAAACCATTTGATATAAGACAATGCTTATGAGCACAAATTGAATTTTATTTTGGTTCTCTGTCTCAAATCCTTAATTAAGATGACTAACATATTTTTATTCCTTCTTATGAAGCTGTGAATATCTCTATAGTAGTTCTTTGATTCATTCCCCTTATAGGCACTTGCCTTACTGTTTGTTGGGTTTCTGGCTTCTAGGTTAACCGCATTGGACGCTTGGGTTAACCGGAACCAAGTTTTGGTACAAGGATATTTTGGAAATTATAGCAGGCTTTTTTAGGAATTAAGATAGATAAATTATGTATATAATTTAACTTATAAATCCAAAAAAAAAAAAGAAGAAAAGAAAAGGCATGTACTCCACAAGAGGAAAGAGTAGAGAGAGTTTGTTTTTTCCATGGACATAGACATACCGACGAACCATGTAAATTCGTTAATTATGTGATATCTCCTTACATGTATACAACATTCACCAACATGTCAGTCAAATCTTGTCTCTTCTACAATGGAGTGACCACTCCAATTAATTTAGAGTGGCTTCCCTAAAAACCTCTTTTGGGTTGTCATAGATTCTTTCTTGGAGGCATTAGTTTCCAAGCTTTAACTATGTTTAATAAGTCAATATGGCAATTTTAGTTTATATTATAACTCTATTTCTTCCCCTCAATTTGCTTGAATTCCATCCATAATAGAAAAGATAGAAAGCAGAAACCCATGAAAAAAGATCCTCTAAATTGAAGAATTATTGGTGGGGTCCAAAGCGAATAATTTAAAACTTTAAAAGTCAAAAGTGAGTATTTTAGGGTTCCAACATAAAGAACAGAAGCAGATATTTTGGAAAGTTGGATTTGTATCCTAGAACTTGATCATGTGCATTGGTGGTGTCCAAAATGAGAACACACCAAGTAGACTACAACTTTGTGCCCTGGTTTTCTGACAAAATTGACTTCCAAATTGCTACAGGTACCAACTGAAGTAAAGTGGACGCAAATTCAATCTGCCATTTTGCAAAAGCATCCAAACTAAAAATGAAACTGATATCCAGATTTGCTATGTCTAGTGGTGAGATGAGTGGAAGTGAAGGACACATGCTAAAGGACTTCAATGGGATATCTCTCGTGGTATCTACTAGTAGTAATATATAAAAAGTGAAGGGCCATTTTAATCAAGGTAAGTGTAGAAAATTATTTGGTGAGGATGTTGTTTGAGGGGGTGGGGGATGGTAATTTAAGACAATAAATGCTCCTACACCCATGGGGAATTAGGAAAATTGCCTTTGGGGGACCACTATGTTATAAAATATATATATCTTGGGAAAGTAAATTTCCCAAAACATTTGAGGTCTCCCTTCCTTGATCATTTACTAGTGCACAACATGTTACTGGAGAATCTACCATAATTATGAACTATGAAGCAAAATATTAATCAATGAAGAAGCAGCATATGGACTAAATGGATGTAGTGAAGATGAGAATATTAAGCAAATATGTGGAAAAACTAGAAAAGATAAAATTAGAAATAAGCGTTTTCGATAGCATTTAGGTGTAGCAACGATAGGGGATAAAATTAAATTAAAAAAAAAAACTCATTTGAAATTGTGTAAGCATATTCAACGTAGGCCAGCAATGACACCGGTAAGGAAAAGTTTGGCTAGTTATAAAGACTGATAGCCCACTAAGAAAAAGGGGTAGGCCAGATAAGGCATAGATGGAGGTAATAAAAATAGATCTCAAGAACTATAACTTATATGAGGATTAGGCTGAAGATAAATCGGAATCGAGAAATTGAATTCATGTAGCCGACCCCAACATAGTAAAGACAAGGCTTTGATGGTGGTGGTGGCGGTGGCGACTCCGGAAAAAAATTGGTTCCACCACTACTAGTAATACTTTGACTTAACTAAAGGATAAGAATCCTAGTGGCCTGTGACGGCTAGTCTAAATCTATTGGAGCAACTGGATCAGCCTGTGTTGGATCAAACCACAAGGACTCTGCAAGAATACATTGCTTTTCAAACCCAACTTGCTCTATTAAGCAAGAGTCTTAAGAAAATAAAAAAAGTTAAAATACATACATGCTTCATAGAGTTCATAACTTGGACAACTTGCTCTATTAAGCAACTTTAACTAAGTCCCATTTAGTTGTTCTTTCGGAAGGAGGAGAAAAACTTACAAATAACAAGTTGCACAAGGCAAGGAAAATCAGAATAATATCCAATAGTCTCAACACACTTATGGTTGAGCACTTATGGTTGAGTAGTGAAGCAAACATATCTAGATATCGATCCTTGGGTCCTCTAAGTTAAAAGTATCTCTTCCGACCAATAGCCTAACATTGGGATAAAAAAGTGCAGTAGTGGTAAAAAAGTGCAGTAGTGGTAATAATAATAGTAGTAGGAAGAAGGAATCAATGATATTCAAAGGAGGATGATGCCAATAAAACCAAAGCTTAAAAACTGGGAAGCCACCCCCACTTCATAAGTGAAGGCTGGTCACCAAACTGGCGTCAAGATCTCAATGGAGTAGGAGGTCAGTTCTGTAATTAGAGACATTTAAATCTTGGCTTTTAAAAGGCAAGGGCTGGAGAGCTGCACGTGTTGGTGAGTCATGATGTCATGCATACAAGGGATGGCTTTAGATGGAGATGGGCTTTCTAGCCTCTTTACTTTACTGAGGAATGAGGACAGTCGTGATGCACTAGAATATGAAGAAGATCTTCTCCTCTCTTTTTTTAATGGGGATCCTGATAGAGGTGGTGGCCAACATTGACATGTTTCCAAGAGCTTTCTGACATGTAATGTGGGTGCTATGTGCTCTATGTTTTCTGCACTTCCCAGGGATACCCAAACACTAATCTTTAAACAACTTTCCTGTGCTCCATGAGACTATTGCAGTTTCTACAATATATGTCACAGATATTGGCTACATCTTCTTCTTCTTCTTTTTTTTTCTGTTTTTTCCTTCCATAAATATTAATACCCACATATACACACTCCACGTAAGTCTCTTACCATCCGCACTATAATCAGGGATTTATCCCTACTATATTTTGCAGAGGAGAAATATCTCAACTTGGGTATCATTATTGGCTATATTTTCACTTGATAATATTATGATATCTTCAAAAGATCATATATGATGAGCCTCGTAGACCCCACTATCAAGCCATCTGTTTTTAAGGATCAAACTAGGCACTACTAAGTCAAACTACCACTGAGATTCATCTTTTTGATTGGACAAATAGTAACTTTTTTTCAACCACATGATTAGTTTATTACTCATTTTCACTTGGAAATAGGGATGAACTTTACCCACATGCCATGGATGATAATAAATATTTTAAAACCGTCAAATTAGTCTCACCTGATGTGTGTGAAACTTAAAGAAATGTGATAAATTCTTTTTAGGTATCATTTTTTTTTTTTTTTGTAAGTCCAACAACATAACCTGCTGCTCTTTTCACCAACTAGTTAGCAGGAAGGGAATTGAATTGGATAATTTCAAGTGAAAAATTCATTACAATCCGGTATCATATCATGATCAAATTGATTTTGGAAATAAGACAAAACTAACAAAAAAAACATTTATAAAATATTTTTTTTCTCTCTAATTAATTATTAATTAGCTCGTCCTATTTATGTTCCCCACTATTTGTACTACAACCAGAGATCGATTCTTAATTGTTTATAGAGCGGAAGTGCCTCGCCACTAAGTTGCTACTTGATTGAAAAACATTCTATTAAAATTCAAGAATGTTTTGAAAATTAACATTATTTAAACTAAACATGAGTCCATATGAAACAAAAATTCACATCAAAGAGCAACCTCAATTTTCTACCATGGAGAACCACCGTTCACATGGTTCTTGACCACAATTCGGAAAATAAGAATAATAATAGTTGTAAATCAGTTTGTTTGGTATCATCAAATTAAAACTACCTTCCAACACCCATCATCAGATAGGTAGGATAATTACATTTCATCAATATGAACTTAGGTTACGTGTCCCATCAACCATGAGACCATGATCATTCATTTGGATGTTTTGGGTTCTAGTGCATGCATGCCACAAAATGATGTTTGCATTGAAATATACCAATGATTCCTTGTTCACCTGCCATCATGGCTAACTTTGTCTCGTGGAAATTCAAAAAGTGGCCGGAATTCAAATAGTAGTATCATTTATCCATGACAAATTTTATATGCACTCCCATAATGTATTGACCGCACTCACCCCCCTTTATGAACAGCTGTTCATGAAGGGGAGTGGCCCGGGTGGGTGTGCTCAGTATAAGGGGAGGGTGCATATAAAATCACCCTTCATCCATATGAATGATCTCAATTTATACAACCTAAGAAGAAATTATTCAACCATTGTTTAAAAATTGAAACTTATATAAAATCTATAACTACAAATCATTTAACTTTCTATAATCAACCTAATCAGTTATGTTTAACAAAAACAACCGTTGACTCTCGCGATTGCATGGCTATTTCAAATGAAGGTTCATGAGATTGTTAGCATAAGAAAAATACAAATATATATTATTTTTTTCAAGTTTGTAAGTGCCGATGTTCCACTGGATCAGATTTATTGAATGTCCTATTGATCCTACCAAAATTATGGAGAGAGTGGGATCCACACCCTCCCCTTCCCCACATCGAGTGTAATGTTCCAAGCATCTTCAAATTCTGCAAGTCTACCAGGAGCATTATTATTATTATTATACTCGTATGTTATAACACAAACAAGAAGGGAAAAAAAAAAATTCAGAGGTCCAAGTTCGATGGAAGCACAAGATGTATTATAAGATGTCATTCATAAATTACTCCAGATTCAATGAAACTGCAGAAAACATTGTACCAGTGTGTGTGATCCTGCTGGATACACGTGACAAAGATAACCACTAATTTATTGATGTGCCCATGAAAGCTTTTAAGAATAGTTTCACAGACAAAATGTGTCAGGTGTGTGTCTTCTCCAGCTCTGTTATGTTCATTTCCCACTGGCACTATTTTTCTATATTTTTTTTTCTTATATTTTCGGCTTGGTTTTGAGCTGTCCATTTGGATTTTCCAAAGTGGGCCTCACCCATGAAATCTCTTGAGCTGCCGATTTCAGCGGGCCAACCGATGGATTGATCACCACTTTTTACACATGAGAGACTCTTTCCATTTCTACCCGTTAAAAAGAGGAAGTAAAGAAAATAAATTACGGATTCCAAATATAAGTTGATCCGAGGGTGACCATCTCACTAGTTTTTTGAAGAATAATTTATTATTTGATCACCGCAATGGGTGCTAGGTGTAAAAGGTGGTTTGGATTTTCTAAAGTGGGCCCCCCACCTATGTTGTTAACCTGGGTGTTGTACCGTACTATCATTCAGATATTCATGGTTTGCCCTACGCGTGATTTGGATTTTCTTTTCAAGTTGTTTCCTACTAAAGCAAAATCAACAGTGGGTCCTATTAATGAGATAAATAGAGAAAAGTTAACGGCTGAAGTGAAGAGTTGCTGGGCGTAAGTTCGAGTTTCATATAAAAAGTTCGAGTTTCATATAAAGCAAAATAATAATGGAAAGGTTGAAAAACAATTTCTCACTCTTTTCTCATTTTCAGTTTGTATTGGAATTGTGATTAAAGTTTTACATTGAAGTGTAGCCTAATTGACATAACCCAACTGATTTTTCAATTATGAGCACCACCTTTCTTGCAATGTAGAATGGGCCTTGGAAAAAAAAATAAAGGTTTGGACCCCTTTTTGTTGTAGGGAAATGAAAAAAGATCATTTTCTTAGGAATGTCTCTTCCCGAGTTCACTCTAGGACTTATTGTAGCTTTGAAAATGACTAATTACCTCATTTTATCAGCTTGTGAGTCTTTAACCAAAAGGAAGAGTAGAATTGACTTGTAACATCCAGCAGGATGGGATCAGTGACAAATAAGATTATTAATCCTACTCAGACAAGGATTAGTGACAAAATAGAATCACGGGAACTTTCCTGTTCGAACACTGCCATGGACCTTGACTCTACACTTCTTGCTCCTCCAAAAAATGCTCTTTCCTATGAGTTTCTAGTACTTCAATAGCTAGTATGCAAACAGGCCTCAGTGCCTCTAATTTCAGAGAAAGAGCTCGAGTGTGTGTTACCTGGGGTTTATGTGAGATAGAACACATGATGACATAAAGACTAAAATGTAGAGAACATAGGTATAGCCTCATTGTACATGGACATCTCGTTTCTGGTCCAACAGCCCACGGATTGAGTCAAAGGTTCTCTCATTGCGTGAGCAGGTCTTCTCTCCTTGTGTGAGCAAATTTATCTTTCTACAGGAGCAGATTTCTCTCCCCGTGACTGGGCTCGCTCTCTTATTTGTTCGGCCCCTCGGCTTGGTGGAAAAAAAGGGAGTGTGATGTTGACAAGAAGACACTGTAAACCAACCGAACAAATTGATGGACTGCAGTGAGATGGCAACTTAACTTGCGTAAGGAGTTATTATTGTGGATTTGTGATCATTAATGGCCCGTCTGTAGCATAGAATATATAAGAATTAATCGTCAAATTAGCTCCACCAATGATCATTAAAGAGACGAGGATAAAAGAAAATGAATGAGGGTGAAAGATATAAGGTGGCTATGTAAATAGAACCTTGACTATTCTAGAATTTAAAGGATTTAAATTACTAAGGTGATAGATAGCCGGCAACTCCCATCTTCCCTTTAGTTAACATAGAAATGTTCTGGTGGTTTGTTCCTAACAATGTGCCTTGCAGTTTAGTTGTATAGTACTTGCTGTCTGATGCCTAGGGTATCTTACTTTTCTTGGTTTCCTACTCGGTTAATGTGTTAATCAAATCTATTGAAAACAGTTAAGAATTAAAAAAAGATATAGCTATAAAAAAGAATGAGTTTAAAACTCTTCTTGAATTGTCAACAGTCAACACAACTGCCTTCAAAATAGTAGAAACATTTTCTTTTCTTTTCTTTAATTCAAAGCCGAATCTCATTTCTGCTTTCCTGACTATGCACACGGGCAACAAAAACCACATTTTCTAGACTTCCAATTGCTTCAAAAGACGAGGACCACAAGAACAGAGTATTAGTACCTTGATACACAGAATTAGACACAGAAAAGCCTTTGGAAGGGATAAACCAGCTTGAGTTTTATCTATTTGAGAGGGATTTCAAAGTTCAGATAGCAATTCTAAGGCTGCTAACTGCTGACCATCAAAAAAAGAATCTTTGAAGGCTCCCGTTTTCAGTCACAGGGAGTTGCAGTCAGCTTTGTAAATCATTAACAGCCATCTACCAGTTAAAATTAAAAAAATTTAGAAGACTGTATTTGCTGCTCTGAACATTCATGTAGCCATTTAAGGCGATCCACTGTTTGGCTTTCTTTTCTTTGATTGGAACGAAATAACAATTGCATAATAGGACACTAGATTATACAGCCCGCCCTCCCTCCTTCCCTCCCTCCCTGTCAATTGAACTCCTACCAAGCCCGCCCCCCCCGCCCTGGAACTCCTACCAAGCCCCGCAACAAAAAAATTTAAAAAAATTACCTTAGTAAATTAAATCCTAGAAAAGTCAAGAGTCCCATCTAAATCTCCACCTAATATGATCTAGAATTCATCTCAATCATGACCTGAATCATGACAGTAAAGTTAGACCATAAACCAATGTGAATGGAACCAGCCGATAAGCTAGATTGCTGACCCTACAACATTCATATTTATACAATTGCATGGCTAATCATGTTAGAGAGAGAGAGAGAGAGAATCTATAGCACATATACAACATTACAACGTGCTCCACCTCGGAGCAGCCGCAATCCGAAGAAATAAGAAAGGAACTTGAAGAAGATAAAGAGGTAGGCTGCCTAACCACCATTACATGCAGATGAAAGCGCCAGTCTTTTTTTTTTCATTCACATGCAAGTTTCATACCAAAGCTGGTGAGGCAGATCGCAAATGCCTGAAATGCAGACAGTGGCTGTCTGTAGTCCATGGTGAACATGTCATCCCCTACCTTTCCAAACTGAAGCACCACCACATCGTCATCCCCTCTGGCACCCGGTTGACTCGGATCGATGGTTGCAACCAGCTGAAAGTTTTTGACTGATGCAACAGTCACCCTTCCATGGAAATTCAAGCACCAGCACTGTAAGTGCTCATGCCACCTTGGAGCTTTGTTCTTCATAAGCACCAATCTGGCAGGAACAACTGGTGAGTTGTCTGTCTTGCAGTTCTGCTGTTTGTCGCAGGTTTCTGCAGTTGAAGGGCAATGCTGCAACGAGCAAAGCATTCTTCTGGGTCCCCTTGACCTTAGTAGGTTGAATTTGTAAGATACCTGCCCAATCTCAAAGCTACCTGCTGGGTCTTGAGGGCATATCTGCTTACTGGCAAAACGGCGGCTTGCTCGGCTGTTAGAGGGCTTTGCTCCATTGTATGGTGGTTGGCTATCATAGATTCTGAATGCCGTGCCCAGGAAATCAGAGCTGCAGCATTCAATAAGCAAAATGGTGGAACACATCAAATGTCGGATATTTGAACAGTAATGCAAATATATTCCAGAAATATCATGATTAACTAGGATTTTGAAGGATGCTGATGAGAATACACACACACACACACACACATATATATATATATATATATATATCAAAATAATCTAATTATGCATTAAAAAAAACAAGTAGGATACTGGGGAGAAAAATACTACATGTTAGCAGATATTGCCTACAATGAGGACAGAAGCAGCTTCACAGATTTGCCATCCCCACAACAGCAACACTCACTCTTCTTTGACATTCCTCAAACAATACAAGCTTGAAACACAAGGGCCTGCATGCTAGAAAATAACTCTCACAAAGAGAAATACAGCTAAGAATTGTATTGCTACTAAATACTTGCTCTTCTAACGATACGTCCTCTCCTTTATAACCAAAGGAAAGCCTTCATAATAGCTCTAAAATTCTTTTCATGTAAAGAATCTTTCGTCATTTTGAAAAGGATATGCCCTCCATCATGATGCATTGAAGCTACTTTCTTGTCATGATGGGATACTCCTTTATGTCTTTTCTAGGTATAAGCAATCTTGGTTTGTTCTCATAATGGAGGAACAAAAGTGGAAGAGACATTCTGTTAAAACTAGTTACACATGGGTGACTTCGGCTTGTTGTAATGATGGAGACTCTCCTTACAAGGCCAATGGAGATATTGGTGTCTCATCAAATATTTTGTTGCCTGTAAATATTTATGGAGATCCATCTTGACACATGTCCTGAATTGGTTGGGAGATTACATGATCTCGAAACTAAATGTAAGGAGATAAAAGACTTGGGTCACAACTCAAAGAAAGCTAATAATATTGAGAAACAAGAATTAAAGCTCACTTTGACAACAACAAAAATCCAGCAACCCTTAAGCACCTGTTGATTAAACTCCTACTAAGAAGGATTCTAATGCAGGTCCTAGGGTTAGGTGGCGCGGACAACGGCAGTGGAGATGCGGGAGGGCGATGAAGATAGAAAAGAGAGTAAAGATGATACATTTTCTTGGGCTCTCACCAACTCCAACCCGGAGGCATTACATCATATGAGTAAGGTAGGGCTCAAGAGACTAAAAAATTGGGCTCTCACCAAACTCCAATTCAGGAGCAATTAGGAATTTCTTGGAGGAGAACTCGAAGAAAATTAATTTTCATTGATCATCAATTATTACCTAGCCAAAGAGGCCTTACATCATTATATAGGAAAATAAATAATCCTAAGACTAATCCGGACCATTAAACACACCGATGGCCAGGATTATAACATCCTAATAAGCAACCTAAAACATAATTAAAGGCCTAAATAACGTAAAATGAATGGGCTGGGCACAAAGGCTTGGCCAGGATAATTGGGTTGGGCCCGTTGGCGAGTCAACCCATGGGGAACCATGGGCCTGTCCTGCATCATTAGGGCTTGCGTGAGTGTCGAAGCACGTGTCCACAGAGACCTCAAACACGCCTCTGCAGAGATTTCAACACGAGGACGTACCTCTCCAAGGCAAGAAACCCACGATAATTCTATTCCAATAATCAAGGTGAATCTTGGAGCTATTATGAAGTCTTTTCTTTGGCTATCTATAAAACGAGAAGATGTATAGTTAGAAGAGCAAGTAGTTAGTAGCAACACAATTCTTAGTGATAGTCTTCTGTGAGAGTTTTTCTAGTGTGCCTTCATGAGTGTTTCAAGCTTGTAATACTTGAACACTATCAAAGAAGAGAGTGCTATCAATATCATTATGAGGATTGTAAATTTGTGAAGCCACCATTGTTGTCCTCAAGATTGTGTTAGGTTGAAACTTCTATCTATAAAAATAGACTTTTCCGTCAAATAATAGGTTTGAATCAACTGACTGTTTTGTTTTCAATATGATATCCTTCTTGCCACAGTCCTTCAACCTCTGAAATCGTTGGAGTTTTGGTTCAAGTAACACATCCAGCCAGTGCCAAACATCACTGCCAACCAATCAATTGGAACCATCATACAAGAGGGCATTCACCTACCATGTACGGACCACCGTTTACAAAGAATGCTCAACATAGTTTGTCAAGAACACTCAACAGGGTCTTGTTATGCATTCACATGAAAACAAATTTTGCGCTCCCAGAATATAGGAACCACTTCTGCATAACATTTTTTTTTTTGAATGGCACCACTTGTGCATATCATGATTGTACAGAGATTGTAACATAAAATATGCATATATGAAATGACTTCAATGAAATATCAAAATTCCTATAGACCCGAAAACTTTCTGAACCATTGGAATTTGAGAAGCTTATGCTTCAATTCATAATAAAAGATAAATAAAATGATAAACACAAGACACCCCAGCAGCAAGGGTGTCTCATCTCACACCTGCCCAGGGATCAATCCCAGGGCAGGTAGGGTCACCCAACTAGCAAAAACACGCCAAATAAAATTAAGATACAAAAATTATGCGACTTCTTGACAAAATCAAAGCAGTTCAATAGCAATGCTGTGGACTGCTAACAACAAATATGAAGAATAGAACTGCCTGTGAATACATTTCAGAATGGAAACCCAAGTCCAGACTTTTGTGAGTGAATCTGCTACTATAATTTAGGGATATAAGCAAAAAGTGCATCAATTGTAGACACCAGAATGCAGATCTTCTCAACAAAATCCGCTATTTTCCAGGATAGTGGAGCTAGAGATGTAAATGGGCCTTGTCGGGAGTGGAACCCCAGTGTATCCAGATCCGATACGGATCCTACATGTTGAATTATCCAAAATAAAAAAATAAAAAAAGATCTCCTATATGTTGGATCTGATACAGAACAAACAAAAAGAAAAAAGGAGAGAGAGAGAGAGAGAGAGATCCAGTTCTGGATCCATATCTAATACAAATATCAGAGATCAACGGGCCTTCAATTGCATCTGTTTTGTATATAAGTGGAGCCCTTGAAATAGCAATTATTCAATCTTAGAAGCCTCTCAAGAACTTAACAACTTATTGCTTCAAATACATGGCTTAATTCAGTTCCAAATCTGGATCCTCAGGTTGCGACATGCATTGATCGAGATTTGGATTCAAAAAACTGCCAAATCATATACATATGGATCCATATCAAGATCCAGATCCAAATTTGAATATCTTCTGAGTCCAATCATTTCCCTGTAGGTTGGAGACTCTAGATATACAGATAATTGGATACCCATTGACATCTTTGGGTGGAGTCCATCCTAGCACCCACCCCCTAAGAATTCATGAAGTTAGCCTCATTCAGTAGTAAGCCTGAGCGTCCTTTCTCTAATGTGCCGTAGAACCACCAAAATAAGTTGGCTCTAGTATGCCACAAGAAATTGTCCTTTTTCTTGTTACTCCCACACTCAATGGACCAGGTTTCTTTAAGGGACACTCCATCTAGATCCAACCTCCACTGCTCTGGTAAAGACCATACATTCTTCATACACTCCTGTTTATGGGCTACCTTCTTCATAGAGACATGACTAATCAAGTCCCAATTTCCAGACCTGTAAGGATTTTCCCATTTCCTTTCCAGATCCGATCAGGATATTCCCTTAAATTCCTTATCTTTTAGCCCCCGTTAAGAAATTCATAATTCATTTCTATCCACAATTTTTTTATCGGTATAAAAAAGGTGATATCTTCCATGATACTTGGATCTACTCGGAAAAGGACCCTAAAAAACCCTTCATTAAATCACAAAAGGAGCAGGAAAATGAAGGAAACATCAAACAAGGCTTGGGGAAACACCAAATTACTCTGGCTGAGATACAATGAATGAACAGATGATCATTGGATTCTGCAGAAGACCAACACAAAAATAAAATATTAGGAAAAGAAGTTTCTTCTTTTGAGATTCTTCAAAGTTAAAACTTGATAGGGAATCCTTATCCAAATAAATGTATTGGTTTGTAGTGACAATATTCCATTTTATTACTTGCCTTTGTTTCAATTCCAAAAAATGCAGCAAAGAACTTGAAAAGATTCAAAGGGAATTCTTGTGGGGCAGTAGATAAACAAAAAGAAGATGCATCTTATTAGAAGGTGAACAGATGAGTCGCTAATGGTGGTTTAAGTACTGGAAACATTGTGAAGAGAAAAATCGGTGACAAAATGGCAGTGGAGATAAAGGATTGAAAGCAAAGCTCTATCGAGGAACCACATCAAAATATCCGGGGAATGGACTAATGGACTACATTATGAAAGAATATCATGAAATCTGGGATGTGGAGGATAGGGTGGGAAAAATCTTCTGAAAGAAATTTCAAAAGGTGGTTCGAGATTTATGGTAGGAGAAAGTGATACAATTAGATTATAGAAGGATAAATACATAGGAGGTTGTTTAGCCTCATGCTTTCAAGATACTCAATTTCAAGTTGCAAGGGAACAATGACTAAGGACTCTGTTCTTGAGATAGGAAGGAGCTGGAACAGAATAACATATTTAGAATAAATCTTTTAGATAATGAAGTTCTAATGTTGGTTGATTTAATGACTACCCTTAATGACATTCCTGCTAGGTGGGGAGGATAGAAACATTTGGATGTCAAGTTCTCTTGGAACCTTTTCAAGCAATACTCTTCACTCTTTCCTTGTATCAGACCCTGATGTGGGTTTTTCTTTTACAATAGTGTGAGGAACTTTAACCCCCAATAGTCAAAGCTTTTGGTTGGGCAAAAAAAAAAAAAAAAATTTGAATATTGTAAGTTTGCCATTCAAATATTTGCTTTATGTGATAATCCAATGAACAATCGGTGGATCACACCTTTATTCATTGTGTCAGCCTAGATCATTGGAGTTTCTTCTATTTCCTTGTTTGGAATTTCATTTTCTAGCTTCCTTTTGAGATCTGAATTCTGATAGATCGCTGATCTACGGGTCCTTTTCCAAGAAGAGACCAAATTCATAAAAAAAAATGCTTTTTTAGCAATCTCATGAGAAATTGGAAGGAAAGAAACTATCATATTTTTTTTTCAAGGTAAATGTTGTTTGTTAAGGGTAACTACAGGAAGAAATATCTCATAGATCTACAGATCTACCAATGGGGCTTACAAGAAAAGGAGTTCAAACTTCCAATGTAATGCTTATTTAGCCTTAAAAGCAGATAGAATAGAGCGATTATTAGTTATTGTCTAACCACGTAAAGAAAAAGATTAGTTTGCCACAAACTAAGCCAGAAGTATGCGCTTCGAATACCGATGGGAGTTCTCTCAGGAACCCTGGGCCATTATGTATTTGGAGAGACATCAGGAATAATAAGGGGGAAATCGCTCTTCCTTTACCACACACTATTAGAGTTGCAGGCTTTGACAGAGCAGAGTTAACGACAAGACATGGAATAAGATCGTTACTAACCCTTTCTCAGCCCACTTATAATAAAATCTGATTCAGAAAACATGATAAAATAGGTGAAATCTCACATGATCCATGGAGGCCTGAAGCAATAATTAAGAAGATCCACTGGATTCTGGATTCCATGGAGATTGAAACGATGATAACATTAGGGGCAGGTTTGTGTAGCCCATTTCTGCAGAAACGGTGTTTTTTTTTGCGGAAAACCCTTTTCTCATGCGTTTGGTGCGGTAGTTTTATGCATAATTGCTTTTTTGCCACGTCAGCTTTTTCCTTCCTTACCTTGGAAATAGACTTCCAGGGTGTGCGGCATGGGAAGTCCATTTCCTTAGAAAATCTGACCACATATTTAAGGTCCATTTCCTCGCATGTTCCTCAAAATATATCGAAAAATGGCTCTGGCAAAAAAAACCTCCTAAGTTCATCATTGAAAACCCTTATTCTCCACCACCCAAGCAAGCCATCAAGCTCTGGTCGCCTCTGCACCCTGTTGCGCCGGTCGCCTCTACACCTGCTGCTCCAGTCATAGACCACTTCCATCTCTGGAACCCCTCTCTCTCCTCTGCAACTCACAAAACGCTTCTACAACTCCCAAAAGCCTTGGAAGATTATGCGGATTAGGGCTTGAGATGTAGATTTGGATTGGAGGATGATGAGCTGCTAGGGTTTTAAATCCGAGTTTCTTCATTGGAGAGCGATGAGCTACTAGGGTTTTGGACCATACAAACATATCTTCATTGCACAATCCAAGGTGGGACATTCTCTGCTATTGCTTCTATACATGTGTCTGATTTGATTTCTGGTGCAATCCAAGGTGGGCCATTACTCTGCAATTTCTCTCTAGCGTATTTCTCTACAAGTTATTTTTATTTTGATCTGCAATTTTCTCTACTATTGCAATCCCATCACATTATTTCTCTCTAGAATTCATTTTTGTTCTGATTGGTGTGATCTCACTGCATTCTCATGATTCTCATCACATGATTGGTTTACAGGAATTTAATTTTGTATTTTTTCAATTTGATGTTGGGGTCATTGGTTTTCACTGAGATATCCCCACCTGCACCAAACAGAAAAATGACAGTTTCATCAAAGAAATTTTTTTCACACCAAACATAGATTTTGTACTCCCACGGAAGTTATTTTCCTTGGCATCTATCTTCCATGGATTTTGCTGATGTGGCAATTTCCTCTTTCCGTAGAAAGGACCATTACACAAACGTGCCCTAATAGAGATGAAAGCTGAGGCTGATGAGCTCGTTGAGGTTCGAGTTTAGAACTGAAATGGCATAAGGAATTTGTACAAACATTACAGATAAGTTATTCTTTGATGTTTTATTTCTTTTTCAGTCTACTATCAACTTGATGGCAAAACATTATGACCAGAGTACACGTTTCCTAATGTAATAATGTCCATAACTTATAGTATTTACATAGAAGGGTTAAAATTTATGCAGCAAAAAAGGAATAACAATGTGTCATGGATTAATAGAGAGCCGCTGGAAGTTTAATCTCATTTTGAACAAAATTAAGAATCTATGCAAATCTATGACAGTATATGTTGCCCACATATGGAATGGATAAAACCACATCACAATATGGATGCAGTTGGCATATGAATTTTACCATAAAAAGAAGTATCTCCTGATTCTTCAACATAGGAAATGCATCCGTGCCGTACGATATCCGATAGAGCTTTTTACAAAAAGGCCTCTATATTTTCAAACAATCTCAAAAAAGGCCCATGTCTTCTATAATTTTATAAAAACACCCTTGGTTTGACGCTACACCATATGGGTAGCATAGCTATTTAAGGGTAGCATATTTTTAGGGATAAATGAAAAAATATCCTTTATTTAAGGGTAGCATATTTCACTAACTCAAGTTGCTTTTAGTGGGGCTTACTTGGATGCACGTGACCAAGGGATGCATGGCAATGGAAAAGTCTTGGATGGAGATTAGGAAAACAACATCAAGCCATTCAAATGATCCCAGCATTTGGTTGTAGGTCCTCAAAGTTTAACAGGTAAAATTGTCTTTTTTTTTTAACTCAGGAAAAATATTTGAGTTTTTCTGAAGGTTAAATTGTTCAAAAAAAATCTTCTGCCTAGTTACTTTTTGTACAGTTGGACTGTTAGTCAATGGAGGCTTTAGTAAAAATACAAAAAATAGGGAATTTTTTGAGGTTGTGTGAAAATATAGGGATCTTTTGAAAAAACACTCAAACCAATATACTTCATTTTTAAAGTGTTAAATGTTAATCACGTTTCCAGTCATAATCGAGTATCCCTGCCGTATTCATTTTGTAACTAGGCCTCATGGCAGGAGTGTTTCAAAACCAGAGCAGACCAGCTGGTCAACCAGGTGCGACTAAAACTAATACCTTCAGCAGTCTGGTGAGACCAAACTGGGGTACTGGTCAAACACTGTTAAAAGAGCGAAGGTTGAACTAGTTTGTCCCCTATTAACTATTTTAAAATATTAACTTTTGATCATTTTACATCACAGTTGAGCCAGGTTAAACCTGAGAATCAAACCAGATTGTACCGAACCACCCACTCCAACTCTTTGCCCTCAGGGCTGGTTCCTAAAACATTGGATAACAGTTGTATTCCGTCACACTTTGCCAGGTGCAGATAGAGTGGACTGTTTGGCTAGAATTGGAGTTGATGGAGAAATAATGTGCTTAAGCCCATTGATGCCATTTGAATTGTTGCTTTTGGTTTCAGAATCCTACTGTTGGTATAATTTTCTTATGCTTCCTTTGTAATCCTTCCTTCTTTGCGTTTCTTTGAAATGAAATTCAATCGTTATCAACAAAAAAAAAAAAAAAAAAGTAAATCAAAATAGCCATGCATAAACTTCACTTGCACATAGGCAGAATTAATGAGCAGAAAAACAGACAAACCCACGTGCAAGCACACACTCAGCATAAGGAAATGAGACCAAATTTTGAAATCAGAATGCACTACCCTGGAAAGTCTTCCCACCTCTTGCTACCAAATATACTGAATAGCAATTAAGATTAACAAAACTAGCATGGACCCTTTGGTGTCAGATACCACTTGTGAACCAAGAAGGCAGGAGGAGCAAAGTACTACTGTAGGGCATACCTCAACTTTCCAACATATGCATTACTTCCTTGGGAAAGATCGTCCGCATCCAGAGATATGATATACTCAATGTGAGCACCATGCCTAAACTTTCGAGCAGCTAACAAAAATTTTCCATTCTCCACGGATGCTGCAAAAGCAATTCACATGAGCTGATACTTCAAGAGTCGATTAAATAACTGGATACAGCAAATCACCACAAAAATACAAAACAATTGTAATAGAAAGCTAGAAAATGTTGAAGAAAAATGCGTTTTTTTTTTTTTTTCCTTTCTAGAAGTTTGGTAAAGATCCAAAACATGTCATGACATTACTGAAACATAGAGGTTGAAACTCTTGAAAATTTAAAAACTAATAAGAAAAACCACACCATGCAAGAAATCAAGATCTTAAATTAGTCTAACGTGCAGAATTTGACACAGCAATTGGTATTGTACGCATGAACTAGAGTTCCTCAACTTGCAAAACACGGCTTCAACATCAGATGGAGAAACGAATTTCTCTGGAGATCTCAAACACTCATGTAACTGACAATGGACACAACTCAGTTCACCTCCACAACAATGAGATAGTAGATCACTATGTGGGTAGCCAACAACCTTAGTGTCGCACTGCATTGGAAATACATTCACAAAATTCACAGGATGCTAGAGCCCTCCCCAAAATAAAGGAATTTATGGAATTTCCATGCAAAAACTATTTATTATGTTCTCAGATTCTTCTATAAGTAAAAGCTAACAAAATCCTAAAGGTCGACAGGAACCACTTATGGAGAAGCCGGAAAGCTTTGTTAAAGGCAATAGGGATATTGCGAGCATTAAATTTATCTCCCATTATGGATTGAAAGGCCCAAATGGGCCAAATCCATTGTCTTCAACCATCCAACCTTTCAGTGTATTGATGATCTTATAAATGCTAACTTCCTAGAGTTGCTTGCCTTGGGACACGCTTTAACTTTCATCCTTAATTCTATTCACTATTTTTGCCAGTCACAGATCAAAAGAGTGTGATAGAATCTTGATGGCATATTTTTTTCAGCAGATTATCCATAAAAAATTCAAATCATTTGGTGTTCAGGAATTGAAATTGCTTTTCCATACAACCAGTCACTGCCATTCTTAAGAACGTTTTATAATGAGTCAAGTTGACTTCCAAACAGGGCGAAATCAATTCCAAAGACCCACAAAGTCAAAAATATCAAATCATTTGGTGTTCAGGAATTGAAATTGCTTTTCCATACAACCAGTCATTGCCATTCTTAAGAACGTTTAATAATGAGTCAAGTTGACTTAAAATATTCATCCAAACAAGGCGATATCAATTCCAAAGACCCACAAAGTCCAAAATATCTTCTTGCAATTCATTATTCCAACTTGTATATAAACAGATATCAATACCCACACGCTATTTTTATTTAGTCTAGTAAACATATCAAAGGACAAGGTTAAATTTCGAAGAAACGACGGACTGCACATAAAATAGAAAAATAAGGGGGAAAAAATGCAATTAATTGTAATTTTACTCACTTGGGGTCAGTCCAAGATAAAGATAAAACGTGGAATTCTTCTTATTCCTTTTGATAAAACATTGAATTGGCGCGTCTCGAGGCGCCGGCTGCAAACCCACATTAAGAAAATAACAGCAAACAAAAGTTATTAATGGAATAACCAACATTCCGTGCTCTGCTAAACAAGAAAAAATCCAATCCCACCAACCAAAATTCACATCATCCAAAACCAAAACAAAAGATCACAAGAAAACTACATAGAGAGAGAGAGAGAAGGTGTAATCGCTTCAAAGCTATGAACCAGAACTGAATTGGGATAATCCTCCCAGTGACAGATGAAAAGATCCAATCTTTTCCAAACACTATCAAAACTGCAATTTTCTCAAGAAAGTCGCCAATTAAGATCTAAAGAAGAGAACTTTAAAGGGCAAAAAAAGAAAATATTTGGAGAAGAAGCAATCAGAAGGCGATTTCTACCAGATCCAACAAAAAGAACCCCCAAATTCTTCGCACTAAACAAATATTACATGCCCAGATAGCGAAATCGAAAATGCTTCAAATCGAAAAAAAAAAAAAAAAAAACCCTAACAAACCTGTTTGAGGGAAGAAGGAAAAGTGATCTTTCCGCTCTGCTGCGGCGGCTTCACAACGGCTCTCGTAACATCTCTCCACCTCTTGCAGACGCAAGCGCAGGCCACAACATCCTTTCGAAGCGGCCATCTCTCCTCGCTCGATTCGACTCGCTCAATGATATCTCCAAGCAGTTCCGGAAGCATATTCGACCATCCACCCTCGAACAACTGATCACGACCATCTTCCTCTTCCTCCTCATCTCCTCTTCTCCGTAACTCGCTCGACTTCTGCTGCAGAAGGTTTTCGAGAAGCGCAGACGAACGCTTCGGGCTGCAAGAGAAGGAGGAGCGAGCGGAAAATCCCTTTTTGGAGAAGGCTTTTCTCAGAGACATTTCGTCGAACGGGTAGAGAGCGAGAGAGAATCCTCTGAATAAATTGCTTTTTGGGGGAAGAGATAGAGAAGGAGAAGATGTGATTGTGACCTGGAATGAGTTGAAGATGGCTGGGATTTCACTATTTCCAGAGGGCATGAAAAAGGGAAGGGGAGTTGTAGGTACACGTGCCAAGATGTGACACGAATGGGACGATTTTATTTTTTTTCAATTTTTTTATGGGGTTGGGTCATGGGTGGGCCAAGTTTGATTGGACAGGGACCGAAAAGTCAGACCGGTTCTGGTCATCACGCGCTCTCACACGGTGTTTTTTGTGTGTATTCAATGGGGAAGGATTAGTGAAGGCACGCTTAGAATAAATATGTCGTTGTAGTGGGTTTTAAGTGTTAATGCATGTGGTAATGGAGGATTATTAAGATTGAATCTGGATCTGCTGTGGCCCACTTTAGATCTTAGATATTTTGGGGGCATGTAAATTGAAGTGTAGATTTTAAAAAAAAAAATATAAAACGTTTGGTTCGTTTTTAAAAAAGTATATGAAGATATGAATGTTTCAAAAAATACAAAAGTATTCCGCGATTCTTTCAATCAAGTTCCTGTATAAAAGATTTCTCAGAAAGGATAAAAATACCATTTTCTTATGAGAGGTTTTTGTCTTTTCTTAATCTATTTTTCTATCCAAAAGTGGTCTTTTTGATTTTTAATGAAACTAGATTTTTGGTCATTTGGAATCATTTTTCTAACCATCCTAAGCATAACGGGAGTTGAACTAAGTCATTTTGGTAAGGGCTTGATCATTTCTCTTGAATTATTTTAAAGAGAAATTTTAAAATATTATATAAGAGTGTTTTTGTTATTTCTCATAACTTTTGTTTGAAAAGAACTTGATTGAAATAATTCCATAAAGCTTTTGTGATTTTTTGAAATACTCAAATCTATATCATGTACTTTTTTTTTTTTTTTTAATGAGTCAAAAGTTGCAAACCTTTTTGAAAATTTTTCCTATATAAAAATCGCCTCCATGTCTTTAATGGTTGAGAATATATATAATACTCTAATGTGAATAATAAATAACAAGATCATAAAAGGATAATACAGCACTCGGCTTGTCTAAATCCAAAGGTAAAGATTTAAAATCATCAAAAACAACTTCACATCTTTTTTGATGAAAACAAGCAACCATCCTGGTCAATGTTTTCTGTTGGGATGACCTGAAATAAACTATGTAAGTGACATTTGGTTTGTTCTGATATGCGGATAAAGTTCAAGTAATTACTTTGTTTTTTAAGTTAAACTTAGTGTAGGGCAAACAGTGCAGGTAAATGACAATTCTGCCTTTTCCCATTTTTTTGGATGTACTCTGGCTAAAGAATGTTTTAGTTAGCAGATTGTGTTATGGGTTGTGGTCCATTTATATATGGTTCATTTGCCTTTGTCACATAAAAATTTAGGATTTCTGGTAAAGGGTGTATCAAAATGAGTATTGAGCAAGTGAAGAGCGAAGGCTAACTTGCATTTTTATCTCTTTCATAGAAAATCGAAATCCTTCACTTGAAAAATTAGTTCATTTTTTTCTTTTCATGAGAAAGATTTATCGCACCAAACAATTGAGCAATATAGTATATGGAAAATCTAAACGACTTTCCTCTCTATCATAAAATCCTCCCGTCATACAAATACACCTCTTGGATAATGGGTGGGTAATCATTTATGCTATTAGAGATTATTATAGAGCTCATTTTCTATCATGAGAATTCAATATCTGAGCAAACAAATGGGCCCATACAATCCAAAGAAATAATAGGTGGATTTTATTTAGGTAGTTTATCTTGTATGCTCCAGTAAGATCTAATATGGTTTGCAACACAAATAAACTTATGGATCTTGACTTATACATTAAACAATGGATAATCCTATATTCTAAAAATATACTTGTGCCATGATCTTTAATGATGAGCAATTTGGATCTTGATGGTGAGAGCAGTTGGGTAATATTGAGTATGTCGTGAGTTAAGAGAGAAAATCGGAAAACGACTTGTATAGATAGCTCTAAAGATATTTCTTCCAATCAAATAAATATATTAGAAGTCAATTTCCTTTATTTTTCTCATTAATTAACAAACCAAAAGTCCTAAATAGATTGGGTTTTCTTAGAATGAATCCAAGTCAATTTTATTAAAATGAAAGCCTATATAAAATCAATTGACTTAAGGTGAGGCCTAGCATTCCTAGACGTGTGGTCATGTGGACCACTTACATCTAACAGTATGCTCCCCTCATGACAACTAATGGATTGGGCTTGGACAAGCGTGGTGCCAGCCCACACCAAAACTAAGAAGCCTCAACAACTAAAAGGCTGGACTTGGGACTTGGGACTTGGGATTTGGGAAGGGTTTAGCCTGCATGACCCACATGCAACCATACACTTTTCCATAGATGTTTCTTTCCATACTCCTGTTTCTTTGCTGTGGGACTTGAGCAGATGTAGAAATACTAATTACAAATGATGCTGTCCGTTTAAATACTAGCAGGAATTCTTAAAAGAAAGGAAGTATAAGCTTATAAGCTATATAGCACGCATGGACAACATCATGGCTCATGCTTGAGTGAATCATGTTTCCCACAGATTGGGCCATAGCCATCTTTGGCAAAGGTCATCCAAGTTGTTGCTTATATATCCACATTTATAATGGACGTGGCCTTTTAATGGATAGTTTAAATAGACAGTTGGTGAACTGTCCAGTGTCCAACACATCCATCACATGAAAACCCCATTGATGGGTTAGTCATATCCCTTGGGGCTGCATGTTCATATCAGAACACAACCTGAACTTCCAAGTCCAGGTGTGTGGATAGTCCAGATTTACAAACTCATAGGAGTCATATATATATATATATATACACTATAGTAATTTTAGCATGATGAGGGGTCACAGACTCACAGTAAGCCTAAACCTCATAAACAAGAGAGCCTCATTTTGGATCTCTGTAATAAACTTTAAGTGCAGATTACTCTGTCTATAGCAAATGAGAGTTCTCTGTGTTTCGATAACTTGAGTAAGATGCAAGTCTCAGTAAGACAACAGTATCTCTTGATGTGCATGCAACTAGAGTAATGCATAAGCTACGTTTCTTACCTTTGAATAAAGAATATTACAATTGTCAATTTATATTGTGATAAATATCTTGAATTATGTGGTGACTGATCTTATAATAAATTGTACCGAGTATAATTATTTTTAAGAGGGTTGTTCAAGGCTATAGAAATTCAATAATGTTACATGGACAAACTATTTGGCCATAATTTTGGATAAATCCCTAGATATCACTTGAATATCATGATATTCAAGTGATATCTAGGGATTTGTCCAAAATTCTGGGCAAATGAAAAATTTCGCTTCAACCCAAACGAAACGAATAATAACTTTTTTGATAGAAATCAGTTTAATATGAGAGGGAGGAGAATGAAAACCTCATATATCATAACTCTAGTTTCTCAGAGATTATGAAAAATTGTTGGATGTAGGTACATTGCGAACTAGGCAAGTCTTATTGTTTTCTTGTTTTCCCTGTTTATTTGTTGCATCATGATTTTGATTATATATATATATATATATATATATATATCCACAAATAACCCACGGTGGAAAGGCTGGTCTAGTCAAGGGGCACACTAAACGAGCAAGAAATTAATGCCAGGCCATTCTAGCAAAAACAAAATGGAATTGACTACTAATGCACCCTTTACATAGTGTTAGCAGCTGGATGTTTAATTCTGGCCACTCTAGCCGAACAAAGTGGAATTGACTACTATGCACTCTTTACATAGGGTTGGCAACTGGATGGCTTGGGTTGGGGTCTGCCCATATATCATGCCCCATACTTGGCTCAAGATGGTTTGTGGTTCATGATATCAAATTTGTCCCGAGACGGATTCAGGTCAGGTCATGTTTATGAAAATGATTTTTTAATAATCTTAAAAATATAAAAATAAACATCCAGGAGAAGATAATCAATCGTACAACCTAGGTTTTCCATCTTGCCCATCACATCCATATCTTAGGAGTTTGCATATGCATTCTCACTAACCAAATCCATCTACTGTATATAGCAAGGGGCAGGCGGGTCACGCCAACCAAAACTTGAATCTACCCTACATTCGACATGGATCAAAATATGGAATTCCATTCATGTCTCAAACCGACAAATCCACTATCAAAACTGCCCCTAATAGGTGTGGGTGAGAGCTAGTTTCCATTTAAATCCAATCCATTGCCTTCTCACTTGCACAATGAAGAAGTTGTCAATACTATGTTTTGGATTTGCGATAAAAGCATTTAAGACTGAAACCCGGACTTAACAACTATAATCCAATCTGATATGACCAATGAGCAGATGAGCCTGCTCCAAACTCTTGAAGACCATGAGTGTAACTGTCTAAGTGTGAAACCAATTAATTTCGAAGTACTTCCTGAATCTCTCTTTCTCATTTTTCTCCCATTCTGAAAGTAGTTGGCTAATGAATCTCTCTCTTTATTGAAATGAATGTAATAATGATGATAAATATTTCATTGAAGTTTGCCCTAGTAAATAATCTGTCATACCAGTTAGCTCAAAATTATTTTGGTCTTCCATTGGGGAGTGTGAGGCCCACATCTTGATGATCTAGTAGACATTGACACCATGAAGCATAATCCCAACATAACCAGCAATTAGATTCATCCATTTTGGTGATTAATTTCCTCTATGAAAGTTTCCGTTCATTATGATTGATTCTGATGTTGCTGATCAAAGGGGTAAGAAATAAATGGATGTTGCTGAGAAAAAATCCCATTGTGTAAATGGTCTTAGGACTTAGCTGACAACTGAAGCGTGTCCAAATTGCCAACCATGTACTCCAGTCTTCTACTTGTAAAAGGGGTTGTCACTTCAGAATAACTGGTCTTGAAATTGACACAACTAGAGTGGTTGCAACTTGCAATTGCTTCGTTGAATTATTGTACCAATTCATGTTGCTAGAAATAAATAGACTGCCACTTAAACAGGCTGCTAAGGAACCTTCATTAATGTCTCAACAAAAGATTATTTTTCTCTGTGCCTGGCTGATGGCCGTTGATCATGCTACATAATGCTGATTGGATAGTAACCATTGAAAGTTAAAAGGTTTTCTAATGGATATCATCATCATCATCATCAAGTGAGACTTCCCATCCTAATCATCACTCTTGGATCCAATTGATAGTCATTTAAAACTTTGTTCCTATGGTCTATCCAAATCAAGATAATTTGTTGCTTGGTTCATCGAATGAGCCTCCATGAATAGAGAGTCTGTAATGGTGTAAACAGTTGTTATGTTTGCAAATTATTCAATGTTCTATGTAAGGGGTAAAATTCCAGGACTGCTCTTTCTCATGAAAATGGAAGTCTGTTGAAAGTGGAATCTCATGTTTCTTTGGAAAGAAAACACAAATTAGAATATGTTTCTTTGATGATGTGGTCTGAGTTTTAGGTGGCAGTGTTTGCATATGGGAAAAGGTGAAATTGGTTAGAGTTGCTCCTTATAAATGGAACAGATCTTCCTTCGGACTAGAGGTGCTCATGGGCAAGGCCAGCCCAAGGCGGTTGTAGACCCAACCTGCTTTGGGCTGACGTTGGGCTTTGGATTTTACGACTTAGGCTGTGTCTGGATATAAAATTTGGGCCCATTTAATATTTGGGCCATGCCTGGATTAATTAATTGAAAGTCTTAAGCCTGTCCAATTTGACCTGAATAACTAGTACTAGCATAATTACCCGTGCTTAGCACTAGTATTGTCGGCGTTTATGCATTAAAAAAACATCTATAAATTGTAGAAAGAAAAGAAAAGAAGATAATAAGAGGTTATCATGAAAGCACCTGTTAATTATGTAATTTATGAGCTAATAGGATAAAAAGGAAAGAGAAAAGAGATGAATTGAAGAAGAAAGGGAATTGAGTTCTGAATAGAAAGGGAGGTATTGCAGAGAAGGAGAAGTGAAACTTTCAAAAAATTGATTAGTGGGAGGAGACGTGAGTGGTGGTTTTAAAGTAGTTGGAGATAAATATGAAGAAAACTAAAAAGATTTTAAAAAAAGGGTAACTTCCTTTCAAAATTGTAACCCATTATCAAAATCTAATGTAAAACCTCTTAGCTTAATATAGTATAATTGTAGTTTAGCAAATGATTTGCCCAGACAAATGATGGAAAGCCTGGCTGTCAAGCCTGACATGATTGGGGTAGCTGGGCTCAAGCTAGCCACTTATGGAGCCAGATACGGCCCCATGTTTTTAAAATTGGGCCATGCCTAGGTAGTCCACTACCCTGGCTACATGGGCACCCCTCCTCCTCACAATGGGATAAGAACTTTCTTTCTAAGGTTCAAGGACCACATAAAATACGTTCCAACAAAAAGTTCTTGAACAGGCAATGATGAAGGATATGAGGAGTGGAGCTGTAGATGATGCCTTCATGCTAAAATTTCACGTAACAATATTATTTGGGCGATGTGGAATGTAAGACTTTTCCAATATAAGATTTTTTTTAATATTAACTTATATAGAATTTGATTTATCAGGTTAATGGTCGGGTATTTTTTTCCATTTCCTTTTATTTTGCTTTCCATTCAGTAGACTATTTGATAGTCATTTACTGATATTCATATTTAGTTCTTCAATTAAAAAAAAAAAACTAATTGGCAATAAGAATTGATCACCAAATAAGACAAATTTAAAAGAACAAGAGAAATTTATTGATATTTTTAAAATAAACAATTATTATAACTCTTTAAAAACTTGACAAAAATTTTAAAATCCTTCCCCCCTCTAAAAACTTGACAAAAATTTTAAAATCCTTTCGAAATCTTCCCCCCCACCCCCCCCCCCCCCCACCCCCGCTCCCCCGCCGCTACTTAGAATTTGACCTCCAAAAATCTCCTTTATGAACACAGGATAGCCCAAAAAAAAAAACCCCTACCAAATTATCCCAGTCCTTGATCTCAATGTGACTAAAATTAGCCCTCACAGCTATTTTTTCAAAAGAGGGTTGCAGTTGCACCAACCATGGTAGGCCCAAGTGAACCCACAGAGGACAGAGCCAGAGCAATGCACGAAAGAGAGAGGGAGGCACGCACGCACGCACGCACGACCGTTTCGGCAGTGAAGAGACAGTGGCTGGCGAGCGAGCGAATTCGAAAGCGAGAGTGCAAAATTGAAAAAAATGGAAGGTGGAGAGCACGCTCTCCCGCCAATTCCGATGCCGATCTCTACGCATGTGGGCCCTTTACCAACCACAAATTCTCACCTAAACCTTCTCCCGCCGGCGTCTGTTATCCGGCTCTCATCCGGCCCACCCAATTCCATCCAAAAACAGCTGCAGACCAAAAGAGGAGAAGGAAAGAAGAAGAAGAAGAAGAAGGAAAAAAAAAGGGGTTTGGTGGGATCGAAGAGAAGAAGATTGTGTGGAAGAAAGAAGGCAGTAGTCTTTCTTTCCTACTGCCTTCGTTTCCACTTCCTTCTCCTTCTTCTTCACTTCTCCCATCTTACATTTCCTTGTAAGAAACCCCAAACTCTCTCTCTCTTTCTCTTCTTTTTTTTTTTATCGTATTGCGTGCAAATGAGGTTTTGAGATCGCATCTTCTTACTTTTTTTCTCCTTTGGAAGATTCTCCTGCTTGGTGTTTATGAAAGAATTCTCATCCGGACTCTAATTTTGGTTTGTTTTTGTGTTCTCTTTGTCCGAAAGACACATTTTTTAATGATGGATTGGAATTGTATATGCTTCAAATGATGATGGATGAATCACACTTGCTTGCAGATCCCTGGTTCAATCAATGCACCGAGTTCTTATTAATGTGGGATTGAGACAAAATAGTTAATTGCTGGAGAGATGTTGGATCATTGGAACCTCTTTGGATTCTGGCCACCGAAAAGAGCAGGCGTGGTCGTCTCCATTTTGATAGTTGTGTTGCAATTTGAGGGATGCTTTTCTATCAATGATGAAGGTTGTTCAATGCAATACTAGATTTTGATTTTTTTTTTCTGTTGAGATTGAAGGGGGATTATGTGTGTTTATATGATTTTAATGATATTGATGGGAATGCAGGGTTGGCTTTGTTGAGATTTCGCATGGAGGTGCAGTCTGATCCTTATGGTGCATTGGCCAATTGGGATTCTAGCAACAGTGATCCTTGTCAATGGACTGGTATTGGTTGCGTGGATGGTGAAGTGCGGATTGTGTAAGTTACTGTTATTTCTGTATGTCCTCAGAATCATTCATTTACTGTTATTTCTGTATGTCCTCAGAATCATTCATTCTGTTGATAATTTGGTGGTGAAATAAATTATGGTTTGTGTTTGGATGAAAGTTTGAATATCAATCACCTTTTTAAATATTTTCGTAAAATAAATGCATTTGGGACATCACAGTATCAGGTTGTGTGCTATTGTTTTGAAAATTTCTCATTGTGAATCATTACTTGTGGTTTGGGGTGGTGTAAAAGCAGTAAACAAAATCCTAATGAAATAGTTGCTAGCTAGGATGCCTCCAAGTTCAAGCATCCGGTTCTTCCAAAATATATAAAACACTTGTGGTTGATTGAAGTGGCTCCACATGCATCCTGAATGTATCCATGAACTCTAATTAGTTGAAACTTCTTGTTTGCTTGTGAATCTTTTCCTCTATTTGGGAATTTTGGAGAAGACAGTGTTTGAATGGACTGAGTCCTTGTTTATGATAAGTCAAATGGTTTGTCTTTAATAAAGATGTTTTAAAGAAATTGGATATTGTTCTCCAATATGAAGTGAATTCTTTGCTGTAATCTTTTTCCATCTGTGGTACTTCCCTTCTGCTTTTGGATATGTCATGCTTGCCTTTTCTTTTGGAAAAAATATTGAGATTTATTTACTTGATCGGATTGTGTTGGCTTTTCTGAACCGTTATTTGACTGCAATTGTAGGGACCTAAAAGACCTTTCTCTAGGAGGTACATTAGCACCCGAGCTTGGAGAACTAAGGAACTTAAGATCTCTGTAAGTGATTTTTACAAATTCTGCTTAAATGTTCACTTTCCTTTTAGCTGAGTTAATTATTGAATTTTTGGGCTTCAATGCGCTTGTGTAATGTGGAAACCCCTACAGTGGGGTGGCCAAATTGTGTTTGGTAATCATTGAAGGAGATTGGCCAACCCCAGCATAGTTGGGACAATGCTTTGATGATGATGATGAATCAGTGAAGGAGATTGACCCCAATCTAACAGATCCGCTCAAGTTTTGTTCCCATACCTACTCATGTGAATCTATTTCAGTTCATGTAAGTGCCTAACCCACTTTCTCCGACCATAAGTTAAAAAAAAAAAAAAAAACTCCTTTTCTTCCCCTCCCTGCTCTTGTCCATTTCAAGCTTGTTTTAACTCCATTGCAAGCTTATGTCAACTCTCTTATCCAAGAAAAACCACATTTCCCTTTCTACCTATTGGACAGGTGACATGTTTCCCATACCCTCTCCATGTACCCCACCTTTAACCAATAACCTACTTCAACTGCTTTTATCCACAACGCAAAACCCATTTCCCCCTAACTCTTGGATAGGTGACATGTCTCCCTCATCCTGGTGACTCAAAACTCTTTCTCACCATCTATAAAACAGGGATTGCATTTTGGCTCAAATTATGTCTCCCAAACACATTCTCCCAACTCAAAGCTTTCAACTACCTCTTTTTTCCATACTATCTACTGCCATCTCCTTGGATAATAGTCATAATGTTAGGGCTTTGAAAGGTTTCCCTATGTAAATATGTTTAAAAAAAAAAATGGAAAGCATCTTATTAAGAGAGATACTATTTTGAGGGCTTCAAAATTGCCAAATCCTATTTATTTGATGAAGTGGGACAAGGGTGCCAAAAGTTTGCATGATCAAGTAGGGCCTACCCAAACTCAGTGAGTTCCAAATTTATGTTAGTGTTAATTACAGGTTTAATGTGTTTGAAGGTTTGCCATATGCCCCATATGCCAAACTATTCTAAGCTTAGGAGCAGACTGCTTGTTCCTGAGAATTTCTATACATTATAATTATAATGTAAAGTACATGATCATCTAATATATAAAGTCATTTAATTATCTTTGTTTTTGTGATTCAATTTAAGATATATGTGTAAGTTCTGCAGCATTAACCACTCAATGAAAGAGGTCTCTTTCTTTTGCTATTTTTAGAATGTTTCCAAGTAAGGTGACTATTGCTGGTGAAAGAATTTTTTATAACTTAAGCAAGTACAAAACTTGGACATTAGGATGTCATGTTAGATTTGGATAAGGACGGATACAAGATCAGATCTCTAATATGGCACTTTTGAAAACTCCATACATCAACATATTTGCACAAATTTGCGATTCCTTACATTTAAATGAAATTGCAATTATTTTATGACAATAGGTGCATCAATAAGTAATAGCGATAAAAAAAGAAAAATAAACTAATAGGGATAGAAGTATATGTTAGAGCTACATAATTAGTACATATATGTAGTATAAATCTATGAAAAATTACAAATTTTACATGGAATTTGGTTTCGTATTCTCTCTCTTCTTGATTATAAGTTTCGAGGCATATTTGCTTGCCTAGTACAAATGCATATTTGCATGGTAATTCTTTTTTAAATATCATATGCAGCTGATTTGCTACACTTTTTTATGCTCCCTTCTGATTTCATTTTTTCTTTTTCTTTTATTTAATTTTTTTTATTTTCGTTTGGTTTGCCAGCGTGCTACAGAAGAATTGCTTCTTTGGTTCAGTACCTAAGGAAATTGCAAAACTAATTATGCTTGAGGTACTGGACATAAGAAGTAATAAATTGAATGGAACACTTCCAATCGAGATGGGTGATATGTTGTCATTGAAGTGCTTGTGAGTACCTTGTTGCAATTTTTATTTTTGTAATTTTTTGGATTCCCCGGACATTGATTTTTTTATATTTTTTTCTTTTTTATGGATTTTTTAGGCATTGATTATCACCTCACTGATAATAAATTTGTTGCATTTGTCAGATTGATTTGTGACAATAGATTTCAAGGCAGCATTCCTACAGAGTTTGAGAAGCTGAAGATGCTCGTTGAGATACAGTACGATGAAAATCTTGTGGCAAATGTGAAGATGGGAGCTGACCATTTAAACAGAAAATTTGGACATTGGTAGGCTTTTAATTTGTTGGTTAAATGTGCAAAGGTTTAACATGTAGAGAGCTTTGTGCAAAGTTTTAACATGTAGAGAGCTTTTTTCTTATAGGAAATGCTATACATATTTTATTCATTTACAATATTATTTCTAGCATCCATCTCTGAAATGATTTAAATGCAATATCCACAGATGATATTAGCTTTAAATTTCTTGAACTGTAATATGTTAATATCTCAATTGCATAATTTATAAAGAAAGCACATCTCTATAGTGTAAGTAATAGTAGCTAGCTAAGATTATGTGACAAAGTGGAAACATGGTACCCATTATTTTTCGTCACAAGGTATCTTTAAGGTTTAAGCTACAATGACTTGAGATATAAGTCCAGTATGAAATAAAGGTTTTGTGGCACCAACCTATGGTGAATCTTATCTTGCGCAGAAACATATTACCCAGGGTTCCCATGATCTACATAAGAAAAATCTCACTAGAAATGGTACAGTCATGTTTATACTGTTGATGAACGGCATTAAGTCATGTTTATACTATTGATGAACGGCACTAATACTAAATGCTAACTAATTTCTAGCCTTATGCAATGTTTAAGTATAGTCTAAAGATATATGGTATATACTAGTTATCATCATCTTAGCCAAGTGTTACTATTCTAAGTTGCATGTACTCAGTATATGAGTCAGAATGAAATCAATAAAATAAACAAAATGATAATGATAAAAACAAAATAAAGCTTCTAAATTTGTTTAATTCATGAACCTAGCTAAACTTCATACCAACAATCTTGCTCTGGTTTGCATTTTCTTGTAGGAATTTAAGAGGGAAGAACACAAAGATTTTTTTTTTTTTTTTTCTTTTTTTCTCACCTTCACTTGATGAGAATGGTGATAGAAGATGAAAAATAGAAAACAGGGAAAAAACTGATTCTAGAATTCTTTTTGTAGCTTAAGTGTTGCAACAGGACTAATACATATCCAATATAATAATCAATATGAATGGTACATATTTTGATAAGTTGGAGACTTTTAGGCACCACCAATACACACCGGTATATTGTACAACTAATCCTTTGTCCTGAGACATATCATATCAGCTAATATTTGGACCATGTCATGGTGTGCCTTATACAGTGACTCTGCTACTTACAGTTACATGAATGTTGTGTAGAACACAATAGTAGGCCCAATTTTTCCATAGAGCAAATGATCTTATAAATGTTGTGGTATTGTTGGTTCATGTGTGTTTTAAAACTTGAAAAACTAATGCTCAAACAATGTAAAAAACACTATTGATGATCTCCCATTATAGTTTACAATGTAACGTTACAAAGGAAAATTGAGAATTACGAATGATAATAATGTTAAGTCATATCAACAGATATAAGAAAATAGAGGGTACACCATTGTGCAACTTCACTTGAGATGAGGTAAGGATATGTGATGCTTGATTGACTTGTTGGACTTCATGAAATTGTTGATTTCCGACGATGGTCAGGTTTGAATCAGCATGAAGTAATTCCTATTTAGTCAGGGCTGCCATGAGTAAAGCCTTGGTCTGACAACTTGGAACTAAATGCAAGAAATATCATGGACACCAAAACCAAGTCACAAAACATGTCTAAATGAAAGCATCTTTCGGTTAAATCTCTAAAAAAAAAAAAGTAACGAAAAAAAAAAAAAAAAGAGTGTGACAATCTCCTTAAATTTTCTATAAATTTGTGTCTTAGCTGATTGTACATTCTACTTGTTTTCAACAAAAATTAATTTCTTGAACCAAGATATCTGCTGGTTATGATTATGGTCAAGAGGAATTATGCAGTTAAGGCATTGAGCAACCCATCTGTACATGCAAACTACGGAGTTTTGTCCAGATCCCAGATTTCTGATTTGATCCTAAGTCCTAACCTTTACTATAGGTGGTCCACAAATAAACGGTTAAAAAAAAACATATAGCAATTGTCCTGAAGAAGGGCCAAAACTCAAAGGGCTAGGACATTCAAATTGGGAGATTACTAGACCAAACATTCTCCATACATTTTATGTCTGTTAGCCAATCAAATTTGTTGTCTGGATTTCCAACCTTGGCATCCTAGTACCCTATATTGCCGCTAATAAATTTTGTCAAATCGTAAATTTTGTCTGTCTTCTTTCCAGTTTGAACTCATCATTGAAAAGGCTAGTCACAACCAGGTCTTATAAACAGTTTATAAGAAGTCATACATATTACAGCATTTGGCAAAGAAGTTTGAAACAACTCAAGAAGGCAAACTCTTTCATGGGAAAACTATTATATTTTCTCAATGTTCTCCCACTGTATGAAACCAACATACCGTCCTTTTCTATCATTTTATGTACAAATTAAATACTTGTCGTACTGAAATCAGAAAAAGAAATACTTCAACTAAGGGGAAGTGTTTTTTTCTTAGGGGGGAGTTCAAAAGGTTCTCTTCGCACAAGCATGGAGAGAAATGCTATGACAATATGGCAGGTGAATTTTCTTGATTATTCTATTTGTATCTTCAACATTGAAAGTTGTGGTAAATGACAGATACATGAGTTCCATTGATGAGTAACGAGTTTTATTGACTCTAAAAAATGTGTCCATTTGTTTTTATCAACACTAAATTTATTCATCTGATGACAATTAAACATCTTTTTGTTTACAGGCGCAACTGAATCATATAGAAAACAAAAGTTATATCACTTATTAAATCCTGCTCGTCGCGTACTGCTACAAAGGTCTAGCAATAACCTTGCTGCTATTTCTATATCCAGTGCTCCTCCTGAAGAGCTTACAAGTATTCCATCATTTGGAAGTGGTTCCTTCCCCGCCATAGTAAACTTACCTCATCGCAATAATAAGAAACCGTCTTCAGCACCAGCACCTTCACCTTCCTTTAATCCTACTCCTGCCATTCCTATACCACAGCACCCACCTGCCCCAGTAGTAATACTTCATGAAGCGCCAGCAGATAATAAACAACCATTACATAAAGGATATTGGACATATATTTATTATGTACTTTCAGCTGCGGCCTTTCTTTTTGTTATTGCTGTAGTTTTGTTATTTCTTTTATGGAGAAAAGGACAAACGGCCATTGGTCCTTGGAAAACAGGGCTAAGTGGTCAATTGCAGAAGGCATTCGTAACAGGTGATTTTCTTTCATAATCCGTCTAATTTATAACTCATATTTAGACCTCATTTCTTACTCTTTTTTTCTTTTTGCTATTGGAGGGTTCCCAACCCTTTGGGCTGGACTAATCCCTCCGGGCCCAGAAGGAAGCCTGGTAAACTCCCCTGTAGCCCCAGTGTGGTAGTGCAGTTTTGAACCTACAACCTCCGGGTGCAAACCATGGTCCTAGGTTCTCTTTGAGCTACCCCTTGGGGTTATCATTTCTTACATATGTAAATATTGCATTAAATGCCATTTTATGAAGTATCTAAACTTAGTATGTTGACTTTCTACGTTCTACTTCTAAATAAATAGTTTGCGAATAGTTGTTCTTATCGATCCAATTCATATTTGATTTCATTAGTACATTATAATATATATATATATATATTCAGGAGTGCCAAAGTTAAATCGAGCTGAGTTGGAAACTGCTTGTGAGGATTTTAGCAATATTACTGCTACTTTGCCGAATTGCACACTATATAAAGGAACATTATCCAGCGGGGTTGAAATAGCAGTTGCATCCACCACAATTAAATCAGCTAAGGATTGGTCAGAACAAGCGGAAGTGCACTTCCGAAAAAAGGTACTGACTTTCAGGATCTTATAAAGCATAACATTATAAAATATATATGTCAAGAGCTAAACTTCTTAATTTCTTTTTATTTTATTTTGATTCTATAGGTTGATATATTGTCGCGTGTGAACCACAAGAACTTCGTCAACCTTCTTGGCCACTGCGAGGAGGAAGAACCATTCCTTAGGATGATGGTGCTTGAATATGCTCCGAGTTCTCTTTATGATCATCTTCATGGTGAGAACTTTTGATATTATCCGGTACTATTACTTCAAACCTCATCCAAAGGGAAAATGCTTTGAGTGATCTCTTCTCATTTTTCATTATGCAGCAAATGGATTTGAACATCTTGACTGGAATGCTAGGATGAGAATTATTATGGGAGTGGCTTACTGTCTGCAATATATGCACCATGAATTGAACCCACCTATACCACATTCGAATCTTACGTCAAAAGTTGTTTATCTTACTGATGATTATGCTGCTAAGGTATAGCTTTATATTTTCACTATTTTTCTTTCTCATTCTATTTTTAAACAATATGATTAGAATATGACTGGGATTATTTTCAGATTGGTGAGTTTGATTTTTGGAAAGAGTTTGTAGCAAAAGGAAAGATTTCAGATGATGAAGGCTCAAATCCCTCTCAGTTGCCAGTTGCTGATCTTGAAAGCAATGTTTATAATTTTGGAATTCTGATGCTCGAAATAATATCTGGAAAGCTTCCTTATTCTGAAGAACAAGGTTTCCTTGTAAACTGGGTAACACAACAAAAACTTTTATCTAATTTTGTAAATGTATGCGATTGTTTTGGCAGATGCACATGCACACAGATATTAAGGCTGTAGGGTGCACACATACATATTATGCGGACTCTGTTGATTAATGTGGTTCTACCATCTTTTGGTAATTTGAAATAAGCGACACTTTTGTGTGTTTCATATTCATACTTCATTTTTATGTGTAAATTCAAGTCTCTATTGTTTCCCTGTCATAGCTGAGTATCATAGAGGTTCCAGTGCTCTTTACTGTATGCTTTTGTGATCTGTCACTAGGTCTTTTCTTAGTTGGCTACAGTCAGGATTTAATAGTGTGGAAGTGAACCTGGAGGGCTTGAAAAGGGGCCTCTTAGCTACTCATTTAGTGACTTGTTTCTCCCCATCATTCGTTCAAATGATTCTTTTACAATTTTGATTCAACGCTCATATACATGTCATGCTTGTATTGGTCGAGGAGAAAACCGAGATTCTTAAATTTGATTTTGTATTTTATTTATAATGTTCTTTTGTAATTTCTCTTTTTTTTCTTGTTTCAAAAATTGTTGTTTGAAATGGCATTATCTTTATTTTATGTGTCCCTGTCTGTAGCTTAACTGATTAGGGACATGAGTATTTGTGTAAGGAAGTACGAGATTGAGGCATCTGTGTAGCAAAAAAATGTTGTGTCTACAAGTGTTCTTGTGTTAATAATGTCCTAATGCTGTTATTTTAGAAATGATAGCATTTTCCTCACGTTCATTATTTAGTACATAAACTGGTAATGGCTCTTAGTGATTGCTGCAATGGTTCCATACCTGTATTGGGTATCTCACAACTAAACTGGTGAAAGTAGATGGTAAATTCTTTTTTTAACTAAAGTTGCTTGCTATTCTCTGAGACTGAATGCTTTTGGGGTTTACACCCACAGAGTCTTTCAATAGCACCATTAGAATCTATCTGACTTGAAGTTGCCTGTAGATGTAGTTGTGGACACACTGACACTTTAGTTTTTGTTGCACCCAATATTTATCAATATCAACTTTTGGCGTTCAAACTTTTGTGGACACACCAACACTTTATTTTTTGTTGCACCCGATATCTATCAATATCAACTTTTGGTGTTCAAACTTCTTCCATAGAGGTTGTAATAGATTGTAACCTATAATTTAATCTTCAGTTTCATGATACTTGCTGAAATGGTTACTTTACAGGCTGCCGAGTACTTGAATAATAGACACACTATCAGCCATATAGTTGATTCCTCATTGAAGTCATTTAAGAGCAACGAGTTTAATTCAGTTTGTGAGGTCATCTTAGAGTGTATTAAACAAGATCCAAGGCAGAGACCTACGATGAAGGAAGTTACTACTAAATTGAAGGAAGTGGTAGGAATTTCACCAGATTCTGCAAACTCAAAACTATCTCCTCTATGGTGGGCAGAACTCGAGATCCTCTCACTAGAAGCTAGTTAGCCCTTGATTGTTGTAGATCTACTTTGTAAGTTTCTTGATGGTTTTTTTTTTTTTTTTTTTTCTCCTTTTTAAACAATGTAGATTCTCCCACAATGTATCAATGCTAATGTAGCTGAGTCATCTCTTGTCCCTTATTACAATAATTCTTTCATTCCGATATTCTTTTTATTTTTTTCAAATCCATAAAAATAAACTTTGACCTAAGTTTATTTAACTATAAATAAGTGTCAGTTTATCTTTCTAAGCTGTAAAAATTAAGTGTGGCTTGCTTACATTTGAGGTTTACCACTCCTCTATTTTAACAAATTGGTATTAATATGCAAAAAAAAAAAAAAAAAAGGGAAAAAACCTAGTGCTTGGATTTTATCTTTCTTAGAAGTTTCCTTATTGGTTTAAAAGATTAGGATTTGAATGTGAAAACACAGCTTATGGGTTGGGCCTAATATTTGGGCCGGGCTCGGATCCAGAGGTAGAAAACCCAAAGCCCGGCCTAGGAATAATGCTTATAATTCGGTAATAATTTGTCCAAACAATGGCTGGAAAGCCTGTACAACTCACCAGTGCATGATTTGTCCGTCCTGATTGACAAAATGGATGGGCTTAGGCCGGATATGGGTCTGTGTTTCTAAAGCTGGCGAGGTGTGGATATGCCTCACCCCGGCCTAGCTTATGGACACAAATGAATCTTTACCTAAAGTTAGCATTTATACGTAACTGGCCATACAGGTGATGTATTTTGAGAAATTTTTATAAATGTACATTGCTGCTTATAAATTTCTTCTATTATTTGTTATTTTCAAGTCACTCAATTTATGTGCTTGATCCTAGAATGAGTCCATGCCACTTAACCAATAGAACAGGGGATGAAAATTAAAAAGTTTCCACACTGCTGTGGTAAACCTTTTAAGTTCCAAGATATCCTTCTATAGAGGATCCAGCTGAAACAAATTAAGGGCATCGACTGATAACTAAGGCTGAGAACTCTAGTGGTCAAGAGCGGCAGTGCTAACTGGGAGGTCCAAACTTCAAATCTGGCCTCCCCACTCCAATTTTTGGTGAGAACTTCATTGAAAGAAATATGGAAAATTTTGACACTCTTTTCAAATATTAAGATCTTCACATACTTTTTGAAAATCCTCCCTAAAATTAATCTATATAGCAGGACCAATGGCTCCACCATCTCATGCAACCAAGACAGCCATTCAATCAACATCTGTGACAAAAGACCACACCATTTGGCACCAATTTTTCACAAGTTCAACTGATGCTTAAATAGAGATGTCCCTAATTTCTTAACCTCAAGACAGATGCAAGTGCAACACACGCATATGATTAAAGCAGGTTCCCACAATGGTGTTCCATTCAAACATAACCTCCTCCTCCATTTATGTCCTTAATTATTAAAAAAAAAAAAGAATTTATTTCCTCTGATTTCAGCACCTCGAACTAGCCAATTTGAAATATATGGTTTTTGGGTCCTGCTCAAGGCCTAAATGAGTGGAGATGTTGGAAAGAATGGCACTTGTGAAACCCGTCTACTTGAATAAGAGCTAGACAACTATAAAAATCTAGTAACACACTCAAAATCAGCAAGACACCTGACCCTACTAAATTTGCTTTGTATTTGTGAATGCATGAACCTTCAAAATTCTTTACTTCGTATTTGTGAATTATTTAATTACTCCGTTTGTGATGGAATGATATTTTTCTCAATGATTTGTGGGGCACTCATAGCGATTTTCGCAATAAAGAAAAAAGGGATTTCCAACATGCGGTCTCAATTTAACCGAGTCACTTGACTCAACCTGACTCTGGCCAAGTCATACGAAGGAGGAAATGGTTTTAGATGACCATATATCATGAGGGGTATCTGTTATTTGAGTATGAATTGAGAAGCACCTGCGTTGAAGAAGGGCTCAAAAGCTAAAATTCATTAAAAGAGATTAATGAGCAAAAATAGATAATAGTACGTAGCTATACAGAAAGATGAGTTGCAAAGACAATCAACAAAAAAATAGAAGAGATCTTTGATGGTGTGGGTGAATAAGACGGCCACTGCAGCAAAGGAAACGTTGCTTGCTACGTGGCCAAGGGCATGACAGACTGCAACCAAGATCAACAGCTTCAGCAGGTCGAGTCAATGGGCTATGTGCACAAACAATTCCAATTATATGGTTATTTTACAATATATATATTCCAGCTATAGGGTAAGTTTTAAGGGCAAAGTTTCCTTAGTATATAGGGAACATTCCACCGTTCACCCCACAAGAGAAAGTGCTTTATATAATCTCCAAAAAGCAAATAATAAGCATTCATCCTTGAATGCATCCAAAAATGAAGGGGATTTAACGGGAAAAACCCTCTTAAACAGGCTATTAATGAATTTAGCTCCAATAGAAAAGGCCAGACAGAATAGGCCCTAAATTGATGTTTCTCTTTTTTTTTTTTTTTTTTTTGTCTTTTAACGCTATAGTCGATATCGACGCTCGCCTGAACCTTCATTCATCTCTTCCTCTCTCTCTTGTTCTATGCAACTGATCTCAAATCACAATATTTGAGAAGGAGGAAGAAGGAAAGAGAAAGCTGGTGGGTGTGTGCAGATGAGATGCATGGATATGGAGGTGTGCGCAGGGGTTGTGGCCTGTGAGGGCGGAGTGCAGCAGTGAAGGAGGGGGAAAAGAGAAAAGAAGAGGAGGAAAGAAAGAGAAAAAAAAAAAAAAAAAGGAAAGAGAGGGAGAAGGAAGGAAGAAAGAAAGGACGTGGGCACTGACGTGGAGTGCAGTGGGTGGCAAATGGTAGTGCAGGGAGAAAGGAGAAGAAGAGGGGGAAGGAAGAAAGAAAGAAAGAAAGGAAAAAGGAGGAGAGCCATCTTGGTGGGGTATGCAGGTGGGTGTGCGGTGGCCCATCACGGCTCATCTCCTTCATCTCATCTTCACCATCCCAGGACGCAGACGGCAGACCTCTCCCTCCTTCCCCTTTGTCCTCTCCGACCAGCCAATCCACCGCTCCTTCATCCTTTCCATCTCCCTGCCATCAACCTCCATCTCACCCTATCCGTAGCCCTCACGCATCTCCCTTATCTCTACGCGGCCCATCATCATCTCTTATTCATCTCCATCTCCACAATGAATGGAATGCAAGTTTGGAGAAGCAACGAGCCACAAATCTGTGTTGGGGTAGTGTCCATGAAGGTGTTCGATGAAATGACGAAGAGAAAGGAGAATGAAATTTCACGCTCATTTCTCTTATTTTTCTCATTGGAAAGAAGTCTACTGCTGTTGTGGGGTTTGTCATTCCTTGATTTTGCTCACTAGGAGATATTGGAGGAGATAAATTAGAGAACATGGGTGGGGTTTTCATTCATTGATTTTTGTAATTTTCAAATAGATTTCATGTATATATTTTTTGAAATGTAAGGTCAAGACACAATGAACTTGTAATGTTGTGAATGGTTTCCCCCTATTTGAGACGTTTGAAATATGTTTGAGGTGTTTGAGATGTCCGAACTCTTGAACTTTTGAAATGTCTGAGTGAAGGGCCGAAACATTTCCTACCAAAACTCTCTACTATGACATCTAAGGATGAAATTGGTATTGGTTGAATCGGTGGAAGCATTTTTTGGAAGGGAGATGCAAGAGTTAATGCAAATTCCTCTTTGGTTGGTGTTAATGTGATAGAAGATGTAGCCGTCTGGACAGTGTACAACGTCTACTGAAGTATTTTTTGGAAGGGTGATGCAAGAGTCAATGTGAACTCCTTTTTTGTTGGTGTTAATATTTGGTGTTAATGTGATAGAAGATGCAGCCGTTCTGGACGGTGTACAGTCTACTGAAGTATATTTTGGAAGGGGGATGCAAGAGTTAATGTGAACTCCTCTTTGGTTGGTGCTAATATGTGGTGTTAATCTGATAGAAGATGCAGCCGTCTGGACAATGTAATCTCCACATAGAAGAGATTTTTTGGAAGGGGGATGCACGTGTTGATGTCATCATGTCCATTTTGATTGGTGTTAATATTTGGTGTTAATGTGATTGATATAAGATGTAGCCATGATGGGCTTGCACATTTTGTTGAAGCATTTTTTGGAAGGGCACAAGTGCTAAACATACTTTTCCCTTTTGTAAGGATCGCCTTGTTTTGGGTTATATGTTGTTGAGAACTTATCTATGATAATATAATGGTTGTTTGTATTGTCCCATTATTGATGTTTTTATTTTTTTCCACTTTTATTATTGAAAATGATTAGCTAACCTCATCTAGAGCTACACTTAGTAAGTTATAGTATTATAACATAGTCGATATCGACTATGACTGTGTTTTTTATGTTTCAGTTAAATAGTCGATATCAACTATGACTGTGTTTTTTATGTTTCAGTTAAATAGTCGATATCGACTATGACTGTGTTTTTTATGTTTCAGCTAAATAGTCGATATCGACTATGACAATAGTCGATATCGACTATGACTGTTTTTTTTATGTTTCAGCTAAATAGTCGATATCGACTATTAGTCATGTTAAACAAACCAAACAATGGTACATTCCATTATATTAAACTTTATTCTGAATACATTAGTACGTTCCATTCACACATTCAATTAACAACCATACATTAACAAATCATTCCATTTCAAATAATGGTACATGAAGTTCTACAACATAAATCTAACTGCCCAAAACCATAGAAGTTTCACAACCACTGCCCACAAGTTCCACAATTTCAATTACGAAGTAAAGAAAGTAAGTATCTATGTTTGGCCTCTTCATCTACTGCCCAAAAAACCTTCCCAAAACTTCTACTAACCAGCTAAGAAAATTATATCAAACCGGTAGGTTCGACAACTCAGAAAGATTCAACATATTAGCATTCACTTGCCAACTTCTCTTGAATAACTCAATAACAATTTTGCTACAGAAGTAAGGGATGTCGGACTGTGTAAATGTGATAAGACTGTAGTGAACGCAATGCTCCGCGAATGCCATAGCGAAGACTCCGCAGTCATCACAATTGTCTTGACCTTACATTTCAAAAAAATATATACATGAAATCTATTTGAAAATTACAAAAATCAATGAATGAAAACCCCACCTATGTTCTCTAATTTATCTCCTCCAATATCTCCTAGTGAGCAAAATCAAGGAATGACAAACCCCACAACAGCAACAGACTTCTTTCCAATGAGAAAAATAAGAGAAATGAGCGTGAAATTTCATTCTCCTTTCTCTTCGTCATTTCATCGAACACCTTCATGGACACTACCCCAACACAGATTTGTGGCTCATTACTTCTCCAAACTTGCATTCCATTCATCGTGGAGATGGGGATGAAGAAGAGATGATGATGGGCCGCATGGAGATAAGGGAGATGCGTGAGGGCTACGGGTAGGGTGAGATGAAGGTTGATGGCAGGGAGATTGAAAAGATGAAGGTTGATGGCAGGGAGATTGAAAAGATGAAGGAGCGATGGGTTGGCTGGCTGGAGAGGACAAATGAGAAGGAGGGAGAGGTCTGCCGTCTGCAACCTGGGATGATGAAGATGAGATAATGGAGATGAGCCGTGATGGGCCACCACACACCCACCTGCATACCCCACTGAGATGGCATTCCTCATTTTTCCTTTCTTTCTTTCTTCCTTCCCCCTCTCCCCCTCTTCTTCTCCTTTCTCCCTGCACTGCCATTTGCCACCCACTGCACTCCACGTCAGTGCACTCATCATTTCTTTCTTCCTTCCTTCTCCCTCTCTTTCCTTTTTTTTTTCTCTTTCTTTCTCTTCTTTCTTCTCTTCTTCTTTCTCTTTTCCCCCTTCTTCACTGCTGCACTCCGCCCTCACAGCCCCTGCGCACACCTCCATCTCCGTGCATCTCAAATGTACACACCCACCAGCTTTCTCTTCCCTTCTTCCTCCTTCTCAAAGATTGTGATTTGAGATCAGTTGCAGAGAGCAAAAGAGAACAAGAGAGAGATGAAGAGATGAATGAAGGTTCGGGCAAGCGTCGATATCAACTATAGCACTAAAAGACAAAAAAAAAAAGTGAAACATCAATTTAGGGCCCATTCTGTTTGGTCTTTTCTATTGGGGCCAAATTCATTAACATCCTGTTTTAGAGGGTTTTTCCCGTTAAAACCCCAAAAATGAATATCTATACCCAAAAACACAATTAGTAAATCATTTGAATAGGCCGGAAGGAGAATATATGAGGTGCTCTGGTAAAACAAGCAAAAGCTGAATGGACTCTCTTGCGCCTAGTAAGGGCATAGATAAACACTCATCATCTTCCAAATATCTTTATTATAGTTGACTCGAGTGTGTAGAAGCTCCATCTCTACTGTTACTGACTCCCACTTGGAGACTTCTACCTTCAACTGACTAATTTCTTCATTGAACTTGTCACGAATAGAATTTATCTCCACCGCATGCATTGTCATATAATTTGTACAAGCTTGGAAAAATAGCCCTTATCATCAAGATCAACTGAGATGCTCGATCAATCACCCTAGGACAACAAAAAAAATAAAAAATAAAAAGGGAAAATATTAGTCAAGGCTAGACGAAAAAAAAAAAAAAAAAAGAAAATTCACCCCGGAAAGCATGAAACCTGAGCTATCACTCTTTGCGACAAAGTAGCCCAACTCGCCTCATATATGAATATGAAAATTCAAATTAAAAAGTTTAATAAAATCTATAAACAAAATAAATAACAGAAAAGAAAGAAAGAAAATTATACTCATTCCTTTTTCTTAAATTGCCGAGTCGCCTCCTTTTCCAAAAGTGCATTTTCTAAGTACTTTACTCTTTCTCTAAGCAATATTGCTTCATTTGAGATAGCTGCTTCAAATGACTTCAAATTGGCTAGTCCGTTTTGTAAGCTAGCCGCCCCCTCCTACAAATTGGATTGCTGTAAAAAAAGACGAATTGTTAGTCATTATAAAAAATGAAAGTGGAAAAATAGATAAATTACTTGATTTTGCTTCGTTAAACCCTGAATGAGTTGTTCCATATCAGCTAGGCGACTCTGCGCGATAAACAATTCAGGATATACATGGATATAAATTATAAATATATATATATATATAGAGACACACACATACATATATATTGTTTTGGAAACTCACTTGCAGCCTCCGTTCCAACTCCTCCTCACCTTCACCTTTCTTTCCATATCATGTTTCTCCTCCAATTTGCTTCGCTCCATTTCTCCCATTCTCCTTTCATGTTCCAAATCCTTTTTCATTTGCTTTCTTTTCATCTCTTGTTTCTTATCCTCCCATTTTCTCATCATTTCTCTCATTTCCCTTTCAAGATCCTCTTTTTCAACCTCTAAAATTTCGGATTGAGGAAAAACCTTTAAAAACAAAAACGAAGCAATGTTAATAATAAGATAAACACCAATCGAAAAAAATAGAAAAAACTTATATCTTAATGGGTGGAGCCTAAGCCACTAAATGAGTAGGAAAAATCAAAGGATTAAGCTAGGAAGTCCATAAAACCACTAGATAAAGATGATCCTGCAAGAAGAACAGATAAAAAAGGAAAGATGAATTATAAATTAATACATGAAATGAAACTGATAAATTAAATGATTTCCATGGGGTTAACCCAACGACCGAACGAGCCATTATCCCTGCACAATCCCGCTCCTTGGGGGGCATTTACTTTTGCCTTTTTGGGAGCGAGATTGTGCAGGGATAATGGCTTATTCAATCGTTGGGTTAACCCCATGGAAATCATTTAATTTATCAGTTTCATTTCATGTATTAATTTATCATTCGTCTTTCCTTTTTTATCTATTTTGCTTGCAGGGTCATCTTTGTCCAGTGGTTTTATAGACTTCCTAGCTTAATCCTTTGATTTTTCCTACTCATTTGGTAGCTTAGGCTCTACTCATTCAAATATAAGTCTTTTCTATTTTTTTCGATTGGTGTTTATCTTATTATTAACATTGTTTTGTTTTTGTTTTTGTTTTTGTTTTTAAAGGTTCTTTGTCAATCCAAAATTTTAGAGGAGGAAGAAGAGGATCTTGAAATGGAAATAAGAGAAATGAAGAGAAAATGGAAGGAGGAGAAACAAGAGATGGAAAGAAAGCAAATGAAGGAGGAGATGGAACATGAAAAGAGAATGGGAGAAATAGAGCGAAAATTGGAGGAGAAACAGGATATAGAAAGAAAGTCGAATGTGAATGAGGAGTTGAAACGAAGGCTGCAAGTGAGTTTCCTACATATATATATAATTTATATCCATGTATATCTTGACTTATTGCGCGAAGTCGCTTAGCTGAAATGGAACAACTCATCCAGGGTTTAACGAATTAAAATCAGGAAATTTAGCTACTTTTCCACTTTCATTTTTTATAATAAGTAACAATCAATCTTTTTTTACAGCGATCCAATTTGCAGGAGGGGGCGACTAGCTTACAAAACGGCTTAGCCAATCTGAAGTCTCGTGAAGCAACTGCCTCAAATGAAGCAATATTTCTTATAGAAACAGTAAAGTACTTAGAAAATGCACTTTTGGAAAAGGAGGCGACTTGACAATAGAAGAAAAGGGAATGAGTATTTTCTTTCTTCTTTTATGTTATTTATTTGCTTATAGATTTTAGAAAATTTTCTAATTTGAGTTTTCATGTTCATATAGGAGGCGAGCTGGGCTACTTTGTCACAAAGTGATAGCTTAGGGTCCATGCTTTCCAGGGTGAATTTGTTTTTGTTTTCTTTTGTTTTCTTTTTTTTCCTCTTGCCTTGACTAATATTTTAGGTTTTGGATCGAGCAAGGTTGCTGGCAAAGGAAACGAATGAACTAAGGGCTCTTTTTCTAACTTGGACATAGAGGTAAATTACATTCTTGTTAAGTTTAATGAAGAAATTAGTCAGCTGAAGGTAGAGGTCTCCAAGCTCCGACGGGTGTTAGTCACAGTAGAGACGGAGCCCTTAGGTGTCTAGGAGCAAGTACACACTCGCCCTTAGGTGTCTAAGAGCAAGTACACACTCGAGCCAAATATAATAAAGATCTTCGCAAGATGAGGAGTGCTTATCCTGATTAGATGCCCTGAAGTGTCTAGAAGCAAAAGAGTTCATTTAGCTTTTCCTTGTTTTGCTAGAGCTCCTCATATATGTCCTCCTTAGGATTCTCCTCCGACCTATTCAAATAATTTACTCATTGTGTTTTAGGTATAGTTAGTCATTTTTAAAGCACTTTCACCTAAATGGTGACACCTTAAAAATGCCCTAGTTTATGCCCTTATCCAACAATAGTGATGAGGATTTAAGAGGGAAATGAAAAAAAAAAAAAAAAAACGAGGAGATTTTGTTTCCTCTCCTCCTTCCCTATTCGTGTCTCTCATTTTGAAAGGCTAAACCAGGAGATGTCAATCGTCTCCCTCGATCGTGTGCACGAAAAACAAAAGCCCAAATCGTTCCCCGCCCTCCATCTTCATCGTATTTCCTTCAATCAATCGAAGGAGAAAACCCAGCAAACCCTCTGGTGAGCTCTCTCTCTCGGTCGTCGTCCTGATCCCCATCTTCTTCCCTCTTTGTCGAGGTGGAAAAGGTGAAAAGATCGGGGCCCCTCTTCTTCATCTCTTCCTCTCTCAATTTAGGGTTTTCGTTGTTCTTTGCTTATGCTTGGTTTTGCTTACGGTGTTTTTATGTTTTTACCAGGTAAGCCATTCAAGGGAGCCGAAACATTAAGGCTATTGTGTTTCTCTCTTTCATCTTGCCTTCCCTTTCTCATATTATCTTCCCTCTTTCGTAAAAAGCTCTGTTTGATGGTATTTCTCTGAAAAGAAGAATAGTCTCATTGAGATCTTTTTTACTATAATTTTTTTTTCCTAGTTAATCTCTTTTCAAGAGGTTATACTTTTCTAGTTTATTTAATTATTATTTTTTGTTTATAGGCTTTGACAACCAAGAGTCCACAGAGTCAGAAGAAGAAAAGCATATTGGATAGCATTTGTGGTGATCGCGTTGACGATGGGCATTTGGAACATCACTGCTTTTTTTTTTTTTCAAATGATTTAATGTTCAAATAAATGTAATGGATTTCATGTAATTTTAATGGTGGAATGAATTCTGCATTTAAATGTGAATGGAGATGTTGAGGAAATGATGGAAATTTATATTGGTTGAAGTGTAATGAATTTGAAAACAAACATTGTCGAATTTTGTAAAGTGTTGAGATTCTTGACTACACTTAAGAGTTTAAATGTGGAGATATAGCTAGAGATATTCCGTGAATTCTATTGCAAATTATCACTGATTACAATGGAGTCCATGAAGATATCCTGATATTTTCTTAATTTTATAGATTTTGTAACTGGTTATTGCAATGATTGGTTATCTTCTATTGATCCCACTAGGCGCCCGTTAAATCTGTGAACATGAACACAACTATTCACATTTTGAACCAAACCTAGTTTTGCCTATCATATTCACAAAATCTTTTTTTTATCATTCAATGCCAATATGCCTTCTTCAAGCACTAAAGTCTATTTCCATTCTTCATTTATAGATTTGAGTTTTTTTCCCATATTTTATGTTTGAACCCTTTATTCGCATGTTGAAACAACCCATAGTCATCCACAACAAATCAAATGAAGCCAACAAAAAACTTTTATTAACAAGTTGATTGAGAAAAGAGCATAAGTTAGCCAATAATGGGTAATGACCAAGATCTAAAAAAGTAAATCAATTCATCATCCACAATGTCTTCCAAGTTCGACTCTGTTGAATACATTAAGTTAGCCAATAATGGTTAATGACCCAAGGTTTAAAAAAAAAATCATCATCAATTAATCATTCATCATCAACAGTTTCTTCTAAGTTGGACTCCACTCAAAATACTTTTAAGGCACCCTCCAAGTAACCTACATGAGCTGAATTCCTCTTTGAGCTCTTAGAGGTGGAGGAAGACTTTCACTCTGCATAGCATAGAAAAAGAAAAGAAAATTCAACACAAACAATTAAAAAACAAAAGTCCATTCTTATTACATGAAAGAGATGAAACTAAGAAGAGAGAAATTAACATCAGCCCACATTCAATTGTTCCAGAGTTGTTGTTTGAAGCCACCCATTAAAAAATAAATCTCAAAAGATAAATATACAAATCAAACACAAAAATTGGAAGGAAACACAACAGATTTAAGATAATAAAACTAAGAGACGCAAATTGAGAAGTGTAGAATACCGGAGCAAACCCCATTAAAACTCAAATCCAGATCTCCAAAATCAAAAGAAGACAAAAAGACAAAGGAAGCCCGGATCATAAAAAATAGAAAGAAAACCTAAAGCCAAATTTGCAGAAGGAAATGTAGAATCACACAAAACAAAGCAAGTTTTCTAGTGAGAGAGAGATAACTTGTTTCTCTACAAATGGAGAAAATCCCAAATCAAATCCCAAATCCATGGTGTGTGCAGGTATGTATTAAAAAGAAAGGGGAATGATTCAAATAAAAACTGAGGAAGAACTCCAATACCTCATTAACATTTCAATTTAATGTGTAAAGCATTTAAATAGAAAAAAGATCTCCTCATACACGGATGCCTCACTATAGAAAGAGAGATAAGGAATAGAGAAGACGGTCCCGCTATATTTTCTCCTATTGAATGGAGAAGAGAGGATGAAGATAGAGGGCAAAGAGCGATTTGGGATTTTCCCTATTAGACTGATTTTTCTGAGCCAATGAAGAGGCAGAGTGTAGAGAGGGCTGGGATTGAACAAATCTTAATCTCGGTCTTGGGCCCGATGGAGACGATTGAGATCTCCTAGTTTTGCCTTTCAATGGAGAGAGAGACGAATATAGAAGGTGGAGAGGAAACGAAATCTCATTCCCTTAGGGCACTGCTTTTTTTCTTTTTTTTTTTCCCTCATCAATACCCTTGGATAAGGGGCCGTATTGGACAGACTAGATGAGTCCTCTTTATAGAGAGTAAGGACGGTCCTCATATAACCGTAGGAAGATGAGGAAACGAAATCTCATTCCCTTAGGGCACTGCTTTTTTTCTTTTTTTTTCCCTCATCAATACCCTTGGATAAGGGGCCGTATTGGACAGACTAGATGAGTCCTCTTTATAGAGAGTAAGGACGGTCCTCATATAACCGTAGGAAGATGAGAGATATCTTCATAAGATATATCTCACCTTATATAAGATATTTCACCTTATATAAGATATTGTGTAGGGCCCTCACATCCATATCTATCATATAAGGTGAGAGAAATCACTCATATGAGCATCTCTCATATTTATATATAATTATATATATATTTTTTAAAACAGCCATGTAACTGGAATTGTTTGTGCACCCATTGGCTCGACCTGCTGAAGCTATTGATCTTGGTCGCAGTCTATCATCCTGTCTCTCTAAATCGATTTTAGACTATTTTTTAGATAAACCGGGCAACCTGTCCCCACGTCTTCGATCCCAAATGCCCCCTACCTCCGTCCCCATGTCTTGGATTCCAAAAATCTTAGACTGCTACTCCAGTCAGAAAAACTGCCATGCCAAATTCTCAGAAAATCCTATCTGAATTCTAAAATGTGAAACAAATACTTCCTTTAGATTTTGGTTTTTCTGGATTCTCCATGGTTGTCTATCTCAGTTTTCTTTATTTGAGATTTTTTTTTATGGAAAATTAAGTATGTATTTCCAAAATAGATGTACAATGTACAGGGTTCTAACTGAAAATGAATTTTCTAAAAAATCTCAAAATTTGGACAGTTGATAATAGTCTAGGTTTTAACATGTAGAATTTTTGACATGTTTACTCCACATTTCATCCACAACTTCAGCTAACATGGACAACTGATATTGATTACTATAAAGATTAACATGGACAAGATCTCAGCGCATTTGGCATCGAGTGGTGGCAATAGCACAAACCAGAGGTACACACAATGGAAACAAAGCTATAAAAACACGCAATCAAAACAAAGCAATAAAAAATTATCGGATAGTTATAAAAAAAAAATGATACATTCTACTATGAAGATATATTTTAAAAGCGATTTTACATGCCATAATAACCTTTTTCTCTCATATTTTCCACATTTGAAGATGACGGTTATAAGAACCTTAAATTATATATATTTAATATGCAAAGCAAATGGAGAAAGCCAAAAACAAAAAAAGGTGGGTGGCAAAGTGGCCTGGATTGCTCACTAAAAGAATACCAAGGCTTTGTTAAATTAAACAAGACATGTACCTGTGGCGCTGGAGTCAGAGCCATCTCATCCTTTCCTCCTTTCTATTCTTCCCGTTTCCTCTTCGTCTCCTCATTTTTTCCTCTGTTTTGGTTCCGTCACAGCAAAATGGGAAAGTCAGAAACCAAACACAAGCAGTGCATGGCCAATGGCTTCAAAATTAATAACATGCAAACACAATAGAAACCAAACACAAAAACATAAGTGAATCTAAAGGTCAACAGTATAACAGTAAAGAAAAACAGAAGCCCATAGCACCAAGTTAGAAGCAAAGTGAGAAAATATTCCAATACACGCAGAATCAAGCAAGAGCAAAATAGGAAATGATACCTGCAGATCAGAGTTTAAATAACAGAAAATGACAAAATTCCCTTTACCAAGATCCAAAAATACAAGAGTTCTACTAAATCCACCCTAAACAAGCTGCAACTCATATATAATGGAAATAAAACTTACTATCTAAAGATTACTTGAAATTCTCATGGTGAGAAAATAGGAAAGTTCTTACATATTTTGTTTAAATATGCCAAGGAAGAGCAAAAGCCCTCTTACAATGGTGTTCCATTCAAACATAGCCGCCGCCTCCTCCATTTATGTCCTCAATTATTAAAAAAAGAATTTATTTCCTCTGATTTCAGCACCTCGTACTAGTCAATTTGAAATATATGGTTTTTGGGTCTTGCTCAAGGCCAAAATGAGTGGAGATGTTGGAAATTATGACACTAGTGAAACCCGTCAAGTTGAATAAGAAACTAGACAATTATAAAAATCAAGTAACATAACTCAAAATCAGCAAGACACCTGACCCTTCTAAATTTGAAATATATGGTTTTTGGGTCCTGCTCAAGGCCAAAATGAGTGGAGATGTTGGAAATTATGACACTAGTGAAACCCGTCTAATTGAATAAGAAACTAGACAATTATAAAAATCAAGTAACATAACTCAAAATTAGCAAGACACCTGACCCTTCTAAGTGAATGCATGAACCTTCAAAATTCTTTACTTTGTATTTGTGAATTAGTTAATTACTCCGTTTGTGATGGAATTATATTTTTCTTAATGATTTGGGGGGCACTCATAGCGATTTTCACAATAAAGAAAAAAGGGATTTCAAACATGTGGTCTCAATTTAACTGAGTCTCTTGAATCAACCCGACTATGGCCAATTCATACGAAGGAGGATATGGTTTGAAATGACCATAACGTGAGGGGTATCTGTTATCCGAGTATGAATTGAGAAGCAGCTGTGTTGAAGAAGGGCTCAATAGCTAAAATTCATTAAAAGAGATTAATGAGCAAAAATTGATAATAGTAAGTAGCTAGACAGAAAGATAAGTTGCAAAGACAATCAGCATAAAAATAGAGATCTTTGATGGTGTAGGTGAATAAGACAGCCACTGCAGCAAAGGAAACATTGCTTGCTACGTGGCCAAGGGCATGACATACTGCGACCAAGATCAACAGCTTCAGGTCGAGCCAATGGGCTATGTGCACAAGCAATTCCAGTTACATGGTTATTTTACAATATATATATATATATATATATATATATATTCCAATTATATTGTAAGTCTTAAAATCAAAGTTTGTGTAGATCATAGGGAAGATTCCACCGATCACCCCAAAAAATGGGGCAGTTTTAAGGTATCACCATTTAAGAGTGGCCTGCTAAAAGAAAGTGCTTAATATAATTCCAAAAAAATCAAATAAAAAGCATTCAACCATAAATGCATTCAAAAAATGAATAACTATATCCCAAAAACACAATTAGTAAATCATTTGAATAGGCTGGAAGAGAATCCTAATTCCTAAGGAGGACGTATATTAGGTGTTGTAGCAAAACAATCAAATGCTGAATGGACTCTCTTGCATCTAAACACGTAAGGGTATCTTATCACGATAAGCCCTTCTCATCTTGTGAAGATTTCTATTATAGTTGACTCGAATGTATAAAAGCTCCGTCTCTACTGTGACTGACTCCCATCGAAGCTTGAAGAATTTACCCATTCAGCTGACTACTTTCTATATTAAACTTGTTGCGAATAGAAATTACCGCCGAATGCACTGCCATATAATTTGACCAAGCTAAAAAAATAGCCCTGAGTAACTTCATTTCCCTTGTCAACTCCCCTCAGTCGTATACAAATGATACAACTCATCAAGATCAATTGAGGTGCTCGATGCATCACCCTAGGACAACAAAACAAAAGGAACAAATAAACTATAGAAAAAAACAAAAACATAACAAAAAAATCCCAAAATATTAATAAAGGCAAGAGAAAAAAACAAAAGCAAATTCACCCCGGAAAGCATGAACCCTAAGCTATCACTCTTTGTTACAAAGTAGCCCAGCTCGCCTTTTATATAAAAAAAAAAATTCAAATTATAAAGTTTTCTAAAATCTATAAGGAAAATAAATAACATAAAAGAAGAAATAAAAAAAACTGTACTCATTCTTTTTTCTTCTCTTCTCGAGTCGCCTCTTTTTCCAAAAGTTCATTTTCTAAGTACTTCACTCTTTCTCTAAGCAATATTGATTCATTTGCGGCAGCTGCTTAACAAGACTTCAAATTTGCTAGCTCAATTTGTAAGCTAGCCTCCCCTTCCTACAAATTAGATTGTTGTAAAAAAAAAAGCGATTGCTAGTAATTATAAAAAATGAATGTGATAAAATAGCTAAATTACCCTATTTTGATTCGTTAAACCCTAAATGAGTTGTTCCATATCAGCTAAGCAAGTCTGCGCGATAAATAAGCTCCTGACTTACTTATCGCGCATAGTCGCTTAGCTGATATGGAACAACTCATTCAGGATTTAACGAATCAAAATTAGGTAATTTAGCTATTATTTTACTTTCATTTTTTATAATATTAGCAATCAGTCTGTTTTACAGCGATCCAATTTGCATGAGGGGGTGGCTAGCTTACAAAACGGGCTCGCCAATCTAAAGTCTCATTAGGCAGCTACCTCAAATGAAAGAATATTGCTTAGAGTTAAGTATTTAGAAAATGCACTTTTCAGAAGAAAAAAGAATGGATACAATTTTTTCTTTCTTCTTTAATGTTATTTATTTTGCTAATAGATTTTATAAAACTTTGTAATTTAGATTTTCTTGTTCATATAGGAGGCGAGCTAGGCTACTTTGTCACAAAGAGTAATAGCTCAGGGGTCGACGCTTTTCGGGTTGAATTTGCTTTTTTTTTTTTCCTCATTCCTTGACTAATATTTTGGGTTTTTTTTTGTTACATTTTCATTTTCTATAGTTTATATATTCCTTTTGTTTTATTGTCCTAGGGTGATGAATTGAGTACCTCAGTTGATCTTGACGAGATGCATTATTCGTAGGCCGACTAACAAAGAGCTGACAAGGAAAAAGAAGCAACTAAGGGTTATTTCCTAGCTCGAACAAATTTTATGGCAATGCATATGACGGAGGTAAATTCCATTCGTAACAAGTTTAATGCAGAAATTAGTCAGCTAAAGGTAGAGGTCTCCAAGCTCCGACGGGAGTTAGTCACCGTAGAGACAGAACTTATACACACTCGAGCCAACTATAATAAAGAACTTCGCAAGATGATGAGTGAATATCGTAATCAGATGCCCTTAGGTGTCTAGGAGCAAGAGCTTGTTCTTGGGGTACACTTATTCATTTTTGGATGCATTTAAGGTTAATGCTTATTATTTACTTTTTGGGGATTATATGAAGCACTTTCTTTTAGATAGTGATACCTGAAAAATGCCCTAGTTTGTGGGGTGAACGGTGGAATCTTCCTTATAATCTATACAAACTTTGCCTTAAGACTTACCATATAGCTAGGTTTATATATATGGGCAAGGCTCTCCTAAGCTTAGGCTTATGATCAGATTTCGTAAGCCAACACTTCCAAGGCCCATCCTTGATCCATCCAAATGGACCAAACACATGAACCCCCTAAATTGCACATGCCCACCAACTTTTGGTCAGATCCAAAATTACTAGACCGTTGGATCGACTGTATACCGATACAAACTTTGCCTTAAGACTTACCATATAGCTAGGTTTATATATATATATGGGCAAGGCTCTCCTAAGCTTAGGCTTATGATCAGATTCCGTAAGCCAACACTTTCGGGGCCCAGCCTTGATCCATTCAAATGGACCAAACACATGACCCCCCTAAATTGCACATGCCCACCAACTTTTAGTCAGATCCAAAATTACTAGACCGTTGGATCGACTCTGTATCGATCCAAATGGATCGTTGACCATTAAACTTTTGGTGTCTAGATGAAGATGATAGAAACCACGATTGGGGCTATTTTTTTTCTGCATGAAGGAGGGTCTAAGGGAGTCCTTGAATGTTGATACTAACGAGGTTTTTCGGCCCTCACGATATATGATATCTATTGCCCTGTTAAAGCTAGAGAGTTCTCTCGTAAATTATATCTTCCATTATATATTTGATTTTTATTATATTTATTTTTTAAAGTTTATTTTATTTCTTTAACAAATATTGTTTTGTGAATTTTAGTTCAACGATTGGTGGAACAAGACGTGAATCCAGTGGTGTTGTTGGACATGGTGCATTTGTTAGAATTAGAGAAGTAGAGAAGAAGGTGAACTTTCATAAAATTTATTTCTATTTTTTATTATATATATAGTTTCTTAACATTATTATTTTATTAGTTTGACATGTCTCGTGGGTGTCCCCGAATGCAGTGACCACAGCTAGTTATAAAAAAGGAGTGATACCGGAATTCCTGATCTAATTTAGTATTTTCTCTATTTTTACTTGTAATATGTTGAATTAATAATTTTCTTTTCAGGAATACAAATATCAATGAGGAAAAAAGTGGTATTGCGGACACCAAGTGATCCCCAACCTACATAACTCAAGAGTGTGTTATCTTCGTGCATTTCACACATGTGTATAGTGTAAAAGCATTTCATTTTTTAATTCGGATAATAGAATATACTAGTGCAACAAGCCTTTTGCACCCAACGCAGGCAATGACAAAAAAAAAAAAAAGTTAAACTTTAAATGATGAAATAGGAAAAAAAATATATTTCAGCTGAAGGTGGGGAGGGAGGGAGAATTTACGAGTGAAGAGATGAAAAACTTGAAAATGTCCAAAGATAAGATAATAAGAGTAGGTAGCTTGTCCTGATTAGAAACCTAAACTCAAATATATATAAAGGAAAATATTCAAGTGCATCTATCCCTCACCATAGGGTGAGGGATACTTCCATTTTTGGAAAGTTTCAAGTACAAAAGAGAATCTTCCCAAAATCTAATAGAAGATTCAAAGCATCAAATAAGAAACAATATAAGAGACCATGCAAACGCAATATATATATATATATATATGGGGAACATTCATGTGCATCTATTGGGAATATTCATGTGCATCTATCCCTCACCATAGGGTGAGGGACATTTCCATAAATGAGGATTTTCAAGTACAAAAGTGAATTTTCAAGTACATAAGGTGAGGTATACTTGCTTGTATTCATGTGCAAAAAGGAAAAGTGTTCTCACCCTATGGTGAAGGATAGATGCACATGAATATTATCATATATATATATATATTTTTTTAATGGTTAATTTCATTAAGAAAAGCATGCAAGCAGAACAAAATTATACTGGCAAGCTAAAACAAGAAAACAAGAAAACAGAAAAGAAACAAGAAAAGGCCCCAGCAAATGCAAATGCAGTATTTGGTGTCCCCGATCAACCGAGCAACGAAGGAGTTATTAGTCGCCTCCTTTGCTTAAGTGACAATAAGAGGAATTAAATTATAGACATTTGTACAAATAATTAGGTCATTTTTTTTATAATAGCAAATGTCACGACACTCAGGCAAGTTTGTGTCAAGTCATTCACTCAAATGCTGAGAGAGAGAGGGGGTCGGGGCCCTCCCGGGACATACCAAGAAAATATCATTTCACTTGAAAAAAAAAAAAAAAACTCTTGGAATGGGGCTTTTTTTTAATGGTCTTTTGGAATTGAAAATGTACTGAGAATATCATGTCCATATTAATGCACTGAGAACAGAAGTCACAAAAAGGGATGAAATGATGTATCTCTACAAGCAATATAAAAGGTATGACACTGCCTCCACTAATTGAAAATGAATAGTTCAAAACATTCATATAAATACATGGATGCAAAAGAACTCCATTATTCTGCATATGAGTGGGATGCATTAGTGCAGAGAAATGTGATTTCCTAGCAACGCATTATCTTTTTATGATCGAAGAAAACCATCCCGAACAGGAATAACAAAAGGCAATATTGCTGTTAGGGAGGCGAAAACCGCGGTCAAGCTCCTTTTTGTTACTATGAATAAAGAAGCAAGCATGAGAAGGATGACACTATGCCGTTGGTAAGAAGAGTTTGGAAATGAAAAAGAGAAACTAGAGAGATTTCATCCTATTCCCTTCAACCAGATTCCATCCCACTGAAAAGAAAAGAAAAAATTCCTAAACTCCAAATCGGATTATCAATCCAAACACCCTTCCCAAGCCCGAACCGTCAAAATCTAAACCCCATCGAACCTAATCCCTCAAAAATAAAAATCCCCATTCACCCTAATCGGTTCCCCAAATCCCATGCAATGCCCTATTCGAAACCCCCAATTCCAAGCCCTTGACCCCTCAAACCCTAACAGTCCAAAAAAAAAAAACCCAAATCAACACATCTTTGTGGCCGAACACCAATCCCCTCTCACAATAGACTTGATGAGCATTCGTCAAATCCCTATCCTTTCCCAGAAACCCATTACTGATAGCAAAAAAAGAGAAAAGATAGGAAGAGCCAGACCATAGAAGCATATGAGAAAAAAAGGAGTTGGAACGGAGTACCTGGCACCATCGACGTCCACCCATCTCCGACGGAAGCCCATCACTCCACTCCGCCACCATCTACATTGCCTGCTTCTATCCGCAGCAACCAGGGGCAGAGACAGTGCCCCGGCCATCTCCGAATAGCCCCATCTTCGCCATTTCCATCTAGTCGAAGGGCAGCTGCAATGGAGGGTTCGAAATCTCCTCCCCCACTCCCTCTCTCTCTATTTTGCTAAAGAAGAGCTCCATGTCAAAATCCACTCCTAACTCCTCAACGCTCACTCTCTCTGCATTTTGCAACAGAAGCAATGAAGAGCTCCGCGTCTTATTATTTTCCAGGCACCACGACCGAGGAACGCTTGATAGCGCGGAGAGAGTCATCAATGCTCCGTTGTTTTCAGGCACCATGACCGAGGCACGGTCGACAGAGCTCCATCAATGTTCCATTGTTTTCAGGCACCATGTCCGAGGCACGGTCAGAGCTCCCTCAATGTCCTAATTTCACGCACCACGATCAACATCAAGACATGGTCTGATTCCAAGCACCACGACCGAGGCTCGGTCCACAGAAGGCTGAGAAAAGTGTGAATCCATACTGGTCAGGTTGACCCAGCCCAAGATAAATGTGCAACCACTTAATAATCCAACATGGTGACATCAGTAAGATCCATTCAACAAAATTTGATCAAGTCAATGTGATCAAATTGGGCAGTCCGAATTACTTTGTTGATATGGAGATTCAATATCTAACTTTGAGTCCGGATTTCCTATTTCGTTGAAAGAGAGTGATTTTATTTGATCCTATCATAATTTGCCAACTTTATATAAAATAACAACTTTTTTCTCTAATTCAAAAGAAGCAATTGAGAGGGTGATATGATTGGCAACATCATTCAAAATTGTGGTATCGGTAGGGCCAAAAAAACGTGTCGGTATCGATCGCGGTTATCGCTCCGTCGCGATGAGGGAATTTTCCTTAATCTAAAAATATTTACAAAAAGATCCAGAATATTAGAAAATACTGAAAAATAATATCATTTTAAATCTGTATACATCACAAAACAAGAATATCGGTCCCCTTAAGCCAAAGTATCATGTATTGTTGTTTGGTCTAAAATTATTGACTTTATCAAGTTTTAATGTTTTGTCCTTGATCCATACATATAGTTTATAAATCTATCAAGCAACCCACAATTTAAATTCCAAATCCAAACAATTAAAAAAAATATTACTCTTTGTAGTTGATTGGTAAAGATTTTTACTTTTTTATCTTCACAAGAAGGAAATTTATTTTTAATAGATTAGGTTTTTTTATTAGTATACCCTATTAGAGGCTTACTAATAAAACAATATATATGGATACTTTTTTTATTTTTTTAACATTTTATTTAGATTTTTATGCGTGATCATCTGACATTTAGGCCAACTCTAATTTAATTTATATTGTTAAAATGTCATTTAAAACGGCATTTATTTTGGGTGGAAAAAGTAATAACAGGGCAGTTAATAATTTAGAGAATAAGGGAGGGCATTTAATGGCTTAGATTTTCAAATTCTAAAATTTATTGTGATTTGTGAGACCATTTAAGAGGCTGCATTTATATAGTTTGGTTTTTAAAAATGTAGGCCACAATAAGTGCGGTATACTCACACTCTATCAAATGGAGAGAGAAAAACCCTCAGCAGTTAAAAGGCCTCTTTCTATTTCCGCCTGAAAAACAAGAGTTGGAGCGGGAAAAGAAAGAAGAAAAGCGGAAAAGAGGAGGAAAAAAAAAAAAAAAACCAAAGAGGGGGTAAGGATGAATCGGAGAGGATGTGATGCAGCCCGCCCCAAGAGGCCTGCGGATCCTTAGTCTTGGGTCCGGGGTGCATCAGGTCGGACCATCGGAGCAAAATTTGAATTTTGACATGGCTATCAATTAGATCCAAGAGTAATGGTTAGAATGGGAAGTCTCAACAAAATTTGACATGGATATCAGTTGGATCCAAGAGTGATGGTTAGGATGGGAAGTCTCACTTGATGATGATGATGATATCCATTGGATAACCTTTCACTTTCAATGGTTACTATCCAATCAGCATTATGGAGCATGACCGACGGCTATCAGCTTGGCACAGAGAAAAATAATCTTCTGTTGAGACATTGATGAAGGTTCCTGCAGCCTGTTCAAGTGTCAGTCTTTATTTATTTCTGGCAACATGAATTGTTACAATAATTCAATGAAGCAATTGCTGGTTGCAACCACTCCAGTTGTGTCAATTTCAAGTCCAGTTATTCTGAAGTGACAACTCCTTTTGCAAGTATATCTGAGTGGAAGACTGGAAGTACATGGTTGCCAATTTTGACACGCTTCAGTTGTCAGCTAAGACCATTTACACAAATGGAATTTTCTCAGCAACATCCATTTATTTCTTACCCCTTTGATCAGCAACATCAGAATCAATCATAATGAAAGGAAACTTTCAAAGAGGAAATTAATCACCAACCAAAATGGATGAAACTAATTACTGGTTATGTTGGGATTATGCTTTATGGTGTCAATGTCTACTAGATCATCAAGATGTGGGCCTCACACGCCCAAATGGAAGACCAAAATAATTTTGAGATAACTGGTATGACAGATTATTTACTAGGGCAAACTTCAGTGAAATATTTATCATCAATATTACATTCATTTCAATAAAAAGAGAGATTCATTAGCCAACCCAAACTACTTTTAGAATGGGAGAAAAATAAACAAGAGAGAACAAAAAAATACTTCGAAATGAATTGGTTTCACGTTGTGTTTTTTTTTTTTAAGAGAATAGCATATTGTATTAAGAATTATCAGAAATATCACATTCAAGGATTACAAAATAATGAATAAATTGTGGAGCACAGCCTCTCCAAATATGATCTGTAGGTTGGAGTAGAGCTTCATTCGCCAATCTATGTGCCACTTTATTTATAACTCTCTTGATGTGTTCAACTTTCCATGACTGAAAGGAGTTTAAAACTAATTTAGCCGAGTCAGTCAATTGTTCTTAGCGGTTGGAATTCCTTTCTTCAAACATAAGTGCTTTGACAACTTCCAATGAATCACCTTCCAATATCAATTGTTGAATTTGCGAGGACTTACAGAAATCTACAGCCACCCAAGCTACCATAGCCTCCGCTACAGTCATAGTCTTCATGAGTTTCACACTTACACTCATGGTCTTCATGATTTTCGACCAGGATCATGTGCTAATCAGTCCATCAAATTGGATCATAGTTGTTAAGTCCGGGTTTCAGTCTTAAATGCTTTTTATCGCAAATCCAAAACATAGTATTACATCTAGACCTGTCAATGGGCCGACTATGTTAAATTCCATCCCGTGCGGGCTCAGGCTGGGCCTGTGCTTTAGCACGATCTTGAACATAAGATCATTATTCTCTAATTATTCTTATTTTGTCACCAAACTTTAAACCCAGCCACTATTATATATATATATAAGGGGGTATTCAAGTGCATCTATCCCCCACCACAAATGGTGAGGGACACTCTTTTTTAGGGTGTTTCGAGTATAAAATGGGATCTTCCCTTCAAGTACAAAAGCCCTTTTGTACTTGAAACACCCCAAAATGGGGTGTCCCTCACCATTTGATGGACTGGAATATTTCCCATATATATTTATTGGGTTTCTTTTTGCTATGATTTTACCTCTCATGGTTTGCACTTGCATATATAGGAAGAACGGCAACAAAAATTGAATAATAATGTTCACTGCCACTCTTCATGAAGTCCTTTTTTTTTTTTCCAATCATGCAGTTGCCAAAATGCTATCACCATTTTTATTGTTATATCAATTATTCTAATTGTGGATTGGATGAAGAAAAGGTGGATTATGTGCTCATTCATGTGAAACATCAGCAACTCTTTTATGCAAAGCTGACAAAAAAAAATTTCGAGGAAGTTTCAGTTGCCTCTAAAATGGGCTATTTTGGAGAACACAGTGATGGTGAAAATAAAAAATTTGGAACAAAGAAATAATCTTAAGAGAGAACTTGATTGCGGGGGATCTAAAATTTTGGCTAAAAAGTTACTAGGCTATATCATTTCAAAACTCCTTTTGAAGTAAAATGTTTATGCTGAAATGAAATTGACTACTATTTCACACCCCCCCCCCCCCCCCCCCCCCTACTCAAATATTGAGGTTTTTCTCATTTTTGTTAAGTAACTATTTTAATATCCAAATGTAAGGAAATGATTCCAAATTAATAAATGTGAAGAAACATATAATCTAATCTCTGAATGTGGTAAAGAGTTGAGGCTATCAAGTTGAATTTGGCTTGTTAGGCAGTTAGAAGGGAAATGCCTTGGCAGGGTTCGAATGAAAGACTTTATTGGGACATGGAAGAAGATTAGTGGATACTGAATAATTAAGGATTGAGGAAATGTGTATATCAGTACAGTTGGAAGGTGTTCATTATTTCAACCAAGAGGCTAGCAAATTGCAGTTTTTAAAAAAAAATACATAAAACTTAGTAAAATAACATTTCGGGCTGGCTCTGCACATTTCCAGTCTCATTGTGGCCGAGCTTTCAAGGAATTGTCCAAACCCAGCCCATCGAGATCAATTTTTTCTAAAAGCCCTGTGTTTTCAGACTTACACCAACTGGACCCGGTATTCATTTCAACGGACTAAATTGACCGAAATAATCTTCATTTAGGCCTTCAGCTGGACCCGAAACCCTTATCCTTGAAATTGAATTCATCATGATTCGCTAGTATGAGGTGCTGAAATAAGATGACATAAATTCATTTTTTAATAATTGAAGACATAGATGGAGGAGTAGGGTATGTTTGAATAGAACACCGAACCTGCTTTAGTCATATGCGCGTGTCGCACTTGCATCCGTCTTACAGCACAGTTCTAGAAAATACGGACATCCGCATTTTAGCATCAGCTGAACTTGTGAAAAATTGGGGGCAAATGGTGCTGGTTGCATGAGATGGTGGAGCTAAGTGCTTTGAAGCGCAGGTCGGGTTAGATGAGTCGGGGAGTCTGGTTTTGGGCAGAATGTTTGGAATCCTGCTGTATAAATTATTATTAGGGAGAGTTTGAACATAGTATAAGATAATTAGCTTATTTCCAAAAAGTACGTGAAGATTTCAATATTTCAAAAGAGCATCGAAGTTTCTTTACCATAAATAAATAAAAATTTAAATGACAAAAAAATACCCTTCTATCATTTTTCAAAATTTCTCTTTAATAAAAAATCATTTAAGAGAGATGATCAAGTCCAACCAAAATGGCCTAGATACTAGAGAGGCGCACTTCAGTGATCTTTATGCATAGATGGTTAAAAGAGAAGTTTCTACAAGAAATCCAAATGATTAAAAAACTATAGCTTCAATAAATGGTTATGACCATCAGATTCAAGTTGAAACTTGGTCCATACAAAAATCCAAAGAAAGAACCCCCCAAGACTAATTCCGGCATTCTCCTAGGTGAATAAACTATGAGAAGAAGGCACCCCACCAACATTTATGAAGCGAGGCCCATAAAATGACATTTTCATTGATTTTGGAGACAGAAGAAGAATTAGAAAAGATAAAACTTGTCATAAGGGTACTTTTATCATTTTCTAAAAAAATATATCTAGAGGGGTGATTGCAAGGAATATAGAAAACTTTTATACATTTTTGAGATATTCAAATCTGCATGTACTTTTTTGAAAAATGAGTTAAATTTTTTAAAATTTATCATCATTATCGTCATTATTATTACTAAAGCAATGACTTATTCACACATACAAGGAGAGATAACTCACAAGTGCAACTCACATATGCACATAATGGGTAATAGCAACCTCTAAATTCTCAACCTTAGTTATCAGTTGATGCCCTTAATTGTCTGTACATCCCCCAACTATAGCAGAGATAGCAGAAATCAAGCTATCCTGTAATTTGTGGCCTGTTTAATGGACTTGTATCTTCATTTTCAGCTGGAGCATCTATAAAAGGACGTCTTGGAACTTAACAGGTTTGCCACATCGGTGTGGGTGTTTTCATCCCTTGTTCTGATGGTTAAGTGGCATGGGCTCATTCTAGGAAGAAGCCCATAAATCGAGTGACCTGAAAATCACAATTAATAGAAGAAACTTACTTACAACTACCAAAGTCCATTTATAAAAATTTCTCAAAATACATCAGTCTGGCCGGTTGTGTTTCTAAATGGTAACTTTAACAAAAGATTCAACCACCTGGTGGTTTGTTGTTGGGCAGGGCTGAGGCATATCCATGCCTGGCCAGTTTAACCAATGCAACCCATATCTGGGCCAAGCCCATCCATTTAATTAATCAGGCAAGTTGTACAGGCTTTTTAGCAATTGTTTGGACAAATTATCACTAAATTACAAGCATTGTTTCTTGGCAGGACTTTTGGTTTTCTATTAGTTAATCCAAGCTCGGACCAAATGTTAAGGAATGGCCCATAAGCAGACCCACGTTTTTACATTCAAATCCTAATCTCTTAAACCAATAAAGAAACTCCTATGATGGATAAAACCTGAGCACTAGACTTTTCCCTTCGGGGATTTTATGAAAAAAAATCCGAAATTTGGCTATTCCACGCGAAATGTCTCCATAGATTGTGCAGTATAAGCAGGTCCGTTAGGCCTTGTTTTGATTTTTTGTTTTTTTATAACTTTGAGAGGACGCTAGCATTACTCGTCATTGCATCTCCTAATGTCTTCTTATTCCTCTCCTTCTCCTTCTTTTCCATCTCCCCCACTCTATCTTCCAACCACTTGATTTAGCATGGCCGCTTCTACGTATCTTCTCTCGTGAACTTTTCCATCGCATTTCGGCAAAGATCTTGGATAAGTTTTACAACAGAGATAAGATACCACCAACTGATGCGGGCTTGTTTTTCCTCGGGGCCTTTTCTTTATTTTTATGTAAGCGGACTGCGACCGTAAGGCCTGATGAAGATGTGGTCTTTTCTTTCACTCTTTTTTAATGGGAGGGGGTTGAAGATGTGGAAAGTTCACCGTCATTCTCACGTCTTGGGCGTAAAAGTGTCAAAAGAAGAGCAGACATGGACCATGCGTCGGGGTTTTAATGCTGGACATGGAGTTGCTTGGGGAAGATTGGGAAACCTTTTACATGAAGTCCACGAGAGCAGGCCATGCAACGCGAGCAACTGCCACCGATGCTAGAGAATGGACTCGCGAAAGGGGTGCCAATGTTAAAAGTTGGCAAATCCGGGTCGCTCATCAGTTGGATCAGATTGCATGCTTTGACGGCCAGAATAGGTTTTTGTAGGACATCAATGTTCATCCATTTGGAATATCTAATTGTGAAAATATTATTTTTTTCATGCAAGTGGATTGTAACTTTTAAGGCCTTGACATGGAATATAAAAAAAAAAAACCAACTGACGGGAGGATCCAGTTTGTGCTTTTCAATTTGAGGGGTCTTCCCCCCCGAATGACCAAGTTCCTGGATTTTTTAAATAAAATCCTCTTTTCCTATTCTTTCTTTTTGCATTTTAATACTACTAGTGGGAGGTAACATGGTGCTTACTTTATCAGCACCATATCAGCACCCTAATCACAAAGTAGCATCCAAGAAAAGAAAATGAATGAGGAAACATGGTGCTTACTTTATCTGTTATGGATTTCCACTTCTTTGCAACCTTCTGTTTAAAAGAATCAAACAGATTAACCACCATGAGTTTCATGATAATTGATAGCAAAGAATATTAGATGTCTTACAGTTAAAACACCTTTTTAATCTGGTTAGCCTCCTAATATTCTTTGCTCAAGTCATCGCTCCCATCAATCACTCATTTAAGTGAAGGCATATAAATTGCTCATAAACCCATCAATTCAAATGACACAAATTTTAATTTCATGTAATCCATAATTAAACAGTCTTTAAAATGCATTCATATAAATAGAAGTACGGAACTTTAATAAACAATTAATCAATTAAAATCCACCATCCCAAGTAAGGTTTCTTTTCTTGGGTTCTATAGTAACAAAATGAAAACATATCAGCAGCCTAATCACAAAGAGTAGCATCCAACAAAAGAAAATAAATGAGGAAACATGGCGCTTACTTCATTTGTCATGGATTTCTATTTCTGACCCTGTTCTTTGCAACCTTTCGTTTACAAATCAAAGAGAAGATTTAACCACCATGAGTTCCATGAAAATTGATAGCAACCTAAAATGGAAACCATGAAAAGGAATGAATGACAAACGTTAGATGTCATACAATCAAAACAGTTTTTTAATCTGGATTAGCATCCTTATATTCTTTCCTCAAGTCATCCCAGTCATAAAGAACTCATTTAAGTGAAGGCATATAAATTGCACATAAACCCATCAATTCAAATGACACAAATTTTAATTGCATATAATCCATAATTAAATAGTCTTTAAATTGCATTCATATAAATAGAAGTATGCCACTTTAATAAGCAATTGATCAATTAAATTCCATCATTTAGATTGAGAAGAAAAAAAAAAGCAAAGAGAGAGAGAGTTGCATACATGAAGAGAAAGAAGGCAGTTGGAGCACGTTTAGACAAGTTTAGATCATTCACCTTCATTTACTTTTCACCCTTCTTTGCCTTAGGCTTAGATGATATTGCCACCTTCCCGACATTTAAAAATCAAACAAATAAGCAAAAGAGGGAGAACATAAGAATGAGATTGAAACCTTGAAATAAGACACAAAAAAAAAGGGATTGTGAAGAAATGTGCCTTTATGCATACTTTTCTACTATTGTAACCTTTTCAACTATCTAAGCTGAGACTGAACAAAAAAGTGAAATTACCAGGAACAAAAAAGTGAAATTACGAGAAACACTCAAAGTCTTATAACATCACCATAAAGGAAGACGCAAACGGAATAGAAGAGCTATCCAGTTAGAAAAACTACCATACTAAATTCTCAGAAAATCCTATCTGAATTCTAAAATGTGAAACAAATACTTACTTTAGATTTTGGTTTTTCTGGATTCTCCGTGGTTGTCTATCTCAGTTTTCTTTATTTGAGATTTTTTTTTAATGGAAAATTAAGTGAGTATGTATTTCCAAAATAGATGTACAATGTACAGGGTTCTAACTGAAAATGATTTTTCTAAAAAATCTCAAAATTCGGACAGTGGATAATAGTCTAGGTTCATTTTTTTAACATGCAGAGTTTTTGAAATGTTTACTCAACATTTCATCCACAATTTCAGCTAACATGGACAAATGATACTGATTACTATAAAGATTAACATGGACAAGATCTCAGTGCATTTGGCATAGAGTGGTGGCAGTAGCACAAACCAGAGGTACACACGATTGAAACAAAGCTATAAAAACACACAATCGAAACAAAGCTATAAAAAATAATCCTATAGTCATAAAAAAATGATACATTGTACTATGAAGATATATCTTAAAAGGAATTTTTCATGCCATAACCACCTTTTTGTCATATTTTCTACATTTGAAGATGACGGTTATAATAACCCTAAATTTTATATATATATATATATATATATAATATAGATACAAAACAAATGGAGAAAGCCAAAAACAAAAAAAGGTGGGTGACAAAGTGGCCTGGATCGCTCCCTAAAAGAACAGTAAGGCATTGTTAAATTGAATAAGACACATATACCTGTGGTGCTGGAGTCAGAGCCATCTCTTCCTTTCCTCCTTCCTCTCCTTCCCGTTTCCTCTTCTTCTCTTTTTTTCCTCTGTTCTGGTTCCGTCACAGCGAAATGGGAAAGTCATAAACCAAACACAAGCGGTGCATGGCCAATGACTTCAAAATTAATTACACGCAAACACAATAGACACCAAACACAAAAAACACGACTGAATCTAAAGGTCAACAGTATAACAGTAAAGAAAAACAGAAACCCATAGTACCAAGTTAGAAGCAAAGTTAGAAAATATTCCAATACATGCAGAATCAAGCAAGAGCAAAATAGGAAATGATATCTGCATATAAGAGTTTAAATAACAGAAAATGACAAAATTCCCTTTACCAAGATCCAAAAATACAGAGTTCTCCTAAATCCACCGTAAACAAGATGAAACTCATACATAATGGAAATAAAACTTACTACCTAAAGATTACTTGAAATTCTCATGGTGAGAAAATAGAAAAGTTCTTACATATTTTGTTTAAATAGGCCTAGGAACAGCAAAAGCCCTCTCACAAGTGCATGATTTGTCCGTCCTGATTGACTAAATGGATGCGCTTAGGCCGTATATGGGTCTGTGTTTCTAAACTTGGCCAGGAGTGGATATGCCTCTCACCCTAGCCTAGCCCATGGACACTCAAATGAATCTTTTCTTAAAGTTAGCATTCAAACATAACTGGCCAAACTGATGATGTATTTTGAGAAATTTTTATAAATGTACATTACTGCTTGTAAATTTCTTCTATCATTTGTGATTTTCAAGTCACTCAATTTATGTACTTGATCCTAGAATGAGTCCATGCCACTTAACCAATAGAACAGGGGATGAAAATTAAAAACAGTGGTTTCCACACTGATGTGGTAAACCTTTAAGTTCCAAGATATCCTTCTATAGAGGATCCAGCTGAAACAAATTAAGGGCATCGACTGATAACTAAGGCTGAGAACTCTAGTGGTCGAGAGCGGCAGTTCTCATTGGAAGGTCTAGACTTCAAATCTGGCCTCCCCACTCCCATTTATGGTGAGGACTTCATTGAAAGAAATATGGAAAAATTTGACACGCTTTTCAAATATTAAGATCTTCATATAAATTTTGAAACTCTCCTTAATAATAATCTATATAGCAGGACACATGGCTCCACCATCTCATGCAACCAAGCCAGTCATTCAACCAACATCTGTGACAAAAGACAACACCATTTGGCTCCAATTTTTCACAAGTTCAACTGATGCTAAAATAGAGCTGTCCCTAATTTCTTAACCTCAAGACAGATGCACGTGCAACAAACGCATATGATTAAAGCAGGTTCTAACAATGGTGTTCCATTCAAACATAGCCTCCTCCTCCATTTATGTTCTCAATTATTAAAAAAAAAATATTTCATCTGATTCCAGCACCTCGTACTAGCCAATTTGAAATATATGGTTTTTGGGTCCGGCTCAAGGCATAAGAAATGAGTGGAGATGTTAAAAATTATGGCACTAGTGAAAGCCATCTAGTTGAATAAGAGCTGGACAATTATAAAAATCTAGTAACATACTCAAAATCAGCAAGACACCTTACCCTTCTAAATTTGCTTTGTATTTGTGAATGCATGAACCTTCAAAATTCTTAACTTCGTATTTGTGAATTATTTAATTACTCCGTTTGTGATGGAATTATATTTTTCTGAATGATTTGGGGGGCACTCATAGCGATTTTCACAATAAGGAAAAAAGGGATTTCAGACATGCGGTCTCAATTTAACCAAGTCACTTGACTCAACCCGACGACTCTGGCCAATTCATACAAAAGAGGAAATGGGTTTAGATGAGCATAACGTGAGGGGTATCTGTTATCCGAGTATGAATTGAGAAGCAGCTGCGTTGAAAAAGGGCTCAAAAGCTAAAATTCATTAAAAGAGATTAATGAGCAAAAATAGATAAAAGTAGCTATACAGAAAGATAAGTTGCAAAGACAATCAGCATAAAAATAGAAGAGATCTTTGATGGCGTGGGTGAATAAGATGGCCATTGCAGCAAAGGAAACATTGCTTGCTACGTGGCCAAGGGCATGACAGACTACGACCAAGATCAACAGCTTCAACAGGTCGAGCCAATGGGCTATGTGCACAAACAATTCCAATTACATGGTTATATATATATATATATATATATATTCCAGCTAAATGGTAAGTCTTAAGGCCAAAGTTTGTATAGATTATAGGGAAGATTCCATCGTTCACCCCACAAACTAGGGCATTTTTAAGGTATCATCATTTAAGAGTCACATACTAAAAGAAAGTGCTTCATATAATACCCAAAAATCAAATAATAAGCATTCAACCTTGAATGCATCGAAAAATGAATAATTGTACCCAAAAAACACAACTAGTAAATCATTTGAATAGGCTGGAGGAGAATCCTAAGGAGGACGTATACGCAGTGCTCTAGCAAAACAAGCAAAAACTTAATAGACTCTCTTATGCCTAAGTCTCGTGAAGCAGCTGCCTCAAATAAGTAATATTGCTTAAAGAAAGAGTAAAATACTTAGAAAATGCACTTTTGTAAAAGGAGGCTACTCGGCAATAAAAGAAAAAGAAATGGGTACAATTTTTTTCTTTTTTCTTTTATGTTATTTATTTTGCTTACAGATTTTAGAAAACTTTCTAATTTTCATTTTCTTATTCATATAGGAGGCGAGCTCAACTACTTTGTCACAAAAAGTGATAGCTCAAGGGTTCAATCTTTCCGGAGTGAATTTTCTTTTGTTTTCTTTTTCGATCTTTTTTTTTTCCTCTTGTCTTGACTAATATTTTGGATTTTTTGTTATGTTTTTGTTTTCTATAGTTTATATATTCCTTTTGAGTTGTTGTCGTACGGTGATGAATCGAGTACTTCAGTTGATCTTGATAAGTTGCATCATTTTTATGTGACTGGCAAGGAACTAGAAAAGGAAAGGAATGAACTAAGGGCTATTTTTCTAGCTTGGACAAATTATTTTTCAGTTGACGCCCTCAATTGTCTATACATCCCCCAACTGTAGCAGAAATCAAGGTATCCTGTAATTTTTCAACTGTTTAATGGATTTGTATCTTCATTTTCAGCTTGAGCATCTATAAAAGGATGTCTTGGAACTTAGAGATTTGCCACATCGATGTGGGTCCCTGTTCTGATGGTTAAGTGGCAGGCAGGGATAAAGCAATCCTAAGGACGTAAATGCAGGGATGAAAATATGGGATGTGCCTACACTGCAGAAGGGCCTAGCCGTGCCCAGGCCGGGCCGGCACAGCCCATGATAATTATGCAGTCCGTGTCGTGCCTGGCCCAAGGCCTCTGGGGTCAGCCCAACACGGCTCTGCTTGTGTCGTGCTGGGCCGGGCCCTAGTCGGGCCTGGGCCGTGCAGCCCGTGAGCGACCCACACATCCCCCTCCTCTTTTTTTTTTAGTTCTTTAAGTCTTGGAGACTTAGACTCTTCACTCTTGGTCTTGGACCAATTTCATTAAGATAAAGAAATTAAGAGAAATAACAAGTAGAATAACACTAATGATGTTTTGAAAAAATACATCAACTAAATTGAATTTTTCATAAAAATAGTCGTTGGGCCCTCTGTGGGCCGTGCCTCGTGCCGTGCCAGGCCGCCCGCGGGCTTTGGGGCATTGGCCTAGCACGGCACGGATTTTATCGTGCCGTGCCTCGGGCCTAGCAGCCCTGGGCCCAGCGGCCCTGGGCCCAGCGGGACTGCCAGGCCGGGCCGGGCGGCCCGTTGACTTGGCACAGGGACCAAGTCAACGGGCCCAGGCATAGTTTATTTCATGCCGGGCCCGTGCTGGGCTTGGGCCGCCTACCCACATTTTCACCCCTACGTATATGCGGTGCTCTAGCAAAACAAGCAAAAGCTTAATAGATTCTCTTACTCCTAGACACCTAAGGACATTTGATCACAATAAGCACTCCTCATCTTGCGAAGATCTTTATTGTAGTTGGCTCGAGTGTGTAGAAGCTCCGTCTCTACTATCACTAACTCCCCTCAGATCATGGAGACCTCCACCTTCAGATAACTAATTTCTACATTAAGCTCGTCACGAATAGAATTTACCTCCGCCGCATGCACTACCATATAATTTGTCTAAGCTAGAAAATAGCCCTTAGTTCCTTGCTTTCCCGTGCCAGCTCAATGCCAATCGCATACAAATAATACAATTCATCAAGATCAACTGATGTGCTCGATCTATCACCCTGGGACAACAAAATCAAAAAAACATATAAACTATAGAAAACAAAAACGTAACAAAAAACCCAAAATATTAATCAAGAGAAGAATAAAAACAGAAAACAAAAGCAAATTCACCCCAGAAAGCAAGGACCCCTGAGCTATCACTCTTTGTGACAAAGTAGCTCAGCTCGCCTCCTATATGAACAAGAAAATTTAATTTAAAAAGTTTTCTAAAATTTATAAGCAAAATAAATAGCATAAAAGAAGAAATTAAAAATTGTACTCATTCCTTTTTCTTCTATTGCCGAATCGCTTTTTTTTCCAAAAGTGCATTTTCCTACTACTTTACTCTTTTTGTAAACAATATTGCTTCATTTGAAGCAGCTGCTTCACGAGACTTCAGATTTGCTAGCCCGTTTTGTAAGCTAAGCACCACCTCCTGCAAATTGAATCGTTGTAAAAACGACCGATTGATAGACACTATAAAAAATGAAAGTGGAAAAATAGCTAAATTACCTTATTTTGATTCGTTAAACAGTAAATAAGATGTTCCATATCAGCTAGGCAACTTTGCGTGACAAACAAGTCAGGAAATATACCATAATTTATATTCGTGTATATCCTGACTTTGCGTGACAAACAAGTCAGGAAATATACCATAATTTATATTCGTGTATATCCTGACTTGTTTATCGCGCAGAGTCGCTTAACTGATATTGAACGACTCATTTAGGGTTTAACGAATCAAAATCAGGTAATTTAGCTATTTTTCTACTTTCATTTTTAATAATGACTAACCATCGGTCTTTTTTTAAAGCGATCCAAGTTGCAAAAGGGGGCGGCTATCTTACAAAACGGGCTAGCCAATCTAAAGTCTCGTGAAGCAGCTGCCTCAAATAAGTAATATTGCTCAAAGAAAGAGTAAAATACTTAGAAAATGCACTTTTGTAAAAGGAGGCGACTCGGCAATAACAAAAAAAGAAATGGGTACAATTTTTTCTTTTTTCTTTTATGTTATTTATTTTGCTTATAGATTTTAGAAAACTTTCTAATTTGAATTTTCTTATTCATATAGGAGGCGAGCTCAGCTACTTTGTCACAAACAGTGATAGCTCAAGGGTTCAATCTTTCCGGAGTGAATTTCCTTTTGTTTTCTTTTTCTTTTTTTTTTCCTCTTGTCTTGACTAATATTTTGGATTTTTTGTTATGTTTTTGTTTTCTATAGTTTATATATTCCTTTTGTTTTGTTGTCGTACGATGATGAATCGAGTACTTCAGTTGATCTTGATAAGTTGCATCATTTTAATGTGACTGGCAAGGAACTGGAAAAGGAAAGGAATGAACTAAGGGCTATTTTTCTAGCTTGGACAAATTATATAGCAGTGCATGCGGCGGAGGTAAATTCTATTCGTGACAAATTTAATGCAGAAACTAGTCAGCTGAAGGTAGACGTCTTTAAGCTCCGATGGAGTTAGTGACACTATAGATGGAGCTTCTAAACACTCGAGCCAACCATAATAAAGATCTTCGTAAGATGATGAATGCTTATCGTGATCAGATGCCCTTAGGTGTCTATGAGCAAGAGAGTCAATTCGGCTTTTGCTTGTTTTGCTAGAGCACCTCATATACGCCCCTGTAAGATTCTCCTTTGACCTATTCAAATGATTTAGGTGAATCATTCTCCTATGAGAAGAAGGCACCCCACTATCCATAAAATGTTATTTTTATTGATTTTGGAGGCAGAAGAAGAATTAGAAAAGATAAAACTTCTCATAAGGGTAGTTTTATCATTTTCTAAAAATATATATCTAGAGGATTGATTGAAAGGAATATAAAAAACTTTTATACATTTTTTAGATATTCAAATCTGCATGTACTTTTTTGAAAAATGAGTTAGATTTTTTTTTAATTTATCATTATTAATGCCATTATTATTATTAAAGCAATGACTCACTCGCACATGCAAGGAGACATAACTCACGTGTGAGGTAATAGCTACTCACATATGCACATAAGGGGTAATAGCAACCTCCAAGTTCTCAACCTTAGTTATCAGTTGACGCCCTTAATTGTCTGTACATCCCCCAATTGCAGCAGAAATCAAGTTATCCTGTAATTTTTGGCCTGTTTAATGGATTTGTATCTTCATTTTCAGCTGGAGCATCTATAAAAGGATGTCTTGGAACTAAGAGGTTTGCCACATCAGTGTGGGTCCCTATTCTGATGGTTAAGTGGCATGGGCTCATTATAGGAAAAAGCCCATAAATCAAGTGACTTGAAAATCACAAATAATAGAAGAAACTTACAACCACCAAAGTCCACTTATAAAAATTTCTCAAAATACATCAGTCTGGCCGGTTGTGTTTCTAAATGGTAACTTTAACAAAAGATTCAACCACCTGGTTGTTTGTTGTGCTTTGGCTGGGTAGGGCTGAGACATATCCATGCTTGGCCAGTTTAACCAACGCAACCCATATCTGGGTGGCATAGCCTGACAACCTCGATCGAAAGTGTAGACCAATCACAGTGACGAGATTGATCGAATCCAAAGGATTCCAACCCTAGGGCACAAGACAATCCATAATTCTCCAAAAGAATAACTCACAATCGTTTCATTGATTGAATAAGCATGGGAAATAACAAGAGGAGGGTTCTTCTGTATATATAGAAGACACTATTTCTAAACTAATCAGGACATTGAAAATAGTAAAATACTTAATCATACTCAAAATGGAATTTTAGAAAGCAGTTCCTACTAAGCAACTAATTAATATTACTAATTTAGATAGATATAGATCTCTTATTGAATCAGGGATCATGTGGACCCCATTAGATGGTCCATCAGGGGGCCTCCGGGCCCAATCTTCTTGTCGGGCTGCATCAACTCTCCCCGGCTTGAAAGAACTTAACTCCGACGAGTTAATTGCTTGATAGCACTCATAAAGATCTGGGCTCTGATACCAATTTGGCGTAGCCTGACAACCTCGATCGAAAGTGTAGACCAATCACAGTGACGAGATTGATCGAATCCAAAATATTCCAACCCTAGGGCACAAGACAAGCCATAATTCTCCATAAGAATAACTCACGATCGTTTTATTGATTGAATAAGCATGGGAAATAACAAGAGGAGGGTTCTTCAGTATATATAGAAGACACTATTTCTAAACTAATCAGGACATTGAAAATAGTAACATATTTAATCCTACTCAAAATAGAATTTTAAAAAGCAGTTCCTACTAAGCAACTAATTAATATTACTAATTTAGATAGATATGGATCTCTGATTGAATCAGGGATCATGTTGACCCATTAGATGGTCCATCAGGGGGCCCTGCGGGCCCTAGTCTTCTGTCGGGCTGCATCAATGGGCCAAGCCCATCCATTTAATTAATCAGGTCAGGATAAATCATGCTCTTGTAAGTTGCACAGGCTTTTTAGCAATTGTTTGGACAAATTATCGGCAAATTACAGGCATTGTTTCGTGGTAGGACTTTTGGTTTTCTATTAGTTAATTCAGGCTCGGTCCAAATATTAGGAACGACCCATGAGCACACTCGTGTTTTTACATTCAAATCCTAATCTCTTAAACCAATAAAGAAACTTTTATGATAGATAAAATCCGAGCACCAGGCTTTACCCTTCGGGGATTTTATGAGAAAACTCCCGAAATTTGGTCATTCCTTGCAAAATGTCTACACAGATTATGCAGTACAAACGGGTCCATTAGACCTCGTTTTGTTTTTTTTATAACTTTGAGAAGAGCGACGCTAGCATCGCTCATCACTGCATCTCCTAATGCCTTTTTATTCCTCTCCTTCTCCTTTTTTTTTACATCTCCCCCACTATATCTTCCAATCACCTGATCCAGCATGGACGCTTCTACGTATCTTCTCTCGTGAACTTCTCCATCGCATTCCAGCAAAGATCTTGGATGAGTTTTACAATAGAGAAAAGATACCACCAACTGATGCGGGCTTGCTTTTCATTGGTGCTTTTGTTTTTTTTTTTTTCAAGTGGACTGCAACCGTAAGGCTTGAAGATGTGGTCTTTTCTTTCCCCCTTTTTTAATGGGAGGGGATTGAAGATATGGAAAGTTCACTGTCATTCTCACGTCTTGGGTGTAAAAGTGTCAAACGAAGAGCAGACATGGACCATATGTCGGGGTTTTAATGCTAGACGCGGAGTTGCTTGGAGAACATTGAGAAACCTTTTACATGAAGTCCATGAGAGCAGCCCATGCAAAGCGAGCAACTGCCACCGTTGCTAGAGATGGACTCATTAAAGGGGGTGGGGTGCCAATGTTACACGTTGGCAAATCCGAGTCGCTCATCAGTTGGATCAGATTGCATGCTTTGACAGCCAGAATAGATTTTTGTAGGACATCAATGTTCATCCATTTGGAATATCTAATTGTGATTTTTTTTTTTTTTTTTATGCAAGTGGATTGCAACTGTAAGGCATTGATATGGAATAAAAATAAAAAAACTGGCGGGAGGATCCAGTTTGTGCTGTACAATTTGAGGGGCCCATTCCCATTCCCAAGGAATGACCAAGTTCAAGGATTTTTTCCATAAAATCCTCTTTTTCTATTCTTTCTTTTTGCATTCTAATACTACTAGTGGGAGGTACGTGGGTTGCACGTAATTGTCAGTGAGAGGCTCATTATCGTCGTGGTATATTTATTGTCATGAAAAAGGATAAACATGCAATTGTCTAGTTCTACTTATGTCTGCTTGAGTTCATCAGTAAATATGAAAGTACACATGATCATCAATCTGAGGTACATAAATCCTCATAACTACTAAACAAAAAGAGGGAAAGCAAAAAAAAAAAATGCATCAATCAATAGATTAGAAGAATCATAAAAAAGATTGAGATGAAATGTGAATCGAGATAAACAAGAAATTGATAATAATACCTTTAAAAAAGATGTTAAAAAGAGACGTGCAGCAGTAGAGAGGTCTTCTTCCTTAAGTCGTCATCATTTTCTTCTTTAGACTTTGAGATGAAATTGATTAATTGATGAGAGGGAGACGAGATACCTGAGAAGGAAACAGCCTTCCAGAGCAACAAAAGCATGACCTCAAAGTGGGTCATGAAACCTTGAAATAAGATTTAAAAAAAAAAAGGGATTGTGAAGAAATGTGCCTTTATGCATACTTTTCTACTATTGTAACCTTTTCAACTATCTGAGCTAAGACGGAACAAAAAGTGAAATGACCCGAAACACTAACACTATGTTTGGGAAGAGGGTAAAATGAGGGGGAGGAAAAATAAGAGGGAAACATGGAAGGAAAGTGAAAAGGTAGGGTGTTTGGGAAGGGGGGAGAAAAAGTAGGGGAGGGGAATTTGGGGGTAAAAATTTCAAAATTTTACCCCCAAATTTTCCCTTCAAAACTAGGGGGGAAGAGGGGGAAAGAGGGAGGCAAGAGGGAATTTTCCTTCCCCCTCAAACTTTAACAAACAAGAGGAGGGAAAATTAATTTTCCCTCCCCTCCCCTCTCCTTCATTTTCCTTCCCCTCAAATTTTCCCTCCCCTCCCCCCCTCCTCCCTTCCCAAACACAGGGTAAAAGTCGTATAACATCAGCATAAAGGAAGACGCAAATGGAATAGAAGGAAGAGCTTGGAGTACTTAAGTTCATCTCAATAAAGGAATTGGGACTGCAAGTAGGAGTGCAAGTGAATGAGTCCCATAGGAACATTCTCATTACAAGCCTCACTACAAAAGAAATAGAACAAACTACTCCATTACCCCGAAAATCATAAGAAATAGAACTCACTCCAACAACACTAAAGAGTTTAATAGAGAAATTTTAGGCTTCGTATAACCACAGGATATGGAATTAACTCCAAATACCCATAAGATATTAACAAGGACATTCAGGTTACCTCACTACAGAACGAATAAAAGAATCCTAACCTATGAGCCCTAAAAATCATAAGACATTGAATTTGCTAAAAAAAACCATAACTTTTTAAGGGATATTATAGGTTTCCTCCAAGGAGAAAACATAACACAAATACATTAATGTAGTTCATTTGTTCGACAAATTTACTGAGAGATACAGATAGATATATTTCTTAAAAAATGAGAGTTTGGTAAACATTTCAAGGGGGAGAATATAAAGAGGAAGTTCAGACGTAAACACAGAAAAGAGGGGGGAAACGTCAATTTAAAAAGCGAGAAACAAATCAAAATGCAAAAGAATACCAGCTAGCAAAAGCTCTTCCATCATGTAGTTGTTACTAAAATGACAAAATTAATTCATATTCAAATGTAGTATTTTTATTCATCTTTAAAAAGAAATCTTGAATTATTGGGTCTGATTCATATAGTTGCATTTGATTCTGATCAAACCAGAAAGGGGAAAAGCTTAATCCTTAAACATATTGCTCTGCTGTTCATAACAATTAAAAACCAATTATTTCTACCATCAGTTTTATCTTTATATGTCCAAATCCGCCATAACAAAATTAAAATAACTAATTTAAATTCAAGTAGGCATAAATTCCAACTGAGAACCTAATTAACCGTAACTAGTTGAGAACATGTACATAAAAAAATAACAAAACATGAAGAAAATAAAACGAACACAAATGCATTATCTTTTGCTCTACCAGAATTTCCATTCAATGTATATAAAATGTGCCTTCACAAAGCATTTAAAAAAAAAATAACCTACACAGTTTCATAAAGCAATCCGAAAGCATTTAATCATATCACAAAATCAATTTCCAAATTCCAAAACTAAATTAAGCTCAACACAGTTTCAAAACAAAGTGTAACAATACAATAGAACAATCATTCCTACCAATGCTCCATAAACTACATATCAAATCAAACATTGCCCAACAAAACTAAATCACAATAATAGTAATAATAATAATTCATATGATTTTATTATGTCACAAACTCAAGTTCTAATTCCAAAAAACTAATTAAACCCTAAACAAATTTAAACAGACAATATTTAATAACAGAACAAAGCAAATGGGGAAAGCCAAAAGGTAAAAAAGGGAGGGTGACAAAGTGGCCTGGATCGCTCCCTAAAAGAATAGTAAGGCATTGTTAAATTGAATAAGACATATACCTGTGATGCTGGAGTCAGAGCCATCTCTTCCTTTCCTCCTTTCTCTTCTTCCCTTTTCCTCTTCTTCTCCTCTTTTTTCATTTTTTTTCCCTTTGTTTTGGTTCCATCACAGCGAAATGGGAAAGTCAGAAACCAAACACAAGCAGTGCATGGCCAATGGCTTCAAAATTAATAACATGCATACACAATAGAAACCAAACACAAAAACATAAGTGAATCTAAAGGTCAACAGTATAACAGTAAAGAAAAACAGAAACCCATACTACCAAGTTAGAAGCAAAGTTAGAAAATATTCCAATACATGCAGAATCAAGCGAGAGCAAAATAGGAAATGATACCTGCAGATCAGAGTTTAAATAACAGAAAATGACAACATTCCCTTTACCAAGATCCAAAAATACAAGAGTTCTACTAAATCCACCCTAAACAAGCTGAAACTCATATATAATGGAAATAAAACTTACTACCTAAAGATTACTTGAAATTCTCATGGTGAGAAAATAGGAAAGTTCTTACATGTTTTGTTTAAATAGGCCAAGGAAGAGCAAAAGCCCTCTCACAAACAACGACTGCAAGGGATATTTCAGAAATGTAAATCAAAATGTTTCAAGTATATCGGCTCCAAAAACCGCCAAACATCACTCCCAAACTACCTTAAACAGCTTCAAACCACTACCGATCCTGCTTGCATAAGACAAAAAAAAAAAAAAAAAAAAAACCTTCATCTCAGTGGTTTTTCTAAGATTTAAACCGAAATCCACCGAAGTCTCTCATAGAAACAAAATGCATGTCACAGATCAAAATATCGGCACGGGAAGCTCTAGAACCACCAAAAGAGACATACAAATTCATCGTAGCTTCAGAAGCAGCAAAAAATAGGCAGAAAACTACAGCAGATGAGATTTATAGAACTAAAACCGCCAGGAGAAATCAGACAAAAACATCAGCAACATCAACCAAACATAAATGCAGTAAATGCAGCCACCGATCCACTTAAAAAGTGCAATAACCACATCAAAATCGTTCAAAACCAGGTTAGATGAGCTGAAACTCTCTAGCAAGACATCAAAATAGCAACAAAGTGAATGAATCTGGAGTTAATGAACTCAAAACGCACCAGAAATCTTACCAGAAAAGAAAAACCCTAGAGAAGAAGAGCAAAACCCCAGTTCGTAGCCCGAGCACTTTGCCCTTTTGGATTGATGTTAAATACAGAGGAAGAGCTACTCGGCCGAGAAATGTCCCTTGTGGGCCACTCTTCCTTCCAACCTGAACCGTTGGATCAAACAATCACCCTCACAATCATTAAAACGGTTGGATTAGAAAGTGAAGATGTTTTCGTTGTTTCACTCATCCGATTCTTTCTTGTAAAACGATTCGGTCCAAAGGTGGGTATGTGTTGGATCAAAGAATGGCCGAAAATCTAATCAGATACATGCAGAGAATGGCCCACCTCAAGTGGTGCAATGATGATATCTCCGTGTGATCCAAAACCCTACTAGCTCATCGTTCTCCAATGGAATGGGAAAAACCCAGAGAGACATGCCTGCAGGGACGGTGGAAAAGAGAGATGGGGGGAGGTGGCCAGGCGGGGTGTGACGCTGCGCGAGGTGGCTGGCCGCAAGGGGTTGGGGCCAACGACGAGAAGAGAGAGGGAGAGAGGCGGGGTTGGGGTGAGATGCTGGGGGGCGCCTAGGTAAGGGTGGGCAGTTTTCACTTCCATGAAGGAGATGAGATGAAGGGGCGCCTAGGGTTTTTGGATCAGAAATGGGTTGGAAAATAAGTTCATAAAGGGGGCAGATTTTCCGAGGAAAATAAGTTCATAAAGGGGGCAGATTTTCCGAGGGGCAGTCTATTTCCGTGTTAACCAAAGGAAAAGGCTGACATGGCACATAAAAAGTAGGTTTGTTGCAGAAAACAGTCCAGTCTTCCAAAAAAAAATTATTGACTGCAAAGGAAAAGGCTGCCATGGCACATAAAAAGTAGGTTTGTTACAGTCCACTCTTAAAAAATATATATATATATATATATATATATATATATATATTGACTACACAAACATGCCCTAAAAGTGGGGCAGTTGGGCCCACAGTAGGGTCCTATGCAGATGAAGAGGATAATTACCCAAATGACATTTATGTGTACTTATAATTTTACTATTGTCAATTTAGCCCATTAAAATTGGTATCCGACGTGGCCTGGCCCAAGCTAGAAAATACGAGGCTTTTTTGAAAAGCCCGGTCAAAATGGGAATGGTAATGGGCAAAGTATGCCCGGCCCGGCCCGGACCGGCCATAATATTATTTTACTAATTTTTATATATTTCAATGGGAACCCTTCAGAAACTCTCTCCAAATTGTCTATTTCCTCCACCATTTTTCATGAATTCAATAACTTCTCACTCCATACCAAAAACCCTCACCATGAATTGGCAATGGACTCAATTCAATACTTTGATTGAATCCACTGTTGAGTTTAGGTTTGAAATTATTGATAGATTTATTATCATCATTCATTTTGAAAACTTAATATCTACTATCTAATATCTAGACCTTTTGAAATTTGATCAAGCTAAAATTTGGTCTGCCCTTTATCCGGCCATGATTTTCATCTTTATTAACATAGCTTCACCCATTAAGAATAAAAATGACGTCTCCATTGATGAAAATGTCAAAGCCTAGGCCAGGGCCGGACCCAGCTTGAGCCCATACGGGATGGGATTTAACATAGACCTGCTCAATTTAAGACCGGAATTGGATAATCCCCAGCATGCCAGGCCTGTCCCGTTGACAAGCCTAGTTGCACAGAGTAAGGGCAAGAGTGCACATTCGCTTTTGTTGACTATAGATGAGGGTAGTTTGGGGATTCTAGGACTTTTAAGAGAGATGCTAATATCTTATCCCAAACTTTTTTTAGCACATCCATTCTTTTTACACACCCAAATAAGTCATAAAATCTAAAAAACATCTCTCTACATACTTACTTTTTTCCAAAATACTAGGGATGTCGATGGGTTCCAGATTATTTGATTACCCAGAGTTTATAACTCATTAAAAACCAGGTCTGTGTTCTTATTTAGTCCTCAAAAAGTAAAGAGGTCCGAGTACTTTTTTCTTTTTTTTACCTGTGATCTAAATGGGTCCGGATCTGTTTCCACCATGATTTCGACCCGTGGACTCAAGACCTGACATGTTACCTCAATTTTTTAGGATCTACCATAAAAATTAAGTTTGTCTCCTTATTATTGTCTACCTAGACTCAGAACCGGACCCGCCCCATATGCGATGCTGGTTCCGGATCCGGATCCATATCCTCATTAACGGTTATAGTTCTGAAACTAAGAAGTTAGTACCAAAACAATTCGGATTTGAGGTCCACCTTCTCATTATCAGTTCCAAGGGTTTCAAACTTCTAAGATTCTGAAAAAAATGAGGATGTGGCTTTAATGGCAGTCACAACACATAAATCACACGTGGCAAAAGCCAATGTAATGAACAAAACAATTAAACTAAAACAACTATCGTAATCATGGTATTAAATATCGGCTGATACCGGTTTATATCGGCCGATATGAACCGGTATCGGCCCATACCGGTCTGATATTTTGGTGAGATATCGGTCTCCGTACTGTAGACCAAAATATCGCCAAAATATCGGTTCATCTCGGCCGATATTTTGAAAATATCGGTTTAACCGATATATCGGTCCATCTCAGTCAAAATATCGGCCAATATAAAATAATGGTAAAAAACCCCTAAAATTTTCACTTTTTATCTCATTCTTCCCCCACATTCTTCCTCTCTACTCATTTCCTTAGAGCAACCCCTTCTCCTTAGCTCATTCTCTTGCATATTTCCAACACTATTTCGTGAAGAAATCATTTTATTTTGGTAAGAAAATCAACACACTCCCTTATTTTAACTATTATGTATTCTTTAACAATCCATACCGAATAAATGATGATGATGATGCTATCTAGCTTAGGCAACACTCCACTTGGAATTAGGCTGTCATGCTCATCAATCTCTCTCTCTAGTCTCCCCTAATTTCATGTAAACCATAAACCTTTTAATGTCTAAATGCCTTTTAATTTATTTATCTCACTATCATGTTTCGGATTTTAATATTTTATCTTCATGGTCTTGGATTTCACAATTTATTTGATGATTGAGTTAGTATTAAATGATACTTAGATATCTTATTTTTATTTTCTTATATTTTACACTAATAAATTGATCATGAGCACCAATAATGATTGCATTATATGAAATATTAGAGAAGACAACGAACTGCAACACAGATAGGACTCATAACTTAGGGTGACCGAGATTTTGATTTATTGTTGTTACTAATGGAAAAAAATATTGCTTTCCAGCATTTTCTAATATTCTGGATTTTTTGGATATTTTTTCGAATTTTTTTGGATAAAAAAAAAAAATTCACACCGCGACGACCGCGACGGACCTATATTCGCGACCGATACCGATATCATATCGGTTTTTCGGACCGACCGATACCGATACCGCGACCGAGACCGAGATTTTAAACCATGATCGTAATTCAATTGCAAGGAGGTGCGGTAGAGAAAACAGAATGCATGCATAGGTGAATGGCCGGAGCGATCATATATAAAGAATGAACTTGGACCTGTGAAGAAGTATATAAAGCGTAGTTTTACTCTCCTTTTTAACATACAAGTGATTAACAACAAATGCTAGGAAATAAGAATAAAATATTTTAGATACAAAGACTAGAGAATAAAATATTTTATATAAAAGGCTATTGTAATTTCAAATGGGTCTCAAAAAGGCATTTTTATATTGGAAGTTGCAAAAGATTTCATTGACTAATGGTCAAAGAAAAATCTATTCTTTTTTTTTTTTTTTTTTTACGACATGGGTATTATGAGGTTTTTGACCCAAGAAAATTACACAAACAAACACTCAGAATACAAAATGTGGGAAGTAAATCTACATTTTATGCAACTCCACCAACTCCTAAATTGATAAGAATAATCTGTTAATTATTATTCATGATTCATTAAAGACTCCTGGGAAAGTAGTCCCCGTTTGAGCTTGGGAAATCCACTAACTCAAGTTCTCTCGACCAAGCAGCCTTTTCATGTATCAAAACAGGAGAACCTTATTTAAGTCTGAAATTCAACAAGACAACTTTCTATCTTTGAGAATGACAAATTCACCTCTCTGTAATAGTCATCCTCTGTGTTTTCAGATTCACAAAAAGTCCTTTGCCAGTCTGTTTCATGAATTAGACAATAAATACTCTCTCTCTCTCTCTCTCCCCAACCCCGTTTAGAAAAGAAGGTAATTAGAGAGTCCACCTTGATGATGAAATTAAAGTGGAGTAGTGGACCCACTTTAACATAATCACAGTGGGATCATGTAGATAATATAATGATATAGTAGGCCCTCTCAAATGAAGACTATGTACCAATCGATATGAGACGTACACGACTAATTTATCAATCTAAATGGGACCCACCAGATGAAATATATATATATATATATCTCTCTATATCCATCTACTCTTAAATAGTTAACTTGATGTAAATAACCAACCCAACTAGATGGGTTTGGATGCGGAGGGGTCCATCTAATGAGCACAATGGATATGTTGAGTAAGTGAGTTTGGTTATGGTGGATCTCATTCAGATAAAGTAATGCTAGGATTTCCATTTGACGGGTCCCATGTAGATGAGAAGGATAACTCATCTAGTAGATCCAATAAATGAGTCCACAAGTCCGAACCAAAGTGGAACCGGAATTGGACCCGTTTAGGTCACGGGTCCAAAAGAGGACCCAGACCCATTTACTTAGCGGGGCCTAAATAAGGACCAAAACCCGATTTTTAACGGTTCAAACCCTCTGTGTAATAAAAAAATCGGGGACCCATTCCCCCATTTACATCCCTAGATTTTACATTCAAATCAGAAGTAAGATTTTTCCTTCAGTCCATTTTTCCTCTTACAATGGGAGTGAATTGTAAACTATCCTACTTTTAAACTAGCTTAATTTATCAGCCTAGGGGGCTTTTTTAGGGTCTTCCATGCACTAATAGCTCCACCCACACTTTGATCTCCTTGAGTACTTGTTTTTGGTGTCTTTCTTCCCACCCAAGTACACCTCCTCTGCATTCTCCACCCCAGTACACTAGGGCCAATACTCAACCCTTGCACCATGGTGAGAAGCAAGGGCGGACCCAGGCACAAGCATGCGGGTGCGGTCGCACCCATTAAACTGCAGTGCGCTTAAAAAAATCCAATAAAAATCATGGCACTACGCTCAAAATCTAAATGAAAATCTTCGGTTTACCCCCCAAAATTAAACTACCTATTAACGTCTGGACCTCTAAAAAAAAATCCTAAATTTGCCATAAATGAGAAGAAACGCCTCTTTACCTTACCATTGAGACATCTCATGCTTCTCTTAGTCCTTTTGGTTATTTAGTTGCTTTTCTGTAAGTTTCGATATTGGTTTTGTTTCTTTTGAGCAGTTTGTTCCTGTTATTCTCTTTAATTTGTTAGGAAAAAAAAAGAAAAAGAAATTTTTTTTTTTCAAGCTCATCTATATATGGCATTGATTAAGTGGACACATGGAAAACTATGACCTCTTGTAGGCTCCACCTGACGGTCTTCGAGAAATGATTGTAAACATCTCATGATGGGCCCTCACAATACATGATTAGAATGATTCAGATTAAAGCTTCACTTCACATTTTCATTTTATAAAAAAATCATTTTAGATGCTGTCAGGTCTATGGTTATAATGATCAAGTCTGTGGTCATATTCAAAGGTATGCCATATACATTCAACAGTACTCATATGATCTCACAAGGTAAATTAGAATGCAAAATCAATTGAGCAAAGCTAGTTCTTATATAGTAAACCTTCATATTACCGAAACCACAACCCCTCCCCAACTATTCCACTCAAGGCCTCGTTCTTTTACTAGAATTCATAGAATTCATGTCTCGTGGTTGTCTGGAAATTTCAAATGCTAGTATTTGAAATGCTGCTAAATTATAGAATTCTAAATTCATTGTTTCATTAATGGCCTGAATTCTTGCTTGAGCTATCGGAATGCCATCGTCCTTCTCCCGAAATTCTTGTGCCAAGTGAGATTTCCAAATCCTCTTTGTTAAAGTGGTTTTTCAAATGCTGAGTTTTTTGGAATTTCAAATGCCCATGAATTCTGGTAATGAAACACAGAATTCCTGATAGGAATTCTGAATTCCTAGACAGCTTGAATTTCTGTCAGGAATTATAGTAAAAGAACGGGGCCTCAATGTCTCTCAAACAAGATAAAATTGGAACGATAAAGGGTGAATTTGTTTTTATCCAGGTGCTTGGATCCAAGAGAGAGTCCGCTCACGTACAAGGGAAAAGAAGCCCGCCCAAGTAAGATGAAGTGATATACCTAGGATTTGAACTCCGGACAGTCAGATAATAACTGACAATCCTTACTACTCCGGTAAGGCTATTTGATCATTTATATATACTCCTGCTATAAAGATTGCCTCTCTGGCCGGGCAAAAATCAGTTGATTTGTTGTCAAGCATTTTAATTGTATCAATTAAGAGCAATGCTACATGTCCCGGGTTTTGTCCCGACTGGGATCCAACGGTCCCAGGGGAACAGTTTGTCCATGTCCCGGGACAAAACCCGGGACAAGGAGCTTTTTCCATCAATTAAAGCTGTACTCCAGTGTGGTATGGTCATTTGAATTCTATAAATAACGAAATAAAATAGAGTAACTAACAACAAATAAGTATGTACCTAGGCACTCTCCAACTTAAGTAGCGTAGGTAGGGTCGGTATAGGTACTGAAGTTTTGCATGAATTAAGTATATCCCCATAAAATCTTGAAAGATGATTAGTTTCAGATCATTAGAGCAGTCCTGGTTTGCAGAAATCACCCTTCATTTTTTTGGAGGCTCCAAGAAGTTCGAGGTTTGGACCACCAAAACGTTTGCTTTGCTTGGCACATCTCCAAGGGTGAAGCTCAAACTCTTTGGCCGACTTTTCCTTTATAAGTTTCATAGAAAATTGTTCTCTCTATAACCCAAATAATACTCTTTCAAAGGCTTAAGGCAAAATTATACGGATTTTAATCCATTTCTTCATGGATCAAATTTTGCACCGATCACCAATGAAAAAACAATCCTAAAAAAGTTATGTTTGTTTTTTTATTTTTTTTTTCATTTTCATAAGAAATAATTACACAAACTCGTCATAAAGATACTTTCATACGATAAAAGGAGTTTGCCATAAAAAAATTTGTCCTTATTTGGTAGACACATTTCTCTCCTGGAGAAAAATATAAACTAATTTTTCTCAATAAAAATGATTTAAGTTTTATATAAAAAGCGTTAGAATGCAAGATTCATTTATTTAAATAAAATAAAAAGAATAAAATCCTCTTATCACACAAACAAGTTCTGAGATTTACCATATGGTATAGTCTCTATCATTTTCACCGTTCAAGGTCTAATATATATATATATATATATATATATCAATGACCCTAGCATTTGGAGAATCTATTTATCTTCTTAATCATCTAATAATACCACACAAAGTCTTTAATAAATAAAACATTACTTTTAAGGACAAAATTTGACTCAAATTAGAAAGCTCCATCTCTCTTCTTTTAAGTGGGCCCAACTTTTTCGGCATGAATGTCCCCCTCCTCTCCTTTTGTATCATTATTCCCCGGGAGTTCCAATTCCAATCCTTTTTTACTGTTTAAGTTTTTCCTTCTTCCAAATTTGCTTTTTTACCTGTGACTGTGAGAGTGAGAGTGAGAGTGAGAGTGAGAGACACAAAGATAGATTTAGATTTGTAGAGAGCTGGACTCCACCACATGGCCTCGTTGCCACTGGGGCCTCATCCACCAAACAATGAGAGGATAGTGAAGATGGCGCCTCGCCTGCCGGACATGGGAGACAATAAGGTACTTTCCCCTCCTTTTCCTGTTTCTTTTCCTCCTCAAATCTTTCCAAGGATTTGGCCTTCTCCATTTCTTCTTCGATCTCTCTCTCTCTCTCTCTAGCTCTATTTCTCCATTGACAATCAGATGTTTCTTTCTTTTTTTTTTTAAGGTGACCTGATTGAGCTGAAGCCTGCCATTAAGATTCTCTCTCATTTCCCCTTTTTGTAAACCTCTTTTCCACTTTCCCACACTTTCTCTATGATTTTTTTTTTCCATGGTCAGAGAATCACTTTCTTGAGACCTGACCTGACTCTTTGATTTTTAATTTCTAACAATCTGTCAGGATCTTTGGATCTTTCATCCTAACATTTTCCATTTTCGTGTTTGGATCCATGTGAGATTCTTTGTCTTCTTCTTCTTCTTATTTTCTCTTTTCTTTTCTTGTCCGCCAAGTTCTCTAGTTTGCTTGGTGAGGTTGGTGGCATTTGATTCTCTCTTTAGCACTATTTTGATCTGCAAATCTTCCAAGCAATCAGTGCTTTTTTCAAAGGCGCCGCCGCTTCTCCATTCAGCTTCTCCTTCACATATTTGAGCACTTATTTTTGGGTGATCTGTTTAGCTGTAGGGTTTATCTAGATCTTTAGGTGAAATGGTGAGTTATTCAGTTGTTTTGGTGGTTGGTTTCTAGAGCCTTCTTACATTTCAATTACTCAGCTGACTATCTTTTGAGGCTTGGGGCCTGTTGATTTGCAGCTGTATTGGTGTGAGACCTCATTTGTTAAATTATTTCTATGACAGGAAATGCCAGCCTCTGTCATTGAGGGGAGTGATCCAGTCACTGGCCACATCATTTCCACTACAATTGGAGGCAAAAATGGTGAATCTAAGCAGGTTAATGCTTGATCTAACAGATTGGATGTTCTTACATCTAACCCTTTCAATTTGTTTGGGTTTTCAATATTTTGCTGTTTTTGGAGTGACAAGAAGGATCTGTCTCTGATTCTTTGTTAAATATATAACTTTTTTGATCTGTCCATTTCAATTTGCTAGGATTTTTTCATATTTGCTTTTGCTAGAATGTTATTGGAGATAAAAATTTGAACATAAGGTTCAGCAAGAAGATAGGCAAGATCTTTCAATTTTCAATTGTAAAATTGGACTTGAGTAAGGTAGATAAGATAATACTCAGTGGGATGTTTGATTGCCTTTGGACATGTTTCATACTGAGATGAGGCTGTGCAATAACCTTTCTTCGTCTTTTCTCGATGCCTTAAATTTGCTTGAGGGAGGCAAATTTTCTGCCTTTAGATCAGTTAAGTCTGTAAATGAATCTGATTCCACCATTTCGGATGCAAGATGTCGAGGAAATTGCAATTGTCTGATTGTGTATTGCAGTGAAAAGCATGCCCTTTGTGTGCCAACCATTTCAGCATCTGAGCGGGTATTATGTGTTGTATGATCATGTATATATGGTTTTTGTCTTGTTTGGATGGGTTAGAGAGAGAGAGAGAGAGAGAGAGAGAGAGAGAGAGAGAGGATGTTGGATGGTCATCCATTCTACTCTTCACTTAGAGTGATATATGAAACCATAATTGCATCACATTCAATGTTTTGCTGCTATGTTATTGCAACAATTAAACAATAGGTTCTTTTTAGAAGGATAAGTCATGCTCAGAATGACAAAGGAATACTATCATCCTTCAGAGAAAGTTACTCTTCTATCAATATTTTCATGAAACATGCTAAGAGTCCTTCATTCTTACCTTTTGAGAGGCTTATGAAGTTTTGTCTTTGTGCGAATCTCAGACCATCAGTTACATGGCAGAGCGTGTTGTTGGTACTGGATCATTTGGTATCGTCTTTCAGGTAATAGCCATAACAGTTAATTTGGTCATAAATCAGTTGACAGTACCACCATTTTCATTTATTGTTTTTTCTCATCATTCTGTCATTTGTTTTGTTTTCAGGCGAAATGCTTGGAAACTGGAGAGACCGTGGCAATAAAGAAGGTCTTACAGGACAGACGGTACAAAAACCGTGAGTTGCAATTGATGCGCTCAATGGATCATCTGAATGTCATATCTCTTAAGCACTGTTTCTTCTCTACCACAAGCAAGGATGAGCTTTTTCTAAACTTGGTCATGGAATATGTTCCTGAAACTCTATATCGGGTTCTGAGGCATTATAGCAATGTGAACCAGAGGATGCCACTTATCTACGTGAAACTTTATACGTACCAAGTATGAGACCCATTTTCTTTTAAAGTTTGTATATTGATATCACTCATTTTCTCTTAACTGGTTACTTTCTGCCAGATTTTTAGGGGGCTATCTTATATTCACACTGTTCATGGTGTTAGTCATAGGGATGTAAAGCCTCAAAATCTTCTAGTATGTTCCATGAACTGCATAATTCTTTAACTTTATTTTCTATTGTAGAATTGTGGTGTTATCACTTACTTTTGGTGGATGCCATGCAGGTTGATCCTCTTACACACGTGGTCAAGCTTTGTGATTTTGGCAGTGCAAAAGTTCTGGTCCGTTCATAAAATTTTATTTATGTTTATTTCTGTTTTCATATCGCATTCTTTTCTAATGTCCTTACAATGATGAAATCAATGCACATTAAAAAAAACTGATGAAATCAATGCTCATCTTTTTGTAGTCTCCGAAGTAATAGCATGACTAATATTGCGCTTTGTCGCCTGGATGCTTCAAAACAGATTATGTATCTTTGAGTGCCGAGCTAAGATAAAATTGCTTGGTATAACAATGAGGCAGGGTGCTTATGCCATGTGGTGCCCAGCACTATATCCACATGAGTGGCCATTTGGTCTTTTATTAAGCTAACATTATCAATTAACATGTGTGTATGTGTGGATTGGTGAGGGTAATTCTTTAATAAAACAGAAAAATTAAAGCAGTTGCAAGGAAAATGACTCATTGGGGGTTCCCTTTTGCTCTTTTTCTTTTTTTCTTTTCTCTTAAATGGGAAAAAACCTTGGAGTGCATGAGCAATGAACTATTTCCCTTTAAATCATAAGTTGCTTGAGTAAGTGGGTTACAAGAACCAATTTCAACTATTGCAGAAGCAGTGTCTTTTTAAAGGCTACATCAAGTGCTCATTTTCCAGTGGTTTCTGTGGCATGCCAGGATGTTTCTAGATGTAGATTATCATTCATAATTCTCTCCTTGTTATTGTGGTTTTAATTGTCATATCAGGTCAAGGGTGAAGCAAATATATCATACATTTGCTCCCGTTACTACCGGGCTCCAGAACTTATATTTGGTGCAACAGAATATACAACATCAATTGATATATGGTCTGCAGGTTGTGTTCTTGCTGAGCTGCTTCTGGGTCAGGTGAGACTGAACCTAAGAGTTTTTATATCTGTACATGATAACCTTTTCAAATGTTAGTTGCGCCAACATTCTTAGTGACTTCTGATTTTCAAAAAATTATAGCCTTTGTTTCCTGGAGGAAGTGCAGTGGACCAGCTTGTCGAGATCATCAAGGTATAAATGATATTTTCCCAATGCTTACTGGAATCCTGTGATTTTGATATCTTGATGATTTCATTGGTTGCTTTCTCTTATATGCTGTAGGTTCTTGGAACCCCAACTCGGGAGGAAATTCGCTGCATGAATCCTAATTATACCGATTTTAGGTTTCCCCAGATAAAAGCTCATCCTTGGCATAAGGTATCTATTGCATGTGGTAACTTATTGTCCCTGTGTGGTTGTTAAAGGTCAACATTGGTCTTTGAAGCCAAAAATAAAAATGGTATCTTTATTTTGGTGTGGAATGTTTCTTGGTTGAAACCAAGACATGTGAATGTGCTTTTGCTATAAGCTTGGCTTGGAGTAACTTCACCTCTGTTGCTGTGTGCTTTTGGTCCATTCTCATTTACCTTTACTTCCATTGTTAGAATAGTTAGTAGTTATTTTCTGTTTAGTAAATAGTTATCTATATTCCAAGGAGTAGATACGGTAGCCAACCTTTTCCATCCTTAAGAAGGAACCACACTTAAATTGGAATTTTTATATATTTAATTGTTTGTTTGTCTGAAGTTCTTTCTTGCTCTATGTTTCAGATTTTTCACAAACGGATGCCTCCCGAAGCAATAGATCTTGCCTCACGGCTGCTCCAGTACTCACCTAGTCTGCGCTGCACTGCGGTGCGTTTCAATATTCCATCGTATAATTTTTTTTATCACTCGTTGGAATATTTGATTTCCAACAAATTGTCGTACTTCTAGTTGCATTTTTCCTTTAATCCTTCATTGGTTATGGCTATTAACCCTTCGCAATCACATTTGACCGGCAATAAATATAATCATTTGTAGTATTAATCACTTGTAGTATTATGTTTTGAAATATTTAATAGCTCTCTCTCTCTCTCTCTCAAGTTTTTACAATAGTGTTGGCAGCTTGTAGATCGGGTTAACTTCACAGAATAGAATTAACTTCTATCACATTGTTTGACCGTTCATTTTTGGTTCTGTCAGAATTGTAGTTCTGTTCCTAACTACAAAAATGAAAAAAATTGTATTGACTGTTGGAATGTGCATATCCATGGTTATATATTATAATTGATTATTTTTCTCATGGATTATTGGAATTTGCATGGCTATGGCTATAACTTTTATGTGATTAGTTTTTCATTATCGACTTTTATTTATTTATCTATTTTTTTTCTGGTTTATAATCTTTCCGTTTGGCATTGTATTGAGAGCACTGAACTTATTCTGAGAGCACTGGACTTATTCTGGCCTGAATATTGTTGCATTGCAGCTTGAAGCATGTGCCCACCCCTTCTTTGACGAACTGCGGGAGCCTAATGCCCGTCTGCCAAATGGTCGCCATTTACCCCCACTCTTCGACTTTAAACAAGAAGTATGCATCTGAACCTGGATCCTTGTGCTTGTATCCCCGTGATGATTTTATATAGATTAGGCTTCAATGGAATGATGATCATATTTATCATACTTATTATGCACCATGAAATAATACTCTCAAGCATTCTAGAATACTTGTATAATGTTGATCTTACTTTGTATATTATCTACCATGCAGTTATCTGGTGCTTCTCCAGATCTTATCAACAAACTGATACCTGAGCATGTAAGGCGGCAGATTGGTCTGAATTTCATGCACCTTGCAGGCACCTAATAATATCGTTGACAGATTCCACTGCTTGATGTCCGAAACAAAGGCATATATCTCTAACGGCGCTGGCACCCAAGCGGCAGGCTCTATCTCAAGCATATGATGAAATATTTTACCAGTGGGATGCTGATCTGTTGGAAGTGAGGGCTTGCCTCTTGGTGCCGAACATGTGCTGATTGTATACTATGGCCATAAGATTACCGAAATCCAGCCACAAGTGTAAGGAGATGCGGACTTTTTAGGAGAGGGCAAGAAGCATGCATTGTGGAAAGGGAGGTTTGTTTACTTACTGTCCTAAAGCAGAATGTTGACTAGTGTCGTTCTCTTTTCTACTGTTGGCCTAAGGGCCACTTGTTTGTTGGATGGATATGATTTTTGTAGTGTATTTGATTTTGTGTACCCGATTCTTCTAGTCTGGATTCGGCATAAAATGCCAATGTACCTTGTACCATTGATGCCCAGTTCCAATTCCATATGCTTTAGTCGTGATTTTAGATTGGAAAATCTATGCATGTACAGAGATGGTTGGACAGCAATAGGCCGTGCTACATTAGTCGAAACTGTTATTGGTGCTTCAGCAGGTGATTTCTGTGTTAAGTCAGGATTAGTTCCACATGGTGAATCGCAATATGTATGCTGGGAATTAAGTGTAAGCATTTGCGATCTGGCAGTCTCCATGAGATCTTGCATCATCAGATAAGACCCATGTTGAAAAGTAGCTATCAATCAAACATTACAGGAGGAACCATGGATGAAGGTTGCACAACATGAATCATTCCAAAGATCAACGATACTCACTGCTTCCCATAAACATTTATGTCAATCTATTTATTCTTTCTCTGCTATACTTTCTTTTAAAAGAGAACAAAAATCACCCCAAACAAAAAGGGATGAGCATCAATGGCAAGTAAATAAGGAATTTTTATTACATGGGCCTCAACAAAAAACCATGGCCCATTTATTTCGTAAGAAAATGAGAAATAGAAAGATGTTATTTGCTCCCGCATCCTGCATTTGTCATCACACCTAACCAGATTTTGTTACCTCATGGATGGCATTTGCCAAATAGCCAACATTGCCTGTAGTAACGCCCGCCATACTGCAATAAAAACAGCACATTGCATAAATGCCAATGCCACATTCTGGAACCAAAAACGCTAGCAGTGTAAGATATTTTAAATATAACTTTACCTGATACGCCCATTGCGCGTCATGTAAATATGGAACTCTTTTGTTAGACGATCAACTTGTTCAGGGGTCATTCCACTGTAGCAGAACATTCCAATCTGTTGGAAGACACAAGATCAGTGCTAAGAGTGCTGCTACACAAAACAATTCAGGTGATCTGGAAAAACACATAAAAACCAACATTCTAACAAAATTGGCATCCCAACACACGATATCAACAGGCCTTTTCCAATTGGTAATCATGATGCAATGGGAGAAAAATAAACCTTCCAGGTTGGGAGTTCAGTTCTTTACAGGAAAGTTTCAATATCCAGGTTGTCATACAGATGAAATTATACATTTGTTAATTGAATTGAATTCAGGATGCCAGTAGAGTTCAAATAAAAGCACGTCTCTGCTACAGTTGTTATTACTTGAGATGCATTCTCAAGTACAAATGCTTTTCTTCTATGTTGTACTATTGCAGATACATACATGAAATGGAAAAAGATAAATTAGAAATGAGTGAATAAATAACTTATACCTGTTTAGTTACATGCTCCCATGACAGAGGTGAACCCAACTTTTCAAGGTTTTCCCTTAGAGCAGTCCTCATACCAATAATGCGATCCGCCATGATCTGGAAAGAGCAGATAAAACATAGATAGCAAACAATGAAGGAAACAAAATTCAATCCATCCAATCCATAGTACAAAATGAAATGAGATACCGAATTCGGTATGCCTTCTCTCTTAACAAATAAAAAATGAAAGGAAAGACGACTGATCGTATACATTCAATCTTATCATTTGTAATGGTCAGTACAATGGTCCCACGAATGAAGGCAACACATTTTTGGATCTCAACCTTAACCCAATGGCTGGTGATGGACCTAAGAAAAAAACCTCATAAGATTGATATTCATCACTGACTAAATTATTCCTTGGGTGTGAATTGTGTGATCAACTCCATTGGTTGAATGTGTAGGTTTACCAAATAATGAACTGTTCTTCTATGGCTGATGTTCAAACCATCACAACAATTTCCACATGTCAAGATCCAAGAGTGTGTCACAACCAAAAGTGGGTCCTACATAGCTGGATTTGATAACGTTATTATAAGGTTGAGTGTATTTGATCATGTCTCAATGAAATAGGCTGGGGGAAAGAGTCAATAATGACAGGTTATTTACCTTGACTTCTTTCAGCCATAAGTTCTTCAACTCAGGGTCGCTGAGGATGGTTGAAACAATAAGTGCGCCATGAACAGGTGGGTTGCTATACATTGGTCTAGCAAGCTGTTGCAACTGACTCTTCACGGCAACTGCTTGCTTTTCATCTTCGCATAGAACACTGCATATATATAAGCACCATCAACAAAGAAGATTATGGGAAGATCATTGAGGTCAAGGCTTGTTTCTTTTCTTTCTTCTCAAAGGAGAGATAAAGGATACCAATTCTACAAGAAGGGAGATAAAAGTTCCCCGCCCGCCCACCCCCCCTTCTTCTTTCTTTTTGATGAAGAAGAGGGTGTCTACCAATCGTTGAACCCTTGACCTCTTTTGGATGCTTCTATCATGCAACAATAGAGATAGAAGTAATAATGGTATAAATGCTGTTGATCAGCAAGAAGCTATAAAAAGCTCCAAGTAATGTTAAGGTAATATAAAAGGAATTATGCCACAGAACTAAATATGCGAAGAGAATTTTGTAGAAATTAGTCATAACAAGAGGAAGAATCCACAATGCCATAGATCAAACTAAAGTTTGAACTTTATAACTCCAATAAGAAGTGGCGTTCTTGTTTGGGAAATGTGGTTACTGATGATTGACGACCGCTGACCAGAGATATTAGTTAAAGGGTTGGAAAGGACTACATAGGAACTAAGTAACTCCATACTCCATCTATATATGGGACTCCATAACACATCAAAAGCCCAACCTGAGACAGGACCATTCAAATGCTTTCAGCAGAGTGTGACAGGCCTTACTGTCCAATGAATATGACACAGAAAAGAGACCTGGGAGTCAACATCACATGGGGAAATATACTCTATTAAGGAAGACATAACGAAAATTTGATTAAAATAAAGACTGGAAACAGCTTTGTGCTAATAGTACACTATCATGAATTAGAAAGCAAATGACAAAAAATGGGTAATGAGAGAGATCACTAATCTGTTAACAAATGACCTGGTTAAGCCACTACCAAGTCTCTACAAAAATAGAAGTATACCTGAGACATCCGACTCTTTGTCCATACAGTCCCATGTTTTTGGCATATGATTGAGCACATCCAATCAGATGCCCATCTTCAAGAAAAATTCGAATAGCCTTTGCATCCCTCTCAGGATCACCACTTGCAAAACCTTGGTAAGCCATGTCAAAGAAGGGGAAATGGTTTTTCACCTGAAATATTCAGCTATAAATAACTTATCTGGAAAAACAGCTGAGCCAATCTTTGGTTCATTAAAAGTAGGGAAGGAACATCCATGTAATGACTTACCTTGAATTGATAGGAGATCTCTCTCCACTGTTCCTCTGAAGGATCCACACCAGTAGGATTATGGGCACACGCATGAAGCAAGAAGAAAGATCCATTTGGAGCATTCTGCACAACATATAATGAATAGAAACGGTTGCATAAAGTATTATAAGATCTCTGAACCTTGTTAAATCACATATAGGTGACCAGGAACATATACAGGTATTATAGCTGTCAATTCTATACCTTCACATCATCCATCAGTGATGCAAAGTCCAATCCCTTTGTTTCTGGATGGTAGTAATGGAAAGTTCTTTGAGGAACATGAGCATCTCTCCATATATTATGATGGCTGAGAAAGACACATGTTAAAATCCTAAGCAAATTAAATATTAGGGGGAAAAAAAATCCAATTTCTATAACTAAGGATGTTAGAGGGCCTCAAATAACCAAGTTACCCGACATACTCAATCCTAAAATTTTGTTTATGGATCCTCCTTCTGGACACAGTTTTCAATCGGGTCCAAGTCCAGTTGGGACCTTACCCAGATGCCCGTGCAGTGGTATGTATAAAAATACCATGATATTTATAGTATATATTAATGAATCTCGTTAACATTATATTATAAGAAATAAACTTTACAAGTGCTCCTAGCACAGCTGCCATTTGCTTTCCAAACCAATCATATGGTATTAGGTTTGAGTCCCTTTCAAAAAATTGGATTTGTGTATTCTTTTAGATATTAAGTTTGGTCAGCTGCCATGTGTATTCATTGACATCCCTGTTTGGGACCAATTTTAGTTTTGCAGTTCACGCTCTATTTATCCATATACGTACTAGATGAGAGATGATTACATATGCTACCTAGAAGATTGTAAAAAAAAATTGGAATGTAAAGGAAAACAATGAGAAACTCACTTGGCCCAGGTAGGGATAGGTATGTAGATCTGAGAATCAGGCAGGAAACGCTTCTGAAAATCTGCAAAAAGTCGGCAAGCACCAGTACCAGAAAGAGCTTGCACTGCTGCAATCCTTTTCTCCTTAATGAAGTCACAATTCTCCCCATAGGCTAGTTTCAACGTTTCCTCAACCATTTTCACACTTCCACCCATGGGAAGATACTCCCTGGCACAAATTTTATACAAAAAACAGTTTAGTATCTCAAACACAGAATACAACAATTCAGATATATAAAAAGAAGACATAATCCTGCAATATTGTTGACCCATTTTTCCTACTTGTTGTTAACCACATTGTCAATCATTTAAGAAATTGGGCATATCCCACATGCAGCAAAGCACATCCTGCAACAGACATGCCCAAATGAATGCATTCCCCCTCATAAAGCAGAAATATTCAACCTTTTTCTATGTGAGCATGTGTATGGTTTAATTGTTGAGCCTGGTATGATAACCCTATGCCCCTTTAACATTTTTAGCAAATGTGGATGTGACAATCTACTCAGCATGTGCTAACTTACAATCTATGAAAAATTTACCCTTCTAACAATTGTAATCCTTCAAATTTTCTTGAACGCTAATTGAATAAATCCAAGTAAATTTATTTCATCAGAACTATGGCAAAGATATCCGCAAAATATGATAAGAGTCTCTAATTCAAAATCCAATATGAATATTCGTTCACTAGCTAAAACACCAAGAAAAACTTTTATTGACTAAAATAGAACATTTCCTACATGAAGATGAACTTCTTTGAAAAAAAAGAAGAATAGATGTAGAAAAAGTTCAATGGTTTGATCAAATATTCTACAATATAATGAAACAACTATTTATATATGAATGTGTGACTAAGTAGTCTCCAAGAGACTAATCTCAAAATGATACAATCATCAAAATCATATTTATCCAATAATTGTGCCTAAGTACAAAAGATCAACATTTTGAACAATAGAAACATTTCAAAATGTTTATAAGCACACCAAATCAGTCAAAATCGATGCAAACACTAAGCTGAACCCGCCCCAAACCAACCTGCGCATGAGTCCATAAATCCATACCCGAACCCAAAAACAAACCACCAACCCTGCTCCCATAACAGTAGTGGGTCGGGTCGGGTCTAGCCACCCATTCAACCCGACCCATTGCCATCCCTGTCTTGGGCTTTCCAGCTGTCACGATTCTGACAAGACTGGAGAATCTTTACCTCTCCTCCAAAAATGGCACCACTAAAATAAGGAATGTATCTATACATGCAACATGGAAAATAATTAATTAATAAAAAAATAATATTAAAAATACATAAATCCCAATTGCATGAATAATTTTCTCCACTCTTTCCACCACATGATTTTTTGACATCAACTAAAAAAATAAGATAATTTCAAGGAATAGCTCAGGTGGCTTAGTACTTGCATCCGGATATTGAACATTCGAAACTGCATTACTACACCAGGGCTACATGAGAGTTTACTCGGCTTCGCTCTTTGATCCGTTGAAAAGATTAGTCCAGCCCAATAGCAACAAAAAATAATAATAATAATAATAATAAAATCAACAATTGAAGGTAGAGCAAAAAAAAAAAAAAAAAAAAAAAAAAAAACATACATGTTCAAATGTCCACCAATCCTCCTCTCTGCTTCTCGAACACATTCAAGAACTACAGGCTTTCCATTATCATCACGATAAGCTCCCTATGCCATCCAAACAAGCCAAAATTGAAATCAGATCCGATACAAAGAAACTGAAACAAAATCGCTGCAGAAAGAAAAATTACTAAAGATTTAGATTTGAAGAAACTCACCACTCCCACATTGACTTTGTCTGGGCTCGGATCGGCGAGAAACGCCTCCGTGACGCCTAGGATCGGGTCTTTCGGTGCTGGTTCGACGTTTTTCCACCATGAGGACATGGATCGGATGCCAAAGGGCGGGTTTTTTCGGATTATACCTCTGCAGATGGCAGTTTTCGATGCCATGAGAGCTGTTTTGATTATCTTCTTCTGCTCTATGGACTCGGATGGAGAAGATGGAAACCCTAGAAATCTGCAGACCGCGTGGCGTTCCGTAAATAACTGTGTTACAGAAAGCTGGATGCTTGGGGCACCAGTGGGGTTTTATAGGTGAAGAAGACGGCATGAGTTTTACTTTTGCTGGTAATTTTACCAAAATGCCCCTTATCACGTCTAATATAAGAAGGATAAAACATGAGCAAGGTGTGCATGCATATATATGATTTTCATTTTTAAGTGCTTTATACATTCAATTTATATATATATATTAAAAAAATATTATTTGATATTTATTTTTTGAAAAATCACCTTTGATCTTTCATTTTAAATCATCCCGTGTTTACACAAACCTAAACTACCCGAAGGTCACGGTAGCACCACACGGTCCAGTACAACTTCGTGCAGTGCTAGATAAAGCCTCCTGGTCAGCCGTGTCAGTCCACAATCTCACGGAGCGAGCACGGCACGATTGACATCTCTAGGTGTATGCTGGATGTGGAGACCCACTTGAGATCTTACAGATCATGAGATAAGAGATAAAAAGATCCAACTGAGGCCATTTTGGATATCGAATTTTAAGTTAATCTAATGCTTTTAACCCCATTCATCTGTAGTTTACAAGTTTAATGGCTTTTTTATAAAAAAAAAAGTAAAAAATATAAACTCATGGGATTAATGGCTATCAAGAAGGTCGTATGCGTGGTCCATTGAGATGGATCATAAAGTGAGCCTCAATAGCTAATATATACTATGAGGATACAAGGATCCTCCTTACACTCCTTACATGACCATTTTCATATATATAGTTAGTTTGACACTTTACTAGCATAGTAAATGTAAAGGAAAGCCTCAATTTTTCAGATAAGATGTCACATTAAAACACTTTAATTTAAAATATCCTTCCATTTTTTTCAAAAAAAAAAAATAAAAAAAAAAAAAAACCAACTTTGTCTACTAAAATACAAAAAAACTCTATTTTCTCATACGAAAAGTCAAAAAAATTCCATAACAAACAACTAAAAATAAAATACAATCATAAAATATTTATATTTTATTCTTTCTTTAAAATCAACTTTACATCATTTGTCTCTATTAGTAGAGTTGACAAACTTTAATGCAAAGTAAAACAGGGAGGGTGTTTTGGAGAATTTGCCTTTGCACAAGGCAAGTTCCGTATTCCAATGCGCTTCCGTTTTCGTTGCCCGAGGACCAACGACTCCGTTAACATCTAAACAGTACAAAAGAGAAAGCCCCATGGAATCGGGTTCTGTCGGTCCAGGCCTATTTCTAATCTGACAGTAGAAGGCGTGAATCTGTAAGTGGGCCACTTCTCAGATCTTGACCGTTCAAAATCTGTCTGTGGATATATGTGCATATTTCTCATCTTTTCTTATTGGGCTTCATTTTGTAACAAGAGATTGATCACTTTGCAAATCAAGTGACTTTGTTCTCTTCATTTCTGTTTGTTTTTATACATGTGAATATCGTGCAAATGACCGTGATTGGACCCTCTAACCATCTTTATAAAGATTTCAGTTGTGAAATCTATGGACCACACTTTTGATTCTGTTCTTTGAGGAAGGGGCGATGGAATCGGGTTTCTGTCAGTCTGGCCCTGTTGCTAATTTTGCAGGCTAACGTTTACATCTATCAGTGGGCCACCTCTATCATTTTGGACCCTTCAAAATCAGTCTCTTGCAAACCCCAGAGTAGTTCAGTTGGTTTAGGACCACGGTTTGCACCCGGAGGTTGGGATCACAGGAGATTTACTTGGCTCTCTCTAGACCTATAGGGAATTATTCTAGCCCAAAGGGCATAATACCCTCCGTTATAAAAAATAAAAATAAAAACATCAGTCTCTTGCATATGCATTGATGAATTTTTTTTACCTGGTTGGATTGGGCCCTTTCTAAGATAGATTGCTTGTGTATTTTTATGTTTGTTCTTTATGGCTCATGGCCAGCACATAAAAGGGCTGATGCATTAGAAAACAAAAAGGCATTAGGCATGTGGGGCCCGAACTCTCTTATGGGGCTTGCTTGTGAAAAATCTAATTGAATGCCTAGGATTGTGTTTTTACAATTTTTCTGTTTTTTTTTTTTTTTTTGCTATCGGAGGGTTCTACCCTTTGGGCCTGGACTAATTCCTCCGGGCTAGAGGGAAGTCAGGTAAACTCGCATGTAGCCCTAGTGTGGTAGTGCAGTTTCGAACCTGCAACCTTTTGGTGCAAGCCGTGATCCTAGGCCAACTAAGCTACCCCTTGGGGTTGTTTTTACAATAAGTTAAAAATAAAGAATGAAATGTGAACATCCAAATATAACCATCAAATAAGTTCTCTTTTTTATGGAAATTAAAACAGGATAAGATGAGTAATGAATACCCACCGTCACCCTAGAAATTTAAAGACCCAAAATGGTAATCTCTCATTATATTTCTACCTTATATCCTTTGCCCTAATTCAATGATAAATGAGCTCCACCGAGGGATTATTAATGAGGTGCGGCACTCGGGTATCTATTTCCTAGCTCGATCCCCTTGTTCATTTTCTATTAAGGGGAGATAATTTGGTGGTCATTTTTGAAAATTCGCATTTTTATTTTTAACCAAAACTTAAAATGTAAGCCTTACACTTCTATGTATTCAATTACATGAAACAAATAGGCCTGTGTAATTTATAAGAGAGAATAGGTTCATTGGAGATATTACCTTTGAATTTAAATTTAAGACAGGATTAGTTTCATCTTGAATTCTTTATCTTATTATCTTTTCTTGTATATAAATTGGAACTTTTTCTCATAATAAAACACGGTGAGATTTCTGTCGCAATATATCCTCTTGAGTTTCATTAGCATTTAGGCTCAACATCAGACCGATCACTTTATAATACTTAACATTTAATAACTGATCAATCTGATTGATGGGCCCATTTCTTAATCAATTGAGATTTGACGAAAACTCATATATCGTAGTAGCATTTATTTTAAATAGTTTAAACTTTTATGAGCGAGTCGTCACCCATATCTCATAAGTCCAAGCCATAGGGGATGCTCACTCACCCCGTGCTCAGGATTCCAAGGTTTTGAGCTTAACCAAACTTCCTTGTGCCTCACTAATTGCTTAATTAGGAGCATATACAAGAGGTCAAGGGTTCAAGGGTTGGTACCACCCTCTTCTTCACAAAAGAAAAATGGTTTTGAGCTTAGGTTGATATGGGTAATGCAAAATAAAAAATAAAAATAAGATAAAATAATAAAAAATAAAGAATCAGCGTCTTTAAATTACCCAATATCTTGATTTAAGAATTAAGAGCCTTTAAAGGTTTAACTAGCAAAGCATGCCCGCGCTCTCAGAAATAAAAACACTTCTAATTTATGGCTATTTTACAAGATATTACTTAATGAGAAAATAAATATAAAACAAACAAATATATATATAAAAGATATTACTTAGCATCAATGTTTATGTATTTATTTTAGTAATTTCAACTTTATTTCAAGTTAAAAACCCTAGACGCCCATAAAGTCTCTTTTAATTTATATAAGCAAATTTACAAATATAAGATTAGGATGTGCATGTGGGTTAGCTCGTGGGTATCACTGCCTGACCTAATTGGGGTACAGCAAGGCACGACACGGTTGGGCCGATCTGAAAGTGAGCCATGTTTTTTTGACAAAAGTTCAAATCTTATCTTTATTTGAGAATTACTGGAGGTCTTTATATCTTCTTGTAAGAATCCCTTTTATTTTTATATTTTCTTAAAAATAACTTTGAAACATTTCACTTTCTGTGGAATGAGGCCAAAATTTCGTTTGGACGTTGGGCGCCAATATATACGATAATTTTGGACTTCAATAGTTTGGATTTCACAGTTACACATCAATGATGAATAAAAAAGGTAAAAAGAAAAGGTCATCAATCAAGATTTGACATTTATTTCTTTCCCAACTGGGAACTTGGGTGTTTTACAAAGTTGCAATATAACTTGCTGTGAAATTGTATGTATATTACAATTTTTTAATATTGTGATAAAGTTAATATTACAATAAAAAGAAGATAAAATGAAATCTATTTTTAAAAAAGAAGATAAAATAAAGCAAATATTAAAATCAAAATCAAACAATCAATTGTAAAATTGTATGTGGCCCCGTCTTTAGAAATTAGAATATGAGGTTTACTTTAAAAAAAGTTTATTATATATGGAGCCCTAATGATCACTTTTTAAAATCACAAACATTAAGGGTTTTCTAAGAATAATAGATATATTAAAATTCTAAATCTACCTAAAGAATACTTATTTTAACTTGGTTGGATAAAGTTATTGAGCAAGGTGGATTTGTTCATCTGAACTCTTTAATCACATATCTATAATAGATATATAAATTAAAATTTGAATTCACATAAAGAAGCTTCATAAAAGTAGACTCTGAATTGATTGATAGTCAATTGCAAAATTGTATGTGGCCCCGTCTTTAGAAATTAGAATATGAGGTTTACTCTAAAAAAGTTTATTGTATGTGGAGCCCAAGAATCACTTTTAAAAATCACAAATATTAAGAGTATTCTAACCATAATAGATATATTAAAATTATAAATCTACCTAAAGAACACTTATTTTAACTTGGTTGGATAGAGTTATTGAGTAATGTGGATTTGTTCATCTGGACTCTTTAATCATCTATCTATAATAGATTTATATTAAAATTTGAATTCATATAAAGAAGCTCAATAAAAGTAGACTCTGAATTGATTGATAGAACTTACCTCTTGGAATTGATTTGAGATCTGATTTTTCAAATTGATTTGAAATTATAGTCTAATTTTACAATCGATTAGCAAATCGGACTTCAATTTCGAAATCAATGCCTACGTCTATAGTTTATATTAACTAGCAAAGCATACCAGCGCTAAGCCCGGGCCCAGAAATAATAACATGTTGAATTTGTGGCTATTTTATGAGATATTAATTAATGAGAAAATAAATATAAGACAAACAAATATACCATTTATTACGGTTCGAAGCATGGCCGAACCCGACATTTATACAATGTCAATATTATTTTTTTATATAAATTAATATCAATATTTATGTATTTATTTTAGTAATTTCAATCAATTACAAAATTCCATGTGGCCTCATTTTTAGGAATTACTTTAAAAAAATTTATTGTATGTGGAGCCCATATGTATAAATCACTATCAATGATCCACTTTTAAAAATCACAAACATTAAGGATTTTTTAACCATAATAGAATTCTAAATTCACCTAATGAAGACTCATTTTAACTTGGTTGGATAGAATTATTAAGTAAGGTGGATTTTTTCATCTGGACTCTTTAATCACTTATCTATAATAGATATATATTTATATATATATTTAAATTTGAATTCACAGAAAGAAGCTTAACAAAAGTGGACTCTGAATTGATTGACAGAGCTTATCCCTTGAAATTGATTTGAGATCCAGTTTCTCAAATTGATTTGAGATTAGAATCCAATTTTGTAATCGATTAGCAAATCGGACTCCAATTTTGAAATCGAAGCCTACGTCTATAGTATATATTAATGGTTTCTTAATCATAGATCTTTTTTCTTGCATTGATCAGAGGAAGCCCAATGGACCCATGATGTCGGATGGTACCTGCAGGCTGCAGTCATGGTAGAAACTCCTACTCTAGAAACAAAAAGTCTACTTGTCCAGGAATTTTTGTCCCGGGACAAGTATCACGGCTGCTCTAGAAATAATAAAAACTCCACTGTGTTTGACAGACTTCTTAGGATTTGGAATCTTTTAAAGACTCCTTTTCTAAATGGACTGTGTGTTTCTGCCATACTGTTACTTCATATCCTTATCGTAAATCACGAAAATAAAGGCAGTCTGTTAAGCCCTCGAGTCTTTGACTCTCTCACTCACTGACAAAAAGGCTCTTCTTAGACGTTCCCTTCTTATATTGGCTGTTTCATTTCAGATTCTAACTTCCAATCCAATCCAAGGAGGACTCTCCTTTTCTTATTTTGAATTGATTTTATATTCCTTTCTCTTTTTAAAACCACCTTCCAATCCAAGCAAGGAACTCCCTTTCTTGAAATAATCTTCCATTCATTTCCTTTTCTCTCACCCTTATCTTAAGAAGTCCTTACTTTACAGGTACCCATCTTTTCATCTCTTTTTAATTGCCAGTTCATCTTTGGAAGATTGTGAAACCCAAAGATCAGTTTTTTGTTTTTAGTCTTTCTTGTTTATCTTTGGAAGATTGTGAAACCCAAAGATCAGTTTTTTTTTTTGTCCTTCTCTGGAAGATTGTGAAACCCTAAGGATCAGTCCTTACTATTTCTTTTGGGTGGGTGAGAGAGAACGAGAGAGAACGAGAAATAGATTACTAAGTCTAGAGGAGATGAAAGAGACTTGACCCGATTTACCTGAAATGAATGAGGAATCATCGGTGAGATCTATGGAGGGCATATATTGTAGTGACAAGAGCTTGGGTTTGGATGAAAAAAGAATGAATTTATTGGATCCGGTTGCATCCAGTGCTGATAACAATGAAAAATCCTCCAATTCAAACGCTTGTGAAACTCCAAGTAAGATAAGATCTGCGGAAAGCAGATGTTCTTTCGGCAAGGTTGATGATTTGGAAGACAGACATGTGAATTCTTTGGAACACATTCCATTTAGTACTCTAGGAAATGAAAAATCGTCGAATTCAGTCGCTCTGGATACTCCAGAGATAAGATCTGCTGCAAGCAGATGTTCTACAGGCAAGGAGGAGGATTTGGAAAACACAGGTGAAAATTCTTCAAACCCCATTGCAAATAGTACTGTAGGCAGCAGAAATCCATCCAATCCGGTCACTTTGGAAACTCTAAATGCATTAACATCTGCAGAAAGAAGATGTCCTACTGAAAAAGATGATGATATGGAAGAATCTGGAGAGAATTCTTCCAATTTGGTAACATCTGCGACTGTGGTCGAGGTTAGATGTACAGAAACAGACAAGATGAAATTGAATGCTCATGATTCGGTGAGCATCGATATCGATGAAGATGAGGGCGCATTTCATAATGCGAGCTTGAATGGTGAGGAGATTTGCAGAATCTGTCATTTGAGCTCTGATCATCAACAGGATGTCACCGATTTTATCAAGCTTGGTTGCAGTTGTAAAGGTGAACTTGGTACTGCACACCGCCACTGTGCTGAGACCTGGTTTAGGAGGAAAGGCAATAGGTAACCCTTTTTTCTTCTATTTTTTGGACATCAATCTCCCTAATTTATTGATGTAGCTTATTTCAAATAAGATCCGAAAACCCGTAGAGTTGATTCTTGACACAGTCATTTCATTTTGACAAAAGACAGAGTCTAAGTATTGGGTAAATTCGGCTGAGTTAAATACAAGTAATCAATGCTTGAGATTTAAAATTGATGATTTAAAAATGATTGATTAAAATATAATAAATTTATTAATTTAAATTTATCTAGATTTTATTAGTATTTTAGAGCTGAACTAGTCAAGTCCGATTCACGAGTTTCCAACCTTGATTACAAGGATTGAATAGAATTGTTTGCTATGATCTTGATGCTGTGCTACTAGGATATTTTTCCAAATCACAAATGGTTCTTTCCACATGGGCTCAATGGTTTTTTTGACTTCCCCTTCCTTTTCACTGCATGCTGACTTATAATGGGTTTCTGTAATTTCTGTCTGATGAAGTATTTATGTGAGGGCATTTTTTTTTATTTTTCATAATATTTTTTCATTTATCAACCCCTACAGACCCACAAAATCTTCAGGTATAACTTCACATAACCATTCTGCTAGTGTCTCAAAAATCAGAGGAACCAGCAGCTTCTTTTGATAAATCAAAGCAAAAACCATGACCTTGAGTCTCAGTATTGATCATTGAGTGGTTTATGATATGAATTACTAGCAAAATATTCCATAAGAAATGTAAGGGGACTAGACCATTTATATGGCTGATGCAATCCGTCTGGGTTTCAAAAATTACTCTGTGGAAGTCAGCTTCTTGGACATGTTTGTTTAGCATTTGATAGTTCATCATTATCATGGAAGCTTGTCTCAACCATGTTGGGGTTGGCTACTTAAATTCTGTTTTGTCATTCCAATTCTATCTCGAGCCCGTATTTATCCTTACTACTTTCATCTATGTCCTCACTGACCTATCCCAATTCCTTGGGCATCCACCTGCATACATAAATTTTTTCTCAGCAGCACCATTACAGAGAAAAGACACATACAAGATTATATTGAAGTTATAGAGAACATGATCAATGTGATGATGATGACATATGATATCTATTTTAATTTGGAAACAGAAAATGAACAGTTGGACCCGGTTGTTCTAGTCTTCTATTTTGAAAGACCTTTTTAAAATGGTTGACCATCAAAGAAAAAATGAAATTTGAATCCTAGCTATGTTATCTTTGCAATGTTTTCCTCATACATCCAGCCATTCTCCATGCACGTAAATGGCTGATCTGCTCCCCACCATATGGGTTGTGCAACCTTTTGAACTTGGTCCTTTCTCATAAATAAATGTTGCTTTTTTTTATAGGCTTTCTTTTATAATTATACTTTTTTCAAATATCCAAAATGTATATATTTTAAGGTTGAAAAGGCTCATCTAGTCTGGATTTCATTCTTTTTTTTTTACCTTTCATTGGCTTGGTTGGTAAAATGAGATGACTGTCTTTTCATGAGTTGTTTTCTATGAGGTCCACCAGGCACCTTTATTATAAAGATACATTAATTAAAAAGTGCAATGTATTGGAGGATTTGGCCCATGATAGACAAAATTTGTGTAGTCGAGGGACAAGGCTCTAATGATGATGATATATTATTCACTCATGTATTTAAGCTGTTGAAATTGATTTACTTTCATTGAGGTACTTTTTTTCCTTTTTTTATTATTTGTCTCCTTTTGAGTTATTCAAACAGCTCAAAATAGAAAGGATGGGTGTTTTTTTATAAAGACCATGAATGTATATGTATATATTAGTTCCCTATATGATGTCATGTTCTAGTACTTTATTAGTTTTAACATAAATACCATGCACAAAGTTTACATCTGCTATATGAAATAATACTTTCTTTGGTTTCATTCTGATGGCTGCACAGGCAGTGTGAGATTTGCGGCCAATGTGCCAAAAATATTACGGAGAGAGATGACAGATTTGTGGGGTGGTGGTGGATTGACAGAGGAACCATGGAGGCCGATAGGCGAACCATAGAGACTGATAGGAGAACAATGGAGACTGATGCCAGCCTCTCCTCGGAGAGGCCTGGATGTTGGCGACTTCAGCCGGTCTGCAATTTCTTATTGGTGTGTCTGCTCGTTGCCTTTGTCCTCCCATGGCTTTACCGTGTGAAAATTATTTAGAAGTCTAGACTTGTGCTCCATACACAAGTTAGACAGTGGTTCATTATATTGTTATTTTTATAAGGTTGTGAGCAACACTGTTTATTGTTTACTCTTGCATTTACTCACTTGTACATGTGAATCCAATTCCTTTGAGGCCAAGGCTTTTATATATTGGTATTGATCTTAAACCATTTTGCTCTGTTTTGGGCAATTGTTGTTGGATTGTTATCTCTCAAACTTCATGCTTATTGGATTCAAAGATTTTTTTATTTTTATTCTTCTTAAATTCTTTTAAGCTTCTTTGCTTCTTCACAAGCTCATTCTTTAATTATGGTTGCATTTGGATAATGGTCCAGGAAGTTTCTTGGGTGACCTGCAGCCCAAGCAAACCAACTAAAATTCCTGCCATAGTTAATTTAAATAAGCTGCTTCTTTTCTAGCAATTGGCTGACCACCTATGATTAACGACCTTGGATCAAATGGCAGTGTACCTCAACTAGCCTCGCCAGTGTTTTAAGAGAAATACGGATATAATTCTAATGGGTAGCTTAGTTGGCATAAGACCACGGTTTGCTCTCAGAGATTGAAGGTTTGAAACAACGCTACCACACTGGGGCCACATAGGATTTACCTGGCTCCCCTGATCCCATAGGGATTAGTCCGATAAAGGGTTAGGACACCCTCCGTTATAAAAAGAAAAAAAAGAGAGGAGAAATACTGATATGCTCTTAACAATGCTTTAAAACATTAATTGTTTTGAGCCAGCATGAGGATCATGAGCAGAAACCCAAATAGTTATATTGGTTCATCTTGTCTTATTTCTGTATAATTAGATCAGAGGTTGTCAGAAAAGAAAATGAAAATGTATATCTTGAAGGTTTTTAAGATGCCAATCCTTTGGTAGTCCAGTGATGAGGGATCTCCCTATATAAAGATACAACCAGAGATCAATTCCTAGGTTTATTGGATGGGGAATGGATACCGCGTATTTTTAGTAGGATTGAATCCGGTCAAGTTTCAACTACAGCTAATTCTTGTTACACCGAAACCATATTTTTGCTGATCTTGAGCACAAGTGTAGTTGAAGTTTATGAGAATTTCAGCACACAGCATGACTTGAAAAGTCAGATATGAGTGTTATGGAAGCAGTTGTATGGACCCATGGTGGGGACAGATAGATGTTGAAAAACCTACCACCTTTTGATGGAGAGCACCAATCACAAGTTGGTTACGCAATTGACTTTAACACTGATGGCTCTAGGGATTCGAGTAAGTTCGGTCAACAAAAGACCTATCTTCCACAAATTAAATAAATTTGTTTTCCCCTTCATTGAATTATCAACATCAGCTATCTACTTTCGATAATTTAACAAATATAATATAAAGTTCTCAAATAATTTATTTCCGACAATACGACAAAGATAACACTGAATTATCAAATAAAAATAAACAGAAATGTCTAAACACGGAAGGTATTTAGAGGTTAAGTTAGGGTAAATGAAGAGTTACTGACAGAATGTCTAAAAATGAGAATTTTAAAATAAAAAAAAGCTGGACCAATTATTATTATTATTATTTTGTTTAGGTAGACAGATGGCCCATTAACTTAGGCATTGAGTGGTGTAAAAAAAATTCCCATAAGTTCAATTCATAAAAGAAATTCTTTTTTTTTTTTTTCCCAGATCTCAGTGGGGTCAATTGACCCCACTGGGATTAATGTAGCGCCGCCCATGAACTTTAAATGTTGCAATGAATGTTAATGATGTTTCAACGCGTGATCATGTGAATCAATTCTCAATGGTGATAATTGAAGTGAAATTTAGAGTGCATCATTTTACTGATGAATACTTTAGGATGTTTTTTTTTTTTTTTTTTTTGGTTTGTTGCTTAAATTAGGATATGTTTTGCAATGTGGGAATTCTACATACCTCATATTTCTGAAATTGTAGTGATAAAAAGGTGATTGTGACTCTCCTCAATAGAAAATGATTTAACTTTTTCAAAAACGCATCATAAGAAACTGCCAAAAAGAGTGGCGAGCACCAAAGGCTTATAAGACATGTTTGTACCATGCCGATCATTCCTTTGTTATGCAAATGGTTTGTGACATTTTTATCTTATGGTGCAGCACTATTTCATGTAAAAAGTTAACATTAAAATTGAATATTCTTTTCTCAAATCCGTAAAAATCTTTTCCTATAGAAGTTGGAATTGCTTTTATATAGCACCATGAAAATGAGAATTAGTGAAATCCAAGTTTTTGATGATGTAAATGTGAAGAGAGTATTGGCTCGGTTACACTAGTGGAGCATGATTGACGATAATTATTGAAGAAGCTATCTTTTTTTATAAATTTTCGTACATAGAGGCTGATGGTGGACATTGAAATTCCAATTCCACACACACATACACACACACACACACACACACACACACATATATATATATATAAATGGGCCAGCTCTCCTAAGCTCAAGCTTAGAATAAGGTAAGCTCAAGTGTGTGGTGGGGCCCACTTGGGGACCTACATGAGGATGAGGATAGGGGGGATTTCAAGGACTCCCTAGGATTCTCTTCTCTACAAAAAATTAGCCCCAACCGTGATTTCTATCATCTCCATATGGGCTCAAACGTTTAATGGTCAATTGTCCATTCGGATTGATACATAATCGATCAAACGGTCCAGTAATTTTGGATTTGACCGAAAGTTGGTGGACATGTTCAATTTAGGGGGTTTATGTGTTTGATTCATTTGTATGGACCAAAGGTGAGCCCCACAAGCATGAGCTTATGTAATTTTCTCCTAAGCTCGAACTTAGGAGAACCTTGCTCTATATATAAACCAATGTTGAGTAAGGTTTTTTTTTATATATTTCCGAACATAGAGGCTGATGGTGGACTTTGAAATTCCAATTCCACATTCATATATATAAAACCATGTTGAGTGTGGTCAAACAAGAGAATCCACTCGGATTCACAAAAGTACAAGTATATTTTATAATGAAGTCCGAATGCTCAATTTAGCGGTTGAGATCCCAAGTAAATTCATATATCAAAGTTACTTAAAAGCACGAATCGGAATTTTAACTTCAATCTAAGGCCCCATTTATTTGGATTAAAATACATAGGAACGGTGGACTACTTTGATTAGTAAAATAAGCCGTCATGCCAATTCAAAGCAAATACATGTTTTTGCATGGTCTGAATTTAAGAATATGGGATCCACTCCAAATACACATAAGTAGGCCCAAACATGTCCAAATACACATAGTAGGCCCAAACATGTATATATATGAAGATATGTTCAACACAGGGACTAAGACTTCCCAATAGAAACTACTGTAGTTACATTGACGGAGTTCGAACCTGTTTGTTTTGTCTTTTTTTTTTTTTGAACCCTGTTTGTGGTTTCACCAATAATAATGATGACACGACAACAATGACAATGATGGCCACCATAATATAATGCAATTAGTGAACACAATGGCCCTACATACGTAGGCAGTACATAATACATATGTCAGAGGATGTGTGAATTCAAAACTCAAAGCTGTAATCCGTTTTTCAAGATAAGACTGGCAGAGTATGAGAATATTTTTGTTTGTTTCATTAGAATATAGGGAATTTTACCAAAAAAGTGTTGCTAAACATGTATTAGCCTGATTTAGTTAGAAATACACCAAAATACCATATTTGGTGTTCGTACACGAGTTTTGGACCACTTTACCCCTGAAGTTGCCGAACGACATCGTCACAAAACCCACCTCTAAAACGATTCTTCTTTCTTCCCCATTTTTCCTCTCCCTCTTTTTTTCTCTTTTTCTCCCTGCTCTCTCCCTCTCCCTCTGCATGTGCTCCCTGCTCGCTCCCTCTCCCTCTTGGAAGAAGAGAAGAGAAGTCGTTGGAGGATTTTGCAGAAGAAAAGGCCATGTCTTTGGGTTTTGAAGTGAAGCTTTCTTACCCAGAAGATGTGGGTACAGTTGGAATGACTGAAATTTTCAAACCACCTCACATTTTAAAGAGAAAGGTAGAATTTCTTCTTCATTAGCCCCTTTCTTTTCAATGGATTCCCGTCCTCAATTACGTTGGTTTTTACCTATTCTTGCTCGAATTGATTTCTATAATTATTGAACGGAAAAACCCATCAAGATTCGTGTATGATTTTGGCTGATACTTTGATAGATTTTGGGGAAACTTCGATTTATTATGGATTGTGGATAGGCTTGCCTATATTTATTATCAGCATTCTACCGTATTTGTGCCGTGTCATGATAATTAGTCAGGTTTAACTTTATGTGCTGCATGTGTTATGTGTAATTGAACACCCATGATGGGCTTGCAATATGACTAGCGGCAAAAGTCCATGGGTCTTCCAACCAGTGATGAGATACAAAAGCAAGAGATGCTTAAAAAGTTCATGGCTGAGGTAACTTCCCTAATTATTGGCGTTTTGGTGCTTGGATTGGATATGGAGTCGTTTTTTAAGAAATCCAATTTTTTGTGTATGTTTTTATGTTTTGTTTGTCTCGTGAACCTATATGCTGCAGAATATCTGATATACCAATTTTGTTTTTGCAGTATCCTGAGATGGACTTCTCAAGAGAAAAAATTGCATAAATTAGCATCATCTTAAGGTTCTTATATTATGGAAGTAATGTGTAGGGACACAAGGAGGTTTGTTTTTGGAAAAAGGATAGAAGTGTTTGTTCTCGTTTAATTTATAATTTGGAAAATTTTCCCAGAGGCTATTTGTTGATTTGTTTGTCACCTATTATTTTTTATTGATGCAAGTTTAAAACTTCTATTAGATGTGTGTAGCCACTAACATTAAAAAAAAAAAAAAAAAAAAAAAAATTACGAGTCTGGTTAAAGAATTGAAAGTTTTCCAAACTTTCTTTTTAAGTGAATGTGGCAATGTCCTCAAGAAACTTTATTTTCTATTTTTATTTTCAAACTCCCTTTGGGTAATTTTACTTTTAGCATTTTATTTTGCTGGTAGCGAAAGGAAGGGATAATATGTCATATGATGAAAATTAATAGCACTTGGTGATGCTCTGTTCACACTGATTCCAGTTTTCTAGTTCTAATTTATCATTGTTCTTCAGAGATTAAGCTCACTGCCCTTTGCTACCCTTTCTATCTTGTACTTGGTTCTATGATTCAGCTTTGTTATTTCTATGTATTGCAGCGATTACCACCAGCCTTCATGAAGCACAATGTAATTGATTCATCCCAAGGAGCCCAACTAAAGGGTCCTGATGGCCGCATTTGGTATGTTCAATTAAATAAAAGGGTAAAGATACATATCTATAGGATGGCTGGAATAAATTTGTAGAAGATCACTCCTTGAAGGCTTACTACCTTTTACTTTTCACATATGATGGTGATAGGCAATTTACTGTGCAATTTTTTTTATAAAACTGCATGTGAAATAGAGATGATAACTACTTGTTACACTAGTCAAGAATTCAACCTCTGCAGTGGTAAGAAGAAGGGTGCATTACCAAATTATGGCAAGTACTCGCAACATAAATTAGATAGGATTGACAACAAGAACTCTCAGAATATCATTAATGTTCTTTTACGACAAACTTCACTGTGCAATGAAGCTATGAGATTATTGGAAATCCTTATGTTGTCTATGATTTATGCTAAAGAGGACTCCATTGAACTGCGAATAATTTTCTGCAGGAGTTGAAACCAAATTGGAAATGTGATTGGACAGGGTGAATATGACATTGTCTATAGGGGAAGCTGATTAATGGAATCGAAGTTGCAGTAAATCTAATTTTAATGTGAGAATCTAAATGGTTGCAACCATTTATTGACTGATTTGTACTTATTGGCTGATTTATTGACTGATTTTAATAAGTTTCTGGAAGGTCTGTTTTAGTGGAATGGTAGCTTTAGAAACTAACCAGTGTAGAGCTCTTCGTAAGTGTTCAAGAATGTCATGGACCTAATGGACCACTTTGATATGGTTTGGATAAGTTGGTCTCTATACCATTGAATGGTAGAGATCCTAACACATGAAATTTCCTAATTGATTAGTGAGATTTTTATAATTCAGCTTTGTGAATTGACACTTTTGGTAATAAGGTTGGATTTTTTTAGAATCAGATTTCCTTTTACATCCTTAATTACAAGATCTCTTTTGTAACTCTCTACATTGCTATTAGGACAGCTGAAATGTTTGTGCAACTATTTTACATGTTAAAGTTTCAAATTCTGAAGTCAATTGCATTTTTTCTAACATGTTCAATGTATCAATATCTTACTTGGATTCATATAAATGCTAATCACAGGTGTTTGCACAGGTTTAGCAAAATCTACTATTTGCTGGTCATTCATTCAGCCTGCACAATTTTTATCATCGTTCTGTATAACAAACTCTAATGTTCTTTTAAATCATTTTCAGGTTGCTGAGATGTAACGCTAAAAAGTTCAACCATCCAACTAATCAAGAGGATGAGGATGATGACTAAAGCATTCACAATTATATCAACCATTGAAGCAATATGGTTTCTATGTAGTTAGTCATGGCCTCAAAAATGCAGGTTAAACTTGACGATTGCCTGCCTATTGTCAATGGAAGAAATTGATTACAGTTCAAGGTTTTTGCCAACTTATTCACATGGTCAAGCCAATGTGCATTAAGGTTTACTAGCAAAAATATGGAGTTACGAATTTATGGCAATACCATCCACCTGTATCTTGCTCAGATGAGGAACCACGATGGAAATCATATCTCAGATTTGGAGGTCTTTTTTCCAGTAAAACTATGACTAGCTGGATGAAAATTGTGTAACAAACTGTAAGCAATTCATGTTGTGTTGTGGCTTAAAACAGTAGTGTGGCTTTCTAGCAATAATTGGGGATGCAATGGAATTTTTTTCTTGATTGTGTTATCATTCTTGGTGTTGTAATCAGCTCAATAAATTAATTTTTTTTTTCTGATTGGGTTCTCTTTTTCGATGTTGTAATTATCAATTTTGAGTCCAGGTAGTGTAATAGTTCTCTGAATCCCAGGTGTTACAGTGGGTGCTGATTTGGAGTGAGTTTTGCATGCTCTCTCGAATTCGATGGATAGGTTCATTTATGGAAACTAAGATGTACAATCACTAAAATGTGGGGTGATGGAATCCAATTCCTCCCGAATAAACCATTCTTAGATGGACTCCCATCAAATTGGCATGGAAATCAATGGGTGGTGTTTGAATTGGAAGGTCTCATTCACACTACTGGGCAAAAAATTAGGTCAATTGATTTGAAATGTAGAGATCCACCTCCAAGAGGATGAATCATCATTTTTCTCATTTTTTGGATGAGATATAACTTCAACTTGTCCACATCGTTGTTTAGATTTGAAATGTTGAAAATACTTACCAGGGGAGAACATATTTTAATTTATATTTTGGATGTATCCTCAATTTTGAGAATGATTGTTATCCCTATGCTTCTTGTTTGTGTATCTCATTCTACATTTAGGTTCAATCTCGTTGCTTGACTATAACAATCACTTTACAATAATGTCAGTGGTATGCACTTTTCTGAGAATTGATGTAATTAGAACTCCGGAGACAACTATTTGCTTGAATCCATCTAATATGCATACGAATCCATCCAATTGTAAGTAGAACTGTATCCAACTGGCGAGATTCCGCAACAATTTTGGATACATTCAGTCAATAATCCTAAATTTAGTTCTGGAGTACCAAATCCTTTGGAATAAAGTAAAGCAAACATATTTGCAAGCATATAAGTAATTTCTCCAACCTGCAAGCAAGTAAGAAATGTGAGCAATACAGGACATATAAATAAGAGAAAAGAAATAACTATTTGACGTAAAATGTATGAGAAGAATAATGACATACTAACTTCTGTATGGTAAAAAGCTCGCTTAAGATGCCCTCCCCAACGGTCAAGAGAGCTTCCAATAATGCATGTGAATACTTAAGTGATGCTTGTACGTGTAAATCATAAATTAAATTGGCTATGCCTATGTGTGCTAACCAGTTTACTTAAAAAGTCAAATGGTTCTCTCATATATTTCAGCAAATGAAGCATACAGACAGCCCAAAGCATACAATTTACTTAAGTCCTCTGTAGAAGAATCACCATCTTCACAGATGCTTGAAAATTGTGAAGCAAGCTCTAGTTTAGATCTGAACTCTTCCACGGTTACTCTCCCCTGGAAAAACAGAAATATCTCCAGACCTTATAAATGCATTCATTTTTGAGCCTGAATTAAGGACTTATAACTTGCTGCCTAAAATTGGACACTGTTTATAGTTTAAGCCACGATGGCATCCAATATTTTAGGGCCCTACAGATTGACTCTACATCAAGGAACAACATCCCACCTTCCGTGAATGACTTAGTCGCAAAACCGCCTTTCAGTTCTGCCCAAAACTTTCTGGGCCAAATTCCATAGCCCAAAGGTTCAAACCCTCAAGAGGAGGGTTCGAACCTTCGAGGAGTGGAATCTCAGGGCCAAATTCTAGATAGTACAAAGGTTCGAACCCTCAAGAGGAGGGTTCGAACCTTGCAGATTTGCACTTCCTGAGCCAGTTTCCAGAATACCCAAAGGTTCGAACCCTCAAGAGGAGGGTTCGAACCTTCCAGACCTGCACTTCCTGGGCCAAATTCCAGACAGCCCAAAGGTTCGAACCCTCAAGAGGAGGGTTCGAACCTTCAAGAAGTGGAATCTCTAGGCCAAATTCCAGACAGCACAAAGGTTCGAACCCTCAAGAGGAGGGTTCGAACCTTGCAGACCTGCACTTCCTTAACCAAATTCCAGACAGCCCAAAGGTTCGAACCATCAAGAGGAGGGTTCGAACCTTCAATGAGTGGAATCTCTAGGCCAAATTCCAGACAGCAGAAAGGTTCGAACCTTCAAGAGGAGGGTTCGAACCCTGCAGACCTGCACTTCCTGAGCCAAATTCCAGACAACCCAAAGGTTCGAACCATCAAGAGGAGGGTTCGAACCTTCGATGAGTGGAATCTCTAGGCCGAATTCCAGACAGCACAAAGGTTCGAACCTTCAAGAGGAGGGTTCGAACCTGGTAGACCTGCACTTCCTGAGCCAAATTCCAGACAGCCCAAAGGTTCGAACCATCAAGAGGAGGGTTCGAACCTTCGATGAGTGGAATCTCTGGGCCAAATTCCAGAAAGCACAAAGGTTCGAACCCTTAAGAGGAGGGTTCGAACCTTGCAGACTTGCACTTCCTGAGCCAGTTTCCAGATACCCAAAGGTTCGAACCTTCCTGTTGTTTTCTTGCTTTACATGAATATACTGACATATGAATCTGAGCAGCATCCATGAGTCTTTCCCATTGTTTAAATATCACATTTTAAAATCGAGGCCATCAACTTGCTGGATAACAAATTTGAGACTGAAAACTCTAAAGGACAGTAACGATTTCGTTGTTGGAATATTTGCAATTCAATTTTCTTGGTAACCTCCAGTAGTCTTTTTCATTGTTTATGTATCTCAATATGTAGTCAGGGCCAATGTCGTTGCTGGAGAGGAAAGAAAGAAGCAAAAAAGTCTAAAGAACCGTAACGATATCGTTATCAAAAAATTTATAAAACACTAATTTGGGTGAAATTTGTTAGCCTTTTTCATTGCTTATGTATCTTAATATATACTCAGGGCCAATCTCGTTGAAAAATCTAAAGGATCTTAACGATATCGTTTTAAAAAAAAAATCAAAAATCACTAATCTAAGTGAAATTTGTGATCTTTTTTCATTGTTTATGTATCTCAATTTATAGTCTGGGTCAGTCTCATTGCTGGACAACAAAAATGAATGAAAAAGGCTTTAAAATCGTAATTGTTGATTGTGTTGGTTGGATGTCATATTATTGATCTGATTTGGGACCCTTAAACCACACGTCCCGAGTTTTCAAACCTCCAAGCACTAATCAGAAACTTTAAGGCCTTGAAAAAGAATCTGCTGTAAAGGGAGCTCCTATGCATTAAAGCAAAATATTCCATGACCATGAGGCAAAATAAGTTATTCTCTAGTTATTGAAGATACATCAAACTATACAAATTATGTTCTCCTCTAGTTATCTAAAATACATCCAAAATATAAATCAAATATATTTCCCTCCTGGTAAGTTGCTCAATAACATCAATATAAGTTGTTCAATAACAATCACTGGAGCAAATGCCAAGTGAACAAGGAATGCCAAGAAGATCCAATTTGCTGCATGTGCATGACCTTCGATCGAGGTGAACAACATCCGTGTATTTTGGAAACAATATCTGAAATTTAAAAGAGAGCATATGAGTTGAACATGTTTAAAAGAGCATGATGTGGCAAACAGGAAATTGGAGTGTTTTAGTTTTGTAATTGCATTAACAACTACTTCTTTGCAAAATGGAAGTAGAACAACTTTTCATATATTTTTCATTTTTGATATCTGCTTATGTAAATCTGAAACTCCTGAATACACCAATCAAATTTTCAAATTAGAATAAGTTTCTACATATTTAAGAAGGTTTGATGACATAACCTCCTAATTAGACACAAAACAAAGAATCCTCCAAACACAAATGGGCTCTTACAAGTGGAAGGTTTCAAGAGCTAAATAGTTGTATATGTGTAATACAAGAGCCCACCATGTTGTTAAACTCTATATCCAATTAGCTCAAGAACAGGAAGCCCAACAACCTAAACTTTCACACCAAAACAGTCTGAATAGTGGGTATAAATGGGCTCAAAATTAGCCCAAACAAAGGCTGAGAATTGGTTAAAATATGGCCCAAATGTTGTTGGAATCAACTTGATTTGTACTAGACAAATGAAATTGAAGAATGGTTGTACAGCCTAAACTTTCACACCCAAACAGTCTAAATAGAAGTCCCGTTGGGGCTGTTCCTAGCTAGATTCACAAATGGTTAGTATTTTCATCATTGTGAAAGCAGAAAGTTGGAGAATTTTATTAGCCAACAGAAAGGCAAAGCAGACCCCCCAACAAATAAAAAATAATAATTAGTCCCTGATCCACAAAGCAGACCCCCCAACAACCAAATTTCCATTGTAAGATATTCTCTACCTCTGAAGAAAGGCAAAGGAAATTATTCTTTGATAACGATATCGTAACCATAAATTTTTTCTTTACTTACCAATTTTGGTGTCCAAAAGAAAAATCATGGTGACTTCATATTGAGATGCTAAAAAAATGAGAAGGAAGCACGATTTAAGGAAATTTTGATTATTCTATATTTTATAATAACAATATCGTTTCAATAATTTATAAGTTCTTCACCAATTTTTTGCACCATGCAAAAGAAAAATAATGAATGTATAATGAGCTGCATAAACAATGCGAAAGACTTACGAACTTCACATAGATGTTAATTTCAACTTCATTTATAGGACAACAGGATCATATATCATTATTTATAGGTATGTTCCAAAACTCGTTTGATTCTGCACTATTGATGTATTTTAGTAGCTCATGTATTACACCAAATCCTTGGAATCTCATATTATCAACTAGGCAATAAGTATCAATAGTAAATCATTGACCAAAACCAAAAAGTAGATGGAACAAAAGTAGTTCATTTGTCTCTGTTGTTCTACAAGTGATAATGTACTAGCAATGGAATTGCTCCATTCCGTGTAAATGACCATCGAGATTACATGTAGATAACCAAAGTGATTACTTTGTGATTAAAAAAAGCCATTGATTATGATGACATAAAAGGTAGGCAAAACGAAATAGCTGGATTAGGGGACGAAGCAATAAGGGAGGGAAAATGATTTGGGGGGGGGGGGGGGGGGGTTTAAACACTATTCATTCAGCAATCAAATCTCTAAAGCTTGTTCGATCAATAAAATTATTGGCTTCTTAACCCTTCCCATTCATTGAAGATAGAAATCTACGTCTGTCAAAGTCTTCATATCCAAACTTAAAGAATATATACAAATCTCTAAGTATTGGAGTTAGTTCGAGTATCTATATCTTAGTTGTCCTTGTCAACGAGAGCTTATAGAGTAGACCACAAGGCTAAAATCCATAACCCGTCTCAATGTAGTTACTTATGGTTGTTGCTGCATATGTCAAGTAAGTAACGAAGAAACCCCATAGGAATTCACTAGCATTTAACAACCTAAAAAATTTTTTTAGTGGTTACTCATTTATCTTAAACATTCCCTCAAATCTTAAATACTCATTCTCATATGTAGTCTCATTCCAAGAAAGAGCCTAACAAAAAACAACAGACTAGTATAGATGTAGGTTTCTAATAGCAACAATACATTTATCAGTTGAAAACTGATGGAAAGCAATGCAATAACAAATTACTATCAATCAGCGGTGCAAAAAAAGTTACTTTATAACTTAGGAAAAAATTACTACCGCATAGAAAGGCATGGATGCATTCCAAACCCAATACAGTTATATTAAAGAAACAGAGCATGAGAAGTTGATACTACCAAAAACTGTTAAGATGGTTAAATCGAGCCCCATATCCAAAAAAGTAAATCAAACAAGAAATATGTTAGTGGGACGTCAAGTTTCATGGCTGAATATTTTTCGTCAATATTATTAGTGGGAGCCATTCCATGTACATTTCGAGCTGTACTATTATGGGACATGTGCTACACCGAGGTTAACCAAAGCATCTTGATGCTTGGAATTGCGTAATGAGCCTATAGTTGAACTCAAGCCAAAATTGACATAAGGTCACGCGATTTAGTTTCAGGTTTTAGCATCTTAACCACCGATGTCTTTTCAATACATCGTATTGACAGCCTACAATTGAAATGTTAATAACAGGGAGATGCGACATCAAAAAATAGGGAACGACTACATTTCTAATGGGTGCTTCAAATTTCAGGAAAACCCATGACAGAAAAGAACAAAAAATCACCCAAACAATTACTATGCATGGCAAAAACCCAAGACGCCAATTCCCAAGAAAAACTAATAGGAGCAAATCAAGACCGAAGGAAAAGTTCGAAAGGAAACAGAAAACGAAAATTTAAACGGAAGGAGATTTAAGACATTGAAAAACAAATCTAATGAAAGATAACGATATCGTTTCAGTGATTTTTAGGTTCTCGTCAAATTTTTTGCATCCTACAACAACACGATAATGAATGTATAATGACATGCATAAGCAATGGAAAAGACTTACGGACTTCACCCATATTGTCATCTCAACATCATTCATATGAGAATATGATCACTACCATTGTAAATATGAGTGATTTAAATTTCATTTGATACTACACTCTAAACGTCTTTATGTAGCCATATTAGTTAGTCCAAAGGCTTGTAATCTCATATTATCAACTATTTTAAAAACGGCCATTAGTGATTCGCTTACCAAACCCGGAAAATAGATGTAAACATGAGTAGTATCATTTCATTCTTTTTCTACACATGATAATGTACTACAAGTCAAATTGCTAGACATTGTGTAAGTGACAATCAAGATTACTTGTACATGAGCAAAGTGATTATTTACTAGAAGAGCGAAGCCTCGATGACGATGAGGAAACGAGTGGGGAAAAGGAAATAACTGGATTGGGGAAGGAGGCAATAAGGGATAGAAGAAGATGGGGGGGTGGGGGCTTACAGACTAATGATTCGGGGGGGGGGGGGGGGGTGGGGGTAGGGCGTAAAGAGTGTAGATTCAACTATCTAATCTCTATAGCTCGATCAATCCATAAAACTATTAGCTTCTTTCCCTTGTCATTAATTGAAGATAGAAATCTACACATTCGAATTCTTCCTGTCCAAACTTAAAAGGATATACAAATCTCCAAGTATTGGATTTTGTTTTATTATCTAAATCTAACTTAACTTTATCAACGAGAGCTTATAGAGTAAACCACAAGGCAAAAATCCATAAACCATTTAAATGCATTTTCTTACGGTCGTTGTTGCCTGTGTCAAGTAAGTAATGAAGAAATCACACAATCTTAAAGAGATTGTAAGAATTCACTAACGTTTTAACATCTAAAAAACAATACATACTACTCTTCTATCTTAATCATTCCCTCAAATCGTAAATACTCATTCTCATGCATAATCTCATTTCAAGAAAGAGCATAACCAAAAAGATAACAAGTATAAAATTAGGTTTCAAATAGCGCAACCAGGTTTCAAATAGCGCAACCATATATTAATTTGTGTTTTTAAATAGTGAACAGCAGCACAATCCAAAATTGTCATCAAGTATTTTAGCAGAAAAGGTTACCATATATCTAAAATTTTTTTTTTTACTATCGCATAGAAATGCACGGCTGAATTGCAAAACCAATACATTCATATTAAAGGAATAGAACATGGTAAGTTGATACAGGCCAAAAATTGTCAAGATGATGAAATCGAGGCCATATGCAAATAAGTAAATCAAACAAGATTCAAATAGTAAAGAACAACTACAGGATGGAGAAGCCAAGCATTACAAAAGCTCCAGTTTTTAGATTTCAAATGGCCATTGATCCATTCTTAGAAATACATTCAAACAAACAGAACATTGAATGCAGGGAGTGCCCATGCACATGCTACAACAAAAAATGGAGATTATGCAAGTTCTCACCTCTCTTGGCTAGAAACCCTCTTTCATTTGCAGGATTTTCTCCATCAACTACGGCGACGAGAGAGCATCGCTGGCTGCCGGTGTGAGATGATCCGAATGGAATCACCGATTGGGGTGAAGACAGAAAGGAAGAGGGAAAGAGAGAGCAGGAGCCAAGGGGAGAGAGGAAGTGAGAAGGGAGGAGAGAGGGAAGAAGAGGACGCGGGAGGGAAGGAGATAAAAGAAGTCGGAGAAGACATGCAGAGAGGAGAGGGCAGCGAGAGGGAGAAAGGTCTATGGCGGGACGGAGAGAGTGAGAAAGATGGAAAAATATGGGGGAATCGAATGAAGTCATCAGCAAAGGGAGGGGTAAAAGAGTCCAAAAGGACTGTACGAACACCAAAATGGAAAAATACATGTATTTGTGTTTAAAATGGCCAAATACATATGTAAGCACACTTTTCTGGTAAAAATCCCTAGAATATATATATATATATGATGGTTGAAAATGTAGATTAAAGATGAGTTTTTAAAAATAAATATCAAATAATATCTTTTTTTAAGAAAATAAAATTAAAAGTTGCTAATTGATGCCCATTTTTTAAAATTCACATTTGAATTTTATTTTCAACCACCCTATATATATATATATATTAATTTCCTATGTATTTTAATTCAAACAAATAGGGTCTAAGATAATACATATTATATGCTGATGGTTGTCCAATCTAAAAATGTTGATCGTTATTAATGACTATCCAATTAGGTTTTACTTCGGAAACTCTGAATGAGACAATGTCTGCAGAAAGATGTACGTTTTGCTGAAAAGGATGGTGATTTGGAAGCCACTGGTGAGAATTCAGCATCCTCGACCGTGGTTTACATGTGCTATATGAAAGAACAAAATTTTTTCCTTGGTGATGACCTATAGGAGGTGTGAAATTTGCGGTCAAGCTACCAAAAATATCAAGGGAGTGGGAGACGACATATTCATGGGGTGGTGGAGTGAGACGAGAACGATGGTGACTACTGCTGGTAGCCCCTCCCCTCAGAGGTGTAAATGCGGGCGGGTTCAGCTAGTCTGCAATTTTGATATGGTATCCTGGCCTTCGTCCTTCCGTGGTATCTGCACAAACATAATTTTTGAAAATGAGCATGCCCACCATGATGCATTTGCAGCCGCAGATATTTGGTTTAAACATTGTTGTTGGACTGTCATCTCTCTCAGAATGCATGCTCATTTGATCCAAAGAATTTTTATTTTTCTATTTTGATTTTTTAAGCTTCCCTCTCATTCTTTAATTATGGTTGCATTTGGGTAATGGTCTAGTATATTTATTGGGTGAACCACAGTCCAAGATGACCGAACTGAATTTTTTTTTTCTCTCTAGTGTTGCTTTATGTCAGCCGTGTGGCAAGAGAAATAAGTAGATCCATATGTTAAAAATGGTCAAGGGGTACGATTTTCGTTTCCTATTTTATCTTTTCCTTTGTCCAGATCGATTTGAAGGATCGGGATGTGAAATGCTGCTGGAGATCTGTGGCATTTCTGATGGTGAAAAGTCTCCACGGATCTTCTGGCCTGCGTCTCAATGCGATTATGATCGACTTAGTGCTCCAAACTCCCTTATATAACTGATCCCGAGGGGACGTGTGTTTCTCGGGCAGAAAAGTTATATAAAGGAGTTAGAAGGCCTAAGTCAATCATCATCGCACTGAGACCTAGGTGCAGGAAATCTGTGGAGACTTCCCACCACCAAGAATGCGATAGTTCTCTGGCCTCGTGTTGGAGTCTTTCACATCCTCATCCTTCAATTAGTATAAGAGCCACACAATTGATGCCCACCGAGCTCCAGAGCTTGGGCCAGAATGCAGTATACCTCATCTAGCCTATCTTGTTTTCAGAGAAATGAGCATTGCTTTAAAACATGGTTTCGAACCAGCATGGAAACCATTAAATAAAGTCCAAATCTTATATATTGGTTCATCAGATCCTATTGTTTCTGAAGTGAAAATCGTGGAGAGCTAAAATTAAGCAGAGGTGATCCAACTCATGAAAAAACTCATATATTAGCTGCCATCAGTATGTCACCAATGACAGCATGGGATAGTTTCACCCATCTTATGGTGATAGTTACAATGAGACACATGTACTATTGAAAGTCATGTAAGTTTGAAATCACGGTGCTAAAGTTTGAAATCACATTAGGAGTCACTTTATGTCTCAAATCATGGTAAAAAGTCCTTAGAGAGATAATGACAGTGGGACCAATCCGATCTTGATAGCATATCCAATATTATTAAATTGGTGATAACAGACAACAGTACGTAGTCAGACTATCTCATGGTGGTTATTACTACATGATCCACCAAACTTCACGGGACTATTTGTTTGCATTTATATATAAAGGAATTGGATATATAGAGTGGCTAAAAATGAAAATTAAAAGTGAATTTTAAAAAATAAACAACAGATGATATTATTTTTAGGGAAGCATAACCACAAGAAGATGCTATTTAACACTCAATTCTTGAAATTCACCTTTGACTTTTATTTTTAACCACCCCATGTACTCAATTCCTATGTAATTTAATACAAACAAACATGACAAATGAAACCACCTAATGTTAGAAATCATCATGGATCTGACCTAATGTTCAAAGTCATTCTGGGACCATCAAAAGTTGGTAATGAAGGAGGGACCCACCTAATGTTCAAAGTCATTGTGGGACCATCTAATGTTGATAATGACGGAGGGACCCGTGGTAAAAAGTCCTAAGAGAGATAATGACAGTGGGACCAATCCGATCTTGATAGCATATCCAATATTATCAAATTGGTGATAACAGACAACAGTAGTCAGACCATCTCATGGTGGTTATTACTACATGATCACACAAAACTTCACGGGACTATTTGTTTGCATTGATATATAAAGGAATTGGATACATAGAGTGGCTAAAAGTAAAGATTAAAAGTGAATTTTAAAAAATAAACAGCAAGTGATATTTTCTTTTAGGGAAGCATAACCAAAAGAAGATGCTATTTGACGCTCAATTCTTTAAATTCACCTTTGACTTTTATTTTTAACCACCCTATATACTCAATTCCTATGTATTTTAATGCAAACAAACATGACAAATAAAACCACCTAATGTTAGAAATAATCATGGATCCGACCTAATGTTCAAAGTCATTGTGGGACCATCAAATGTTGGTAATGACGGAGGGACCCACCTAATGTTCAAAGTCATTGTGGGACCATCTAATGTTGATAATGACGGAGGGTCAACCAAATGTTCAAAGTCATTGTGGGACCATCAAATGTTGGTAATGACGGAGGGACCCACCTAATACAGGCGGTCAGAATGGAGCTCATTAATTGTTAATTATCATGACAGGAGTTCGTAAATTTTATATGGTTTGCAATACAAATCAAACCCATGGATCTAGATTTATGCATTAAACAATATATGATCTCAAATAATATAAAAGTGTACCTTACGCCATGATCTTGATGATGAGCAGATCTCTTCTCTTAAATAGGGTTTTCTCCTATCTCCCTTATCACCCACTCCAATATGCGTGAAGTCGATGGTTACTTTTCAGATCTCGTAGGTTAAGAGAGAGGACCGGAAAACCATATATATAGATAAGCTCGAGAGATTTCTTACCATCAAAGAAATATAATAAAAGTAAGTTTACTTAATTCCCTTAAATTAGCCAACAAGAGTCCTATTTAATTTGGGCTTACTAAAATTGAATCCAAGATAAACTTAGTAAAACTAAAAACCAAAAGGGGAAACTAACTTAAATTAGTGGGATCAAACCGTGGGTCCCAACAATGTTGCACCTTCTATTTTTATTTTTAAAAGTATGTTTTAAATAGGACTCTTGTTTGCTAATTTGAGGGAATTAAGGAAACTTACTTTTATTAGATTTCTTTGATGGTAAGAAATCTCTCTAGGCTTATCTATAATATGGTTTTCCGGTCCTCTCTCTTAATTTACGAGATCTGAAAAGTAACCATCAACTTCACGTATATTGGAGTGTGTGATAAGGGAGATAGGAGAAAACCCTATTTGAGAGAAGAGATATGCTCATCATCAAGATCATGGCGCAATGTACGCTTTTATATTATTTGAGATCATATATTGTTTAATGCATAAATCTAGATTCATAGGTCTGATTTGTATTGCAAACCATATCAGATCTTACAGAGTTATCTACACTTAATTGGTAGTGAAAGTGGGACCCCCATAAAATGTTTCATCACTGTGGGATCCACCAAATTTTTTTTTTAATTATCAAAATATGAACCATTCAACGTTGAAAATTATGAAAAACAAAAGTGGTTGGCCATAATAAACACTTTAGCATTGGAGATGCTATTAAAAAATTTGCAGTTTTGATTTTGTATCTTTTAAATGGAATATCTTTTTCTAAGTCATGTTCTTGAAAAAAACATGAAGGTTAAATCAAATAAAAAGGAGATGTCGTGTAATCCTTCCAAAATCTATTCTACATGCAAGCAAATTAGACTATATTATCTTATTCATTAAAACAACAAAACCTTTGACATACCTTACTTCAAGATACCCCTAATCAATATATATATATATATATATATATATATTTATTATGGTGTTAAGGATTGTATTGGTCTATTTTATGTCTAGAAGCTACTGCTGACATCGAAATTGAAATGGGATTGTCTTATATAAGAGTTACATTATTGAGATGTCTCCAAAATTCCATTAGAAATCAGAACATCACACATATTTCTCGCGAGAATCATCTACTATTCTAACTTTATATCTAGGCACTTCTAAATTACCTATTATTAGTTAAGGCAGGGTTTTCTTGATAATGTCGAAAGCGAATTAGAAGTCCAAATTAAAAAATATTTGACAAAACATAATTTCAAATTATATATATGGTGAGAAGCTGGCGTAGAATTTCCAATGAGTGATTGGGGTGCATGCATGAATTGGCAAACTTGATTTACAACAAATGAAATATCGGGTCTTGTTAATGTGACATATTGAAGCGCCCCATGATGCCTCTATAGAGTAGAAAATGTCTCTACTTTTTACTAAAAAAAATAGAAAAGTTGATTTGTTCATGCTACTAAATAAAAAAAAAGCCTTTTTTTTTTTTTTAAAAAAAAAAACAAGATTCATTCTCATTTCACTAAATGACCAAAGGCCATCACTTTTTTTATTTGACCCTTCTTCTTTTTGTCTCTTAACTTACCTTTCACCTCACACTTCACTTTATTATTGAAGTTACCAAATATGGAGCTTTACAACCCGTTTCTTTACTAGAATTCCTGATGGGAATTTAGGATGTTGGGATTTTTGTGATATGATGTGATATCTTGTTCATTTGCACCTGCAAATGCCCTCTTTTTTGCCAAGCATTTCAAAATCAGTCACTTAGAAAAGGTCTCAAATGACATTTGAGAATTCGGAAATTCCAACCCCTTTGCATTTTAGTGAAATTTCTGCAGCGATGGAGGGAGGGGAGTTGCTCCGCCTCGATTTCTTTGTTTCCCTAGAAAATATGAACAAAGTTTGAATGCTTTTGGTATTTTACAATATTTCCCCTCATTATTTTGTTTCTGTACAAAGGGAGAGAGTTTAAAATAATCTTTGAGGCTACCTTTGTCATTTGCTTGCTTTAAAAAAAAAAAAAAAGCAAGTAATTCATCTCCAAGTTTGAAGGAGAGTTTTTCTCTACAATAAAGTGGTTCTCCCTAGCAAACTTTAAGATATTAATCCTTTATTAAAAGTTAACACTAGTTGGATTTTGGCTTATTGACTTTCCTTTGGATTGAAATAGAAGTTGGCCACACTGTATTTATACATTTAAAAACATGATGTGTTCAGTTTTATAGTGGGGCCAAGTTCTATTAAAATAAAACTTGAGAAAAGTCCACTGAAGAAGGAGACATTTATTCTAAGTAACATGAATAGTTGACTATTTACCTTTTGATAGCATTGGTTAATGGCTATCAATGGTGTCCTCACAACAATCTATGTTTGCCATAGGTATGGCAGCCTATCAAATGATCACTAGTAATTAATCAATGAATTTTGAACTGCCTGTGTCTACCGTAGTTATTGTGGTACATTAAATAATCACAAGTAACTAATTAACAGATTTTTATTAAATAATTATTGGTAGAGTCGTTTATGCTTGATCAATTTGATATAGGCCCTACTTTGATTAGAGTGAGATACAACTCCCACTCCTAAAATAAGGAGGAAATAATTATTTTGAGCAATTTGTATTCATTATTGTAGCCCTATTATTTTGTATATTTTAATTATCTACAAAGTTTTGAACAACTATAATTTAAAAATATTGGGGTATTGTCAAATCTATGATTTTTTTTTAGATATAAGCATAAAAATCTGCAAAAAAAAAAAAAAAGAAGAAGAAGTAATAAACTTATTTTTAGATGATAAGGAAAAATAAAAAATCTAGAAAATATCATCGATCGCCTGTATAAAAAATTCCGTTTTTTAGCCCGTTGTTAATTTACTATTACTTGCCCCTCCTAGAAGAAAATCGTGGCTCCGCCACTGAATTTCTGGATGCTTAGGTCCAAAATAGCATCCGGGAACTCCACCCTATCTGGAAATTCCGAAATTCCCCAGATATGAATTTCATGAATTATAGCAAAGAAATAGGATTTTAATGGTATCTTACGTTATATCTTTTACAAAATTCAATATGATTCTAAGTATAATTTATATTAGTGTGAAATTGGGGTGAATGTTCCTTCATAATGGAGTTAGTAAGTATGTGGAGCTTGGGAATACAGGAATAGCTAGCCTAGTGGTAACGGCTTTGCTCCCATCCTGAGGCTTTAATCCTTTCCAACTTGGCCATTGAGCCAAGCAGCGAGGGGGAAAAAAAGTATCATGTAGGGCTTAAATTGATGATAAGTGAGTCCCACGTACATTTGCTAAAATCGTTACCTCTCACAATTTGTGACAGGTACCTCCCACTCCCAGCCAAAGGAAACCTTCTGTATGTTATTGGCTCAATTGAACCCTTTTGTTTTAGATTTTTAATTTATGGAAGATCTTATATGAAATGCACATGGCACTTTGGTTCCAGAATTCTAATTTTATGATTTTTACTTTTATAGCATTATTTCAAATTTCTAAAGCTTTTAAAATTTTATTTCTTTATTATATATAAGTTTGATGTTGTGCTGCCAAAACCTTGCTACTTTAGCCTTCTAATTAGTTTATGCCTGAAGTTCCATTGTTTTTCTTGTCACCTACATGAGAAACACTACTTTGATTGGGTCTATTTTCTTTGTGATATGTGACTATCTATTTTTTGAATGGCAGTAATTACACTGGCCTTTTGGCTTTTGGTGCTATTTCTAGTTCACTCCATTTTAGTGGACATGCAACTCATTTGAGATTTTCTCATAAGTCAATCGGTCAAAAATCAGGATAGTCAAAATGCAAGCTTTTACTTTCTTGTATAAAAACACACAACATAGAGGCCTTTCTGATAGTATTATTTTTTATTAAAAACTCTATTATCTTATGGGTTTATTGGGTTCTTGACCTTGGCCCCATCAGACATCATTCAAAAAGAAAAATCATATTTCTTATTAAATAAAAGAAAATGTCTCTGTATATTTTTTGCAGTGTTAAATAATTAAAATAAAATAAAATAAAATCGAGTGTCAAATAAAAAAAAAAGTTGACTGAGTTAGAAGTAAAAATGCATTTTTTGTCGTTTTGTGATTTTTAAGAGTTCCCTTTTTATCATTACCATTTTGTCTTTGAAAGAGTGGTTTTATTTGTTTTTGTCATTTCATGCCAAATAAAAGTACATTTTTAGAAATCATTTTATGCAATTATTTTTATCCTCTTTACCACAAATTCTCTTAATTTGATGATACTCTCAATCTTATTTCATTTAAATCAACTCCATGATGAGTCCTGAAAAGTGTACATTTTCATATACATTTTGGACCATTTTAATGGCTTATTGATATTAAATAGCTTTATTTAGTGTCAAATCATGTTTTTATGCATTTAGAGTCCATTGTAGTGCATTCATGCATAATTTACTCAAAAATCACACTTTTTGCATAAATTCATGAAACCTGCCATTCTTGGAGATTTATTTTTGGAAAGTCGGTTATTATGGGCGCATCAAGTAGGGTCCCATGCATCGTCCATTTAAATTCCTTACATAGAATTATTCTTGAATCCATTTATTTTAATTTGTGTAGGAGAAATCAAGAATGGGACCCACATTGGTGAAGTGTGAGAGAAATCAAGGGAATGACATCTTTCATGGTGGACCCACATGTGTTGGTATTTTTGAAGAGTTTGAAGAGTCAACAATGAAAAGCTAAATTTGTGATTTCAAAATCAAGAAAGATATTCAAGAAAGGAAAGTAAGCTAAATCAAAGAAGCTTGAAAGCAAACCAAAGATGGAAGGAGAGTCAAGAAACAAGGAAAGAAAGATCCCAAGATCTCTCTGGATGCCCATATGGGTCCCACACACCCCATTGCACAATTAACATTCCATATGTGCATATTTATTTTCGGATTTTTCAAAGGCAGCAAGATTAAAATGGCCATAACTCTTAATCCAGCCATCAGATTAGTGCAATCTATACACCGTTGGAAAGCTCTTTTCGAGTAGATATCTTTAGAACCCAAGATTGTGTCAATCGGAGCTAAAACGAGGAAGATATGGCTTCCGGAAGTTGGTGCTATAATTTCTACTCGGGATTGCAATTTTGCACATGGAAAGCACAAAAAAAAATCTCTCACTCACCTTGCTAATTCTTTGAAGACTTGTTGGCCAAGGAAGGGACTCTTCATACAAAGAAGATTGCATGCTACAAACTTGGAGCAAAGAAGGAAAGAAAGAGAGCCAAAATCTATAAATTGAATGCATAAGCATCCATCTCCTCTCATGCTTGAGAATTGCTCACCTCTCACTCTAGAGAATTTCATACCATCTCTCCCTTTCTTGTCCTTCCATCTTGATTCACCAAGGGGTTTCTTTCCAAAGGCCATACCACCAACCTTGTGGTTTCAACTAGAAAGAGGAATTCTCAACATCCTAGTATGTATTTTTGTTTTTTAATTCTCAATCTTATGTACTCGATTGCATACTAGTATTAATAAAATTGTTTCTTTTTAATTCTTGTATTGATTTCTTGTGAATCTTGATATTAGTTTTGCAATAGGGTTAGTTCTTACTTTTGGTTAAATATTTTTAATTGGCTTGGAATAATTACTAACAACTCACCTTAGCATCCTCACAATATATCTTGTTTTCTACGGATACATGGTATTTTTGGAGGCAATACAATGTGAAGTTGAAGAGTGTTGATTAAGAAAAGTTTAAAAATCCAAGTCTGAAATTTATTTATTAAAAAGTTAGGATTTATCATTCTCAACTTGGATTGACAACCCTAGTTGAAGAATAGGACCCTAGGTATGCACCTCTAATTTTCTTGGACCCTCAATTGAGAAGAATTGAAAGAAGCAACTTACCACTTTTATATTTCAGTTCTATTTACCGTCCTTGATTTATGCACACCACCTTTATTTTCAGCACCTCACTTTTAATTCCTACATCTTTTACAATACTATGTCACACAATTTTGTTTAGATTTGTTAATTGCTGGAAAGTGCATTAGATTCATGCATCATTATAGTTTAAATTCCAGCCATTAAACTCAATTTTAGATTGCATTAGATTAGGAAAAACCATGCATAAAAACAACACTGCATACTAGTTTTCCAGACTTAAAAATTTCAGCATCTCATTGCATTACTAACTTTCTAACTTATGTTTCTTTGTTTTATTTTTAGTACTTTTATTATTGATGTTCCAACTTGTGTGTTCTTTTGTAGCAATTTTAGTTTTCTTTAGTTTAGGATTTTTAGATTTAGGAAGTTCTCTTTTAATTGGATTGTAATTAATTTAATTTTAATTTTAAATAGGAATGATGAATGTACTTTTCTAGATTTTAGGCTAAAATTAGATTTTATTTAGGGCAGGTACAAGTTGAGAAGGAATCTTAGTTTACATTGCTCCCTGTGGATCGACCTGGTCTTACCAGTTTATTACTACAATCGCACCCTACACTTGGGGTCCGACCAAGTTTTTGGCGCCGTTGCCGGGGAGCGCCATATAAGGTAACTTCTCTAACTTTCCTTATTTACATTGCTTTATGGGTGTGTTATTTTTGGCATGTTTCTAGAAATAGGAGGTGCATGCATGGAATGTTAGACCGCCCTAAATTGGATTAGGAAAGTGCATGGATTGCTAATTAGAAAGGAGACAACATTGAATTTTTTTTAGAAAACTTTTTTAAAATTGGCAAAGTTACTTTGTTTTTCTCAACTTGTTTTAAATCTTTTTAGAAGAAAGTGAACCAAAGTGACCTAATCGTTGTCCTTGATCATCTCGGTGCCAAAGCAAAGCCTTGTCCAGAGTGTGGAGATAGCTAAACTATTCGAGGCAAGGGTCCTTCAAACGGGTCTGTTCGTGATCCTACCCTTACCTGGGGGCTGAACTGGCCGAGTTGGTTTCATAGGGCCGGGTTGGTGAACTTAGGGAAACTTTCCAACTTTAGGAATTAACTTAGTTGTTGCTTATGTGGGCTAGTTTCCTTTCCTTTTTCATTGAAAAAAAAAAAAAAAAGAAGAAGTGATTCCAAAAAAATGGACCAATGGAAATTCACAAACATGAGGAGACCAAATTCTGGACAAACCAATGAGGGTAAAATCAATAGTGATAGCCCAAAAAAGTCCTTGCGTGAGTACCTACACCCCACAGATACGTACCTGTCAACTTACATTAACTCATATACGAATAAGTGGGGATTTTATCAAAGCAACTCCGATGATGCTTCAAATAATCACAAATCCCTAAGGGAGTTGCGCGAACAAGAATGGAATGCAAATATACATCAAATAACTTGTTCGTTGGAAAGAGGTTCCACGTATGGACGGAAAAGGGCCAATCACTATGGTCTTGATTACAATGAGGAGTGCATGGAGGATATCAATGGAATGATAATGGAAGATGAACAACCAACATGGGCCCCACATGATTACTCATACCCCACACACTCATTCGCTCATTCAAATATGGATATGGGAATTCAATGGCAAGCAGAATCAAATGAAAATCAATGGCCTTGCCACAATGAAATGAGTAACTTGAGTAGCATAGGCAATCAGGCACTTGACTATTGGCAAGATGGGTTTGATATGGAAAATTTTTATCTCCAAGAATTTACTCAGGGTGGGTCGTATGATTACCCCTCACAGGATATTTCATATGCACCCGATTCTTCCCCTTGTTCATATGCACCTAATGACTCCCCACCGCCTGAATGGTCATATGAACCACCACCACCACCACCACCACCCCCGGAGGGATGCTTGGAAGACACTTTAGCCAGATTCACCGCATTCATGCAATCCATACAGAGCAATGCCCAATCCATGGAGAGACTAATGACTTCAATTAGTCAAACTGCACTTCAAATGAAAAAAGTAAATGACACCCTTGGCAGTGAGAATGATTTTCAACATGATGATCCATCACTTATTGAAAATCCAACGGATATGGATTGCGCAAATACGCAGAGGATATCCAAGGGTGCACCTATGGATATGGATGATGGTGCGTTGCATGAATCAGATTATGAACCCTATGAGCCAAATTCCTCTGACCCTCACTTGTCTGATCCGAAGGAGAATGTGGACCCTTTCGAAGAAGATACTATGCCCTTCTATGTTGATCCTTACTTTGGGTCCAATTCTTTTGATGATTTTGGCGTTATGGATTTCCTAGAAATTGATTTTCCCATGATTGATGGACCCGCGAATGCGCCCAATGAGCCCCAAATTCAAGATTACTATTGGGAGGATGACCCCATTTTTCAGATTTCTGATTCGGACAATGTGGAATCCTTGGAATCATGTACTGAATTTTTCATGAAATCTGATGATCCGACCATAAGAGAAATTGCCATTGCATTTCTTGGCCCTCAATGTAATTCAGAGAAACTTTTGAAATTAGAGTGTGGTCCTGATCAGACCTTCGAGTCTAACACTTTGGAATCATTTGAGCCCATGCCTATGGACATTGTGGAAATTAATTCAAAAGAATTTGCGGCATGGGAGGATATGGGGCCATCCAGTTGTTCATTGCGTCCTCCTTTCCTTCCATTCATAGACCCATTTTCAAGGGAGGAGGAATCATTTTTCATAGTGATCCTTTTTCCACACATTTACAACAAACATCATGCGGTCCTTATGTTCAATGTGCTTCACGTTCCCATGGTAACGTCTCTTTATGTGCTTCTTGTGATTTGTGTGGAGGAAAATTTCATCTGGGATCCGGGTGAATTCATGGTTTCGGCTCAAGTAGTGTAGGATTTTCCTTTCTTTTTATTGTAGATTTTTTCTTTTCTGTTACTAGAGTAGCTTCTTTCCCTTTTGTTTTCTTTGTTTTGTCTCACCATGGACAGAGATTGAAAAAGCTACATCTTCAGGTAACTTCTTCCCCTTTACCCTCCTGTCATTTACTTTCCTCATGTTATATTTACTTTTTGCACCACATGCATGACATCGAGGACGATGTTCATCTTAGGTTGGGGGGTGGGAACAAGCACACTTGTCCATCTTTTGACAAAATTTTACAAAAAAAAAAAAAAAATCTGTTATTTTGTTGGTTCTTTAAAAAAAAAAAAAAAAAAAAAAGGAAATTTCGAGAGGATTTTTATGAAACAAAGATACCTTGAACTTTGGAATTTTTGGTGCTTTGGGCAAAAAGAGAGAACAATGGTTTACTGTTTTGTTTAAGGAAAGGGTTTTTGGAAAAAGTGCTGAATTTTGATCCCTCACTTTTACACAGTCTGTATACGTTTTCAAGGTTTTTGAATGTGAAGCTATGATTTCCGTTTTCTTTGACGATTGGATTGAAATATGATGGAAAACCGACCCTTAGTTTTACAATTTCCTAGTTCATCTGGTTTTGTTGGCCACAGAGCTGTTGAATTAATTCGGGCACATGGAAAGGGCTGCCTATTGTTGGGGACCGTTTAAAAAAAAAAAAAAAGAGAGAAAAATAAGAAAAAAAAAGGTTGAAAAGAATAAAAAGTTGTGACTAGTTTGGGTTCGTAGCCTTTTTAACCCGAGCCAGTAAGCCCATAGGGGTATTTACATACCTAGTGCCCTAAAGACATCTGTTTTGGGAGTCATTGGCCTAATGCTCGTTACATGGGTTAATTAGAAAGCTTAAGGGACCTAGGCATTGCACAGTCACATGTGTGCGTTTAAAAAAAAAAAAAATTGCGGCTTTCGAAAAAACAGTAGTGCGAAAGCCGTCATGGTCGCCATGAGAGGAATATTGTTTTTCGTTGCTAAGGTTAGGTGGTCCAGAATCTTGGATTGAAAATTGTTTTCACGGGAATTTTGGCGGATCATTTGAAGCTTATTTGTTTTTACGTATACACACTATTTCACCGTGCACGATCAAATTAGCATGAATTCAAGAATTTCAGACCAAAAGATGGGATTTGTGAACCGAGTTTCAAACTTGCCTTTGCTTTGGAAATTCCGAACATCGAGAATATCCGGTGTTTGTAAATCTTCTTTTGAAAAAGTTCCTTTGATTAAAAAAAAAAAAAAAAAAAAAAAAAAAAAAAAAGAAGAAGCTGAATTTTGTGGGTAAATTCACTGCAAACCCTCACGAGGCACAACTCGTCCACTAGGGGGAACTTAGGGGTTTAAGGGCTTACTGCATACGCTAAATGCAGTCGAGAGTGCCAGCGAAAGTGGCGTTGCATTCATTTTCATTTTCATTGCATTATTTTTAGGATAGATTATGTCATGGAGGATTCCTTATTTTATTCGCAGTTTTTGCTAGGGACTAGCAAAATGCTAGTTGGGGGGTGTGATGAGTCCTGAAAAGTGCACATTTTCATATACATTTTGGACCATTTTAATGGCTTATTGATATTAAATAGCTTTATTTAGTGTCAAATCATGTTTTTATGCATTTAGAGTCCATTGTAGTGCATTCATGCATAATTTACTCAAAAATCACACTTTTTGCATAAATTCATGAAACCTGCCATTCTTGGAGATTTATTTTTGGAAAGTCGGTTATTATGGGTGCATCAAGTAGGGTCCCATGCATCGTCCATTTAAATTCCTTACATAGAATTATTCTTGAATCCATTTATTTTAATTTGTGTAGGAGAAATCAAGAATGGGACCCACATTGGTGAAGTGTGAGAGAAATCAAGGGAATGACATCTTTCATGGTGGACCCACATGTGTTGGTATTTTTGAAGAGTTTGAAGAGTCAACAATGAAAAGCTAAATTTGTGATTTCAAAATCAAGAAAGATATTCAAGAAAGGAAAGTAAGCTAAATCAAAGAAGCTTGAAAGCAAACCAAAGATGGAAGGAGAGTCAAGAAACAAGGAAAGAAAGATCCCAAGATCTCTCTGGATGCCCATATGGGTCCCACACACCCCATTGCACAATTAACATTCCATATGTGCATATTTATTTTCGGATTTTTCAAAGGCAGCAAGATTAAAATGGCCATAACTCTTAATCCAGCCATCAGATTAGTGCAATCTATACACCGTTGGAAAGATCTTTTCGAGTAGATATCTTTAGAACCCAAGATTGTGTCAATCGGAGCTAAAACGAGGAAGATATGGCTTCTGGAAGTTGGTGCTATAATTTCTACTCGGGATTGCAATTTTGCACATGGAAAGCACAAAAAAAATCTCTCACTCACCTTGCTATTTCTTTGAAGACTTGTTGGCCAAGGAAGGGACTCTTCATACAAAGAAGATTGCATGCTACAAACTTGGAGCAAAGAAGGAAAGAAAGAGAGCCAAAATCTATAAATTGAATGCATAAGCATCCATCTCCTCTCATGCTTGAGAATTGCTCACCTCTCACTCTAGAGAATTTCATACCATCTCTCCCTTTCTTGTCCTTCCATCTTGATTCACCAAGGGGTTTCTTTCCAAAGGCCATACCACCAACCTTGTGGTTTCAACTAGAAAGAGGAATTCTCAACATCCTAGTATGTATTTTTGTTTTTTAATTCTCAATCTTATGTACTCGATTGCATACTAGTATTAATAAAATTGTTTCTTTTTAATTCTTGTATTGATTTCTTGTGAATCTTGATATTAGTTTTGCAATAGGGTTAGTTCTTACTTTTGGTTAAATATTTTTAATTGGCTTGGAATAATTACTAACAACTCACCTTAGCATCCTCACAATATATCTTGTTTTCTACGGATACATGGTATTTTTGGAGGCAATACAATGTGAAGTTGAAGAGTGTTGATTAAGAAAAGTTTAAAAATCCAAGTCTGAAATTTATTTATTAAAAAGTGAGGATTTATCATTCTCAACTTGGATTGACAACCCTAGTTGAAGAATAGGACCCTAGGTATGCACCTCTAATTTTCTTGGACCCTCAATTGAGAAGAATTGAAAGAAGCAACTTACCACTTTTATATTTCAGTTCTATTTACCGTCCTTGATTTATGCACACCACCTTTATTTTCAGCACCTCACTTTTAATTCCTACATCTTTTACAATACTATGTCACACAATTTTGTTTAGATTTGTTAATTGCTGGAAAGTGCATTAGATTCATGCATCATTATAGTTTAAATTCCAGCCATTAAACTCAATTTTAGATTGCATTAGATTAGGAAAAACCATGCATAAAAACAACACTGCATACTAGTTTTCCAGACTTAAAAATTTCAGCATCTCATTGCATTACTAACTTTCTAACTTATGTTTCTTTTATTTCTATTTTAGTTTCTTAGTTTTATTTTTAGTACTTTTATTATTGATGTTCTAACTTGTGTGTTCTTTTGTAGCAATTTTAGTTTTCTTTAGTTTAGGATTTTTTAGATTTAGGAAGTTCTCTTTTAATTGGATTGTAATTAATTTAATTTTAATTTTAAATAGGAATGATGAATGTACTTTTCTAGATTTTAGGCTAAAATTAGATTTTATTTAGGGCAGGTACAAGTTGAGAAGGAATCTTAGTTTACATTGCTCCCTGTGGATCGACCTGGTCTTACCAGTTTATTACTACAATCGCACCCTACACTTGGGGTCCGACCACTCCACGAACAAACGAACAAGCTTCCTCCTGTATATATTAATGCACAACTTTGTTTGTTTGTTCAACTGGCCTGGAGTTATTGTTTTAATTTTTTTGGTCATAGCCTAGGGAGCCGGACAGAAAACACCTGCACACACAGACACAGCTGCGTATTCATGCATATCAACGAAGAGCACTGGACCACTGGTGCAGGTCATTAATGCTTGCTGCCTACGTAAGTCTTACAGCATGGAGAAATACTGATTCGTTTCCGAAATTACTGCCGTCTCTTTTGTTCCAATCCGAAACATAAATAGAGACTGACGCTGATTGACATTTTCTCTCACGTCTTTTGTGGGAGTCCGGATCACCTCGAATCTCTTACACATTCATGAAAATAATACTTTGCCATGTTATTAAATTATTTAGGTGATTTAAAAAAAAAAAATTTTTAGAGTAAATGGCGGAGTATTATTAGCCCACTCACGATAAAGGTATAATAAATATAATAGAAAATTCGGAATCCTTTTTCTAAGGGATGAGATATTTATACAAGTTAAACTTTCTCCATTGTGAAAGAGATCGATAACAACTGGTAAAGACAAAATTTTCATGTTAGCCAATCCATGTATTTTTATCCACATTCAGTCAGCTTGTACTAGTCTATTTTACTCTTATTGAGGCCCTATCCGCAACTCATTATATCGCTAGTCATAAGTTAAAAGAAAGAGATAGCATTCAGTAAGCAAAATATGGATTTTTTTTCTTGGGAAAATTTAAAAAAGGACGTTAAGTTTCTGCTTTATTTTAAAAAAGGACCTGAGTTTCAAAAATTTTCAAATTAGTCCCTAAGTTTTTCAGGAAATCACCAATTAAGGACATCTGTCCATTTAAAGCTATTTGTCGGTAACTTTCTTTCTTTTTTTTTTTTAGTTTTTTCTAAAATACTCAAATGACCCTTCATTTAAATAAAATTCTCTTTCACTTCCTCTATGAATCTTCATTTCCTTCCCCAGCATCGTTACGGTGATCAAAGACAATCGGTGTTCCCACAGCGATCAGCTGCATGTAATGACTATTGAAACCATATCAAATATGGCTTTAAATGAAGGGCAATTTGGATATTCTCAAACTATTGAGGGAAAAAGCTGCAAGAAAATATCTTTAAATTGCTGGATGTCCTTAATTAAGAACTTACTGAAAACTTAGGGGCTAATTTGAAAAGTTTCAAAACTTGTGTCCTCTTTTGAAATAAGGCAAACACTTAAGGCCTTATTTGAAAAACTTACATTTGATAATCAATAACGAGATCCACACTTTCTAAATTACTTTTTTGGAGAATCTATTTTATGGGTATTTACTCATCTTGAGTACAATCCATTCATTCAAGTGAACATGGGCATGATATCATGAGTTAATGGGGAGATGTGTCAAAAGAAAAAAAAAAGGAGCAGACTCAAGCGATTTTGTTAGCAAAATATGCACGCGCTTAGCACCGGAAATATAATTTATAATATTAAAAATAATATAATATTTAAATAATATTTAGTTTAAATTATATTGAGATGGTAAAAATTGCAATCAAAATTTAAATCTATAATAATAATACAAAAATGTAGTTGGTTAATTCCAAAATGGGAGCACTTTAAGTTATTTGAAATTATTTGAGTATTTCACTTCAAACATTCTTTTAAGATCAGAAGAATAAACCCATAATAAAGAAATAAAATTTATAAAAACACCACAAAAATACAACATGAAAATAAAAGTCTATAGACAATTCAATAATAAGAACAACTTAGAATAAACAAATTAACTCATGGAAATCCAATGTAAAAAAACCAAGAATAGAAGCAAACAAAGAAATAAAAAAAATCATAAATCCTTGAAAATCTATCACCGTGGAAACAAAAAAAAAAAAAAAAAACCCATCAAATTGGGAGAAAAAATAAAACGGAACTATGACAAAAGGAAAAAAAAATCATTAAACATTGAAAAATATATAAAAAAAGAAATTTATTAAAATTAGAAGCGTGATTTAGAAGAAATAGAAAACCGATAAGAAACCAATACAACAACAAAAAAAGAAAAAAAGAAAAAGAAAACAAAAAAAAAAAAAACTAAAACAAAAAAGATAAAAATGATAATGATAATGGTAATGTGCAGTTGCTCGGTTGGTTGGCAACCCTTGATGTCATCTAGCTACTTAAAAAAGTTAAAAATTGCTTATGACATTAGATAAGAAAATCTAAATAGACATGTAGATTATTAATTAGAGACTATGGAACATTGGACTCTTTAATAAAAGAAACTCCTCGAGCTCTCTATTTAGAAAATCGAAAAATTTTCTGGAATCCCTAAAATCTCGCCTTCAAGTTAAAATTATAATTAAAACTGAGCTTCAATTTCTTAAAGAATTAAAAACATAATAAAATTTATATATTTCATTACAATATTAAAGGAAATGAAATAAATCTTCAAATAATTAAATATATTATTTATGTAAAATAAGATATATATTGCATTTAGCATTCAAAAAATTATACACCTTTAGACTTATTCAAAAAGTAAGAAGTGTTATAAAATTATTTAAGCTACAATTATATTTGAATTGATTTTAAAGTAGAAAATATCAAGAAATAAAACATGAAAAGCCTGTTAAGATACAATAGTGTTCATCTCATCTTTTAATGAGTTACTGAAATAAAAAAAAATCATAAAACTAATTTTCAAAACTATATATAAATTACTATATTTTGAAGATTTTATAAAATTTGATGTGTTGCTATCATGAAAAAAAAGATAGGTCTATTTAAATGTAAAATGAATAAAAATAAATTTAGTTTAAGAAATATAAATCCCGATAATCTCATATTTAAATGTAGAAAATTAAAAAAAAACAAAATATCATTTGAATCCCGAAAAATTGGTATCTTGGATTTTAATCATTTTTAATATATATCTATATATATCCAGAAAAAATTGGCATCTTTGAGTTTTATTCATTTTAAATATATATATATATATATATAAAAGCTTGAACTTAGGATAAAATTTTGTAAGCTCGTGCTTGTGGGGGCCGCTGTTGGTCCATCACAATGGACCAAACACATGACCCTCATAAATTGTAAATGTCCACCAACTTTCAGTTAGATCAGAATTTACTGTACCGTTGGATTGACTATATATCGATTCGAATAGACTATTGACCATTAAACTTTTAGGCCCATATGAAGATTATAGAAATCACGGTTGAGCCTGATTTTTTGCAGAGAGGAGGATCCTAGGGAGTCTTTGAAATCCCCCCATCCCCATCCCCATGTGGGTCTCTAGGTGAGCCCCACCACACAGTTAAGCTTACCTTATCCTAAGCTTAACTTAATAGAGCTGGCCCCTACGAAATTTTCAAAATGAAAAAAAAAAAAAGAAGTAAAGCTAACTTGCATAGACTACAATTAAAAAATGAATCTTAATCAAAGAACTTTTTATTGTGTCCAAGTTTGATATATCTAGACCTCAAAAATGGATTTAACTAACACTTTGGGGATATGGTCCATAAAAATTGTGGCCATGTAAACATCTACTCTTGATTGCTTAAGAACTTCAAAATCATTGCCCCACGCATACTCTTCCATCCAATAAATTAAAAACCATTCAAATACTACACCCATAGATAGATTGCTAAGTTACATAATTATTACCAATCCAATCAAATAGTTGCCTACTTGATGCAATTGTGAGAAGCACCTAATGAGATCTTGGCTACCTGTACGTGTGGAGTGTATAAAGATAAAACAACATATAACCATAAATCTATGCAACGTGTATCCATATAGATTAGATGGAATATTTTGAAATCATATAAGAAACCATTTTTATCTAAAAATCCAATGTGTAAGATCTGCTGGATGTGTTGGACTCTATCTTTAGATGGCTAAAATTGAAAACTTTTCCCGAATCCCTAAAATCTCTCCCTCAATTAAAATTGAAATGAAATTGGAGCTCCAATTTTGTAATTAATTGCGAAATCGAATCCTATCCCGATTATTATATATTATAGACGTAAGTATCAATTTTGAAATTGGAGTCTGATTTTGCAATTGATCGAGAAATTGGATCTCAATTTCGATTTCAATTTTGATTTGATTTTAATTTAGAGAGAGATTTTAGGAATATACTCACATTCCTTAACAAACTCAAATCCTTAAATTTGAAATCTCTATCTATTAAGTGAAGATCGAAATTGGAGTCCGATTTTGCAATTAATCGAGAAATTGGATATCAATTTCAATTTCAATTTTGATTTGATTTTAATTTAGAGAGAGATTTAGGAATCTACTCACATTCCTTAATAAACTCAAATCCTTAAATTTGAAATCTTTATCAATTAAGCGAAGATTTCTCACACTTGCCCTAAATTATCACCACCTATTTTTAAACAAGTTTTAACCAACCAATATCCATCCATCATCCTACATAGTTCATTTGGATTGCTATAAAGAAGGTTTTTTATTTTTATTTTTTTTATAACAAGGAAAGGATTATAGGAAGGTGTGTGCTATTATCATCTTAACTAAAAAGATCATATAGATAGTGTCAGATTATGATCATTGTAGGTAAGGAGATGTTGGGACTCCTAGATCGATACTGTATAAAACAGGTTTAGTGGGCCCACTTGGTATGTGTGCATGCATGGGTGAATGTGAGTGAGAGAGAGAGAGAGAGTTGTAGAGGATTGAGGAAATAGGAGATTGGAATTTTTATAAATCACCTATCATGCAAAATAGGATGAATCCTATCAGATGCATACGATTTAGAGAAATCCTAGGGGAATCTCAATTGTGACTTGAGCGCAGATTAAGCATCAGCCTACTTGAGCAAACTTGAGCTGGCTTTGCCCATTGACATTTATGGTTCTAAAGGCCTTTATGTATGAAAGCAGTAACATTTTACTTAAGGATGACCTATGTATAGTCCATTACATTGGTAATCAAAGCTCGTCTTTAGTAGTGAGTTTGGATTATGAATCCTATTTTTCAATCTGATATTCTCTTAATATTTGGATATTAATATAAATAGTATTTATAATTTTTAACTTGAGAAATAAACTACATAGGTTGATCCTTTTAAGTTTTTTACCCCCTAAATTATCTCCACAAATAAAACTAACACCTAAATTTTATATTTATGATGTAGTTCATTTTACATTGCATTTAATTTTTCCCTTAGATAAAAATTTTGACTCATAAAGAAAGTTAGTCTTTTTTTTTTTTTAATTTTTAATTTATTTTTAAAATCTAATTTATGAAGAAAGTTAATTGATTGTCTGTGTTTAACACGGACACATTTTGCTAGTAGTATATTATTTTAATATAATTGTGGCCATTTGTTTCTTCCACTTGTACATTGTCGCTTATTGGCGATTCAATACGGCATGTACATTGTCACTTGATTGCCGATTCAATACGGCATTCCTCCCCGATAAATAGATGAAGCCCTTCTTTCTCTTTTTCACACACAACTTAATCTACATACATTCTACCCTCACGAAACATGTCTAGGGAAGAAAACTCTGTTATGGTTGTGGGTGACAAGTATCGATCTCACATGTATGGAGAAGGAGAAAAAGACACGCACTGGAGGCATGGAGCTCCTCCCACCTATGATCTTGTCAACAAACTATTTGAAGAAGGCCGAACCAAGGTTCACTTTTCATTACTTTCTTCTCATTTAGCTTTTGCAATAGCCATCAAAGAACATGGTTGAAATGAATTGTGTTTGTGGAATTGCAGGAATGGCCAAAAGGGTCGTTGGAGGAAACCGTGCAAAACGCCATCAAGACATGGGAGATGGAGCTCTCTCACAAGACCAGATTAGAGGACTTCAAAAGCATAAACAAAGAGAAATTCAGGTTCTTTGTTAATGGTAACTCACCACCCACCACATGATAATGATCATTTGTAGTTGTTTGTTGTTGTTGCTGGTGCTGATGTGCAAGAGCTTTGGGGTTGACAGGAAGAGAGGCGTTATCAGGGGAAGAAACTCTGAGACTTGGGAGCTACAACGCCTTGCTGCAAAGTAATCTGCCGGAAGAGTACAAGTACTACAAAGTGGATGAGGAGAGCTTTGAATCATCACATGAGGTTTTCAGGACGGCTTTCCCTCGAGGGTTTGCTTGGGAGGTGTTGGAAGTTTACTCTGGGCCTCCTGTGATTGCTTTCAAGTACAGGCACTGGGGAATCATGGAGGGACCTTTTAAGGGGCATGCTCCTACAGGAGAGAAGGCTGAGTTCACTGGAATAGCTGTTCTTAAGGTACAATACATCTCTCTCTCTCTCTCTCTCTCTCTCTCTCTCCATTTGTGTAACTTGAGGGATCTTTGATGGAAAGGAAGATTGTTCTGAATTTTCATGAAGCCCAATGTTCCTGCATTTGGTGCAACATATTTTTCTCAAAAATTAAACAAGTAAGGATTTAGATTTCTCATGGGAGGATAATAATGAAGGATTTGTTTCTCCCGCATAAATAAAAATCAACGGAGCTTAGAATCTTTTTGTTGAACAAATTAGCCCTATGGATGTGTTTGTGGGATTAGAGGATTCTACAACAAAGTCAAAAATTATTTTGATTTTCTATGCAATCTACTTTTATATTGTTTTGCATGGCACATTAATTGATTTTTCTCAATAGAGATGATCTCGATTTTCTACGAGAATGGTAGAAATGTAGAGTTTCTCGTGGAAACATAAATTTGCATAGTATAAAATCCTCTTATATATGTCACAAATTAGTGCCAAGCATGTTGTTTTTTTTTTTTTTTTCGCTTGAGTGCTCCAATCAAGAACACATTTATGCTACATCGTGGATTTCTTTGTAGGGAGAAAAGGAATCACTGGCTATGCAAATTCTCAATGAAGAAGACCTTAATCCAATGGCAGTAATAAATTTTCAAATCTATAGATTCCTCACCTATTACCAAATATGATTGAAGTCTTCGATTTTTAAGACTCGTTTGGCAAAGTACTTTTCCATTGTTTGGCAAAGTACTTTTCCATGCTTAAAGAGAAAACTGTTCAATTATTTTTCCTTGGGTCTCATGGAAAATCATTGCTAGAGGACAAGGGTCAAATTAACTTGCTTCTGCGCAGCACCACAAAATCCTTTTCTTGGATGCTCAATAATTCCAATTCCATGGAGTCCTAACAATAACGTGAGGAAGTAAATCCTTTGAAACTGTCAGGACAGCTCAGTTGGTTATGAACATCATGTAATGAGTTAATTTGTGTGTTTGGGGCTCTAATAAGTAAGAAAAGAAGAAGAATCATCATCCTTTGAGATATTTTGCTATCCTTATCCTTATTATTATTATTTTTTGAATGTTTGAACGGTTTATATATCTTTGAAACACATCGATCAGGTTGATGAATCTCTACGAGCTGAAGACGTGGAGATCTACTACGACCCGGCAGATCTATTTGGAGGTCTACTCAAGGGGCCCCTCATCTCCAACTCAGATCCACTCACATCTTCCACTCAAGCTTGCCCTTTCTTCAAGGACCACTGAATCTCCTCTCTTGACTTTGTTTGTATCATGCATCCCTTCAGTTGTTGTAAGTCATATCAAATGAAGGTGGGACTGGGACAGATGGGGACCAGCCCATATTTATAATTGCATGAATTGAATGAATATGACTTCCAACCATCACATATCCTTTTCAGGTTTGTTGTTTTTTTGGTGAACCAGCCAATTACATATATATCCTGGAAAAGAGATTTGCCCAGATTATATTTGACAAAAATTAGTAGTTTTGGAACCTATCTATCCCACTCCGCAAGGAAGGTGGAAAAGTTATTTGATGTGCATTTTGTAAGAATTCACCTCAGATGTTCATCATTAACTGCTTAAAAAAAAATCTAATGAATTAAATTCCTACGTATTTTAATGTAAACAACCCATATACAAGATTAAAAAGAGAATCTAAGTTTTGCCTAAAGGCCATAACCATCTAATGTCTCTCGATGTCCTGTTTTGCCAAAACTCTATATTGGCACTTTTGGGCATGCTAAAAGAAACAAAGGGTTTTGATATATTAGTTCTCCTTAAACTCAGTTTTTCCAATCTCATTACTAAATTTAGATAATTTCACCAGTCTCACTTGACTCTTATCAATATTCTTTTAACCTTTTGTGTTATATCCAATGATAACATGAGATTTATTAGTTTTTGTATTAAACACTTTCTGCAGCTAGCAAGTGAATTCAGTTTTTTTGTAGAACACAAAAAATGATATTTGTGTAAAAAAAATGTACATCTAACTACCATTTTTCAAGTTCTACCATTTAGAAATTTCTTTCCCTAAGATGCTGCATAAAAGCCATGACATTATGAAACGGTTTCATGACATTATGGGATTTATCAATTTTTGTTTTGTGACATATGTTGTGGGGCGACAAAAGTTTTTAAAAAAAGTGTTAGACCATAATAAGCGACTCGTGACCATATCATGATAAACTTAAAGAAAAACAAATTTAAAGAGGATTAATACATGAAAACCTTAGAAAAAAAAAAAAAAAACCCACCGCGAAAACCGCCTGCTCAATTTGCACTTCTAAACATGTGAAAACAAACTAGCATTGACAAGCTCTACTCATGTGCCCCACGTTACAAAATATGCTATGGATGATATTGGTTTCTTACTCTATCAAACGATGCAACATGAAGTAAAATAAAGGAAAAATTGGCATGGCAGTGAAAAATCGAAGTAAAATAATACAATAAAAAAACAGCTACTTAACTGTAAATTAGAATACCTGGAAGAAAGATGAAAAGCAAAACATTACTAAAATGATAAAAGAAATTGGATAAGTCAAAAATGATGCAAATGATAGTTTAGAAACATACTTTTGGAGAACACTGGTGTTGGCCCACTCAACTGCTTCAATACCTATCAACCACAGAAAATCTTAGAACAATAAAATACATTAGAAGCTGCCAAAAATAATAGGAAAGGAGCCATCCACATTCAGTGTGAGGTCAAACGATCATGAGTTATTATAACAGCTCATGTTACCTAAGATAGCCCAGGGACATCACACATGCAATTCAGTTCTCCTTGCAATAAAATATCCACATATAATTCATTCTGTTAGAGATGCCCCTACCACTAGCATATATACATCATCATCAAAGCTTATTTCAACTATGTTTGGATCAACTCGAGGCATTCTATTTCCCCCTTTTGAGCTAAATTCTCATATAGATTGCACTTTTTCATATCTATCTTTACGACTCTCGTATATGTCATCTTCAGCTTACCCCTCTTCCTTGGTGGGCCTTCAATTTGCATACATACATTTCCAATAAAAAATAAAATTCAGAACCAACAGGCTTATATAATATGAACTCCTTGTTGGGAATTAATTAGGGCAAACACACACCATCAATCACAGTACAAGCAATCACACGCCACAAGATTTACGTGGTTCGGCAAACTCGCCTACGTCCACGGGGTAGAGAGAGCTCTCACCTCTCTCATTTTGAGTTTAGAGTTACCGATTACATAAAAATATAATATTTGCTTTGTTGGCCCCTAAAAAAACTCCTGATATAATAACTAAAATATCTTTAATCCTGAACTTGGTCATTGACTAACTCAATGAACCAATCCGGTCTAACATGAATTCAAGACATAAACCTAACACTCCTGCCTGAACATAATGATATAGCAAGAGCACATGTGGTTATTAGAATAGACAACAACAGGATAAAATGTATTCTCAGTTGCTGAGACATTAGACAATCTGTGAATATCCTGTCACTCAACCCTGGAAAATTGACCATGTTTGACGTCCCCCTTGTAGGAATACGTAGTAGTGAAAGTGATTCAAGGCAGAAAAGGCCGACGATTAGTATTTTAATATGGTTCCTAATTTGTATGTTCTACAAATGCATGTAGAAACAAAAGGCATCCATAAGAACCTTTAAAAACTACTAGCATGGCAGAAAAGGCTGACAATTAGTACTTTAATATGGTTTCTAATCTGTATGCTTCTACAAATGCATAAAAAAATTCTTAAAGTTGGAAATTATCATGTAAAAAAATTAAAAATTTTCCGTTGCCGGGACTTGAACCCGGGTCTTCCGGGTGAGAGCCGGATATCCTGACCAACTAGACTACAACGGATCTTGTAACATAGGCATTGTTAAAGCCTTATATATTCTTATTAGTTATGGGTCGCACATCACACAAATGGCTTAATGATACGAGGAAGCCCACAAAGGGGAATGATAGCCCACATGCATGGAAAGAATAGCATACCTACGAATCTATTTTAGGCAACCGGGTGACATACGCTAACCAACCGAACAACCCCTTATTTTCCGAGTGTGGAAAGTGTCTTTGGAATCATAAATAACAATCATTTTACAAACATTGCCCGATGAGCAGAAGGAACAACTGAAATGAATCAATTCAACATGATGCATATTGGCAACTAGAGTCCTACCCATTAATTTGGTTGGACTCAACCCGCATAATATATGGGTCGGTTGTAGGTCAAGCTTTTCTAACTTTTATTTAAACGGGTCGAATTAGGGCCAACTCGTTTTACTTGCATAACCAGTTTATCTTTTTCTTGTAGTTAAAACTTATACTCAATACTTAATTCTATGGAGTGTATTTTTTTATTATTTTGATATAATATGTTTTTTATAAACTTTATTCTATTTCTGTTAGTTTTGATATGCTATTTCTATAGTCACTATTTTAAATATATATATATATATATATATTGCACTCATTCTATAATTAATTTCTTTTTTTTTGGTTCCTTAGTCAGGCCCTTTGTTAACTTAAGAATATTTTTGTCTGCTCTTCTCTTTTAGGAGGGTTGTGCCTATGAAGAAAGTACAATTGATATCACGTGAATAAAATAAAATAATCAAGTAATGACTGAGTTCTTGCTAGTTTGCACTATATTTTCCTCTTATGTTGATACAAGCCAGAGAGAATGGTGAATTATGACATCATGACCCAGGCTTAGGCTTAAATTTTCAATCCAATATTAGTTGAACCTAAGTCTGATTTAAGATTATATAAGAAGTAAATTAACATTAAGCATATCATAACTCAAACATAGCTTATAATGCCTATCATAATTGGTTTTAAATTGCACCAATATGATTTACAAAGTTAATGACTGTTCATTTAGATCTTATCTCATTTTTACAAATTAAATTATTGATTTGGGTCTAATTTACACTTTGGGTATGTTTAAAGCCTTCGAGGACTTTTGTTAATAAATTTAGGTTTTGGTGCAAGTTATGTGAGTCAGCTCGACTCGTAGTAACCTGCAATGGTTCGAGGATCAGGTTGACCAGCAATAGGTGTGTGTTAAGAGTTTTTAACCCGTTTAATAAACGGGTCAGATGTGGGTTAGGAGCATCTAACCCGTTTTGCCCAACCCGACCCATTTGCCACCTCTAAGGAGTTTTTTTTTTTTTTTATAGAGTAACAACAGGTAGCAGCAGAAAGTACCCATATATAGTATCCAGCACCTATATATATGCAGCATAAAATACTAGAGACAAAAACCAACAAAACCTACATAGAGAATATTCAGATGGAACATCCACCATTCCAAGATCAAAAGCTGCAGAACGAACATTAGGCCGCTGAAAGGGGATGCTGCGCCGCCAGTATTTGCCCCATGGATAGTCCAGACTTCCACCGAGGCCATCATTATACTTCGTGGGAGTCCAGAAATGATGTAGAACATAACCAGTGGACGAATTTGTGCTAGAGACGGGCGCTTGTGTGTCTCTGTATGCATGATTCAATCTGTCGTTTCAATGCTCAATAAAACTAGAAGATTTGGGTCGATCACTAGAAAGATAGTCATTTACTTGAACCTCCATTCAAAATCTAAAAACAAGTTGAATTTGAGAAAAGGAAATTGCTAACCACCACGTCATGTTTCACTTGCATCGAATCGAATCAAACTTTGTTAAAACGTAACATTATTCAAGTAATCGCAATATGTTTTCAAATTGCACTACAATGTACTCCAAAATTTTAGCTTAAACACTTTTTTGTTAAGTTTAATGATTCGAACCACAACCTTGTGGTCGCAACAATGAGCACATTCAACAGTGAACCATCCTCTTGCTGTCATCGTCGTCATCATCACTGCTGTTTCTTTCTTACTATATATTGAGCCATCATAAATATTAAGCAAGTGAGAGAGAAGATTTTTACAATCAATTGCAATTTTACATAAGCTTGAAAAAAAGGTCATAGACTTTAGCTCTGAAAAACAAATGAAAAAAAAAAGAAAAAAAATGAACAAAGAGAGGATAAGTTAGTTTTTCCACCAGCAGGACTACGGAGGAAAGCTAGGACTGTAAGAACCCTTTCAACTGTTCCACAAGTTCTCCCTTCTTCAGCTTGGAGTAACCTTTCAATCCTTTGGACTTTGCAAGTTCTTTCAGCTCAATAAGTTTCAACTCATCAACTCTCTGCAACTCCATATCCTTAACTGCAACTGTAATTGGTGATCCTTCCCCTTGAACCTCACTTATCTTTTCTTTTGGTGTATACGGAACTGGAATTGGAGATCTTTTCACAAAACTTGATGGGAGACGCGATAATTGAAGGTCTGCCCCAGGTGAATTCTCCTTCGGTCTTGCTTCTCGCTTGGGTGCACCTGTCCTTTGAGGCAAGATTTCATCCCCTCCCTTCAGTGGGCCTTCATCCATATACATTGCAACAGTTGCAGTTAGAAATAACAGTAAGAAGAGCATCAGATTGAAAGGATGCTCAGAATAAGAAGAAGAAATTTGGAATGCATAAAAGATGATAGCCCATCTTTCATATGCTCTGTTTGGATTACTCCTGAAGCATAGTAATGCACTGAGTGTCTAACTAAAAAAAAAAAAGTGGGATATAAATGTCCTAATCTCACCACCATTTTTTTTATTAGAATCTAAGAGGGTCCCCCTTTTCATTGCAGTGTCTTGCAGCTACCTCCAATCATAATGAAATCGACTGCCCCCACCACTCCACACGTGCACGCACACACACAAAAGTCTCAGGCTGTAGTTCAGCTGGTTAGGGAAACTAAGCGCCCATGTTATGCGGCAAGAGTGTGAGAATTCAAATCCTCCATGAAGCAAAAAATAAAAGAAAAAAATTATCTAAGTATGATTCATATCTGGAATAAATAATATGCTACCAAGGCTCTAAGTTTCTCAAAATGTGATTGTATGAGCCACGAAGTCAGACTCAGAACAGCACATGCTCTCATTTCCAGGCAGGCTTGAAAGCACATGAAAAAGGTTTCAGCAAGAGAAACTTTAATGGGAATGAAGAGGCCTGCCTAATGGTGTTTCGTTCTTGTAAAGCAGTACCAAATAAAATGAGGATGGAGCTACATCCACCCAACATACAAAACTATCCCTTGCTGCTTGAGGAAAGGATACATGACATGAACAGTTCCAGATTTTGACAGAATAATGAACAAGATACACTCACATGTTTAACAAAAAGAAGGTGCAGTGCAACAGATGTAGTGCTTTGTAAAGAGGATAGTAGAATTCTTTCTACTTTTAATCTTCTAAAATGGGATATTACTCATGGGCTGTTTGGCTTTAGCTAGATTACACAAATACATAAATGTCCATGAGAACAGCCATTTCTAAATTATATTGGGGTTGTTTGGCACAGATGTAGTGCTCCTTGTTATATCATTTGCCTTTTGATTTCAATATGATTGTTTACATTAAAATAAAAGGGAGTTAACAGAGTAAAATTCTTTCCATCTTTTGAAATTCCACTCCACAAAATATATGACTTGAGGAAATCCATGAAAATCCACTATTTCATTACCACGTACTTCCTCCTAATTCTACAGGCCCACACAACCCCTTAAACAAAAACTAAAGAATAACTAAGTCATCCAATCTTTAGAAACAATTCCACAACCACCAAGCCAACAGTGTGTACAAACATTTCACATAAAAGACTAGAATGTACAAATAGATGTTTCGTTTTAATGAATGGTTTTCAGCTTTGCTGTCTGTTTGGCAGAAAATTGAATTGTTTTGTGTGGGTTCGATTTTTTACCTGAAATACTATTCAAATTCAGGCATAAAAGCATTCCACCAGCCCGAAATGACACCTAATTATAGCCTAAGACTACTAAGTTGTTGGTGCAATTTTGCAATCAATCACAGGTTAAATGCTAATAAATAGGCACCACTGATATCACCCACTAATACCACATTGACAATTAGGGCTGTAAACAAGGTGAAGTGAGCCAAGCTTGCCCAAGCTCAAGCTCAACTGCCTGATCCACAGCTGTATGTCAGCTAGAGTTTGAGGAGCGAGTAAAGCTCAAGCTTGGCTTGTTCTAACTTCACTGAGCTCGAGTTGGCTTGAGCTCAATTATAAATGAGCCAAGCTCGATTTGCCTTGGGGTCTGCTTGCCTTCCTCATACATATGTTTAGTGTATATTAACACGCTGAGCTTGTGCTTGTGTAGAATGTTAACTTAATCCAACCAAGCTTGAGCTCAAACTCGATCCGAGCTCTTAATTGACCAAAGCTCAAGCCAAGTTACAGGCCCAAGCTCTATCTTGGCACGTGAGCTAATCAAGCAGAGACTGGGCTTGGCTCATTAGCTCACAAGCCAAGCTCAAGTTTGAACCCAAGCAAGCTGAGTCAAGCAGGCTTGATCGCTCGATTTGATGACAGCCCGATTGTGAATACTTTTAAAATCACCATATTCCTGATATGAAGGCAAAACCTATATTACCTTTTGCTTGTTTCCTTGCTGGAGACTTGTGCAAAACATTCACAACTGACTCCAGTGACTGCTTCACTTTTGCATTGTTGGAACTACTCTTCTTGGTACTTACATGTCCCTCTTTTGATATTGAAGACTGTATCCGTCTGAATAATGCAATAATCTCCTCCAGATTAGATGGGACAGAGGATTCACCATCAGATGTCTTGTTCTCCTCTGTTGATCTATCAGAGGCAGTATTCTTCCAAGGAGGGCGTCCCCTCTTTCCTTCAGATCTAATGCTTGACACAGATAATTGAGGTAGGTCTCTTCGGTTGTAAGCAAGGCGTGGAGCCCCATCTGCAATCTCTGCCAAGTTCAATAAGCTGCATCAAAATAATCCCTCAGTTGCTAGTTGACCAACAAATTTACGTCCAACATAAATAATTTTAGAAAAGAAAACCAAGTTCATGATCATACAACTTGGTACCAGTTGCAAACCTGGAGACCATCAAGCCTGTCACAACTCGGGTGAGTCGCACCGAGACTCATAAGATACACAAGACACAACTGAGTCCTAATGACTCAGCCAACTTTTAGAACAAACTGCAAGTGAAAGTAACTAGGAAGTGGAGAATAATCAAAGTAACATTAGCAAAACTGATCAAAACTTCTGTTTATGCAGAGAATTCCCTTTTTTTAAATTAGTGGTTATAATAATGAAAAAAGAAATATAATTCGTGCACAGGGGTTACAAACATTTGCATAATTCATGCAGTCTCTGTTCTTTCTTTAATCGATGAGAGCATAAAGGAAAAACTGGTGTAACAAGAGAAGGAAAAACTACAAAATGCAAGGAACTCCTTGATTTGTTCATAAGATCTATAATGACCCACTAATTTGCCCTTATGGAGCTACACATTTCAAGATACATGTAAAGCATTAGTCACGATGTGACTACTAAACAACTTGGCAAATCCAATAGCGCTACCTGTTATCCACATTTTATCAAAGCTTACTGTTACAGGTAAGATTTTAACTTTATTTTTACCCCTCATACCAGGGGAAAAGGAATCTAAAATTCCTATATTGATATCCTATTATTTTTCAATGAATTTTTTAATCTTTTTTCTTATGGAGTAGAATGTCGGTCAATCAAGAAACGTATGCTTAAAATGAGTGTAGCAAATATGAAAATGTTGTTGAGGTGGATGTATGTTAAAACAAAGAAAGATAAAATCAGAAATGAGCACTTTCGAGAGAAACTCGTTTGAGATGACTTTGAAATGTATCCATAAAATGTCCAACGCAAGGCAAAAATGGCACCAGCGAGGAAAAGTTTTTCTTTGCAAGTTTACAGTCATCCAAGGAAAAGGGGTAAGCCAACAACAGCACCAGCAAGCAAGTTGATGGTCATCCAAGGAAAAGGGGTAAGCTGTGGATAGAAGTAGTAACAATAGATATAAAATAGTGAAATCTATATGAGGATTTGGCTTAGGATAAATAAGAATAGGGAAACAGAAATCACTTAGCCGGCCCAATATGATTAGTACGAGGCTTTGATGATGATGATGATTGAACAAACAACCACTTTGCGTGTGTTTGTGTGTATGTGAAAGTATCCTATTTTGTTCATTATCACTTCAAATCATCTCATCTGCACTGAACTTCATATACTATGGGACTCGGGTCGGGATATTCCATATTACAACCTTAATCTGAGAACACGCAATTGTCAAAAAGAAAGTACTTTTCGATGATCCAGACCATTGAAATAATGTGCCAAAACAAACAAACAGTAACCATGCCCTAGAAAATCCAACGGCCAGCTAGAATCTTCCAACCAGGGAGATTTGTGGGACATGTACACTCATTCAAATGACATATTAGATCACTTAGTATATGCAGAAGAAGATGATGATGATGATGAAAATTTTTTTTGCAATTTTCCATGCAAAAATCAGATGGGCCTCATTCTCCTTTAGCTAGTGGATTATGAAATGGTTGATAGAATGAAGATGGAGAGAAAATATGGTTGGGATTTGGGGTTGGGAGACGTTTGTTACCTCTGGCTGAGAAGATGGATTTCCCGGTGGCAGATTGGAAGGGCAAGGACATGGGAAAGCTGAGACCGCAGTTGGGGAATACAAGTGTGTGCATTTTCTTTTCTGTGGATGATGGGTTTCCCAAATACCATGTCCCAATTTACTCAGAACCGTTTAACGACGATCATGACACGTGGCCAACGGGTGGGGGCGGTGGAGCCCAGCAATCCTAATCCTCAATTTAATAGTCATAAAATTTAATCTATCTTTTAACTATTTTTATAACTTTTATTTACATAGATTAAGTCCTGAATAATATATTAAAATTAATATCCCATTCTTATAAATCTATTTATAATAATTAATTAAAAAAATTCAAATCAACCAAAAAATTTATGAAAATCAAACATTTCATTGCTTAATCCGCGTCAGAATACAAAAAATAAAGGATATATAATGTCATTTTGAATACTAAATAAAAACTTTAAAAATAACTTTAATTTATAGAGTTGGAATGCATTTTTTTGAATTAGATTATATCCATACAAATGGGACCAAGAGACATTTTATTGAAGAGGCACATATTTAGTCCAAGAGATACTTTTTATTGAAAAGACATATATTATGTGTTTTTGGAAGGACACATCCACAAATGGGCCAGATTTAAGGGTTTTTTTAATTAATTTATTTATTGCAACCAAGAGAAAAAATTTAAAGAGGTGTTAAACAATTACATACGTAAATAAGGGGAAGTGACCTATTGGTTGTAGCAATAGGGGCTATCCGCATAGACTGGTTATGAATTCTTTTTTTTGGGTGGGATAGACACGTCATGAATTCAAACCCTTTCAAAAGTGGGGTCTAACGTCATACTTTGATTTATTCATCTTCTTCTTTTTTTAATCTAATAAATCTCAGGATGTTTAATTTCATATCTAAAATATTTATATAGTTTGAGAAACTTATGAAAACTTTAAAAATTTCCACACTGTAGATCTTAACTTTTTTCACTTTTGTAATATGAATCATCTAATATCCTCACTTTCTTATTCTTTTTTTTGCATTTTTTTGTGAGCACTAACTTGATAAACAGAGTCATTCATCTTCTTTATTGATCTAATGAGCTGTAAGATGTTTAATCTCACATCTCAAGTCTTTGTATATTTTGAGAAATTTATTAAAATTCCGAAGAAATCAAATCCCTCTAAAGTCACTAAATGTTCACATTTACTCATGTGAAAATGATAATCTGGACAAACAAGATAATGTCTTTCACGCATGTAATATTTTTGTAATATTATCCTTGGCGTAAAAGGCAAATACTTATCAGTACAATGTAATTGTGCATCTGTCAGTGTGGTGTGGGTCATGTGATCCAAATCATTCAGCCAGTTTTTACGTACTTCTGTGGGTCCTGGATTGGTAATTTCAAACAGTTTATCTTCCTTTAACCAATTTGCGAATCTAAGTATTTTACTTTTTCATTTCCTAATTTATGATATGAACATTAATATTCTCATGTTAATGATAAGCATTATTAGGATGTTGAGATTCAAATCTTAAATCTTCATTGATTTAGAGAAATTTTCGAAAAATGGCCAAGAAATAAAAACTCATCTAAAATAGTTGAATGTACTCATCTACTCATATAAATTAAGGGGCTTTTGGCCGTATGTCTCTCATCATTTGCTTTTATAGCTTAAGGTCCATAACATTTTATCGTACCGGCAGCAGTCCTCTAATGAAAATGACTCGGTAAAAAAGACAAAAAGGCCATTCTACACACCAGTAAAAAGAGTCCGCTTAAAACCATTTCAAACCATTTCAAAGAAGCAAAAACCAGACTCTTTTGGATCGCAAAAGCAAAAGGTGAAGACGAAAGAAACTGCAAAACTTAGAAGCAAACTCAACTCATCGAATACATCCATCATCTGAATCGTCTTCACTTGGTTAGAAAAGTATTTCTTCCATTCCTAAAAAGAAGATGTACAAGATAATTTCTTTTGAAAAAAACTAAAAGCCTAATTTGATTTCGTTCTTCTTAGATTTTATCTATTCTTTATGCTCAACTCTATGCAGACAATGGCTGTAACAAACCTCAATTCAAGAGAAAAAGCAAATGAAAGTTAGATAAATTTGTTCGAAACTCAGATAAATTTGTTCGAAACTCAAAAAAGTTGTTCAAAACTTAGATAAATTTATTTGAGTTTTGCCAGAAATTCAGGTAAGTTTGCCGAAAACTCAGATAAATTTATCTGAGTTTTGGAAATTTATCTAAGTTGTCGTCAGGTAAGTTTGCCAAAACTCAGATAAATTTATCTGAGTTTTGGCAAATTTATTTGAGTTTTCGTCCAGTTTCTCAGAGTTTCTGTTAAATTTATCTATTACTAGGCAACCTAACATGTATCTTCTAATGTGAATCAGATCTATAAACTCATATTAAGAAAAAATGTGCTTTGTAGCAACTTCAGAACAAGAACAAGAAGAAGAAGAAGAAGAAAAGGGATCCTCACGCATTACAAACGACCTGCTCTAGAAACTGATACATTCTATGCCAACTTCCATCAATCGTCAATTCCTCCAATTCAAAATTTGAAATTTGATCCAAAACTCATCTTACGACATTTAAATCCGTTAGTAGCTAGGGAAAGACGGTGAAGTCGAGCTATAAACAAGGATTAGATTGCATGACAACTATACAAACAGTTATAAGGGCAAATCAGTCATAAAAAAGTATGACGTGTCACGCAAGGGACCACCGCCCAAATTAATCTCATGCGCAAGGGACTTTAGGCCTTAAACAATTATGCTCTGTACTAGAGACTTTATAACCCAATAATCAGGGATCTATCGTTAATTTACCCTAAAACTAATACTTCGAATAAAAAATGATAACGTATTTCACATGTATAAATATTATACATAAATGCTTTACTTATGTAAAATCTTTTTTCATACTGCAAACAACCTTGATTGATTATGGTTTTCTTTCATAAAATACTCATGCAAATATTTCCCCAAGTTCTAGCTCAGCGAATGTGTCATGTGTGTATGAGAGTGCCTAAGGCCGAGTCTTGGACATAGAAAATTAATGATAATTAAGTGAAAATTGAGTGGGAGCCTGTGGGGCAGTAGTAGTCAAGTAGCTGGAGCAGCTACATAAAAGCCACCATGTGAGCATGATGATGACTCCACCTTCTTCCTGTACTAATTAATTGAAATTCTTGCGACCATCTGTCCCGATGTGGCACATAACGCCACAGCAGTCGTGCTAATAAAACTTGACACCATCAACTACTTTGTTGCATATTTAATGTTAGGAAATGTGCATGTGGGGCCCATTATTTGTGACTCTTAATCAATCAGCTGCGTCCAAATTATTGTTCCATAAACTTACTTCTATGGTGAATCATTCATCTTTCATTACTTTTTTTTTCTTGCTTTTCTTTCAAGCTTAACATACAAGAGAAGCAATAAATCTTGATGACTAATAAAAAGTTACCTCATTGAGTAGGATGTGGAACCGTGGCAGAGATGTTTATGGATCCTCTTATCAACTATGGAACAAGCCTTGTCTAGGAAGTAATTTTAGCTTACTCGGCTTGTTGGTTTTGGGCAAAGCATCCAGTTTGTAGGCATTTTGTTATGGTAGGATTAGCAACAACAAACGGCTTACTTATTGCCCTATTATTTAGACCAAACTGCCACTTTGTCTCCTGTCTGGACCCTCCTAGGATCCTATTTTGACGGGCTCCGCATTTCATGACGACTTTTTTTAAAGATAATTATTTTAGTGCAGTGGTAAGAGGTGCTAATGAACTAAATTGATGCTACCAGCACCAAATTAAAGCCACCGATGCATGAGACCACCTTCTTAACAAAAGGCCAAGAGCCCCACTATTTGCTTTACCAATAGCCGCAGGGACCTGTGCTATGGGTATGAAAAATGGAGGTGGTTGTTGGGATGTCTAATGCTGACACTTACCTAAGATAAGCTTGGTATACGTATAACCTAATTGATCAAAGATCTCCTCTTATATCAGCCCTACAAGGTACACCATTCAAAATTTCAAATCCACTGCTCAAAAGTCATTTATCCCCTTCGCTTGAAGAGTTGCTCTCTTAACTCATTGATCATGTATTTTAATAAAAGGGAAAATTTCAAAATAATATAAAATTATTGGCTCATTTATTAAAAAGTATTCAAAGATTTGAGAATTTTTAAAAAATTATAAAAGTTTTTAACGATTCTTTCAATCAAGTCATCTTTTTAATTTTTTTTTTTTTTTTTTGAGAAATGACAAAAATTCATTGATCTTTTGATAGTGTTTTGCGTTTTTTGCCCTCTCTTCTCTCCCAAATTGGCCATTTTCATTTTGATGATCATAATCATTTAATGAAGCTAGTTTTTTAGTTATCTTTAACCCCTTTTTTAACTACCCATGCAAGAAGGGAGCTGAATTGGGCCCTACCAAGTCATTTGAGTTGGACTTGATAATTTCTCTTAATTGATTTATTAAAGGGAAATTTTGAAAAATGACATGAGAGTATTTTCTATTGTTTCGAAGTCAGAACCATACTAGACTTGGACTTATATCCGTAATGGACCCGGTCTCAACTTGAAGCCTGTTTTGTTTGTTCCATATCCGATTATGATAAAATGACTCGAATCCAGTTTCAGAACAAGTTTCATTAGAGGACCAAAATCTAGTTTTGACTTTTTTATTATTTCTTCTCTTAAAACAAAGATATCATTCAACGTATAGCAGTCTATTAAGTCTACTACCTTTAAAATTAAATATAAAAATGTTCGACAAAAATTAATACCGAGTTAGAGTTTGCAACACTTAAGACTCATACGTCAAGTCCTAAGCCCGCATGTCAGAACTTGTATGAACTCAAAATTAGACCCATTTATCAATCACAACTTAAATTAAATTTCAAACCTAAATTAATTTATCAATCAAACCCTAAAATAAATTCCGAACCGAATTTTTAAAGTGTCAAAACCTCCTGATAATTAAAAAATCCATACCCATTTGCAGCCTTTGACAAATAGAAAAAGCGTACTACAGTGCTCTGCGCTCCACGTACTAGCCGTTGGACTCCTTTCTTACTGGTGTACAGTTGGCCCAGATAAACACTAACAGGTGAGGGTCCGCCAATTTATGCATGGTTGCGTCACCTTCAGTACGCTTAAAAAAATAACACCTGGGAATACGAATACGAGAGTCTGGTCCTCTTCCAATTCCAACCAAACCGGGGAGAAGTTGAATGGCAAACTTCGACGAAATGTAACATGGGGGTAGTCGTAAGGAGAATTTTCTCCCATCCATGTGGATGTACCTATCCAAAGATAGATGGGTGCTTCCAAATTTTGAAGACTTAAAAGAGACAAGCCATAACACCCATAATTTAATTCTAAAGGATTGGCCGAGTGGTCAGAACTATAGTTTATCTTTCTTCCGGAACTAGAGGTCTTAGTGTTGACCTCCGGTTCCCCCTCTTCAGGAACCGAAGGTTGAGTTCACTTGTGCTACCTAAGGGTCACAAAGATTTTACCTGATTTTTTTTTTGGGCTCGGAGGGAATAATCCAGCCGAAAGAAAGGGTTGGGAATCCCTCGTTAGCCAAAAAAAAAAAAAAAAAAACAACTCATAATTCAACCAATTGATCTATAGTTTACTACATCCGAGACTCAAAGTGATACACTCAAACACCCATAAATCAACCAATTGATCTATAGTATGATGAATGTTTATGTGCATTCATCCCTCATGATAGGATAAGGGACACTTACATAATTGAAAAATATTTACTTCCAAAAGAAGAAAAACCATATTCGATCATATGCAGGAGAGGAATGTTCATGTACAAAGAGGGAAAATCACATAGGAATGGATGCACATAAATATTCCTCTTATAATTTGAGATTACCCTAATCTTAAACTACCTTAATCTCTTGGTGTTATGTGAATATGGGGTCTCTCTGTCTCTCTCTACTACAATCTCAACACCAAAGGGTAACTTTGTAACCTGAGTCAAGACTTTTATAGGTTGCAGCTTTATTTGATTTTTTTTTTTTTATAAGAAGTTACAGCTTAAAGATTCACTATTTAAAGCTTTTAGTCCATATTCATATACATGGACAAATGTAGGACAGAGACATCTTACCCTTTTATCATCTTTTTAGTAAGCAACGGCCACTTTAACAGTTGGGTCTGATACCAACCCTAAAAAATAAATTAAGAATTCATGGAACCATGAGAAAGGCCCAACCTGGTTACATTCGATAAAGTCATCCTCGATCTCAAAAAGGTCCAATAAATCTCATAAACATGACAAGGAGCTGATTTTTTGCCCCACACTTTTTACAGTAAGTGCAATTAAGGGAGAAACCTGGGCAGGATAGCAGGAGTGGCCATAACCTTCAAAAAAACATATGGCCCTCTGTCTTTTTTTCCTTTTCTTTTTTATTAAATACTTATTTTTGACATAATGGCCTCTGGAAGAAAAAATTTCTTAATCCGCCATTGTATAGGATATCTCCATTTGTGATTAAATCAACCCTGTTTTATCAAATGTTCTGAAAATTGACACAATAAAAAATCACTTGAATCGGAGTGCCCTCATTGTTGGATTAATCATGGGATTTACATGTAAACAATTTATCAATGAATCTCGATTAAACGAATTTTTTTTTTCTTTTTTGATTTTATGGTGGGTATGTATTTGTTATTGTGCAATCTAACAGACACAGATCCACAACAGTATGAATTTAAAACTTGAGAGCAGAGGACCTTGGGGCTGGGGGCAAAACCATTGCCCCAAGAATTTTCATTTCCATGATGGACCCTCCTAGAAAAATTCCTTGGTTCTAAATCACCCAATTCCACTTTGAAAACTAAGCACCCATCAAAATTTCGAGTGCAGATCAACCCAAGCAGGGAATTTCTGAAAAAGATGAGACTTGCAATCAAAACGTCAACTTAGCTAACTCTGGGGCAAAAAGAAAAAACAAATATGGGCGATTTGAATTCAAAATTAACTACAAACAATATGAAAGAAGAATGATCCATTAGCCAAAATTTCCCTCAAAAGTTACAACAGCGGAAAACCCAAAAAAATAAAATGACATAATATTTAGGGTATGTTTCTTTGCATAAAACATAGTCATGCGCTAGGTGGTTAAAAACTTAAAATTGAAGATTAAATGTGAATATATAAACAATAATCATCACCTGACATTTCTAAACGGAAATTGAATACCACAACCATCTCTATAGTAATTCAAATCTCAAGAAAGTCAAAAGTCATACTTACATTGCGAGATCATATCCTCATTCCTCACCCCTCACTCACCTCTTTAATAATCTGAAAATGGAGCTCATTTAGCCATGATTTCCTATATATTCAATTGACATAAATTTTAGATAAACAAAGGACCCTTTATGATAATCAATACAACATATTTGAAAAAGTAAAATAATTAAATAAAAACAACAAATCCTCCTCAAGTAGCAACTTCACCCCCTCTAACCATGTTTCATTCAATATTCTTCCTACAAGATACATCAACATCATGCAACAGCAATACAGAAAAGGAAATGGAGTAACAAAATTAGACAAAATTAACAAGTGAAGAGAACCTCCCAATCCCAAGAGATGGACGACCGTTACAAACAAGAAAAAGAAGTGGAAAAAAAATGTCAAAAAGAAAGAAACAGTTCTGCCTCCTAGACCCTTTTTTTTTATCCACACAATCAATACGCAGGCAGTATGATATGCTTTAAAAGAAACAAAAGAATCCAATGTAGAAAAATAGTATCTGAAAAGATAGAACAAAAGCCAAATCACCTCCTCTTCTCCCCTCATTGTGCTGCATTTTCTGCAACTCTCTTCAATTCCATACCAAATCATATGATACCCCAACTCCAATTCTCACACCTCTCTCTTTCAAAACGGATTAAAAAAAAAAATGTTGCATCTCATTTGCACCACTTTGAGAGAAGAATGAGGAAAATGATAAGAAAGACAATGGACGACAGCCCAATGGCCACTACCAAAACAATCTTGCTCGGTCCATGATGACGATGCTTCCTTGGCTTATCCTCGCCATCTCCTGAGTCGTCACTCCCACTCCCGCCTCCATCTCCGTACGATGAACCATAGGACGAAGAAGAAGAAGATTTGTCAGGTGGTGGAAGAATTGGGAACCCATCTTTATCACATGGGGCAATTCCAATCTTCAGCTTGGAAGAAACAATGGAACGGTTGTAACAGAGATTGCTATTCCCACTCACTTTAAAAACAACAAACATCTTTATAGAGCTCCCATTGAAAGGAATCACTCCTTGGAAGTTATTGTTCTCTAGATTAAGATACTTCATACCCTTCATCTCAGATAGGAACTTGGGTAACGTTCCATTGAACTGATTAGAGCTCAGATCGAGGTGAACCAAAGAAGGAATTGCAGCTATTGAATCAGGTATTGGACCTGTCATTGAATTTGAAGAAAAAGACAAGTTTTGTAGTGAAATGAGGTCCCCAATCGAGTCGGGAATGAGACCTGAGAGCTGATTCGAGCTGAGATTGAGGAGTTTGAGATTTGGGAGCTCAGTTAGTGAACTGGGTATGCGTCCTTTTATCATGTTCTTGGATAAATCGATGTGGGTGATGTTGGGGTGCCATTTTTTTGGGATGAAACCAGTGAGGTTGGTGTGGGTAATGGTGACTGACCTGATCTTCTTCATGTTGGAGATGATGATGGATGCGCCGCTGGCGGTGATGGGGACGTCGGAGACGGTGAGATCAGTGAGGTTATGGAGATGGCTGAGCCAGACACCGGTTAGGCGGTGGAGACTGGAAATGCAGCTGAAGGAGCGGAGATTGGAGGCGAGTTCGGAGGGGAGGCGGATTGGGGCAATGGGGCATTTGAAGAAGGAGAGGGACTGGAGAGTGGAGAGAGATTTCAGGGCGGTGAAGGAGATCTGGACGTCGTCGGAGCAGTTGGAGAGGCGGAGGGCGAGGAGGTGGCGGAAGGGCTTGGAGGAGTCGCAGAGGGTGGCGTTGTTGGGGGAGGGCTGGAGGCAGGGGTCTTTGGAGGTGGGGATGTTGATGGATTGCAGAGCTGTCAGCTGCTTTGGGTCCAGTGTAGAAGAAGAAGAAGAAGAAGAAGGAGAAGAAGGAGATGGTACTTTTGGAGGAGAAGGTAGAGGAGAAGAAGAAGGAGATGGTACTTTTGTTGGAGAAGGTAAAGGAGAAGAAGATGGCTTTGAAGGAGAAGAGGAAGGAGAAGAGGAAGAAGAAGGCTCCTTAGTGAGAGAAGAGATGGGAATGGTGGTGTAAGATAAAAGGAGAAGGAGAAGGAAAAGCTGCAATGGGGGTTTTACTGCTTCCATTAGAGGACAATCAGAAGTAGTAGAAACAGGGGCTTTGGTTTTGGAACTGGAAAGAAGACAGAGATAGGGTAGAAACAAAGTACTGGAAATGAATATAGTAGAGAGAGAGAGAGAGAGAGTGTCTAAGAGGGAGTGAGAGTGGAGTGAGAAATGAGAATGGCCGTTTTTCGTAGGAAAGAAGAACAGAAGTTTGTGGGCCTGTCTCCCCATGGACTGTTTAATTAATTACTTGGGGGCTTTGATGCTTTCTATTTTATTTTGGGTGAGATCCAAAATCCAACCATTCTCCCTTTCCTTCATGCCCCACTTGGTTAAGGGTATATTTGTACAGTGATGCGGAAAATTGTCTACCATCCTGAACATAAAAAACCAGCCGCTTCAAATGTGAAACTTTTCTCGCTCTACATGGGAGTTTTCATCTTAAGTGTCCTAAAAAAAAAGAGGAAATTTTTTCAAAGAAAAAGCTTTTTCACTTTCTACTCTTTCTTCTCCAAAAAGTGGTTGCACAAAGAGTGCCATGTAGCCAAGGCCACCATCTAATGCAGCTAGAAAGAGGAAATCAAAGCCTAGGAAGCTGGGACAGAAATGGGGGTATCCAATCAACTGGGCAACCTCATGTTTTCCGCTCAATGCTTCTCTGGTGTGCGTAATGCATGTTTAGGGAATGTATGTATGTGATTATTTTACAACCAGCCGATCAATCTGTGGTGACCCACTGATGAGTTTGAGCAGAGCAATTGCATTGGATTGCCTGTAAATGGAACCGGTTTGTGCACATTAGATGGGAACCATTAGTGGCTTAAACCTCTAGATATGATTTTTTTAAGGGGTGGTCAAATGACCTTTCCAGCTCCTTTGCGGGGATCATTTGGGCCCATGTTTCAGTGTTCCAAGGGATTGAAATGATGCACTCCACCATAGAATGTGCTGATTGCTAGAATTTTAACCATTCAATTACAGGCCTAGTACCAAAGGGTGGTAAATGGCAATCTTATAAACTCCCCATTTTTTACAAGAATACCAACCCACCCATTTGGAAGTCATCATGTCCAATTATCTGGGTGGTCGATACTGGGTCACAGTTGTATTGGAAATGATGTCAGAAAGGCCTCCTCCATGATTATTGGATCACAAAACCTTTGTTAAATTCAAATCCTCTCAGGGCAGGACTATAAAAGAATTCTTTCAGCCCAGTGCTATGAATCCTCTCTGTATATCTTTGAAATCCAAAATCACACCAAATCACTTCATCTCACTCATTTTATTCTTTATTTCAATAACATGTTTCATATGCTATCAAACTAAGGACATGTATAACTTCAATTAGAGCTAAAATTCTCTTACTAACAAAATGAGTTAGATATTTTGGTTGTTTGGGTTTTGTTTTTCTAGGCTCCTGAAAACCAGTTGGGAATTAGGATCATGTTAAAGACGTGACAGAGAGTGGCCCACTGCCAATGTGGCCCAGTGTCTAGTGTATGGTTGTCATGTAAAATATGGAACTTGCCAAGTGTTTTAGCAATTGATGGTTGCATTGAAGTTAAAATACAAGTTTGGAGCATTGTGGTTGGTTGTATATCAGAAACCTATTCTGCGCTTTCTCGTGGCGTGGGGACATCTTTAAAGCTATGATTCTTGTGTTTCTGATTGTGTTAGTACCATTATTTTCATGGATTTTATTTGTTGAATTCAAGAGGTGAACCCATGCTTTCTACTCTAGTAAGAGAATATTTAGGTCCCATTTGGCAACCAGATTCTCAGGGAAATTCGTCACCGTTTTTTAATCAGGATTTGGAACATCCATGTTAGATAATTGTAAATTCTTGAGGAGGAAATCCTCATTTTGAGGATTTTTCAAATCGGACCTATCCCATCGGATTTAGAAATCCTCAATATTGTGGATTTACAAGTAGATACTGATTTTTTAAGCTATATGCACCCATATCAATTTGAAATCGTTAGCTATAGAAATCCTTAGTGAGGAATCCTCACGTCTGCAGTAGCGAGTAATTCTTAAATATAAATATCAGGTTCCTCACCTCTTATCAATGTGCCCTAAGATGCCATTCATCATGCGTTTCAACCTTGTGTATGACGTCTAGCATTTGCAGGAAATATTGTAAGATTTCATTTTCATAAAATAAAATAGTATCATATTATTATATTGTGTCACTTTGGTGTTTGGCAATTTCTCCTTTATTAGTCAATTTTTAATAAAAGCCAGCTTTGTTCTTTTTCTCATCTCAAAAGATTTCATCGCAATAAATTGATTAGGTCTATACTGTTAGGACTTTGGGTTTCCCCCAAAAGATGGGGGCTCAATTGTGTACTTTTGGTATCATATTATTATATTGTGTCAGTTTTAGTCTTTCAGATATTAGGAAAATGATGTCTTTTGTCGGATTAAGGTTAGAGGGTAACTAGCAAAAGTCTCCTTCATTTTGAAAGGATAAACTAGCAAACATTTAGAACAATGACATAGAAAAGCTTTTGAATTTAGTATGCCATAAGTAGTCTCCTTCATCGAGCTTTGCAGAGAAAACCACCTTGTCTATGCTAGGGCAACCATGACCTACTAGAATCTGAATATCCTTCCTAGACAATGACTTGAAATCTATCACCAAAATTAGATTCACCAATAAAAGTAATATTAAGCTAAACTGGTACAACAAATAGTAAAGAGCAAGGTTTTTTTTTTTTTTTTTTTTTTTTTTTTTTTTTTTTTTTTTTTTAATGTAAGTACTCATACATCCACACCCACACAAGTTCTTCATCATCATCACCAAGCTGGGGTTTGATCCCTTGTTGTATATGTGAAAGGGAGGTGCCTCACCAACTGAGTAAAGAGTAATGATTCGTAGAGGCCCAAAACCTAATTCAACCAAGGACATATATCGTCCATACATGTCCTCTTGAGCCCACCCCTGCATTCAAAGCTAAGAATATCATTTGAAATTAAAAACCAACCCTTATTAGATGCAAACCATTGCACCAAAGCCCTCGAATAGATGGTAAGACTCTTTTATTTGGTACCCCAGCCAAGAGAGCTGAGACCTAAGAAAGAGCCCGCACACACATGACAGTCCACTCAAATGGGAAAGAAGCCCGCACATCTCGGAAAAAAAAAAAACCCAGAAAAGTAGAAAGGGCGGAAGAGGTGGCGTACCCAAAGTTCGACCCTGTACGGCCAGGTGAAAACTGCGTTAGCAAGGAACCGATCTTTGATGGTAATACTCTTGTTAGTCCTGTGTGAAACTGAATTTTGTGGAAACTCATTAATTTGTCTACCTGTAAGATGTCTTGTGCCGGTCGAAGCCATTAGAATGGTGGGCCTCAGATTAGATGGAGTCTTGATGATTCAAGGACTGATTGACAGACTTGTTTAGGTTGCCTTGTCTACTATCATTTTTAGCCTTTATCAGCCCTTTTTAGTGATCACAGATTAAATTGAAGAATTTTTTATTATTATTATTATTTTTTGTGATCCATCTATGGCTTTATGAAAGATGGGTTACTTGTTTACGCTTAAGCCCAATGGCTCATTTATGTTTATAATGATTTGATGGTAGTGGGTGTGAGCCACAAGACTTGCAACGGACTGCCCAATCTCCAAACCAGGAAATTTCTGCTCTGTGGACATTCCTAGTGGGATTTATTAAAGGATGATGATTATGCTTTCATCACTTATTTACAGTAGTGTGGAAAAGCATTTCACCAACTCACTGTTTTCTCGCATAAAATCGGCCGTACAAATGTGTCATGAGGGTACGTTTTGTGCAGCCGATTTTTCATTGGCAAAAGTGAAAATTACAGAAATTAAATTTTGTGCTATAATAAAATTTATATTTGGTGGAGCCACTTTTTTTTTGTGGAAAATCGTAAAAATGGACTAAGTTTTCTACGATTCTTTGGAAAATAAATTCCTAGTGGGGTGGTCAGAATTTTTTGTTCCGCGAAAGAGTTTTTGTTCCGCGAAAGAGGAAAATCTCCACGGAACTGGTTTCTGGCAGCATGCATACAAACATGCCCAAGAAAGGAATTCTATATTTTTACTGGACATAAGAAATTAAAATCCTCTCTAGCTACGAAAATCAATTCATTTTTCCTTTTCTTCGAGGAAATGCATCATGTCAAACGACGGAAGGGGTTGCAACTAAAAATCACAATAATTTCCTTCTCTACCACGAATTTCTCGTCTTACAAAAAGACAAAAAGTGAAGAAAGTTAATTTTGAAAATTTTCTCTTTTTGTTATGACGCCTCTTCTTTTGCTGTTTCCACCCACTTCAATTCCCTGTATAAGTAAATTACCCAAACATGCCCTTAGAGCCTATATTTTAGGCGAAATTCCTGACGAGAATTTCTCATGGTGGAGATTTCTTACGTTGACATGGTGACTCTCCCCTCCTGATTTCAAATGTCATTGCTCTTTTGCTAGAATTCTAAATTCCAACCCTTTCAATCAATCTGAAAAGTCACCAATAGAATTTTGAGTTCATTGAATTCCAGCATAGAAAAAAGCAATTCAATACACTTCCAAAACAGTAACTGAAACTTCCAAATATCGTTATACACAAATTAGAGAATGCAAGAAAATCAGCATTTGTATCAAAATCTGCTTCTGAGCTGAAATCATGCTTCATATAGCAACAACATAGGATTCTCCTGTACCAATCAGAGGACTCTAACAATCAATTGAAATGCAGGTCTGTTTGCTAGCGGAACTATCGGTGTCGCTCATGAATGGATTGATCTGAATCCAAAGGAGTGAGAATACAGATGCCAACAGAATGGACCAGAGGACAACCATTGTTGGAGTGCGGTTCTGCCTCCCCATGAGACCCTTGAGGAAAGGATATAGATGAAGGATCACCCAAATTGCAAAAAAGACCTTCCCAAAAACGGAACCCCAAGCTTCATAGCCACCATTCAACGCGTCAGAGAATCCAGCAACAACCCCCACCAAATTGACAACCAGCAGAGTTGTTGGAGGGATCAAAAGTGTTGTCCACTTGGTAACATAGAGCTCACCAAACTCCGACTCATCAGAAGCTTTTGCTGTTACTTTGAAATTGGGGTTAATACCTCCACCCATCTTCACAAATCCTAGAAATACAGCAAAGAGATGCGAAGATACACCTCCTATCACCCAAAACTGTTCATTCCGCCACCAATCTTCAATACCCACACCGCTCCATTGAAGTTCCAAGACACTGGTCAAGATAATGAAGGTGAAGAGGCTCAGAAACCACACACTTGCAAGGTTTGAAAGCTGCAGCAGATGACAGGAGATAGGATTAGGGTATCACAAAAAATAGTCATTAAGATCCCTATAGTTGAAATCACTTAGAGAAGGCACAAGAATGTGAGATTAAAGGAAACTTTGTCAATTAGAACAAGAAGAGAAGGAAAAAAAAAAACTAGTTGGATCTACTTCTGGGCTCCTCCAATCATAAACAAATTCAAAAAGGCAGGATAAGTGCACCCTAGCCCTTGGATCGATTTAACAGGTCCATGGATTGATGTTACCTGTACATTTGGGACTCACGCATTTCAAGGGGTGTTCACTTGCAAAGGCACATGTCCATTAGTTTCTACCATTGGGAGTTTGCTTGCAATGAGTTTTCAGGCTGCTGTCCTTTACTAATTTGAAAAAACCTTGTGGTAGTTTTCTAATACTATAGCATACTCTTTATAGGAATTGAATATTGAATCTGAAAGAAGAGATTACCGTTGGTAGGATAAATTTTCGAGTGAGGAGGCATATTGCAGGCAGTGAGCAGTATGCAATGAGGGTAAATGATGTGAATGGGTACACTGTGGTGTTTATATACGCCAGTCTTTGTAGCCATTTTAGGCGGCCACCCCCAAGACCATACCACAAGGGACAGTGTCTGCTAAGGAAGATCTCCACTGATCCAAGAGCCCATCGAAGAACCTGGTGCAGACGGTCAGAGAGGTTGATAGGTGCTGATCCTTTGAATGCTGGCCTTGGAGGCATGCAGTAAATTGATCTCCACCCACGGCAGTGCATCTTAAAACCAGTTATAATATCCTCAGTTACAGACCCATATATCCAGCCAATCTGAGAAACAAGAGAAATTTGGCACTGCATGTCATTAGTGGAGAAACAAAGATACATTAACGTCAATAATTCACATCCTCTTCTTTTAATAAGAATATTATAACAGGAGGCGGGGTACCTCTTTTCCCCATTCAGTTTTTTCCTCATACCCACAGCTAATGACATGGATTGCTTCCTTAATCAGGGTTGATGGATTTACAGACTCAGGTACCCCCCCATTCTCCATCATTGTGGATTCGATGAAAACAGTAGATAAGCCAAAAGTCTTCTCAAAACTCCTCTGGGAAATCAGAAGTGACCTCTCATATTCATCATAGTCTGCATGGAATAGTAGCATATTATTAGACATGTTAAGTAACTTTAACAACATATGGTCACACCCAAACCACTTACTATCAATTTCTTTGAGGTTAAAAATTGCGGCATCAAAATCTTTTCTTTTTGAATCTCGGTAAATTTCAGCTTGAGTCTTAGAAGTTTTCTTAGAGCGACGGCAGCAACAGTCATAGTACCATGAGCAAGATGAAGAAGCCTTAGGAAGGCCGGGTAAAGACAGAGGCCCATAACCATAGAGAGACTGTCTGTTGAAAACGCAACCATTCCCCACATACAAAGGTCCTTGGATGCCATCAAGGCCTTTCATGGTAACCTGAAAATAGTGGTAAAATATTAAGGACTGTGGTTTTCTGAACCTGTCTGGAAAAATAAATTGCTGTTACAATGCTTACATCAAAGAAGACTATGTTCCGGTTGGCGTATCGGTCACTGCGATCAATGCCATAGAATCTCTGAGGAAATTGAACATAGCATACATCTCTACCGACCTGTGGATCCATCATGAAGCACATAGCTTCGCGAACTGCCTTGCTATTATTAACATAGTGATCACAGTCAAGGTTGAGAATAAATGGAGCATTTGTGAGAACTGCAGACGCTCTAACCTGAAAGGGTCATAATTGAAGCCTAAATTAGATGCAGTTGCTTAAAATCCGTTCTTGAAGAATTACTAGCATATTGTGGAGATTACCAAGGCATTCATGGCACCGGCCTTTTTATGGTGTTTGTACTCAGGTCTCTTCTCTCTTGAGACATAAACCAGTCGAGGAAGCTCATTTCCTTCTATGTCACGGGCACCACTGTGTCCAAGAAAAACCTGCGGAAATCATAAGATATGGAGTTACATCCAAGATAGATTTTGTATGTTTGGTTAATGGTTAAAAGTAGGCCTATAAAACTGAAAGGAAAATGCTACCAAACTCTTGATCTAGTAAGGAAGATATGGAGCCTCTTCACACACATCCCTAAGTTCTCGGTGAATTACAAAAGCTCCAATGGCTTTCAAAAATGCGAAATACCTATATTTCTTAACTATGGAAAAAAGAATTCTTAAAAGAAGATGGGTTTTTTTCAACAAGACATCCAAGAATCAAAGACCTAATTAAGTTCAGATCTAAAAGTAAATGATATTGTTCACAACAAAACTGCACCACAACTTATAAAGGGATGACAAATAGTTTCCTGAAATTGTACAATACCCAGTTCCACATTTTCAATTAATAATCAAACTGGAAAATAACCTTCACTCAGGTATAATTTGGAATACCAAGCCAGAACCATGCTCTTCATATACAACACTATGAATTTTAGCTGAAGAACAACAAAACATTAAAAAGAAGAATGTAAAAGGGAAAAACCAGAAATCTTCATAGACAGGATTCTGTAGCATGCTTACGTACCAATTCAAATATGATCCAAGAAAGAACAAACATCATTCGTGAGAGAACAAAATATTTTCTGCTCTGCTAAAATAAATCACAGCCATTGAAATGTTATGAAAAGTGTTTTGAGGATCTTGAAAAATCTAGAGCACTTTTGATAAAATCAATACGTCCATGCCATCTAACAATCACCTAGGAAGTAAATTGTTCAAACCTGAATCATGCCAGGATGGTCACGGGGGTTATTTCCTGGCCAAGGTGTCCCATCCCGCATTGTCCAACCTTCATCTGGGGTTTTTTGAGCCTTTGCTACCAAAGCATTGATCCTCACTTTATACTCTTCATAATCTCTCTGCAAAGAAAACCAATAGTACTTCACTGCCAATATCTCAAACCACCCCCCCGACACAACCCAACCCCAATCCAACCACCCCCCACTCACACACACACACACACACATGGGAGATGCTCTTGTGAGAGTACCTCCCACGGTTCTATGAGAGTAAGGGGTGGGGGGCCCTCACATTTAGGCTGTTGGCATTGGATATGGATGTGAGGGCCCCCACCCTTACTCTCATAGAACCGTGGGAGGTACTCTCACAAGAGCATCTCCCATATATATATATATATATATATATATATATATATGAGAGGGGCTCTTCTAAGCTGCAACTTATATTATCCTAGGCTGAAACAGTGCTGGTCCCACAATCAAAGTTGACTATCTCTATTTTTGGCCTGATGGAACTGGAAAATCCATTTCTGAATACTGTGCAAACTTGCTTGTGAGGCATACCGGGGGTTCCATCAATCTTTGGGGTGGGGGGCTATGCAAAATCTCAAGTCTATCTCATCATCCTAGCCACTTGATCTGTGGCCCTTAAGTTTAACAATTTTATAATGCATCTTAAATAATAATAATAATAAAAAGTCCAATGGTATGTCCCATTTGGATTGGTGAAAAAAAATGGGATCTGTGACATTCAAGGTGGTAGTAGTGTGTGACAGGATTGGAAGGGATTGATCACTGGCTGTGGGGCAAGTTGAAGACATCTGCAGCTGAATATCATTTATATATATATATATATTTTATGTTTCTAAATTTTGATGCATGCCATCACGTTAATGGCTAAAAAGTGCATGTGTCCAGGCATAAGGGTCCAAAAATTAATTGTAGTTAGCACTAGCAGGAGTTCAAATGCTTACTTTCATTGCTCTGCGCTCTTTAACAAAAGAAGGTTGTATATTATCCTTCAAATAGTCTATCTTCTGAGAAAAATAGAATTCAGGTGCTCGTGGCTCAATTGAAAACTTTTTGCAGAAAGGGACCCACTTTCTTGCAAATTTTGCAGTTTCCGCAAGAGATTCGAATGTAAGCATAGCAGAACCATCATCAGAAACATAGCAGGAGACTTTTTCTACTGGGTAATCCACAGCAAGAATTGAAAGCACAGTATTGGCAGTGATCAGTGGAGGTTCTTTTAATGGGTCGACTGTACTAACAAAAAAGTCCACAGCGGCAAGGTCATTGGATTCACCCTCTCTTTCAAACCTGTGAACAAATTGAAGAGTGAGATCACCATCTCATGGCTACAATGACATAGAAAGTACTGCCAATTTATCGGCTTCTTTCATTAGTCGGTTTGTTTATGTTGACTACTAACTACACAAAACACAAGATATCAAAATGGGAAAAATTGACCAGCAAATATAATTTAAAGGTTTAATCTCAAGAAAGATAGAATACACCTAGTTTGAAGATAAAACTTCATACAAATAAAATTCTCACCACAGTTTGCTAATGAGAATTAGTATGATGATCATCCAAGGGAGAATACATGTAAATACAACATAATTTTTTGGGATATAAAAATGGGCAATCCATAAGTGTAGATCACCTACCAGGAGCTACCTAGGCTAAGCACTTCCCAATCTATATTTGGGCCTCAAAATTTTATGCCCAAGCCCAATAAACAAGACATGAAACCTGATAGTCAGGGAGAACCCAACTATTGAAAGCCATAAAATAGTTTAGATCCAAGCTCAAGCAAGCATCAATAAAATATGTTAAAACTTGATTCCACACAGGATAAAAACATTGGCCAGGGTACTTCAATGACTCACTGTGACTAAAATTAAGGCCTGAATCCAGCCCTTACAGATCTAAATTTTTTCAAAATATTAAATCCATTCTTGTTGAGACTGCAGGCTCATCTGATTGGGCCACCAAGCATACATAATGCAGACTGCCCAGGACACCCAAAAGCTAGGCCCAGGCCACCCAAAAGCCTAAAATATAAATCCAAAATTCAGCCTAAAGCAGGATGGCCTAGGACATGCTCTGAGTGGCCCAACTTAGGTCTAACCACTTTCACCCCCATTAATAAATAGGGCAGAAAGCTAGGCCTCATCCAAGCCTGTAGGCCTTAACAGAAAGAGACCCAGGCTTGACCCAAGGTGAGCTAGGCTTAGAGGCCCAATGACCAGCACTGCGATGGATTAATTGATGGGTGCGCAACAATCACAATTACATACATCAGTTGACAGAATCATGGCTGAGCCGAATTTGAGTCACTATGTGAGTTTATCATGTCACCAATTACTTCAATCTAAAGCTGAATTTTACTCAAATAAGAGTGATTCAGACCACCACCAATTAAGGGGTGGCTTTGACCAAAGGGATCTTCATGAAAAGTAGGACAGCATATCCAGATCCACTGAACTGTACGCAAACTTCCCTGTTTGGGTATGTTTCATAAGTTCTGCAGTTTCAGAGGCATACCTTAAGGATAACCTGTCAATATATGTCTCCCTATTGACAGGGGACCACTTAGGAAACTGATCCAACATCCACGATACGGCAAACCAGATTTCACAGATTATAGACGTCAACCACAGTCCAAAAGCACTATCAACAGGATTGGTTACTCTGTACTGCATGAAAAGTCCAAGAATTATCAATCTCATTATAATCACAACTCTGTATGGTGTGAGCAAATTAGGAGGAATTGGAATAGTTCTAGAAAGTGGTTCTTCATCTTCTGCAGACCTGTGAATAAATAATATTAAATCAGTAAAGATAAATCTTAACATTTTTGTATAAAATCATTTTGATATAAACAAGCAGGTACTATCCTTCCACAGAGTGTAGATTACACTGATGCTTTTCAAAAATGGATTAATTACATTCTGTAACAATGCATCAATTACCTTCTCAAATCCTGTCACTATTTCAAATTCCCAATAATCATCAACTTTGTTACTTGTGGCCAAAGAATGAAAGAAATAAAAAGTGAAGAAATAAACTGGGAAATCAGAATATCAGTTAATTTTTCGTAGCTCCCAGAGGAAGGCCTTGACTCCAACCCAAGAACTGAACAATAAAACCTAGAAGAAAATATGCTACAAAATAGCAAACACTTTATCTAACAAAAAAAAAAAAAAACCCTCAAAGTTCAAACATGACAAAAATGTTGACAACCACTTACCCTAAAAGCTTAAGCTGATAGAGAATGGTATAACAATGTACATCAGGGTTACAACACCACCTTGCACGTGTGGGCTCCTTCACGGGAATTACACCCTCCATGGGAGAATACAGGGGGCTCCACACGGGAATCACACCCTTTGTGGGAGAACAAAAGGCACAATAACTACGAGGATTCAAACACTCAACCTCCCACTCTGATACCATGTTGACAACCACTTACTCTAAAAGCTTAAGCTGATAGAGAATGGCGTAACAATGTATATCAAGGTTACAACAGAAATAACTCCCGTTAACTGGCTTCTCAATCACAGGTCGGTTTCAATCATGTTCTGTTTCCTTCCATTTAATGCATGAACTTCTGAAACATGGTCAACGTTGATGCATTAATTCCATAAAGCAGTCTGCTAATTGATAATGGAGTACAATATCAGTCATGCAAGCTAGCAACAACGCCCATGAGGTTGATGGCCCCTCAAGGAAAAGGGTAGTTTAAAGTCGATATGGATGAAAGTAGTAAGAATAGATTCGAAGAAGTGCAACCTATACGAGGATTTGGCCTAGGATAAACTGGAATGGCGATACAGAATTCATGCAGTTGACCCCAACATAGTTGGGACAAGGCTTAGATGACTATGATCAATAACTAGATACCTATTGTCTATCTCATCCATCAAGAGCACAAATGTTTCAAGGGCAACATATTCCCCACATGGTAAATGAAATTGATAAAGAAGGATCAAACCAAAACATAAGCTGGCATCAGCATACACCAATAAACTAAATGGAGAAGTCATTTAAAATATTACTGTTTTCAATTCACATCCTTACTGTTTCTCCTCCATCTGCTGCTCAGTTGGAATTTCAGAAGCTTCTTTTCCTTCCTTACTTGCAGCCTTCTTATTCTTCCCCTCCTTCCAACTCTCCAATCTATTCTTCCATATTGGGTTCCCAGATTCACCAATAGTAGACTCTTCAAAATAAAATCAGATAGTCAATGTTAACAAACTTTCCATGCTATATTTAACGACAACAAAGAAACCAATAAAACATGATAGTAGAAGGATCACCCAACTCACAAATAATAAAGAAGACAACTTACCGGTTTCTGCTGCTGAGATATTACTTAAATTTCTACCATGACCAGCATTGCCCTATAAAATTAGAAGGCAAATACAAAATGAATACATTCCCAGTTGTATTGAAGATTTTGTATCAAGGAATCAAATCTCAGTTTTGGATCCAACTTGGTGACCACAAAAACTGAGTCAACTCAACCAAATCACAAGCAGCTCAATGTACCTCCAACAGTTAAGTTGGATCTATTTTTGGCTGGGATTTGATTCGATGTTTGGTATACACATATAAAATGCCAATTGTCAGGAAATCAGCCACAAATAAAACAAGCAGCAGCAGTTTTACCATTTTATCCCATCTGATTGGCAAAGCCACATCACATGCTTACCACACAAAAAAGTGGACATTCAGAAAAAAGAACCCATACCTGATTGTCGCTGAGATGGGTCGCCATGGTTGAACTTTTGCATGGTACCTCCTCAACCTTAGCCAGCGAGTTCTCTGAAAATTCCGTCTCTCAATTTCTCAATGAAAGATCTTAAGCCATTGAACTAGAATATTTATGTCATAGGAAAACAAATTCTTGGAGTGATCACATGAGTGCAATTCCATTAAGTGTGCAGTTCACCTTGGGCCACCAGGAATGACGGGGCTTTCTGTGTGGCGGGGAATAGAGTATGGATTTTCAGGCCTCAAAATCAGCAATGAAAGTAAGTGCTAGAGATGATCTCCTAGTAAGTGTCAATTTGGGGTGACTATGGTTTGGTCATACAGATCATTTCACATATTGTCTATAGGAGCAATGTCTTTAATAGGATTACGTTGATGTATATACGTATTAATTTGCAGCATGACTTGTCTCAACAGGGGTTGATATCATTTTGTGCTTCCCTCTTTGAGGCGCCATTGGGATCATAGTTCTTATCAGGGATTAGGATTGGACAAAAAATTAACCCTATTAGATTATCCTGCCCCCTCATTTAAGGGCCTCCAAGTTTAATAGTTTATTAGCTATCCATCTTTTTAAAGATTCAATCGAACAGTGAATAAAAGACTGATGAGTGCCAATCATGGTATTAAATATCAAAGGATACATACTGTATCAGCTGATACGTCTCAGTTTTTCAAGAAAACTTGTACAAACCCAGTTTACACCTATATTGTGCATAAGGCCAATGTGGGCTGATACATATTGCCATTAAGGCCAACCTGGGACAATATAGACTATTATTTCAAATCTTCATTTAAATAAAATCAAATCAATACAGCTGGTACACTGATCTATACACATGGAAGATCTTTATTGTTTTTTGCTGGGCCAATACAGGGTCTGATATGATACTTGAACCTATTGTGCCAACCCATGGTGGTAATGAGTGCGAGGGAGTTAATATTAAAAAAAAAAAAGTATGTGAGGGAGTTGAATTCATCACAGATGGGCTTCATTCAACAGAATAAAGATGGAGAACACAAAATTAAATCAATCTGGATTGCTCCCAGTTTTGGCAGATGCATAACATACACATACACTGATCACTCGGTGACTAAGATCTGTCAGTCTGGATAAAAACTGAAACTAAATGAAGATCCTCACAAGTCTGGAAAGAAACTTGCAGACACAGTTACAGAGAGATTTAAAATTTTTAATAGACTGATCAGCATTGGGAATTATATAGACAATTTTAATTACAAGAACATAAAATGAGTTTGAAAAAAAAAAGTTTCAACTTGGAAAATACTTATTCGTTACTAGGTTTAAAAAATTGGACTCGGGACCCGACTCGGCCATGGCGTAGTCTGAGTCAACTCGGCCGAGTCAGGCCAAGTCCCAATTTCCAAGAATTTGGTTGGAGGGCCAAGTTCGCATTAGGACTCGGCTGAGTAGCATGATTCGAGTCCGAGTCCCATAGGACCCGACTCGGTATGTGCCGAGTCCGAGTTGACTTGGACTCGACTGATTTTTTGAACCATGGTTCATTATATCAGTAAGGGAACCTCAAAACATGTATGAAGCAGCTTGGTTGTTCCAGCAACCCAAATCTTTGGGGATAAATATGCCATCTGCTGGTCCCACAAGCCCAGAATTGAAATATATAAAAGAAAGCCCTCGTTAATCATCCTTCAATGCAAAGTGAATAGCAAAGAATATGCAAATCACTTTAACCAGAGAGAAGTATATGCACAATGCACAAGGAAAAAGTACTCAAGTCATTCAAGAAAACCCCCATGTCAATTCTTTATCCAAATCAGAAATCGCTAATGTGTCCTTGCAATTCCCTCCAAAAAGACAGTTTTCTGTTACATACTACAGCAATTATAACCAAACTCTGCCCAAATTAAAATTTCCTCACTCAACTGATTCACAGAACCATTTGCAAAAACTCAATTGCCACTTACTCGTGATAATCAAATGCAATTAAGATACTAATTAAAAACACTCCCATATGATCATTCAATTGGTGATGAAAACTTTACAAATTAACCAAAAAAGCAGATACAAAACTGAAGTGGAAAACTAACCTGAAGCACGAACGTAGGGAGCGCTGCATCTCAGGCAGCATTTCCCACCTTCATTGAGCTCATAATTATAACAGTCCTGACAAACGGGAAAATTGCATTCATAGCAGGCAACAAAAACCTCTCCGTTTTCTCTAATAAAACCGATGGGTCCGCCACAGGTGTTGCAAGGAGGAACTGCAGATTCCATCATGGTTTCAGCCCCAATTCAAGAACCAAAACAGAAACACAAAACCCTAACTAGGATTTTCTTCTTCTTCTTCTTCTTCTGCGTCTTCTTGTTGAAAGGAAGAAAGATAGAAACCCTAAATAAAGCTTGAGTTTTGGAGTGGGCATGAAGAGGGGTTGGCGCATTCGACGTTGTCTTTGTAGGAGGCAGGAGAGGTCGATTGTTGGATGGTGGAGGTTGGGTAGTTAGCATCATCAGAGGTTGGGATTTCAGTTCCAGAAACAAAAAAACGGTGGGAAGGGAAAAATGAGAGGAAAAGTCTTGATCTTGTTTGGTGTTGGTTTCATTTCTGATTTTTATTTTTTTCAACTGTCTCTTCTTGTCTACTTGTGGCTTCAGGTCAGATTCATACCCACCACCAAATGTCTTGCATTAAATTTCTATGATCATAATGATCTTTGGGACCTATAGGCACTTATTTCCTATTTTTTCTAATAGAAAAGGTTGTAGGAGGCTCTTACGGTCATTTTCACATTGATTTCAGAAGATCAAAGACACTTTGTTTAAAGATTTCAAGCAATTGAAAATTGGTGGTACTATTCAATGGACTGAATGAAAAACAAATGCAGGTGCCTATAACAACTTAAAATCATTGTTAATAAATGAAACAGAACAAAATTTTGTATTTTTCATATGTTGTTGTGCCTAGAGTGTGAATCGAGTCAACTTGGATCAAGAGGGCCGAGCTCAACAAAGACACCCCCACCCAAACCCCCAACTTTCCCCTTTTCCAATTTTTTTGATTGTCCTGACCTGCTATATCATAAATAAGTTAAGAAATGTGAAGAGGCAAGAAATGTACTATTTAAAACATGTAATAATACATGTTATAATTGATTAATAAACCCTGCCATATGTCAGCATTTTATTGCGTGTCAGTCTCTAGTGATGAACAAGAAAGTGTCAAATAAGCAATCGATCATAAAAATGAACTTGAGAATCTATTTCTACTTCAAGTTATAATCCTAGAGAAAGAGCATGCTTTAAACAGTGCAAAAGTATAACTCACAAAGCTAGCCCCAAAGGAAAGGGATAAGGTTTCAATTAAGACAGTATCCAAAAAATGGAAGTTTTATTATTTATTTTACCTAAGGCTTAATTCAAAATGACTACAATACAACCATTCTCAATAACATTTTTCATCAGCCACCAACCAAACCACCTTCTAGGTGCACCTTGTATAAATCCTGCCATTTGATGCAAGTTGTTGAAATGAACTGTAAAATAGAAACTCACCCTTTATCTAATCGTCATTTACACAAACCAGATTACCTGCACTTGGGTTTATAAAGACATTGATCAGACCTTAGGATTTCTATGTCATTTTATTAGCTTCAAAATCCGATGGACCTGCCCAAATCAGCATCAGGGAAGACATCTAAATGCACCCTCATTAGATTGCATTGGAAAAGAAAAGAAATTTATTCTCCCAAACCCCATTTTACATATAAACACACAACTCATTAGAAAAAAAAAAATTTTACCGTCACCCATTCCGCTGATAAAATAAGCATGTACACTTCAAACCAGAAATATCAGTTCCCAATGGCTGCGACTCACCCAATATTTAACATTGAAAAAGCAATTCTAATACTTCTAAGACAGTAACTGAAACGTCCAAATATCGTTGCACACAAATAAGAGAATGCAACAAAATCGGCATATCAAAATCTGCTTCTAAGCTGATATCGTGCTTCATATGGCAACAACATAGGATTCTCCACTACCAATCAGAAGACTAACAATCGATCGAAATGCAGCCCTGGCTGCCACTGGAACTATCGGTGTTGCTCAAGAATGGATCAATCTTAACCCAAATGAGCGAGAATACAGATGCCAACAGAACGGACCAAAGGACAACTATTGTTGGGGTGCGGTTCTGCCTCCCCATGAGACCCTTGAGGAAAGGATATAGATGAAGGATCACCCAAATTGCAAAAAAGACCTTCCCAAAAAGGGGACCCCAAGCTTCATAGCCACCATTCAATGCGTCAGAGAATCCAGCAACAACCCCCACCAAATTGACAACCAGCAGAGTTGTTGGAGGGATCAAAAGTGTTGTCCACTTGATCATATAGAGCTCACCAAAATCAGAATCTTCAGAAGCTTTTGCTGTCACTGTGAAATTGGTGTCCACACCTGCAACCATCTTCAGAAATCCTTGAAATACAGCAAAGAGATGTGCAGATACACCTCCTATCACCCAGAACTGTTCATTACGCCACCAATCTTCAATGCCCACACCGCTCCATCGCAGTTCCAAGACACTGGTCAAGATAATGGAGATGAAGAGGCCGAGAAACCACACACTTGCAAGGTTTGAAAGCTGAAGTAGATGACAGGAGACAGGATTAGGGTATCATAAAGAACAGTCATTAAGATCCCTAGAGTTGAAATCACTCAGGAACAAGAACGAGAGAGTAAAAGAAACTTCGGCAATTAGAACACAGAGAAGGGGGGAAAACAAGTTGGATCTACTTCTGGGATCCTCCAATCATAAACAAATTCAAAAAGGTAGGATAAGTGCACCCTAGCCCTTGGATGAATTTAACAGGGGAGCAGTTTCCTAGTCCATGGATTGACGTCACCTGTACATTTGGGACTCACACATTTCAGGGGTGTTCACTTGCAAAGGCATGGGTCCATTACTTTCTACCATTGGGAGTTTGCGGGCAACACGTTTTCAGACTATTGTCCTTTCCTAATTTGAAATAATCTTGTGGTATATGTTTTTAATACTTTAGCATTCTCTTTACAGGAATTGAATATTGAATCTGAAAGGAGAGATTACCGTTGGTATGATAAATTTTCCAGTGAGAAGACATATTGCAGGCAGTGAGCAGTACGCAATGAGGGGGAGTGATGTGAATGGGTACACTATGGTGTTTATATATGCCAGTCTTTGTAGCCATTTTAGGCGGCCAGCCCCAAAACCATACCACAGGGGACAGTGTCTGCTAAGGAAGATCTCTACTGATCCAAGAGCCCATCGAAGAACCTGGTGCAGCCGGTCAGAGAGGTTGATAGGTGCTGATCCTTTGAATGCTGGCCTTAGGGGCATGCAATAAATTGATCTCCACCCACGGCAGTGCATCTTAAAACCAGTCAAAATATCCTCTGTTACAGACCCATATATCCAGCCAATCTGAGAGACAATAGAAATCAGCACTGCATGTCATTAGTGGAGGAACAAATATACATTTACGTCAATAATTCACATCCTCTTCTTTTTATAAGAATATAATAAGAACAGGAGGCAGTGTACCTCTTTTCCCCATTCAGTTTTTTCCTCATACCCACAGCTAATGACATGGATTGCTTCCTTAATCAGGGTTGATGGATTTACAGACTCAGGTACACCCCCACTCTCCATCATTGTGGATTCGATGAAAACAGTAGACAAGCCAAAAGTCTTCTCAAAACTTGTCTGGGAAATCAGAAGTGACCTCTCATACTCATCATAGTCTGCATGGAATAGTAGCATATTATTATACATGTTAAGTTACTTTAACAACATATGGTCACATGCAAACCACTTACTATCAATTTCTCTGAGGTTAAAAATTGCGGCATCAAGATCCTCCCTTTTTGAATCTCGGTAAATTTCAGATTGATTCTTAGAAGCTTTCTTAGAGCGACAGCAGCAGCAACAGCAGCACCATGAACAAGATGAAGAAGCCTTAGGAAGGCTGGGTAAAGACAGAGGCCCATAGCCATAGAGAGCCTGCCTGTTGAAAACACAACCAGTCCCCACATACATTGGTCCTTGGATGCCATCAAGGCCTTTCATGTTAACCTGAGAATAGTGGTAAAATATAAGGACTGTGGTTTTCTGAACATGTGTGGAAAAATAAATGGTTGTTACAATGCTTACATCAAAAAAGACTATGTTCCGGTTGGCATATCGGTCACTGCGATCAATGCCATCGAATCTCTGAGGAAATTGAACATAGCAGACATCTCTACCGACCTGTGGATCCATCATGAAGCACATAGCTTCACGAACTGCCTTGCTATTATTAACATAGTGATCACAGTCAAGGTTGAGAATAAATGGAGCATTTGTGAGAACTGCAGACACCCTAACCTGAAAGGGTTATAATTGAAGCCTAAATTAGATCCAGCTGATTAAAATCCTTTCTTGAAGAATTACTAGGGTACAGTGGAGATTACCAAGGCATTCATGGCACCGGCCTTTTTATGGTGTTGGTACCCAGGTCTCTTCTCTCTTGAGACATAAACCAGTCGAGGAAGCTCATTTCCTTCTATGTCTTGGGCACCACTATGTCCTAGAAAAACCTGTGGAAATCATCAGATGTGGAGTCATATCCAAGATAGACTTTGTATGTTAGGTTAATGGTAAAAAAAAGGCTCCGTAAAACTGAATGGAAAATGATATTATGATACCAAATTCTTGGCCTAGTAAGGAGGGTATGGAGCCTCCTCACACGGATGTTCCTAAATTTTCAGTGAATTACAAAAGCTCCAATGGCTTTAAAAAATGGGAAATACCTATATTTCTTAACTATGGAAAAAAGAATTTATAAAAGAAGATGGGTTTTTTCATAAGACATCCAAGAATCGAAGACCTAACAAAGTTCAGATCTAAAAGTAAAAGATATTCACAAAAGACTGCAAAACTTTATAAAGGGATGACAAGTACTTTCCTGAAATTGCAAGATACCCAGTTCCACATTTTCAATTAATAATCAAACTGGAAAATAAATTCCACACAACAAATTCAGGCATAATTTGGAACACCAAGAAAAAACCATGCTCTTCGTATAAAACAGTAAGAATTTTAGCTGAAGAACAACAAAATATTTAAATGAAGAATGCGAAAGGCAAAACCCACGAATCTTCGTTGATGGGATTCCATAGCATGCTTAATGTACCTATTAAAATATAATCCAAGAAAGAACAAAATCATTCGTGAAAGAACAAACTGTTGGAAACAAAATATTGGCTGCTAAAATAAATCTCAACCATTGTAATGTTATGAAAAGCATTTGAAGGTATTGAAAAATCTAGAGCACTTTTGATAATCCATGCCTTCTAAAAATCACCTAGGATGTAAATTGATCAAACCTGAATCATGCCAGGATGATCACGGGGATTATTTCCTGGCCAAGATGTCCCATCCTGCATTGTCCAACCTTCATCTGGCGTTTTTTGAGCCTTTGCCACTAAAGCATTGATCCTCACTTTAAATTCTTCATAATCTCTCTGCAAAAGAACACCAAAAATGATTCACTGCCAATATCTCACTGCCTACTTCATATATATATATATATATATATATATAAATATATATATATATATATATATATAAATATAGCTCTGATCAGGTGCAGATTACTTTCATTGAATACACTGCAAACTGGCCTGTCAGGCACAACAGGGGCCCCATCTATCTGGGCAGGTTGGTAGGAACATCTAGAAGTTAGCCATTTGTGTGAAAAGTTTCAAGTTCATCTCATCATCCTAGCCCCTTGATCTGTGGCCCTTAAATTTAACGGTTTTATAATGCATCTTTAAAAAAAATTCAGTTCAATGGTTAAGTCCCATTCAGATTGGTGTAAAAAAATGGGATCCATGACATTCAAGGCGGCAGCAGTGTGTCGGGGTTGGAAAGGATTGATCAAAGGGGGGCCCCACTGGCTGTGCTGCACATTGCAAGACATCTGCACCTGAATATCATATATAAAATATATGTTTTTATGTTTCTAAATTTTGATGCAACCTATCACATTAATGGCTTAAAACGCATGTTTCCAGCCATAAGGGTCCGTGCTAATAATACCAAAGTTGCAGACACCATTCCGGGAACAGTAATATTGTAGTTTAGCAGGAGTTCAAATGCTTACTTTCATTGCTCTGCGCTCTTTAACAAAAGAAGGTTGTACTTTATCTTTCAAATAGTCGATCTTTTGAGAAAAATAGAATTCAGGTGCTCGTGGCTCAATTGAAAACTTTTTGCAGAAAGGGACCCACTTTCTTGCAAATTCTGCTGTTTCCGCAAGAGATTCGAATGTAAGCATAGCAGAACCATCATCAGAAACGTAGCAGGAGACTCTTTCAACTGGGTAATCCACAGCAAGAATTGAAAGCACGGTATTGGCAGTGATCAGTGGAGGTTCTTTTAACGGGTCGACTGTACTAACAAAGAAGTCCACAGCAGCAAGGTCATTGGATTCACCCTCTCTTTCAAACCTATGAACAAATTGAAGAGTGAGATCACCATCTCATGGCTACAATGACAGAGAAAATATTGCCAATTTAAAGGCTTTTTTCATTAGTCAGTTTGCTTATGTTTACGACTAACTACACAAAACACAGGATATCAAAATAGGAAAAAATGACCAGAAAATATAATTTAAAGGTTTAATCAAAGATAGAATACACCTAGTTCGAAGATAACATGTCATACAAATAAAATTTTCACCACAATTTTCTGGTGAAACGAGTATGGTGATCGTCCAAGGGAGAATACTTCTAAATACAACATAATTTTTTGGGATATAGAAACGGACGATCCAGTAGTGTAGATTGCCTACCAGGAGCTACCTAGGCTAAGCCCATCACTATCTATATTTGGGCCTCAAAATTTTATGCCGAAGCCCAATCAACAAGACATGAAACCTGATAGTCAGGGAGAACCCAACTATTGAAAGCCATACAATAGTTTAGATCCAAGCTCAAGCAAGCATAAATAAAATATTTTAAGATTTGATTCCACACAGAATCAAAACATTGGCCAGGCCAGGCAGGGCCAAACTCATCCAACACTACTTCAATGACTCACTGTGACTAAAATTAAGGCTTGAATCCAGCCCTTACAGATCTAAAACATTGCAAAATATTACATCCCTTCTTGTTGAGACTGCAGGCTCATCCAATTGGGCCACCAAGCATACATAGGCCCAGCCACCCAATCGCCTGAAATATAAAGCCAAAACATAGCCTAAAGCAGGATGGCCGAAGGCCTGCTCTGATTGGCCCAACTTAGCTCTTACCACTTCCACCCCATTAATAAATTAGGGCAGAAAGCTAGGCCTCATCCAAGCCTGTAGGCCTTAACAAAAAGAGAACCAGGCTTGACTCAAGGTGAGCTAGGCTTAGAGGCCCAATGACCAGCACAGCGATGGATTAATTGATGGGTGCTCAACAATCACAATTGCATACATCAGATGACAGAATCATGGCTGAGTTGAATTTGAGTCACCATGTGAGTTTATCATGTCACCAATTACTACAATCTAAAGCTGAATATTACTCAAATTAGAGCGATTCAGCTCGCCACCAATTAAGGGGTGGCATTGACCCAAGGGATCTTCATGAAAAGTAGGACAGCATATCCAGATCCACCGAACTGTATGCAAACTTCCCTGTTTGGGTATGTTTCATAAGTTCTGCAGTTTCAGAGGCATACCTTAAGGATAACCTGTCAATATATGTCTCCCTATTGACAGGGGCCCACTTAGGAAACTGATCCAACACCCACGACACGGCAAACCAGATTTCACAGATTATAGATGTCAACCACAGGCCAAATGCACTATCAACAGGATTGGTTACTCTGTAGTGGAAGAAGAGTCCGAGAACTATCAATCTCATTATAATCACAACTCTGTATGGCGTGAGCATATTAGGAGGAATTGGTATAGTTCTAGAAAGTGGTTCGCTAGCTTCTGCAGACCTGTGAATAAAAAATCTTAAATCAGTAAAGGAAAATCTCAACATTTTTGTATAAAATTATTTTGATATAAACAAGCAGGTACTATCCATCCACAGAGTGTAGATGACACTGATGCTTTTCAAAAATGGATCAATTACATTCTGTAACAATGCATCAATTACCTTCTCAAATCCTGTTACTATTTCAAACTTCCAGCAATCATCGACTTTATTATTTGTGTCCAAAGAATGAAAGAAATAAAACTGAAGAAATAAATTGGGAAATCGGAATATCAGGTAATTTCTCTTAGCTCCCAGAGGAAGGCCCTGACTTCAACTCCAAGAACTGAACAATAACCTGGAAGAAAACGTGCTAGAAACTACCACAAAAAACCTTTTCACACATTACTTCAAACATGATGAAATAGCTCTCGTTAAGTGGCTTCTCAAGCACGAGTCGGTTTCTTTCCTGTTCTGTTTCCTTCCATTTAATTTATGAACTTCTGAAACCTGGCCCACGTTGATGCATTAATTCCATAAAGCAGTCTGCTAATTGATAATAGAGAAGAATATCAATTACGAAGGCTAGCAACAGCGCCCACAAGGGAAAGTTTTTCTATATAGGTTGATGGCCACTCAAGGAAACAGATAGGTCAAAGCGGATATGTATGAAAGTTGTGAGGATAGATTGGAAGAAGTGCAACCCATACGAGGATTTGGACTAGGATAAACTGGAATGGCGATACAAAATTCATGCAGTTGACCCCAACATAGTTGGGACAAGGCTTTGATGACTATGATCAATTACTAGAGACCTATTGTCTATCTCATCCATCAAGGGCACAAATGTTTCAAGGGTAATCTATTCCCCATATGGTAAATGAAATTGATCAAGAAGGACCAAACCATAACATAAGCTGGCATCAGCATACACCAATAAACTAAAGGGAGACATCATTTAAAATAGTACTGCTTTCAATTCACATCCTTACTGTTTCTCCTCCATCTGCTGCTCAGTTGGAATTTCAGCAGCTTCTTTTCCTCCCTTACTTGCTGCCTTCTTATTCTTCTTCTTCTTATTCTTCTCCTCCTTCCAACTCTCCAATCTGTTCTTCCATATTGGGTTCCCAGATTCACCAATAGTAGACTCTTCAAAATAACGTCAGATAGTTAATGTTAAACAAACTTTCAGTGCTATCATTAATGAAAATAAAGAAGCCAATTAAACATGATACTAGAAGGATCACCCAAGTCACAAATAACAAAGAAAACAACTCACCGGTTTCTGCTGCTGAGATATTACTTAAATTTCTACCATGACCAGCATTTCCCTATAAAATTAGAAGGCAAATACAAAATGAATTCATTCCCAGTTGTATTGAAGATTTTGTATCAAGGAATCAAACCTCAGTTTTGGATCCAACTTGGTGACCACCAAAACTTAGTCAGCTCAACCAAATCACTAGCAGCTCAATGTACCTCCAACAGTTAAGTTGGATCTATTTTTGGCTGGGATTTGATTCGATGTTTAGTATACACATATGAAATGCCAATTATCAGGAAATCAGTGATAAATAAAACAAGCAGCAGCAGTTTTACCATTTTATCCCATCTGATTGGCAAAGCCACATCACATGTTTACCACACAACAGACTGGACTTCAGAAAAAAGAACCCATACCTGATTGTCACTGAGATGGGTTGCCATGGTCGAACGTTTATGTGGCACCTCCTCAACCTTAGACACCAAGTTCTCTGAAAATCCCAACTCTCAATTTCTCAATGAAAGATCTTAAGCTATTGAGCTAGAATATTGACATCTCATAGGAAAACAAATTCTTGAAGTGATCACATGAGTGACATTTCCATTAAGCAACACTTGAGCAGCGCTTTGTGCAGTTCACCTTGGGTGACCGTGAATGAAGGAGCTTTTTGTGTGTGTGCATGTGCGAGGTGGGGAATGGAGTATGGATTTTGGGCCTCAAAATCCGCGGTGAAAGTAAGTGTTAGAGATGACCTCTCAATCCAACGGATAGCAACAGTCAGAGACATGTCAATTTGAGGTGACTATGATTTGGTCATACAAATCATTTCACATATTGTTTATAGGAGCAATGTCTACATTCATGTATATACATATAAATGTGCAGTATGGCTTGTATCAACAGGGGTTGATATCATTTTGTGCTTCCCTTTTCGAGGCGCCATCGGGATCATACTTCTTACCATGGATTAGCATCGGAAAAAAAACTAACCCTCTTAGATTATCCTATCCCCTCATTTAAGGACCTCCAAGTTTAATAATCTCTTAACTGTCCATCTTTTTAAAGATTGAATCGCACAATGAATAAAGCATGGTTTAAAAAATCGGCCGAGTCTGAGTCAACTCGGACTTGGCACATACCGAGTCGGTTCGAATGGGACTCAGACTCGAAACATTGGACTCGGCCGAGTCCCATTGCGAAGGATTCGGCCCTCCAACTGAAATTGGGATTTGGCCTGACTCGGCTGAGTCTCATGCGACTCTGCGAGTCAACTCGGACTTGGCCATGGCTGAGTCGGGTCCCGAGTCCGATTTTTTTGCCGATTTTTTAGATCTTGGAATAAAAAACTGATGAGTGCCAATTATGGTCATAAATATCAAAGGATGCATACTGTATCAGCTGATACATCTCAGTTTTTCAAGAAAACCCGTACAATCCCTGTTTACACCTATATTGTGCGTATGGCCAATGTGGGCTAATACATATTGGCATTAAGGCCAATCTGGGCCAATACGGACTATTATTTCAATTTTTCCCATTTAAATAAAATCAAAATCAATACAGCTGGTACATTGATCTATACATACGAAAGATATTTATTGTTTTTTGCTTGGCCGATACAGGGTCTGATATTATACTTGAACCTATTGTGCCAACTCATGGTGGTAATGAGTGCGAGGGAATTAAATCATCACAGATGGGCCTCATCCAACAGAGAGCTTTAATAATATCTCGCTGAATAATATCTGTCGGTCTGGATAAAAACTTAAACTAAATGAAGATCCTCACAGGTCCGGAAAGAAATTGACAGACACAGTTACAGAGAGCTTTAAAGTTCTTATAAGACTGACCACCATGGGGAATCATATAGACAATTTTAATGACGAAAAACATATACTGAGTTTGAAAAAAAAAGAAGAAGTTTCAACTTGGAAAATACAGTTCATTGTATCAGTAAAGAAACCTCAAAACATATATGAAGCAGCTAGGTTGTTCCAGCAATCCAACTCCCTCATTTTAATCGCCCTTCAATGGAAAGCGAATAGCAAAGAATATGCAAATCACTTCAACCAGGGACAAGTATATGGGCAACACACAAGAAAAACGCACACAGGTCATTCAAGAAAACCCAAAGTAAATGACTCATCAAAATCAGAAACTGCCAATGCGAGCTTGCAATTCCTACCAAAAATGAAACTTTTCTGTTACATACTTCAGCAATTATAACACAAAATCAACCCAATTTCATCACTCAACTGATGCACAAAGCCATTTGCAACAATTCAATTGCCACTGACTGGCGATACTCAAAAAATGCTAAAAGCAACTCAGATACTAGTTAAAACACTCACATGTGATCATTCAATTCGCAATGAAAAACGTCCAACTTAACCAAAAGCATGAAACAAATCAAAAGCAACAGATACAAAAAACTGCAGAAACAAATACATAGACAGCAAAACTAACCTGAAGCATGAACATAGGGAGCGCCGCATCTCAAACAGCATTTCCCACCTTCATTGATCTCATAATGGAAACAATCCCGACAAACGGGAAAATTGCATTCGTGGCAGGCGACGAAAACCTCTCCATTCTCTCCCAAGCCTACGGGTTCGCCGCAGGTGTTGCAAGGAGGAACTGCAGATTCCATCATGGTTTCAGCCCCAATTCAGGAACTACAAAACCCAAAACGCAAAACCCCAACTTGGGTTTTCTCGTTCTTCTTCCTCCTCCTCTTCTTCTTCAGAGAAAGAGAGATAAACCCTAACCAAAGCTAGGGTCTTGGATTGCGAATGGAGAAGGGTTGGGGTCTTCGACATTGTCTTTGTAGGAGGAAGGAAAGCGTGGTTGTTGGATGGTGGAGGTTGGGTAGTTAGCGTCATCGGAGGTTGGGATTTCGTTACAGAGAGAGAAAAACAATGGCGGGAAAGGAAAGATGATAAGCAAAGTCTCGATCTTGTTTGGTGTTGGTCTTATTGTTGATTTCTGTTCATTTCGACTGCCTCTTCTTCTAGTCTTGCTGGTTTACTAGGCTTTCTATTTGTTTAGTAGAAGTAGAGTAAAAGATAAGTAAAGTAAGTAACCAATGTGATAAAAAAAAAATTACTCCGTAAATTTTTGGATGGAGAAAGTAAAATGAGAATAAAATTGATGTGAAATGAAATTCTGAAAGTATTACTTAATCAGTTTTTAAATGGAAAAGGTAGGAGCTTAACTCTGCTTTTCCCCGCTTTGTTTTACTCTCCCGGGCTTGGATAAATTAGGGACAAGTAAAACTTTGTTTTGTAGTGATTTTTTAATCATGATATTTAACTTTATTCGTGATTTGATCTCTTCTTTTTTACTCCTCTCATGTAAACAATTTGAGAGGGGATTGTTTTTTAAATCTAGAACACTCAAAACCAATGTCAATGGAGTTGGGTTCTTAAGAGATTGATCATATGTAAAATATGTGGGTTGTGTTGCAGTCTATATGTAAATAATATGATAGCGAAGCCAACTGCAATTGAAATGAAATATTGTGCATTACAATGGTTAACTTGATTTTGGGGGTGGGACCGCAGTGACAGATTTATAAAGTGGGAGTTATAAAAGAATCAAATTGTGTATTTAGACCTAAATTCCTCCTTTTCTTTTCTCTTATTTGACACTCAATTTTATTTCATCTTACTTCATTCTACAAACAAACACATGAACCAAGAGTACTCATACCCGAGAGAGGGTGGGCCCTTGATCCAAATGGAGACAAATTACTTGCATATTAATATAATGTGAAAATGATCCCATGCTGTTGTCATTTATGTGCTTATGGGCATTGAAATCCAATTTATCTTGTCCAGAGCCCACCTACCATTGATGTGAGCATAGTCACAAATCTCACTCTAATCTTGAAATTTTTTTACGATAAGAAGGCAAATGATTTGAGCAATTTGGCTCAACAAAGAGATGCCCATGGAGGTTAAGTCTGTCTTTTATTATTAATAAGTCATTTATTACCAAGTGTGTTTCCTTTTTCTCATTTGATTTTCTTCTCTTTGTTTTCTTGCTTGTAACATCCCAAGAAAATCTTTAAATTTCAATTATTCCAAATATTATATTATTGGGTATATAATTTGCAAAGAAGGATATTTGGTGACACTGACACCTCAAGGAAGAGCTGGTGTATGCAGGGAATGCTTGAAGTAGCAGTAACGTAAGATTGCAGCATATGACTTGTGTCAGTCTTCCAATTCTGATGTCTTCAGATGATTTCTATGATTCTATCACCTAAAATATAACATGCAAAAGCTGGAGATCCAGATTTTGCTTCTCATGCAAGTAAGCAGCTCCTAGTCCTGCTAAAATATATACCCTTTTTTAATGACTTTGTGATCTTGTTGTGATTGGTAAGGGTAAGTTTTTTTTATATTCTATTGATTATCTTTATAAAAGATGAAATTAAGTGATATCTTAGTGAGACCCACTGACCCCAGTGATTCATGAAACATCAGAGTACCAAAAACCAACTTCGGCACTTTTAAGACTTTTTTTTTAGACCCCACCCACATTGAAAATGATTTGCTGCGAAAATACGAAAAAATTAGTTCACTTTTCAAATTTTCCTTGAACAAAAGTGACCACAACTGACATGAAATTTTAAATCCCACAGAAAAGTGTTACCACTTTTAATGCATTTTCTATGAAAAAGTGGTCACAAAAACGTGCCCTTAATGTCTTATAAATTCCCCAAATGTACCACGTGGCAATTTGAAAACTAGATTCTACTGACCAAAAGGAATATTTTACAGTGCTGATTTTATGAATTCTAACCATTAAAACAGGAAATTCAGAATTCTTGAAAAACAGCAGCTGTCAACTCTTTTGAAATAGGGAATTCCCTTTAGAATTACTCAAAGAACCAACTAGCCATAATGAATTGACAGCCATTAGCTGATTTTATTTTGACAGTCAATTTTGAGGTGTTAAATCTGTGTAGACAGTGATGTGATGCCCATTTTTGGTCGATGCTATTCGACCCTTATCTTATATTAAACCCTTGAAAACTTCAGGATTCAATTAACTCAGTCAAGTCAGTAAATAATAGTGGTCAATAATCATACTTTGTTACTTGTCACAAGGTCTGACCAAGGCTTAATCTGAGACTTCAATTCAGCGCGCCAAGTCTGAGCCAATTACGTAAAATCGAGCAATACATTCAAGTGAACACAGATATTGAAAAAGCTCCTTCACTTGAGGGACTTGAGTCAAACCCAGAAGGCTTTGATGGAGGTAGCAGAACTTGGCCATTGCAATGACTAGACCCTTCCTATTACATGTTAGCTTGCAAGTTCCAGACATTCATTACTCTTCCTTCTATCTTTGGATATTTCCAGCACCGTAAGCACCTTGCAATTGCATGGTTATTTCAATGATGGGTGAGCTGGGTTAGCCAGACAACATTGTTGCAACACAAGTCAGCCATCCATTCGAGCAGTCATCTTGACTCCACAGCAGTACGTTTCAATCTATGAAATAGAATAAACCTTCATTACTTTGGATGTGTCGCACACCACAATGTTTTCTGAATCAGCTGGTGTGGTACATAACCAATTGACCTGCCAAAAGAAAGGAGTTACAGAAGAAAATAGACCATCAATTGGCTTCTATAATTATTTGGATGATCTATACCAATGGGAAAAAAAGGGTGTCCCTATAGTTGTTTAAGAAGCATTAAGAGAAGTCGCAAAATAAATATGAAAAGCAGGATGCATTAAGAGAAGTCACAAGATAATGAAAAGCAGATGGACAGTTCAACTACTGTTGTTGTCAACCATAAATTGTTGAAAGAAAAAGCCCACCTGTACAGAACATGAAAGAGCTAGGACAAAAGGGTATTAGAAAAATTACAATACTCACTTTTTTATTCACGTTAATACTCATAGGCAGATCACTGCTGCAACTGGTTTGTCCGGGATCAAGATATTTAGACCAATCCCATACCTTTACAAATGCATCATTCCCACCTGAAATGATAAATTTCCCTCTCTGCCCAAACAATGAAAAGGCCCTGAACAAATTAAATCACAATTAGACAAATAAGCCATATCCATAGCACCACATTAAAAAAATGAAGAAAAAAAAAGAGGAAATGGACAATGCCTTTCGGTGACTAACTGTTCATAATTTCATATGGCTGGCCTATTGTGAATGGGAGAGAAATGAAGATTTCCCTTTTCAAATATCGTGACACTGGGTGGGGATGGGCATCTGCATGTGCATGGGTGTGTATATTGAGAAATAGGAGAGGAGCTATCAGGTTATGGCCAATCCACGTTGAAACTTGAAACCCATGAGAAAATAAGCTTAGAAATCAAATCGTGGACTGAATATCATACAATTCCACCAAAATAAATTAATAAAAAAAAGAGACAAACTTACACACAAGATACAGCTGCAGTGTGCCCTCCCAAAGCATAATCTAAATGCAATCTCTTCCCTTGGCCTTGATCAATTGTTGTGGCATCCAGAGCTGGCAGAGTCCCTTTAGATCGTGACTTAGATCCCGACTTAGATCCCTTCCTGGAATGAGATGAACTCGTTGAGTTGACAACTGCCAGCTCAGATGCAATATTAATTATGTCAATAGCACCATCTCCCTTTGCCACAGCACAAACCTTATCTAATCCACCTAACATATCCATTTCTGGAACTGCTATTGCATGCACAAAAGCAGGATTGAAACATTGTCCAGCATTACTGGAAGACTCATGGTTATCCATGTCAGGCATCCCTGAAATGCATTGGAAGGACAATTAGACCACTTATATATAGCATATTACAGTGCGCACTAACCATATGAAACAATATACAATGTCCATAACCTTGCCATTCAAGTCTTTGACATATGGCACCTTATATTCAATTTTAGAGGAAGCACTCAATTACATGGTTCAAAATAGCGGCCGCTACGAGTATTATCGAACATAGTAGTTGAGACCGCTACACTATTGTGAAAATAGTTGTGCGATGGTCTAAACCCTTACAGAGCCAATAAATTTTAATTTAAAGCATTATTTTTCCTATTTCTTCTCCTCGATAGCCTTTCATAAAGTTGTCTCTACCCTCCTATGGTTCCAAATCAACAAAAATAAATTAATAAATAAATAAAAATTGGCTGCTACACAAGATTTGAATTTTCTTGACCACTTAAAAAATTTACACCACTACGCTGCTATGAATTACTCACTACATAGTGTTTTGGCTACTGGACGCTACGTCCGTTGCAACCGCTATTTTAATCCTTGTTCCGTTAGAAAGCATGCAATATATTTGTTTCCAGTCACCTACTTGATATCAAAGCTATCATCTCAGATTACAGCATCCACAAGATACCATATGCTCACACAATTTCAACTAATTCATATTATTTTGTATCAACATGATGGGCAATTTGATTTTATATTTTATTGTTATGATGAGAAGAAACGACATCTGATACCAAAATCCACAACTTTGTATGGCCGTCCACGGGAGAAGTCCCACATTACAAGCTTTGCATCTAAACCACCAGTAACAACTGCCAAAAGCAACCAGAGTTAAATGATGTATTCAATTAAAAAGGTAAGTAACCAAGTCCACCAAGCACATCATAATATATTTAATAACCCTTTGTGCCACAGTGGCTTTATGCAGATATTTCTTGTCTGGGAGAGGACTAACTGAGGACATTAAACATGAAGAGGTATTCCAGAGAAGTTACCTTCCCAAGGCCTCCAAGGAAGAAACTGTACACTGCTGCAAATCTAGGAAGAGTTAGGGCCTACACAAGGTTAGATTGGAAAGGAAATTTTTTTTAGCACAATATTTGTAACTTGAAACATAGTGAATTTCTTCTGAAAACAGATCAAAAGAAAATACAATACAGCTGCAAATAAATCATTGTAGCCAGTCTGATTTCTAGAGTATCAATTTTAGTTGGAAAACAAATCTGAGCAAATCCCTTTGTGATATATTCTAAGAAAATGTAAAATTTTGAGCAAACTTCAGTGGCCACAATATATGCATGATTATTATATAAATGAGTTGCATGAGATGACAGAGACACAATTTTGTGAAGTGTAATGAATTTTATTAAAGAAGAGAGAAAATAGTTCCGACTTCCATGCAATGAAATCATGCAAGTATATCTAAAGACATGCCAGCAAGCACCACCCTCCTAGACTACATGCACATGCACTCACTTCGACCAGCAGATACTTCTTTAAAAGATGTTTCTCACAAGAAGTCAAAATTGATGAAAAAGGATACACTCGTATGGACAGCTCTTAATGTTTTGTACAGACATTTCTGACGAGTGTCAATGATCTGCCAAAAAGACCAAATTGAGCATTTCAATCACTAGAACAATAGCATAATCTCAAACACTAGAACAATGGCATAAGCAAACTACAAGAATTCTGAGAAACACAAGACACCCCAGTAAAAATAGGGCGTCTCCTGTCACACAGCTGCTAGGTTATACCACATGTACTGTACTGCTTACCCAATCTAGCCGAAAAAAAAAAGAAGACTACTAGAATTCTACTTATATTCTCACATAATCTTATGGTATATTCAAATTGGAGGCTGACACTCACTTTCATGTTTTCCCCACATGAAAAAGAAAGGCATCTAGGTTAACATTTTGAGAAAAGATTTAAGAAGCAATGACCATGTGCTAAATTAACTAGTAATTTCAATATTTAAATGTAAAAAAATGTAATCAAGGGGCACCCAGATACATCAAAATAGACGATGTATCATGTTGTATTATATTCTATACTTGCCATGTCCTTATCAAAATTAAGGTGATAAACGATATTATGCAGTCACAAAAACATAAGAACTGGACCTGCTACTCAAGACTGATCTACTTACATTAGGGCCTTTTTATTTTATTTATTTAGAATAGTTACATTTGGCATTATTAGCATACCAATTATAAAAGTCCACAGAGAAGAATGATGGTTATCCAGAATGAATTTGAGGAATGAGGACTAAACTCCTGTAATCTGACAATAAAAACTAATAATTCAAGACAATTAAACAATTGATCAGTACCTTCACATCACCACTATCATCAGCAGCGGCAAGAAAAGGTGACTTGGAGCTGAAAGCAATCTGAAAATATTGAAAAAGAATGCAAGGACTGTAAAAACTTTAGCATGCAAAATTACTTGGATCAAAATGAAGATGATTATGACAATAGCTGTTTTACTGACTACTCATGAATTCATGATAAACATCCGAAAGGAGATGGATAACAGAAAAGTTCATAAACTAATGGACAATATTGTAATTAACTTACTGTATAAGCCTCCTAGTCCTATGATAACATAGCAAATTCCAAAAATAAAAAAATCAGATGATAACAGAAGCCATTTGATGAGCAATGAGTACAAAATTGGAGGAATCTGAAAATTAAAAATTCAAAAGGTCCCCCATGACAGAGAGAGAAAGGCATTTTACATTCTTTGTAAGCAAGCTGTTATTATTGGATGATGTTTGCACCAACTCAAACGAGATTACAATAGTAGAAAACTCATTAAAATTTGAGATTATCAGCCCCTCATTGTCTTCTATATGAAGTATTATGAACCCAAAAGGACTTGTGTTCGTTGGTCAGTGCATTCGCGTTTACCACTTTTATTTAAATGTATATTTCAATAAATTCTCCTAATGCTCTATTTCACATAAAAACCGTTTTTATATGGTTGTGAGTTAACCAAACATCAAGACAAACCAATGCTAGTGCTTATTTTAAACTGGGAAATAGAATGAAAAATACAACAGACAACGGATTTGAAGGTAGACTAAACAAAGAAATTATTAAATTTTATTTTCTGCTAGAAATATATACCTGGTTTATCTCCTCGCTATTATAGTTGTAACTTTCCAATGGCTTCCATGAAGATGCCTACAAGATTAAAGAAAAAAAAAAGTAATAACACAAAAGAAGCAAAACTGAATGGAACTTCATCTTCCCAGAGCAGTTACATACGCACAGAACAAATAGATATCAATTACAATTTACAACATGAGGATGTACGCTTTGTTTTTTTTAATTAACATTAATATAAAAATTAAAACACAAGGAACATGCTCCACCGTATTGCATTTCTAAAGCATCAGAGTCCATGTTCCCTGTCTGTCAATCCTCTAATGACTAATCATTAAAATGAGCATTTGAGTTGGTCTCATTAAGGGTTGCATTAACCTCATACACACAAACTTCTTGCAAAGAAGTTTCATTCCAACCTTGTTTTTTCCAAGTTATGGAAGATTCAGGACCCAAGCACAGCATGTGAAATTTTAGATATTGCACTAGTTATGAGCTCTTAAGAGGAAGATCTCAAGTCTTATGCAACTTGGACAGGGACAAAAATATAAGATGTCCAAAATGGCAGGTTAACGAAGCCTGATGCCCCGACACATCCATACAAATATTCTAGTATTTTCAAAAGTAAAAATTAGTAGTACTTATAAGGGCAAAGTGCATTATAGCAATATAGTTAGTACATGAATGCTACTAAATTATAAGAACGAAAAAGGATTAAGAACATGACCATGATTAATATGATTTTTCTTTCTCTACTTGGCTAATAGTTATTACTTATTAGTTGGAAAACAAATCTCCTTATTCTCAATATGTACACTTTTTGAAATACGAGGCAAATTCAAAAACCCCCTTGGAATAGTGCTAACTGTGTTTTTTCAGTTTAACTTACTTTTCCTGTTTCATAGATTAGATTTTTTGTCATATCTTGTTGAGAGTTTATTAGTAGAACTCCAAAAATGATGATTTAGAAGTACCAAGGTACATCCATAGTCCAATACAGTATGTGCTAGATGCATCCATTCCTCTTCGAAAATAAACCTTTTGGGCCCTTTCCCTAATGGTGCCAGAATCTCAATCATCCCAGCTCAAATGACATGCAGCTTTGCTAGTTGTCCTCACCACCTCTAGAAAATGAGACTGGATAAATTTCCACGGGGAATCTATATATGAGATCAAGACTCTACAACGAATCAAGGGTACTAGTGTTCCACTGAAAATGTTGAAAAGATCAAATCCTATCTTGTCAATGGCACACTTTTACGAATGGAAGGTACAATTCCAATGACTGGATTACTTCAAAGTGGGTTGCTGGCTTGCTGCTGACAATAAGGAAAATACCAAAGGAACTCCAGCACAGATATATCCTAACTAAATAATAACTCAGATAGATGAGACAAAACTTTGACAATGTGGTTTGCATCAAGAACTATGAATAGAAGCTGACAGCATAACTTCATCATGTCATAGAAACTTACAAGAAATTAAAAAAAGAAAGAAAAGTTTGTGAGATAACAATTACCAGATGCACATCAAAACACATGATCTCAGATCCTATGGAGGCATAGAGAACATCTTCATCACCTGGCATATGAAACAATGGCTTTTTACAACTTCGATAATCTCACCCCTTTCCTAAAAAAATTTAATATAGATGTTATGCCCAAAGTGCCAGGGCTATAAACAGAAACAGGGAATTAAAGTAACATGAATAGAAATATACAATATCACACAAATCTGAGCACCCTTAAAAAACCATCTTCACTTGTGTTTGAATTATTAACACAATGAAGGAACTTCTAGAGATCAACATCTGACTCCCACTGTCAGTAGCTTGAAAAGGTTTCCATATTCGGTTTTTTTTTAACTCAGTTTGAATGAAAACTTGTCATAATCTGAATAAAACACATAGCATGAGCACGGTTGTAGTGTGTTATAAATAGCCTCTTGGATGTACTTAAAGGACACTAAAGAAATGAGATCTTTGCCACTTTTAATGAAGTTCTCCATTCTCTCCACTTAAACTGTGATGTGAAAGGTGGCCCATCGTGGTATTTAAGCAATAATCCCACAATTATGAATTGAAAAGACACCCTCAGCTATATCCACTAGGGACTAGTACCTAAGCCTGGAGATAAATCTCTTCTCACATAACATTACTCAAGCCCTTGGGGACCAGAGGCGAGAAAGTAATATGTTGGGGACACATTGCATAACACACCTTTCGGATTTTGCATCTTTATGCACTTGGGCCCACTGGCAATATATTTGCAAGATTGGCCAGCCACAGCCAAACTGAAGACTTAAAACGAAATAAAAGGAAACTGAGACAAAACTGGGAGGAATCTCACTGAGATAGAAATGGATAATTCAGATCAACTAGACGTAAGACAGGTCCTCGATGTCATAGTCATGTAAAGAGACTCTGCTCGAAGAGCTCTTTAAAGAGTTGCACGAAATGTTCGATAAGATCGGAACTTAAACTAAGGGCACCAAACATGAATTTATTACTATCGCAATGGATATCCAAGGTGAATCCTTGCACAGGGTGGGTCTCCCCTGATATAAGTTCAGATGTAAATTGCACCTTTGATTCCTCATGTCGCTCTTTCACAAACTGTTCAAACATCCCTTTGAAAAGTTCCTTCCATATCTGTTTTTAATATTTACATATGGCTCTATACAATTTCAGAGTGGTGACATCATGTGACTATGACCCAAATGGCCAATTGAAGGAAAAGTACAAAAGCGCGATACAACATTAAACAAAATCTAATTTTTCTACAACTGGTATGAATACATATGCAATTGCTCCCATGGAGATCAAAATTTCCCTCATGAGCTCTGAAATAACTAAGTACCACATCTTCCTAGGTTAATAGCAACCTCGGGCATCTGAACTTTCACATGGAATATGCAGATTAAGAAATTCTTACTGTTCATTTTTGAGAAACTCAAAGAAGAAGAAGAAAGTTACCTGCTTTGAAACATATGGATGAAACCTGCGATTTTCCCAAGTCCATTGTAAAGAACACATCTTTGCATCGCAAATCGAACCAGCAAATTCGACCATCCTGTTTCGTTATAATAGAATCGAATAGGGAAAATCAGGCGACAGCATCTACAGAGAAAAAGCATATAAAAAAACCCTAGTTCTAGTTCTAGTTCTAAGATTGCAATGCATTGCATTGCATTTGGGATAAACCTCATAAAACCCCAAACTCAACTGTTACGTTTCGTACCTCGCCTGAAGAAACGAGGATGCCGGGTCTGGCACGTGAGGCTATGCAGCACGTGACGGCGCCTTTGTGCCCTTTCAACCGTCTCGGATTCGTCATGGGAGGAAGAGGGAAATGCAGAGGCTTCGACTTGGCGCGAACGTCCATTATATATATATAAGATTATAATGGACGGTAGAGATTGCACATGAAGTGCTCATGGGCCCGGGCCAGCCCGCTTGGTCCGGGCTTGGGTTGTGATAGAAAAGGCCCAAGGAACTGGCCCGAATAAGGAGTGCTTGTAATTTAGTGATTAATTTGTTCACACAATTACTAGTATGGCTGGCTCAGGCTCAGCCCAATTTGACCCGTGTCGGACTTGGGCTGGATATGAGTCTTTTTTATAAGGGTGGGCCGGACTCGATATGCCTCACTTGGCCCCACCTATCATGAGTAGAACCCTCTTAATATTCTTATCGTTTCATGATTTGGCATCAAGCCGAATTTCATACTCGTTGCACATTCACTCGCCATTGGATAGAATCTAAAAAAATTCTATGATTAAGACACTATTAAACTTTAGGGCCATTAAATCAAAGGCTTGGATGATTTGGTGCGGCTTATTTTTTGGCTCACCCTTGTCCGTAATGAAACATTTTCATTTGCCCTCCACATATTGATAGAAATGCATTTAAATGAATCTCACAAGCGGAGTCGCATCTCAGCAATAGATATTTCTTTGAAAGAAATATCTTCTGACCTTATGTTCTTCACTTTTCACCTTTCTAATAACTTATCTCAAATCATGTTATATTATTAATTTCTAGGATTCAATTTCATACGATACAAACAAATAAGCCCAAAGCGTTCTAACCATTAAGAAGAATCAATTTCAATTCCAATTATAACCAAATGAATGTAAAAGAACAAATTAACCTTGAAGGCTCTAGTCAGAGGGGATTTCTCTCCTTTAAATGTAATGTATCCAACTGGTGAACTCACTAGATGCATGTCTTTCAATAGCACGGAGATAATCATGTGATTATTTAATTCAACCATTTATATATCACATGAGTCCACACATGGCAATTTAATAATGAAATCTTGATCCTTCATCTCGGGAGTCTGCTCTTTATAGGCTCTTAGAATAGAACGGTGTTAAGAGTTTATTGGAGGCATTAGTTTGTAAGATACAAGAAGACTTTGAAATTTAATTATTGAAGATAAAAATGAAAAAAAAAAAAAAAATCATTGAGGAAGTTTGTATTAGGAGAAACCCTTCCATGTGAGGTCTTGTCCTCTTTAGGTTGGACAGTTGAAAATGTTTAATAACTTTTTTTAATAATTCATTTATATTTAGTAGGGCCAAAAGATCTACAAACTTATATATCATTCTCATAAAATTGTATAGAGTATAATATCAGGAAGGAAACAGAGGATACATATACAATAAGAAATACCTTAATCCATTCCCATCCAATGGCTGGGTTTTTTTTTTTTTTTTTCTTTTGTACATACCCAGGAGTTGGTGGAGTCGCATAAGAGGTGGGTTTCCTCTTCATGTTTTGTTTTCAAAACCGCTCTCAATTTGTCTGATTTGCAAATGTGGGTTTAGTAGGCAGCATCCGGGGGATTAGTTTTTATGCGTTGGTTACCACGTCATAAAAAAAAAAAAAAAAAAAAGGTGAAGGGCTTTTTTTTTTCTTTGATACATTGGGCTCCTGGTCCAAGAGTGATACTTTTAACTTGAGGACCCACATACAAATCTCTAGCATATTTGCGAGACTAAGGTGTCAACACCACTCAATTAAGGCCTTTTTTAATTTTTCTCATTGTTGGCTAGGATACTCAAATTCACACAACCCGACTCAAACAACCATATTCCAGCTAGATGATCTCCAACTTGGGACAACTAAGGGACTGTTTGTTTCTATAGAATACATAGGAATTTATGTCCTAATTGGTTAGAAATGAAGATTAAAGCCAAATATTAAAAAATGACCATTAAATGACTTCATCTTTAATGGAAATTGAATCAACAAAAGATGAAAAACAAATACCAAACAAAATGTTATATGCACTGCTACATTATATTCTTCACCCTTAAATAATCTTTTGGAGGAGTTCATTTAATTTAAACATGCACTACACTACAAGAGCAGTCTCTTTCACATAAAAGGGATGAAAAAGTCTAAATGGACCGAACATTGGGACCGATCCCAAGTTTGTAATATCAATTGGAGGCCTCTCCGGTGTCATTGTATTTCAATTCCAGCCTTTCAGATCATTTGCCTCTACTAAATGAACAGAGGCCTTGTATGCTTTGTATTGTTCCTCCACTTCCTTTGGTGCACGACAAGTGCGTGACCAGTGCCCACTTCTTCCACATCTATGGCACGTGTCATCAGGACGGTGGGTAGGTTTAGCTGGTGGATTTTGGTTGTTCTTATGTTAAGGGACATGCCACTTCTGGTAATTTTTGAATTTTGGAGGGGGACCTTTAAAACCACCTCGTCTGGAGGAGTTATATCTGTCATTCCCCCTTCCTCTGCCTCTGTTTAAGCTACAACTAGCATTTGCTTCAGGAACTGCCAAAGATCCAGTAGGTCTGGAGTTATAATTTTTTATCAATACTATGCTATTCTGTTCAGCGACTATGAGACAGGAGATGAGTTCTGAATATTTGGAGAAGCGTCGTTCTCGATACTGCTGTTGCAGGAGCACATTCAAGGCATGAAAAGTGGATAGCATTTTCTCCAACATCTGCTCCTCCGAAACCTTTTCACCACATAATCTTAATCTGGAAACAATATTGAATAGAGCAGAATTGTATTCAGATACTGTTTTATAATCCTGTAACATCAAGTTTAACCATTCATTCTGGGCAGCTGGTAGTATGACCATCTTCTGGTGATCATATCTATCCTTCAAGGATTTCCATAGGCCTGCTGGGTCTTCCTCGGTAAGGTATTTATTTTTGAGGTCGTCATGTATGTGATGGCGCATGAAGATGAGGGCTAATGCCTTTTCCTTTGGGGACATCTTGTTACCTTCCTTTATGGTCTCTCCTAGCTTTTTGAATTGCAGGTGGATTTTGGCATCTAATTACCATGATAAGTAGTTGTCCCCATTTATGTTAAGTACTTTAAAGTCAATTTTAGCCAAATTTGACATCATGCAAGAACTGTAATATAAAATATATATTAAGTTAACCGTGTGCAGATAATCAATAAAGTAAAAGGAAAAGAAAAAGGAAAAAGAAAATGAAACCTTAACATCAGAATTAATTTAGGAAGGAATTTAAACATAACAAAATAAATTAACCAATAAAAAGTTAGAACATCAAGTTCTCAACTTTGAAAATCAGAACTACTGGTTCTGTCAAGACTTTAGGCTTGATTAAGAACTTCAGGTTCACAATACATGAAATTAGAACTGCAGGTTCTGTCAAATCTTCAGGTTTGAAATAGAACTTCAAGTTCTGTCAAATCTTTAGGTTTGAAGTAGAACTTCAGGTTCTATCAAATTATCAGAACTTCTGGTTCTGTCAAATCTTCAGGTTTGAAGTAGAACTTCAGGTTCTGTCAAATCTTCAGGTTTGGAGTAGAACTTCAGTAACTATCAAATTATCAGAACTTCTGGTTCAGTCAAATCTTCAGGTTTGAAGTAGAACTTCAGATTCTGTCAAATCTTCAGGTTTGAAGTAGAACTTCAGGATCTATCAAATTATAAGAACTTCTGGTTCTGTCAAATCTTCAAGTTTGAAGTAGAACTTCAGGTTCTGTCAAATCTTCAGGTTTGAAGTAGAACTTCAGGTTCTGTTTTTAGAATTTCTGGTTCTATTTTGTGATCCATTCATAATATTGATAAATTAAAAATAAAATAAAACATGCAAGAGGATGAACAGTAACCAAAACACTATGAATATTATGAACAAGCATTATAAATTGATTTCATGTATTCTAATAGATTGGATTTGAACTATGGTTTAGATACCACTTACAGTATATGAAGAAAACATATTGCCCTTTTCTGAAATCCGCGCTGGGAAGGATTTCGCGATGGAAATCTACGCTCGGAAGGAATCCGCACAGGGAATCCGAGATGGAAATCCGTGCTGGGAAGGAATCCGCGCAGGAAATCCGCGATAGAAATCCGCGCTGGGAAGGATTTTGTGATGAAAATCCGTGCAGGGAAGGATTTCGCCGTGAAAGTCCGTGCAGGGAAGGATTTCCCTCCTCTTTTGAGTAAGAAGACTCCTCTCTTTCGGTAAGAAAACTGAGTTTTCTTCCTTCTCTTTGAGCTTCGTGCTGATAACGTGTTAGAAAAAGAGAGACTAAGAGAAAGATGATTAGAGGGAGAAGAGAGAGTTTTCTATTATCTCATTATCTATGTGTGTAAATACAAAAGGGAGATGCCTGTTTATAGGCAAAGTGGTCTCATAAGATAGAAACCCTAAATCTAATCCTAACTCATCTTAAGTGGGCATCCACCCAAGATCCATATCTTATAACAGATTGGAAATAGAAAGGATGAGATCAATGATTATTTTCAAAATGGCAACATGAAGAGTTAATTAAACATTAAATATAGGGAAATATTCTAGTTCTCACTTATTATTATATGAGAACTTTTTTGCGGGACCCAACTAGTAACCCATTCAAACGTAGCAACCAATATGAAATCCCCTAATCTCAAGGATTGGCACACATCTGAATGGACTGAACCGTTAGATTGAGGTGTTGAATATTTTTTTGAATATGAAGCTATTAAATTTGTAGGCCACGGATAAAGGGGGTGAGGGGCATGAGTTTGGGGTCAAACTTGATACTTGAGATGGTCTTACATAGATCTTTCCATCCCCCTGGTCCCATCCCCAAATGGGGCCGCACAAAAAAGTTCTCACACAATAAGTGAGAACAGTTCCCACCTGAATATTACCTATATAGGGAACCTGAATATTATCTATATATATTATGATATGTTGATAACTAGTGAATGAGGCTTGCACCCAATGCAGGCTATAATTATAAAAATAGTAATTAATCTTTAAAAGAAACGAATTTTAATAAATTGAGTAAAAAACACCAACAAAAAAGAAAGAGGGAAGAGAAAGAGAGAGATTATATCTTGGTGGGCTTCTTGTGTTTTTAGATTTACACGATAAATCAACCTAAAAAAAAAACTATCCTAATCTTTTTTTCTCTTGATTAGTAAGAGGTATAAAAAAACAATATATTTTAGGAGATTAGGAATATTTTTTAAGAAAAAAAACTTTGGAGATTGGCATGGGTCGTGGATGTTGAGTTGGCGATAGTGAGGAGGCTCCACTAGCCTAAATTTGAGCCGCTTTATTTATTATAACTAGTGAGAGAGGCCTGTGCCCAGTTCGAACCGTAATTATAATATATGACGTGCATGAACATTATAACATATATTTCATTAGAAGATATATCAGATTTAGTTTTATATAAATTTTAATGAAAAGATTAATGAAAATATTAGAAAAAAATTAATGTAATATTATTCTACTATAATATTATTACCATAGTCATTGAAAGGAGAAGTTATCGAAGAATAACTTCATCACAATAACTAAAAAATTGAAGATCTGATTATTCAAAAACCTACTCTATCACTTCAAGAATGAAAAATGAATAAGAAAAAACCATTCAAAGGCAATGGAAAATAAAACTCCCAATTATTAAAAAATATTAAAAATTGTCAATACATCAAATATGGTAAACATCAATACCAAATTGTCAATACCTAGATTTTAAGAAAGATGCTCAAAAATTCAAATCTATGAAGAGAATATTATATTATATATAATTCGTTTATTGGTAATTATTTATAAGAAATGTTATTTATTTTTTATAAATTTTTAAATAACATCCAAATAATCCTAAATTCAGAAAAACCCCAACATTTTTTTCATAATCAGTAGGCTCGGTATAATAAATCCCAACTGTCTTTTTTTCTCCTTGTTCTACATAGGCAGAGTTGGGTCTCACTCGACCCATGCCAAAATGGTCACACCAATCCATCCAAGATTAATTAATGAAAACCCATTAATTGTTTACTTGTGATAGTTTGATGGGTGACGATTCCATGGTATGCATAAGTGGTTGGGCGGACAACATTTAAATCCAATTACTAAGTCATGAAAAGATGAAATTAAAAGATATAAACTGTATGTTAATGAAAAGTTAAAGGTCTGGATCCTTTAACTGTCTCCCTTACACTTACCCTGTGAGGGGTATGATTGTGAAACTCCAAAGTGGAGCCCTCTTATTGAATAGAGAGCTGCTAATGCCACATCACGAACTTCCTTGAGCACATCTCTTCTCTCTACACACCTCAAATAAGTCAAAAAAATTTCAAAATCTCTCTCTGTACGCCGATTTTTTCCCCAAATACCAAAACCCATATACCCTCAATTTCTCAGTTCACTCCCCACCCCCCCTCTCTCACGCTCACCCGACCCTCTATCCTTTCCCTGCCCGCCCACCACTCGCTCTCCCTTTCCCTCCTCTCTCCCTCCCTATGCTTGCTTGCGTCCACCCACCGCCCACCATCACCTTCTCCTTGCCCTCCTTCGCCTGTTGCCACCATCCCCCCTCCCCCTCCCCCTCCCTCCAGTGGTGTTGTCGCAGAGAGTAGTGGTGGCTGTGGCGGGGTGTGTGAGTGTAGAGAGAAAGTGAGTGAGGTATGGAACTATCAATGATGTCCATTTTGGTAATAAGAAATAAACCACCTATATATATAAAAACTGAGTCTATGATTACCACCTCATATACTCAATCTAATAATAGGGTCAACTGCTCCACAAGTAAGATTTGGGTCAGCCTAGTGAAGGCAAGGGCCTTTATATTAAGCTGTTTGAATTTTGGCTGCTGCCCATGGTGGGGTTTTACTACTCCAGTGAAAGCTTGGTAAAAACTCAAATTTTAGGCTCCCTTTGCCACTGCTTGTCAGCCCTTTCTCTGACAAATCATTCCATCTATACAATCCTACCTTTATATAAGTCAATGATCTAGTCCTCTCCCTGTTAATTGCAATATAAAATCTGCCTTTTACCAAATGCACTTATTCAATAAATAAAGCACAACATATTGAAAAATTGAAGTGATTTTAATGATTTAACCACAAGCACTAGATTTTAAAAAATTCACCCAGCTTATTTACCTATAACAAAGGCAAAAAAAAAAAAATAAAAAAAAAAAAAATAATAATAAAAAAAAAATGGTTCTTTTATTCCTTCACGTTCAAAACAGGGATATTTCTATCACAAACGGCACTTTCTTCCTTCTCAAAAAAACCATTGACTATACAGGGTCAAAAGAAGGATGAGCAGCCAATCCCATTCATCTTATGTCTATTCCGGAAGAGCTGAGAATCTTCCATCATCTTAAATTCAAAATTATACATTTACAATGCAAAAATTAAAAAAATAAATCAAAAACTAAAAAATTCAATAAAAAGAAAAGAAAAGAAAAGAAAAGATCCCTGCAAAAGATCTCGTCATCTGACCGTTGATGCAACGGCATGTGCCCAATACTTGAGCTGATTTTTCATGTCCATCTCATTGCCAACGGCTGAGATTCTCCAATACATTAATGGGTCTTCTTCCTTCCTATCAAAACTCCATGCCTCTGATAGATAAGGCCTAGAAACAACAGTTTCATCCTCTGGGTCATCTTCTCCAGCCTTCTTCCCCAGCCTCTGCAGCCCAGGAACAATCGAAAGCAGCCTCGAATCTGTCTCCTCTTCTGAAAACGTAAAACCCAGATCTAGAAATCCCTTCAGCTCTTCAAATTCAAGCTCGGATAAACTCTTGCTTCCCTTCTTCTTCCTCCTAGCCAACGCCTTTTTCGACGGTCTATCGGCCTTTTCTTGCCCGGTAGCTTCTCCGGCTTCTTTACCTGAAAAGACGGTCTCTAGTTTGGGTGCTTGGAGGACTGAATTTGGAGATAAAGGGTCGGGTTTTGAGCTCGATTGGTCGCTGAGAGATCGACGATGGAGGCTTCGGATGCGAGAGAGGGGTGGTTTTTCAATCTTTGTTTCGGCTTCAATGAAAACTGGGTCGATTGGAGAAGGAGGTGGAGGAGGAGAGGGAGTGTTTTGAATGGATTTGTGGTAAAACCAGTTGATATCGAAGAGGTTTAAGACTTGCTCCACGTCCATGAAGAGGAAGAAAGAAAGGTTGGGACTCTGCAAAGAAGAGAATGGAAATAGATTACAATGAAGGGAAGGACAGATTGGACGTAGATGTAAATAAATATGCACGTGCAGTTTTGAATTGCACCCAGTTTTTTTATTCAAATAACAAAACCACTCTCTTTTGATCTTTTCAAAAAGTGATTGGCCAACTACCCCTGCCTTGGAGCAACTCTTTATTTTATAATAAAATGGCCTTGGAGCAACTCTTCATTTTATAATAAAATGGCTTCACATCTACTTAATGAGGTTATTTATATTTACTGCATGTGATGGCATGTTTCAGTCATGGACATTTTTTAATTCCTTCCACTAAAATCAGCCAAAGTGTCACGGTGTTTATTACTTAAAAGGGCACTTTTGTTTGCATAAAATATATAGGATCTAAGAGTGAAATGCGTGCTTCATGGAAGGATTACTAAAAGAGGTGATGGTGAAGTAGTGTAGTGAAGATGTAGATAAGACATTAATAACTTTGGTATTGAATTACTATGCTGATCGCCGGTGTGTTTTTTTTTTTATCTTTTCTTGATCTAATTTTCATTAAAAAAAGCAAATTATTTGATATTTATTTTTTTGTTATTCACCTTTTATTCTTCATTTTAAACCATGTAAGGCGAGTTTATTTGCATAAAATACATTAAAATTCATGGTGAAATGTGCTCTACCGAAGGATTATTCAAGATGTATATATGGTGAGTGGTGAAGGTAATAAGGCGGAGCCGTAGATGGGCTTGACTTTCCTAAGTATTGAACTAAAGGGGTGATCATTAGATATTCATTTTCCATCCTATCTTGATTAAATTTCCTTCAAAATGGGAGGTTGTTTGATTGTATTTTTGGATATTCACCTTTAGTCATTCGATTTTACCATGATAGAAATACAACCTTATGTATTTAATTACATTAAGTAAACAGGTCCATTATAAAAACACAATCGAAAGTAGTCAATTATATGGAATAAATATATACCAAAAAATACCTGTTGCAGTGATTCAAAGAAGAAAAAGTAAAAAGTCATAAAAGTCAAGCTATCAAATGTTAAATGAATTCATTTCATATTGGTTAGATATAACTATTCGGGTCTCATGATTGGTTTCCTCTCTAAGTAGCCAATCATAATCAGATCTACCTTGTGAGAGAGATAAGCATTGAAGTTTTGAGGTCATCATCTAATTTACGTCATGTAATACAACTATCCTCTCTTATTGCCATCCAGAATCTTCTCTTTCAACTAGCAACCTGTTCCACCTTTTTTTTTTTTTTTTTTTTAATTTTGTCATTGAATCACATGTTATTTTTAAGCCCCACGTGTGGGTTTTAGAAATCTATATGTCAATTTCTCCTCCTTCAAAAATACCCCTTCTTGTTATGAGTATGGATCTTGGGTGGATGCCCACTTAAAATGAGTTAGGGTTAGATTTAGGGTTTCTATCTTATGAGATCATTTTGCCTATAAATAGGCATCTCTCTATTGTATTTACACACATATATTGAGATAATAAGAAACTCTCTCTCTACCTCCTCTAATATTCTCTCCTGTTCTCTCTCCTTTTACAATACGTTATCAGCACGAGAAAAAAAAAAAAAAGAAGAAGAAGAAAACCAAGCCTTCAACTTCGGTTGGCGTGCAACATCAAGGAACTTTACTGGCCCTTTTCGCTGTGCATGTGGAAGAACTCAGGTCAGAAATTACTTTAGTTTGCATTCTAATTTTGTGTTTGCGTGTGGAATAAAAAATATATATATATATATATATCCCTTTATATACAGCTCGATTTGTGTGCATGAAAGCAACACAGCAATGAATGTGAATTTTTTTTTTTTTTTTTTTGTCCTTTCTGGTTCTCTGCCACGGTTTTTTTTTCTTTGCTTTATTTCAAGCCATTTTGCCTCGGTTTGCGTGTAAAGAAAAAAAAAACAGAAAGGCCTAAATCGGTTTTCATATGTTAATCTCATGCCATCATCTTGCCTTTAGCAACGTGCAACTATTCCAAGTCTCTGATGTCCAAAAAGACCAAAAAAATGGGGGCCTTTGGCTTTGGCTGGAAGATTGTATACTACTTGACAGAGTCTTTTTCAAGTAACTGAAAAAGAGCACATGGGGGGGGGTGTTGTCAGGCGAGCATCACGCTCTCTCTTTAAATAATACACGAATATATTGTGCTACAAAAGCAGCAAATAGTATATTAGCATGTTGCAGGCAGCTGGGCTACTTTTTCTTATCATTGTACTTTTCTTTTCTTTTCTTTTCATCATTTGCTAACTTACTCATCTAAGAGTATATTGTTATATTTTTCATTAGAGAATCGCATTATTAGTTGGAAAAGATTATGATTGGTGATCTTGTGGAGATTATAGTGCACCAATAAAGAATGCATCTGACCTTCTCATGCGTGGTCTTCTAGTGTCAAAAAATAAACGAAGAGAGCGGCTAAACGCACGTTTTTTCTGTCCACACACTGCTTTTCTCTCTCTATATCCTCATAGAATATTAAAAGCACTCTCTGCACACTTCCTTTTTCTCAAAACTAGCAACGTCCCGTGCTATGCACAGTCCACCTTGATTTTCTTGAGTTGATACTGGGACCCAAGTGGGTCACCCGATGAGCTATCTGATCTGTAAATTCGAATAAGGATCCATGGGCGACCTAGTAGGTGGTGGACCCCTGCGAGGTGAGCCCTGTCTGGCCCACTATCGAGCGTCTGATCAGAGAGAGGGAGACCACGTGTTTTAGGAAGCAGTTAAGAAGCATGAATTTTTTTTTAAAAAAGTTTCAGTCATTGTTTGGTCTATTCAGTTTCTTGCGTTGATACCGGGATACAGGTGGGCCATCGGATGATCCATTTGATCCATGGATCCAAAGGAGGACCCACCGGAGACCCATTATGTGGTGAACTCGTGAGAGTTGGGCCTTGTTTGGCTCACCATCTAGTGTCTGATCAGAAAGAGGGATAAGACTTATTTTAGGAAGCAATTGAGAAGTGGGAATTTGTTTTTTTATTTATTTATTTAAGTTTCAGTCATTGTTTGGGCCATACAACTGTTCCGCTTAATTTTCTTGCGTTGATACCAGGACCTAGGTGGGTCACTGGATGACCTATTCGATCCGTGGATCAGAAGGAGGACCCACCGACAACCCATTAGGTGGTGGACCCCTGCTAGGTGGGCCCTGTTTGGCCCACCACCCAACGTCTGATCAGATAAAGGAAGAGTACGTGTTTTAGGAAGCAGTTAAGAAGCGGGAATTTTATTTTATTTTTTAAGTTTCGGTCATTGTTTGGGCAATTCAGTTTCTTGCGTTGATACCGGGACCTAGGTCGGCTACCGAATGACTCATCCGATCCGTAGATCCGAAAAAAGGACTGGCGACCAAGTAGGTGGTGGACCCATGAAACAAGGCCCACCATCCAGCTTCTGATCAGAGAGAAGGAGATGACGTATTTTAGGAAGCAGTTAAGAAATGAGAATTTTTTTTTTTTTTTAAGTTTCAGTCATTGTTTGGGCTATTTAGTTTCTTATGTTGATACCGGAACTCAGGTGGGCCACTCAATGACCCATCCTATCCGTGGATTCGAAGGAGGACCCACCGGAGAACCATTAAGTGGTGGACCCGTGCGAGTTGGTTCTTGTTTGGCCCAACATCCAGCGTCTGATCAGAGAGGAGAGGACGCGTTTTAGGAAACAGTTAAGAATTGAGATTTTGTTTTTGTATTCTTTTTTTGTTTTTGTTTTTGTTTTTGTTTTTTTTTCTTTTTTTTTTTTAAGTTTCAGTCATTGTTTGGGCCATTCAGTTTCTTACGTTGATACCGGGACCCAGATGCGCCACCCGATGACCCATCCGATCCGTGGATCTGAAGGAGGACCCACCGGAGACTCATTATGTGGTTGGCCAGTGCGATGTAGGCCCTATTTGGCCCATCATCCTGCGTCTAATCAGAGAAAGAGAGAGTACGTGTTTTAGGAAACAATTAAGAATTGGGAATTTATTTTTGTTTTTTTTTTCTTTTTTTAAGTTTCAGTCATTGTTTGGGCCATTAAGTTTCTTGTGTTGATACCGGAGCCTAGGTAGGCCGCCCGATATCCTATCCGATCCGTGGATCCGAATGAGGACCCACTGGCGACTCATTAGGTGGTGGACCCGTGTGAGGTGGGCCTTGTTTGGCCCACCACCAAGCGCCTGATCAAAGAGAGGGAGAGTACATGTTTTAGGAAGCAGTTAAAAGCCAGTAACTTTTTTTTTTTTAAAGTTTCAGTCATTGTTTGGGTCATTCAGTTTCTTGCGTTAATACCGAGATTCAGGTCGGCCACCGGATGACTCATCCGATCCGTGGATCCAAAAGAGGACGCACTGGCGACCCATTAGGTGGTGGACCCGTGCGAGGTGTGCCTTGTTTGTCCCACCATCCATCGTCTGATAAGAGAGAGGGAGAGGACGTATTTTAGGAAGCAGTTAAGAATTGGGATTTTGTTTTTGTTTGTTTTTTTTTTTTTTTAAAGTTTCAGTCATTGTTTGGGCCATTCAATTTCTTGTAGTTAAGAATTGGGATTTTGTTTTTGTTTTTTTTTTTTTTTAAGTTTCAGTCATTGTTTGGGCCATTCAATTTTTTTTTTGTTTGTTTTTTTTTTTTATAAGTTTCGGTCATTATTTGGGCCATACAACTGTTCCGCTTGATTTTCTTGCGTTGATACCGGGACCTAGGTGGGCCACCGGATGACCCATCCGATCCGTGGATCCGAAGGAGGACCCACTGACAACCCATTAGGTGGTGGACCCGTGCGAGGTGGGCCCTGTTTGGCCCACCACCCAGCGTCTGATCAGAGAGAGGAAGAGTACGTGTTTTAGGAAGCAGTTAAGAAGCGGGAATTTTATTTTATTTTTAAAGTTTCGATCATTGTTTGGGCAATTCAGTTTCTTGCGTTGATACCGGGACCTAGGTCGGCTACCGGATGACTCATCCGATCCGTAGATCCGAAAGAGGACCGGCGACCCAGTAGGTGGTGGACCCGTGAAAGGTGGGCCTTGTTTGGCCCACCATCCAGCTTCTGATCAGAGAGAAGGAGATGACGTATTTTAGGAAGCAGTTAAGAAGTGAGATTTTTTTTTTTTTTTTTAAGTTTCAGTCATTGTTTGGGCTATTCAGTTTCTTATGTTGATACCGAGACTCAGGTGGGCCGCTCGATGACCCATCCTATCCGTGGATTCGAAGGAGGACCCACCGGAGAACCATTAAGTGGTGGACCCGTGTGAGTTGGTTCTTGTTTGGCCCAACATCCAGCGTCTGATAAGATAGGAGAGGACGCGTTTTAGGAAACAGTTAAGAATTGAGATTTTTTTTTTGTTTTTTTTTTTTAAGTTTCATTCATTGTTTGGGCCATTCAGTTTCTTACGTTGATACCGGAATCCAGGTGGGCCACCCGATGACCCATCCGATCTGTGGATCCGAAGGAGGACCCACCGAAGACCCATTATGTGGTTGGCCAGTGCGATGTGGGCCCTATTTGGCCCACCATCCTGCGTCTGATTAGAGAAAGAGAGAGTACGTGTTTTAGGAAACAATTAAGAATTGAGAATTTATTTTTGTTTGTTTTTTTCTTTTTTTAAGTTTCAGTCATTAGTTTGGCCATTAAGTTTCTTGCGTTGATACCGGAGCCTAGGTAGGCCACCCGATGACCCATCCGATACGTGGATCCGAAGGGGGACCCATCGGCGACCCATTAGGTGGTGGACCCGTGTAAGGTGGGCCTTGTTTGGCCCACCACCAAGTGTCTGATCAGAGAGAGGGAGAGTACAGGTTTTACGAAGCAGTTAAAAAGCAGTAACTTTTTTTTTTTTTTAAAGTTTCAGTCATTGTTTGGGTCATTCAGTTTCTTGCGTTGATACCGGGATCCAGGTCGGCCACCGGATGACACATCCGATCCGTGGATCCGAAAGAGGACGCACTGGCGACCCATTAGGTGGTGGACCCGTGCGAGGTGGCCTTGTTTGGCCCACCATCCATCGTCTGATAAGAGAGAGGGAGATGACGTATTTTAGGAAGCAGTTAAGAATTGAGATTTTGTTTTTGTTTGTTTTTTTTTTTTAAGTTTCAGTCATTGTTTGGGCCATTCAATTTCTTGCGTTGATATTGGGACCCAGGTGGGCCACCCGATGACCCATCCGATCCGTGGATCCGAAGGAGGACCCACTGGAGACCCATTATGTGGTGGACCCGTGCGATGTGGGCCCTATTTGGCCCACCATCCTGCGTCTGATCAGAGAGAGGGAGAGTACGTATTTTAGGAAACAATTAAGAATTGGGAATATTTTTTTTTTTAAGTTTCAGTCATTGTTTGGGCCATTCAGTTTCTTGCGTTGATACTGGAACCCAGGTGGGCCACCCGATGACCGATTCTGATTCGTGGATCCAAAGGATGACCCACCGGCGACCCAGTAGGTGGTGGACCCGTGTGAGGTGGGCCCTGTTTGGCCCACCACGAAGCGTCTGATCAGAGAGAGGGAGAGTACGTGTTTTAGGAAGCAGTTAAAAAGCGGAATTTTTTTTTTAAAGTTTCAGTCATTGTTTGTGTAAGACCCCGACTCGAGTGACCTCGATTAGTACTAATTAAGTCGCGTGTTAGTCTTGAACTTGTTTAGTGGATTTTGGTTTAGTTGGTTTAAAATAGCTTTGTCATAGCTTTGAAAATTTTGAGTGCCTTTGGAATTAGTGGGGCCCTTTAGGGGTTCCTTTTTATCACTTACGTGTACTTGGGGGATTACTCGAGATTCTTTTGATTTGGTGTTTTATCCCGATTTACTTATTTTATTAATCACTTCAACTTTCATGTTGATCCCGTTCCCGTCCCGAATCCCAAAACTCGACTTTTCTAGTCTCTTGGGTAAAACAGTCTTTTTACACTAAATCTGTACCCAAAATTTAATATTCCCGAAACCCACAAAACATATATTTTTTAGAAAGTAGAAATTTCGACGATCATTTCTTCCTTCTTCGTCGTTTTCATCCGAGGTCTCGAGAACTACTATTTCAGCCCAACAAGATTGCTAGTTAGTGGAGCCCACTTGTGTTGTTTATAAAAGAGAGCTTATCTCCTCCTTTTTTCCCTTTTCTAGCACAACAGCCAACCTAGGGTTCTTTCTTCATCTCTTTTCTTCTTCTTCTTGGCTTTTCCATCATCAAGACACTACCAATTTGCATCAACATAAAAAAGAACTTCATCATCTTCTTCACCACTTCAAGGGCTTTCCATTGGTACCATTCTTGAAGAAATCTCTTCTCTCCAAGATCCTCATTTAGCTTGCCTTGCTCATTTAGAACACCTATTGGTAAGCTATCTCTCTAATCTTCTAGATTTGTGTTCTTATAGTCCTTGAGAAGCTTCATTTTCATTATTGTGAGCTCTCTCTTCTTATTGCTTGGTTTGACCCATTTTAGGGTTTGTTTTGGGGGTTTTTGTAGAGATTGTGATCTTCGCTTGCAAGTGTGGTTAGAAGCTTGTTTTCCTTTGATTTGAGACCCAAGGCAAGTGGATGATTTGATATGTTTAGCTTTGAATGAGTTTTATGAAATACACTTATGATTTTACCATATATTTTGTGATATTAATGACTTGTTTAGATTTGAAATAAATGCACATTAGTGAACTTTATTAGCTTATTTTATCCATGATTTAAATTGCTAATCATATTTAAATGAATGAAGAAAAGGAAAGGAAAAAGGAATGACCATTGCACTGCAGAAAATAGAACTTGGGTTTTGTTACGCAGCTTACGTGGTCGACCGGCCATGGAGCTCGGTCGACCGGCAACACGGGGTCATGGTCTTTGATGAACGACCCATTGCACTGCAGAAAACAGAACCTAGGTTCTGTGACGCAGTTCACGCTGTCGACCTGCCAGGGAGCTCGGTTGACCGGCCACACGGGGGTCAGGTTCTCTGGAACCTGACCAAAACACTGTTCACTCCTTTTTATTTACAACTGCCGGTCGACCGGCCAAGGGCGCGGTAGACTGGGCATTCATGAGAGAGATCGACCTGACCTCCTCAGGTCGACCGGGACAGCAGTGTTTGCGGTCGACCGGCTGAGGGCCGGGTCGACCGGGCCAACTGCGAATCTCCCATGGGAAGTGATTTTTATTCTTTTCTTAAATGGACTTAGGTGGAACTTGGTTACCCTTTTTATTGAACCCACTTGACTTATCATGAGATTGTTTGATCCGACATTCTTTGAGGTTAATCCAGTTGTATCGGAACTTAACCTAATTCAATCTTGAACGGTACGGGACAAGGGATACCCCTTTTTATAACTATGCACGAGGTTTGTACGCTTGGGTATCGCGAATCCTATCCCCTTCGGTGACTGAGTAGGTTGTACGATGCTCAGGATTAACATTGTACTTAGGATCTCTTTTAAGGTTCCGTTTGTTTTGAAGTTCATTTAAAAGTTTGAAAATCACTAAGGTGTATAAAGAGCCCGAAATGTCTCCAAACTCAAGGAGTACCAAGTCATTATTACAATGGACATACGGGGTCCTTACTCATCTGATTTATCTTGAATCTCGACACTTGTCCCGAATTTATCGAATTATGATTTATCATTCTCGAAAGTATTGAAAGTATATTTTAGCATTTTGCTGGCCCGTTTATACATGCCCGAATAAAATGATACTTGTGCCTTTGAGCATCCTGTCCCGCTCTTTTACATACATGCACTCGATGTGTTTTATACATGATTTGATTTGTCATTTGACCTATGAGTCGGCATCACTAAGTTTGGCTTTCCTTGCCGGTCTGATCTACCGACTTGGAGAGCCCTTCCTGTCCCGCCAGCTGCAATTTGGATCTCGCTACCCGGTTATTACCGTGGTCTTGTCCCGATACCCGGTTCGCTACCGTGGTCATGTCCCGTATTATATTATGTATATGTACATGTTACTTATGTTGCATCTCCTCACTTCGGTGACTGAGACAACCTCCCGATATGCTCATGTCACTTCGGTGATAGAGGACTTAGCTATGTGTGGTTGCCATCTTGTTTGTTTCCCGTTTCCTTGGATACCTTACGTGTTTTATATTGTAAATGATTCTCTCATTTTATGAAACTATTGTTTTGACAGGTTTAAATGTTTTCCAAGGTAATTTCTTTATTGATATGTCTTTGCACCCACCTTTCAAACCGTCGTGTTTGACCATTTGCTTTAGTACTCAGGTCCCGTTATCGGTCTCCCCGAGGAGGAGCATGAGGAGGCGGTCGGAGAACCGCATCGCTTAGTTGAATGGCATGCCGATAATGTCGTCTAGACATTCGGGTGCTTGAGCTGCGAAATATTTTAGGATAGAAACTAACCAATTATTTTGGGAACTTGATACTTTACTTTATTGGCCTTTGTTGGCCTCTATTTTTGGGGCCAATGTAATTAAACGATATTGTTGTAAACCTTAACTTTCTTTTGGGGTTATAGCACTAATAATCATTGCTCATTTTGATACTGGTATTAAATATATGTTAATCTTGTTATTTTGGACATGAATGTATGAAATAGATTTGCTACACGCTTCCGCACATAAAAGAAATATTCATGTTGATGTGATATCCTCACCGCAGACACCTGTGGGAAATCATGTGTACGAGTGGCATTCTTTGGTAGACTCGTATACGTTTTGGGTTTAAATTAATTCATCATCCATCATACACAATCACAATCACCGTCCTGATCCCGTATTAGGCCCGATGGCTCGGTCCGGGGTCGCGACAGTTTGAGTCATTCAGTTTCTTGCGTTGATACCGGAATCCAGGTCGGCCACCGGATGACCCATCCGATTCGTGGATCCGAAAAAGGACGCACCGGCGAGCCATTAGGTGGTGGACCCGTGCGAGGTGGGCCTTGTTTGGCCCACCATCCATCGTCTGATAAGAGGGAGGGAGAGGACGTATTTTACGAAGCAGTTAAGAAGTGGGAATTGTTTTTTTTTTTGTTTTTTTTTTTAAAGTTTCAGTCATTATTTGGGCCATTCAGTTTCTTGTGTTGATACCGGGACTCAGGTGGGTCACCAGATGACCCATCCGATCCGTAGACCCGAAGGAGGACCCACCGGAAACCCATTAGGTGGTGGACACATGCGAGGTGGGCCTTGTTTGGCCCACCATCCTGCATCTGATCAGAGAGAAGGAGATGACGTGTTTTAGAAAATAGTTAAGAATTGGGATTTTTTTTTTTTTTTTTTAAGTTTCAGTCATTGTTTAGGCCATTCAATTTCTTACATTGATACCGGGACCCAGGTGGGCCACCTATTGAAGAACCCACCGAAGACCCATTATGTGGTGGACCCATGCAATGTGAGCCCTATTTGTCCCACCATCCTGCGTCTGATCAGAGAGAGGGAGAGTACGTATTTTAGAAAAAAATTAAGAATTGAGATTTTTTTTTTGAAGTTTCAGTTATTGTTTGGGCTATTCAGTTTCTTGTGTTGATACCGGAACCCAAGTGGGCCACCTGATGGCCCATAAGATCCGTGGATCCGAAGGAAAACCCACTGGAGACCTATTATGTGGTGGACCCGTGCGATGTGGGCCCTGTTTGTCCCACTATCCTGATCAAAGAGAGGGAGAGTACCTGTTTTAGGTAACAGTTAAGTTACATAGTGGTTTTTTTTAGGAAGTTATGTGGGTCGGTTAGTGAGAGTGGAGAGAGAGGAGAGTGGAGAGGGAGAGGAGATATGACACCTGGAGCCTTGTGGTTAAACGAAGGGAAGATACATTCCCTTAGTAATATAGATTACCCTTTCAGCATCCCTCTACACTCCTCTCCCTCTCCGTACCTGCCTCCAGCCCTCCCTCTCTCCCTCTCCTCCATGTCTCTCTCTTTCTCTCTCCCTCTCCCCCGATCTCTCTCTCTATCCCTGCCCGTCACCACCCTCTCTCCCTCCCCCTCTCTCGTTCCCTCCCCCTTCGGTGGTCCTACCAGTAGGGGTGGGGATGAGGGTGGTGGGTGTTTGGCCGACTTTTGCATAAGGCAAGAAAAGTCCTTATTTTAGGTCCTCTAAAAATAAGGCCAGAAAAGCAACTAATATCTTTATTTCAATCCCAAAAAATAAGGCCCTAATTAAAGTAGTTTTTATCTTTTCAAATTCCAAATGAAAAAACTGTCGTGATTTTGTTTCTCCCCAAAAAATAAGGCCTTGCAATTAGTTGTGAGCAGCCAGTTTCAAAGGGGAAAAAAAAAAAAAAAAAAAAAAACACTCCCATCATACATTTCATATGCCTTTTCCTCTTTAATGAAACAAACTTTCTTCTTCAATCAACACCCACCCTCTCTTACAAAAATAAATAAATAAATATATATATACATACTATTGTGCATGCTATCTTTGCTCCTCTCTGTTCCATTGTTCCTAGTGCAAGAGTTTTTTGGTAGTTGGTACGTCTCCAAATCTTTCAATCTAATCTACAGATTTTGCTATTATCATCATGAATCAGTTCTGCATATCCGCTTCTCTGTCTCTCAATTTCTTTCTCAAATTTTTTTATTTAATTTTGACTTCTCCTCTCTGCTATGGTGTTTGTTTGCAGTACTATCTTGTAATTTGATGACGAAGATGGACGTTGTTGCTTTGTATATGGAGCTTAATGATAATGGGATGGTTTGTGGTTTTTTTGTATTGAACATGACCCTGATTTTGTGATTTTGCAACACATATAGAGAGAAAAAAATATATTTCAAATAAAATATTTATATTAATATTAAAAAATAGAAAATGCCTCATGTAGGATTATTGCTTTAGGCCTCAAATTGTCACTAGCCGACCCTGCCATTAAGTAGGAAAGCTAGATGCCTAAACAAGAAAGCCAGAAGGAAAGATAAATTGGTATTGAGAGAGAGAGAGAGAGAGAGAGAGAGAGAGAGAGAACAAAGTACCTATTGTTTTGAACTTCTCTCTCTCATTTAGCTAATGCATATTATGGGCCTGATTTGTGCAAATACCCAGAGGCCCCAGCTTGAATAAATTGCAATTAGGCCTAGTTTTAAACCTTTTTGACATTGGGGTTTCTAGATGACCAATTCGAATGATCGACTTGAAGCCAAACCACAATGTCAAACACTTTACAATCAATCAAATAAGCCCATATCAGACACAGAGTAGGGGACCCGGTGAAGCAATGTGTCTTGTGCATGGTAGACCGAAATATCCATCAGGCCTGAAATTCAGGGCCCATAAATAAATGGGTCTGACGTGGGCCCTTGTTTAACCTGCATACTTTTCCACAAAATCCTTGGCCCGGATGTCAAATAGGCCAGTTTGGCCTGTGCCAACCCTAGAGTGACACAGAAGCTACATTAAACTGTGAGATGGTACTGATTAATGGAGCAAGATCACTGGTTTTGTCCATGCTTGAGATGCAAAAGTTGCCTTGTTAAGATGTTCAAAATTGCAGGGAAAACTCAGTGAGGGAGAACTGGATTTGCAGAAACAAACCCACCCCCTTGTGTGAAACCATATATTTGTAGTATTTGTAAAAGGAAGTTCAAATCCAAGGTAGAAAATCTCTAGTGTTTTCTGCAATCATACACCCAGAGGTAGAAACACATTTTACTAGAAAAATACATTTCAACACTAACAATAGAACTCAAACCACAGAAAATGACACCTGCAGCTTTCATTTTTCATAGAGAATGAAACTATTGCAAGAAAAAAATGCCAGAAAAAAACTCTCACACAACATATCCTAAATGTTTAACTCTTCAATTTGCAAAGGAGTGTCTAATAACTGCAGCTGCAGCTTCATACATCCATAATCAGTATATACAAAAACATAAAAATACATGCATGCATTCATTATTTTTTTCCATACATTATTTATATACACAGATATGGAGAGGTTTCTATAGAGATTGTCAAATAAGTAGTTTGCTAGAAGGTAGTAAAGAATGCACCCACATGGTAAAAACATTGCTTTCTACATTATCATAGAGAAGAAAACTTACCTTCCACTAGTAGGATATAATGACTTGATTATCTAAGTGAATTGCGGGGCAAATCTCCTTTGGCAGTTTGGGCAGAATGCAATGGCCAACTGCCAAAGGAGGAGTTGCCCTGTAATGCACTTGCACACTGTGCTTGGACTTGGGCTCACCGAGTCATGGTACAGTACTCAGTATTTATGGTAGCCTGGGATATGGCATATGCCTCATGTACAAAAGCATATCCAATGGTACCATCCCTTAGAACCTTCAAGGGGGTAATTTCCTTAGTCTTCACACACCCTTTTACACTCTTATCACCTTGCTCGTACGAGGGTTCCCCACTAACCCATCATTTGGAAAGGAGGGGAAAATGGGAGGAGGGAAAAAAAAAGGAGGAAAAATGAAAAATGAGGGTGTTTCGGAAGGGGGGAGGGAAAGTGGGGGAGGGGAAAATGGAGGGAAAAAGAGTGTGGGGCCCACACAAAAATTTTTCCCCCAAAACAGGGGGGAAAATGAGGGCAAAGGAGGGGAAATGAGGGGAAATTACTAAACTGCCCTTTTTCTCAATTGAAACTTTTGCCCAAGTAAGGATAAAATGGTCTTTATTCCTCTACCTCACAAACAAACAAAATTATACTTTTTCACTTTTCTTTTCCCTACTTTTTGACTTTCCAAACAAGAGGAGGTAAAATTAATTTTTCCTCCCCTTCATTTTCCTTCCCCCTCCCCCTCAAATTCATCCCCCCCCCCCCAAACCCTCTTCCCAAACATAATGTAAAAGATACCATGTATCTCTAGAAGGTTGTGACACTTTGAAGGGCAGGGATTAGCAGAATATATCAGTTTTATTGATTCGCTTTGCTTATCTTAAACACAGATGTATTGAAAGCATTGTGCTAATATCACGATATTTTCATAACATCTCCTAACTTTCAAATATTCCAAAAACTAGCAGTAAAATGGCAAGCTATTGGAAAAATCTATAGAAATAGTTTAAACAACCACTTACTCTAAAAGCATAAGCTGATAGAAAACGATGTAACAATGTATATCAAGACTACATTAATAGTTTGCAATAGTATCTTATGGATGATCAGTTTATTTTTCATGGCATTATATCTAATGCAAATTTGAGAATATCTCAACATTTTTTACGAAATTTGTTGAGAACGATATTTATGGCAATGCTCTTAAAAGAATCTAGCATGCAAACTATAATGAGATTTTGTGGACAGAAAGTGCAAGAGTCTTCTCTGTGATTGTGAAATGGGAATCAAACGCTCGTGCTTTGTAGATGGAAGATCCGAAAGAATGTTCTTTCATCTCCAATCGCATGCTATCACCTGATCATTCACCTGTGGCTTTACTTGTTTCGCCTGTCACTGGATTGGGATGAAAAGATAATTCGGTTCTGCGGAAGTTCGGGCTCGCATTAAATGTACTGATAACATGTGTATACATCAATCAAACATATATACACATACAAGTACTTGGATACAGCATGCTAACATGCAAAGTGAAAATTTATAAGCTAGATCTTCAGTGGGACAAGATTTAGCTAGACTGGGATGCACCATAAGGTGACATCTGATTTTGCAAATGACTGGGGTTTGCATTCAAATTATCTCCAACGTACAATTGGTGGAGGCAGTGCAGTCCGATGTGGAACCCCCTCTATCCATAAGAGAGTGATTCTCCTTCCTTTGACAAGATATATAATTTTTTTAAAAAATAAAAATTGATATTTACTTTTGGATAGGGATTGATACTTGGGGAACGGATAAATGTTCATCCTACAAGCACCAGCATATTCAGTTTAGTTCTATGGGGCTCACTTGAGCCCACCTTTAATTAGTACAGGCCCTTTCATATTCTTATCCCCCCGTGATCTAGTACGAGGTCCAAATTCAATCTCATCAAACCTCTATCCATATCATTGGATTGAGTCTCAAATAAATTTATAGTCAAAAGACCAAGAAGTTTGACACAAATAATCAAGGGCTACGATGATCATCTATCTGGTCTCTTCTTTTCTTTTCTTTTCTTTTTTCTGTCAACCCACATCCATTGGAGACCTTTTATGTAACCCACCTTCCAGGGGGCACTTTTGAAGAAAAAAAAAAAAAAAACTTTCTTACAAGGGCCAAAAGGAAAATCTATTGCAAATACCGTTATTAATAATACCCCCACCCCCCGAAATAAGAATGCATCTAAGTAGGCCCCACAAGCTTGACTAAATATAAACAATATGTGGAGGAGAAAATTGCCCTTTTGAACAATATGATAAGAAGCAGCTCTGGTTGGGATATGTTAATGATACTAGTCCCTTTCAAAGAGATTAGTTCCAAACTAAATTTATGAGCTTAACAAATCTCACATCTCTATTTCATTTTAAATTCTCTGAAAGGAGCTAGGAGAAGAATACAATGGTTATAAAGAATCAAGTGAACAACAGTGAAAAGGAAAGATTAGGAAAATAACAGAAATATGAAATTTAATGCCACGAAGGCACTCAATTTATTTATTTATTTTTTGAAACCCATGAATTAGAATACAAGGAGGTTCAACTTTTCAAGTCCAGGGAAGTTAAAGTCGATACTTAGGATCAAGTAAAATGATATCTACAAAACCAAGGACTTATAAAGGGATAGAGTAGATTAGAAGGTGGTTGAAGGATTTCATATCACAAAATAGAAATTGTGGTGTTAAACCCAGGCAGACCGAGGAACCCAGCTATTGAAACTTTACACAAGTTCACTCAATTGTACACACTGAAATTAGAGAAAGGACTGCAATAGTTTCATTCATACTTTCACAAACTACAAAGAAAATACATCACATAAACTAATTGTCTAGAAATAACTACCTCAAAGTGATGAATATTACTCACTAACTACCTGAATGGTTGAAAAACTGGCATGTCACCCTACCCTACACAACCAATACTTATAAATATAGAACTTACAAATACAAACTAAACAAATCAACTTTACAAAGTATTACAGTGTGCACTTGCAAGATGCACTAATTTTTGACATTTCAGAGGTGATGTTGAGAGAATGAGGGGACCATCTCTTATACTTTGATTGGAAAAGAGAAAGGGAAAAAAAGTGAATCTCTATAGGAATTTTCTACGCATATGCTACATTGCATAGCATATCCAAATCAAAGCTGGCGATTCCAACAGGCGCTAACTGGAGGTGGCAAGTTACCTGTGCAATCATTGAATGACTAGTAAGATATCTTTGACAAACGGTTGTTAAAATGACATTACTGTAGACTATCATGCACAGAAATTAAGGTCATATCTTAGATTGATTTGTGCAAATGAAAACCAAGGTCCTGCCCCTCATGCTTGATGGGGGTAATAAGACATCTTCAATGAACGGTTTAGAATTCTCATTAGCTGTATTGTAATCCCCTAAGAATCTGATTGATACAAGTCAAGGATAACTAGAAAGCAATTGACACAAATAAAGATCATAAAATATATTGGTTAGATTGTGAAATGAAAAAACAAAAGGACTTAAATGAGGGTCTCCAAGACTCCAACAATGAGAAAGTCCCATCTCTTTGGAGTGCAATTGTTCTTCCTGTAATATTCTCTGCGTTTCTTCACAATGAAATAGCAGAATGACAAAGCAGTTCTTGTTGTGCAAAAGCTCTGTGCACATGCATGCCTTTGCTGGTGTTGTCTGTCAACGGAGAACTGCCCTGCCATTTCCAAACTATTATTGATTTTGGGTGCCATATTTATCATTACCCTAATCAAATTGGGTGGGGCTACCATGATATATATATATATATATATATATATTTATATGATATGCTATGAAACAAGAACCTTCTTCTCATAGTTGAACAGTTGGTGACATTTTCTTTGGAACCATCTCTTGCAACCCAATAATCTAACGGCCATTTTGGAACCACAGGCACAGACTATTATATGGTTGGTGAACTAAGAACATCAATATCTCTACACAATCTCACTGCAAATGAATGCAAGTCAACTCTCAACATTCCATATTTTTATCTCTAATATTCAATGTAAGAGGCATTTGGACTACTTGTATGATTCCTCACTTTGGGCGAGGGAGGTCTCAAGTGAGATTCTTAAAACTCCCCCATATAACTCTATTTTTAGTTTTATTTTTTGACTTTGTCTTGCTTTCACATCTTAAGTATGACATTTCAATTTCAAATTGATTACTAACAGAAACTTAAACGCTGGTTTTCTATAGTATTTTAAATTACAATATGATAGGAGCAAAACATTTACCTTTTTTTTTTATCAAATCATTAGTTGATCTGATTTTTTTAGTCTGATCAATCCAATCAGACATTGAAGTTCCTGCTTAATCCTCGCTGAGAGTAGGACTGCAATGGTCAGATTGGAAGGCAAGGGCACATGGCTTTTGGCCCCAGCTGACCCTTCATGGTGACCATCATATTATAATGTGATTCTCATCTCATATATAAGAACCTTGTGTTTGTTTCATCCTTGTTTTTCAACGTAGTCAGTAAAAAATCTCCAGTCCAATCATTTCTCAAGGCCCTGGTGGCTACCAGGTGCAAGTAAAGCAATCCATTGTGGTCAAAATCTAACATCAAATAACCATTTGAAAGATTTCTCAGGACCCAGGTGGCCCATTTCAGTCCAATGAAGAAAATGATAAAAATCCCATTTGAACATTAATTGGTGTTGGGGGTGTGACTACAAATATCAATGCAAGATTTCATGTCTAAGCAGTCTTGAAATCTTCTCATTGTAGCACCATAATAAGCAATGGATTGGACTATTGTATCATAAAGCCCAAAATAGTAGCTCAGTTTGATCCAACTTGATTAAAAACTTTCTGCCTGAATACTGGGCTAGCAGATCGGCAGCCCACTTGCCCAGCTTCCATTGTTACGTATGGCCCAGCCCAGCATACTCGAGATCACTTATGGAAATGTAACAACAGCCATGACACAAAATGCTTTGGGCACAAAAATATTCAGGCCCAACCCATAGATCTATTTAAATGGAAAGAGAGAGGGTAGAGAAATGAGAAGTGGATAAATTTGTCTGCTGATTGTTTTCTCTACATTCAAATGGGGACACAAAGTAAAGGGAAGTGGAGAAATTTGCCCACTGATAACATTTGTACTTGAACAACTTTCGCCCTTGTTTCCTCCACAGGCTTGAAAAGAAAATGTAGAAAAATTCACTTCACTGGATAATTTTCTCCACTAGTATTTTTTCCCTATTTTTAGTTGTTTAGGTCATGTTTGGCTACAAAATCCTCTTGGATTTCTCTCTAATTTTTTTGAAGATTTGAAAAATCTACATTTGGCAATTGTAAATTCTCGAGAATTTGAGGAAGTATATAAATTCTCATTTTTACGGATCTTCAGTCCCAACCTCCCGATCTTGTTGTTTGGATAGAAATGTTTAAAGAATGACATCGTAAGAGCTTCTCTGAACTCTAGAATCAATTATATTGAAGCCTCATGGCCTATATGTGACAAAGAGTAGCAGTCAGTGGTTCACACATTTTTCCAATGAGACTATGTTAGAGCCATATGGTTCGACTCACACCTTGGTCTATTGTCCCACAAATTTCATTGAGGGATTTGTTGGAATGGTGGAAAACCCACTGTAACACAGACCATTTGCCTTCTCCAATGCATTCTAAAATTTGGATCTTTGCCGCCTGTTGGACCATATGGAAAGCAAGAAATGATTCTATGTACGAAGGCACCCTGATCAAATGTAATTAACTCAATCAATCGTATGATTCAAGGAGTGCATGCATTATACCATTTTAGCATGCCAGGAAATAAGGAAATAGTGTTGGTTTTCTTGGATGCAACATTTAGAGCTACAGCACCCTCCAGGGGTGTCATCGGGTGTTCTAGTGGATAGCAGCACCCGCTCCCACAGCACCCTCCAGGAATCTATCCCTGAAGGAGCAGGTTTCCTTCCATGTCCTGGCCATTGAGCCAACTCACCCTACATTTATTTCCTTTGATTTCATTTCTAGAACTTTGAATTGGGTCACAGGGCTACAAAGCTAAGTTACTCCTTGGTACATGGGTAAGAGCCAGGATGCAGTAGGCTTCTATTTTGATGTTGTTGGTCGGCTGCTTCCTGTATCTTTAGTATTGTTGTACTTGCTTCTACTTGAATTAATTTCATCCCTTTTTACCAAAAAATAAAAAAAAATAAAAATCTGAACCTCCCTAAATGGGATTTTAATATCCTTAGTTTTGTAGATTTACATATTGATATCAATTTTTTCCCAGCTATATGCACTCAATGTGAGAACCACTGCTATACAAATTCTCAATGAGGAATGATCAAATTTATGGCAATGAGGAGCCTTCAAATCTGCGGATTCCTCAATTAGGGTCATTAGGATGTGGAGAAAATAGGTGACGTGTGGGGAGACCTGTCCACCTTATAAATTTGAACCACAGCGTCTTCGACCTTTATAAACAACCTTTTCTTACACTCAAACATACTCTTAAAACATGTTTTTGTGCAACAATTTTGACAGCATTTCTCATTAATTTCTTTTTTTTTTTTTTTTTTTTTGAAAAAATGTAAACTGAAGGCTAGCTCCATTTTCTCCAATGCAACTTTCAATGTTTGATGCGGCTATTGTTTTCCACACCATAATGTGTTATCAATCGAATACATGGGTGAACCCATGTACATCCATATGGGGGTGGTCACACCCATTGGACACCGGTTTGCTTGTAAACCACAATGAAATTCTAGCTCTGCTTCGACAGTTTACATAAAAATCCCGAACTCACATACAAATACTGAGTCTGTTCCCAAATTCCAATTGATTGTTTGGACTCGCATCCCTTAAATGAAAACTCTGGATCCGCCACTACTCATATACTACTGCCGAATATGTTTTCTGATCTACCATTTAGCTCCAACCTAAGAAAAGTTTAAAAAAAGAAAGTATATCCTTCTAGGTAATAAATCAACCAATGGAAACAAAAGCATCTGCTCACCCATCGAAAACATCGGACAAAGTTTTGATAAAGAACATAGGAAATATATGCTAGAGATCAATGCCAAATATTCAACACAGGGCCCCAAAGACATGTCACATAGACTACCAAACACTGGGGCCATAGAAAGAGATAACATATAAAATGTGGCCCCCTCTGAACCAGAGACATGAAGGCCAATTAAAGATATATGTATGATGTCTCTTTCGGATTGACAGGTCCAAACAATATAAAACATGGGAGAGAAGCTTATTTTCCACTCCAAACAAAAATGGCAGCAAAGTCATTGTCCTTTTACTGAGTCACAAGGATCCAAGGCAATATTCAGTTCTCAGTTTATTGAAACCACAACAAGGTGATATTTTTTTATTGAGAGATAAGTATTCAGAGTCTCAAGCACCCACCCACCCACTCACAGTGAACCAAGTTGTTCACCAAGAGCGCCACAATCAGATACTACTCTTTACTGTTTATGCAGAAGGGTCGAGCAGGTGCCTCATCACCAACTAAGCTATTAATGAATTGATCCTTAATTGTCTCTATACATGGAATTGATATAATAAAGAAGATGTTGGCATATCTAGCTAGTTACCCCAAAAAAACTTAAAATCCTTTTTGAAAATTGAAAGGTAAATACACATTTGAGAATTTGATATCATTATTGTATAAGGTTTGTCAGTTTTACTTTTCACAATTCAACATTGAAATCTATTGAGGGTTTTTTCCTTTTTCTGAAAAAAAGTTCTATTTAGGGTAGCTTCCTGTCTTTTTCATTTTTTTATTATCTATTTTATCTTAATCATAAATCTTAAAAATGAATAAAATACTCTTTTTTTTTTCTGTTATCACAGATATCAAACACTTGTTAATAAATTTTTATTAATATATTTTGTGGGTTTAATCTATGAAAAGATGTTTTTCAAACACTTGAGTTTCAATTTAAAAAAATTGAAGTAAAAGTCTCTAATTTTTTTTTTTACTTCAAAACTCAACTCTTTGTTGGAAAACCCACTCCACATAGCACTTCCCATAGTCTACCTAGCTCAATCTTAAATTCTTAATTGAAAGTGGATCCTTGAAAGTGGCTCCAGTAGGTATTGCACGCAGACATATGTGATGAGGATGTTCGCATTTTAAGCCGGCCAAAGTGATTGTTTGATGTGTCCATTCTTAGGATATTATGAAGGGATGGATTCTTACCAGAAATTATAAGGAATCCCACCAAATTCTAATTAGTGATAGGGATTCAAATATTGGGAAAAAAAAAAAAACCATAAGATCCGATTATCTCTTTTTGACAAAAATTTGTGTCCCTATCACTAATTTGCATTTGGGGGGATTCCTCCATAAGTTTTTGGTAAAAAATTATGAATGTGCAAAATCTGTAAGTAAAGGAGGTTGTTTGTAAATATTAAAAAAACATGTGGTCATATATAACTTTCTCATGTTTTTATTGTAAGGCTTTTCTATTAATAGAGTGCTTAGTAGGGAATTTGAAAGGGAGGTAGGGACAATGAAGTTTCCATTCCTTGACATTGTGGTGGAGAGGTTTGAAAATAGATAGGGTGCAACACAGAAGTAATAAAGTGTGGGGGTGAGAGTGAGAGATTGAGGGGGAGAGATTCATGCACTGAAGATCTTGTTGAGAAAAGTCAAGACATGTGGATATAAAATAAGGCATAAAATAAAGGAATATGAGGAAGAGATGATCATCAAAAGCCTCAGGTATTAGAACTTAAAGTTTGATTGATTTAACAAACAGACAGCCGTCCATTAGAAAGAGTATAGAGGACAAACAAGTTCAATCAAAACTTTTTGGATTAGGGAGTGGAGAAGGCCAAAAATGCCCGGCTGTTTTAGGGGAGGAACTATAGAAAATAAACCAATGAGATTGGAAGATTTGCATCATCATCAGCAGAGGCCATCATATTTTAAATTGTGGGGGCTGCTTTTTGTTAACCTGAACCTGCAAGTAGATGAATAACAGAGTTGCTTCACACGAGGCTGTGATTATATATCATTTACTTGATTTGAAGGACTCAATTCTTGACCCATTTCATAATCCAGTTGGATTTTCATGATCCCATTAGATTTTTATAAAATTATAGATCTAAAGAAGTGCAACTTAAATAAAGACTTAGATGACGATAGATAGAAAAAGAGAAGCATCATTCATACATCTGATTCCAACATAGTTGAACTTGAGCATATAAGACTTTGATGATGATGGTCATGGTATTAATTTCTCTCACTCCTAAATATACCACAAATTTTCTTTGATGTTTTAAATCTATATATCCTTATACAGTACTCAAATCATTTTACATCATATGCTTTTAAGCGACATGTAAATCCATGTTTTTTTACAATTTCTTTGCCAATCCTCTATATATTCAGCTACATCTGATAATGCAAGACTAACTCTCTCATTTTGATGGATTTATATTTTAATAAAACTGACAGTACAATATCACTTCACACTTCAATAACTTATATCCTCTAAAACACATTTGCTTGTAAACCAATTATAAAAAAGGAATGGTTGGCATGATAAAATTGGGATCTCTGCACATAGTTTTGATAGTCTATGGTGGGCCCTGATGAATGAGATGGTCTGTCCAATTCTATTATTCTCCTTTCCAAAGTGTCCCCCAAGCAAAAACTAAAGAACCCCACTCCCCCAGTTCAAAGAACTCTCTCTCTCTCTCTCTCTCTCTCTCTTCTTGGAAAATAGAAAGAAAGGGCCTCTTTCACTTGCAGGAAACAGTTGGGATTGTGATTTGATTATTTGCTGGCACGTCCCCTCTGTTTCTTCTCTACATAAACAACTATAAAACTGCTCTTCTGTCAACTTGCTGAAGGCCTATTCTATTAGCCGGCTATTCTATGTATTTAAACTCTTACACACTTCTCTCTCTCTCTCTCTCTCTCTCTCTCTCTCTCTCTCTCTCAGCATCAATTCATTCAAATTACAAGTCATAGAGAAGAAAACTAAACCTTGATCCATCTCCTTCCAAACCCAATCATGGAAGATCAATTCAACACCACCCCTGTCGCCACAGACCAGGATGAGCCAGGAATCAAGCCAGAAACTGGGGCTGGCTCGGCCTTCTACAATGAGAAGGTGAGCGCCACGTCATCTCCCAAGAGAAGGTTGGCTGACCCAGAAGCTGATTTCCATGGAAACATCAGATCCCGGTGAGTTATATTTTGATTACAATCTCCTTTGTTTTTCACTCTGGGTTTGTGACTTTCTTAGGCTATGATTGAATTGAGTTGAGATCCAAACATGTTTGTGTGTGTGTGTGTTTTTTTACCCAGCAGGCGGGCCGTAGAGAAGCGCGTGGTGTCCGTACCGATAGGTGACACGGAGGGAGCTCCGCCGTCGGATTCGTGGGCATGGAGGAAGTACGGTCAGAAGCCAATCAAGGGATCCCCCTATCCGAGGTAACGCTAAAGTGCGCCGTCGCTTGAGCCTAAACTAATCATGTGCCGCCGTACGGCCTGTGCGGTTTAATTTAACGGAACCTCTGGGCTCTGCTAACGTGCGCAATTCTCATTTTCAAACGTGGGGCGCTTTTACGCAATTCTCGTGGAAAGCTAAAATGATTTTCCACATTGCTGAAAGTTTTATGTTTCGTGCGTCCTCTTTTATAAAGGGAAATATAAATTCTTTTATAATTTTGTGGTAAATCATTTTCAGAAGTTGAATTTAATTTTATATGGATGGATTTTCCACAGTGTCGCAAAAATGTGTTTGTGTAGCTGATTTTTCATAGAGAAAGCGAGAATTGTGAGGGTTTTTCTTCACAATAAATTTTACATTTTTTTTCTTTCATGTTTGGTGTGACAATTTCTTTCTCAAGAAAAAGAGCAAGAATAGGCTAAACTTTTTGTGATTCAAAGCTAAACTTTTACACGTTTGGGAAGGAGGTAAAATGAGGAGGATGAAAAATAAAAGGGGAAAATGGAAGGAGAGTGAAAAAGAATGGTGTTTGGAAAGGGGGGAGGAAAAGTGGGGGAGGAAAATTTTGGGGTAAAATTTTAAAAGTTTTACCTCTAAATTTTCCCTTCAAAACTTAGGGAAAGAGGGGGGGGAAAGAGGAAGGCAAGAGGGAATTTTCCTTCTCCCTCAAACTTTAACAAACAAGAGAAGGAAAAATTAATTTTCCTTTCCCTCCCCTAATCCCTTCCCAAACACGAGATTATGGATTTAGAAAAAGATTTTACGCGGATTTGGAGAAATTCCAAAGAATCAATTTTCCATGACATTTACACAAATGCGCCTCACTCTCTCTTTGCAGAGGGTACTACAGATGCAGCAGTTGGAAGGGATGTCCAGCAAGAAAGCAAGTGGAAAGAAGCAACGTGGACCCCACCATGCTCGTGATAACGTACGCCTGTGACCACAACCACCCCTGGCCCATCTCCAGAAACAAACCCGACCCAAACCCTAACAGCTCGGCCCCGGCCACGGCCGAGCCGAAGCCCCCGGTGGCTTTCTCCAACCTGGCCGACGCCGAACCGGCCGAGAAGTTCGCCGATCTCGAAACGGACTCGGTCTTGCAGGCGACAGACGACTTCGGCTGGTTTTCCGACATGGCTTCGTCGTCTCCAACGAAAGACACCTTACTCGAGAGCCCGATCTGCGGCGGAAGCGACGCCGCCGTGGAGGCTGTGATTTTTCCGATGAGGGAAGAGGACGAGTCTCTGTTCGCCGATCTCGGAGAGCTGCCGGGGTGCTCGCCGGTTTTCCGGCGAGGGTTTTACGAGCAGGTGGAGGAGAGCCGGAGGTGTAGATTGAGAGAAGCTCCGTGCTGCGGGAGCACCGGATAATGTAGTACGCAATCTCACCTTATCTTCTCTCTCTCTCTCTGGTTTTTTTTATAATATATCGACGAGGGCGGGTGAATGCTAAAATTAACGGAGAGCGTATCGTGCGCCATAAGTTGGAAAGATAGGATTTTAAAGTAATTTTATGAAGGGGGTCTTTATTTTAAATGTTGTCTTAATCTTCTTGTAATTAGCATCAACTTTTTTGTTATCTAATGGAAAGGCTGCCTTGGAATCTCCATCTGCATGTTAAACCCTTCATCCACTTGCCATGAATTATTCTACAATGCTTAAATAAATAATAAATGAGATTTTGCGAAAAAGAAAAACCCCATCCCCTTAGAATTGAATCCTGACCTGAATATTGACAGTAAGAGCATGTTTCTTTACAAGAAATTTTTTATAAGAGTTTTTCTAATTGGATTTTTTTTATGTGATGTGGCATGTTGTATCTCTAATTTACAAATGACATGTTTCTTCACAAGCATTTTATAATTCGAGTCATTTAAAACGTTTCAAAAAACCTCAGGGATTCTAAAAATTCCGGCCCCTTTACTTTTTTGTTGAATTTTTGGATGCTCAAGTAGAAGAGAGCATTCAGGAATTTCACTATGTGTCTGGGAATTTCAAAATTCTCCGGCCATAAATTTCATGAATTCTAGCAAAGAAATAATCCCTAAAGTATCTTCCATCCAAATTCTTTTTTTTTTTTTTTTTTGCATTCACTGATATCAATTAATAATGCAGTTGGGTTTTTTTCCACTTTATTCCTCTCTTCTGTTGAGGGCTTCAACATCATCTTCTTAAAAAAAAAAGAAGTATTCATGATTAGAGTGATATATATATATATATATATATATATGGGAGATGCTCACATGAGAGATACTCTCACCTTACTATGAGAGATAAGGTGGGGGCCTTCACATCTATATCCAACGTCAACAACTTAAATGTGAGGGCCCCCACTCCTATCTTTCATAATAAGATGAGATATGCTTTCATAGGAGCATCTCCCTCTATATATATATATATATATATATTTGCTATTGGAGGGTTCCCAATCCTTTGGGCTAGACTAATCTCTACGGACTCAGAGTAAAGCCGAGTAAACGCCCCTGTAACGCCCAAGTGATATAAACTGCTGGATTAATATAGAATTATGATAAGAAGATGAAGATATTTCTCTCCCGTGCGTGGTGAGATTTGAGATATTAGAAGTTGCTGAAAGGTAACAGGTACACATCTCATTGAAACGTCGTAATACGTACAGGAGTGGGTTAGTTTTGTGGTCCAGAACGGCATATTCTATCAAGACCTATGGGTACCAACTTGGAGCTAAAACTGTGGAAAATTGCATCCATGAGGACCATGATAGAGATTGGATCATTCGTTTTTTTCTTTTTTTTTTTTTAAATGTACAGATTGGTGTCATTCAGATGTGAATTGTACATTTATTTACTCTGGAGACTGCCCAAGGTTTTTGTTGAGTAATTATGGGGTAGGCACTATTGGCCCATTGGTCCATTTGAGATTGATCCCACCAACCAGACCTGTCATCATCGTCGTCGTCGTTGTCGTTGTCATCATCATTAAAGTCACCTATCCCAACTATGGGTTTCTTTTGAGCCAAGTCCTGATCAGGTAAGTTGTTCGCAAGCATACCTGAACCCAACCCATGATTTTTGGTTTGGGTCAGGTTCAGGTTTAAGCCTGTACATGTGGTTGGGCACTGACGGACCTATATTTTACGACGAGGGTGCAGCTCGAGAGATTTTCCTAAATAACAACTTTTTTTTTTTCTTTACTTGACATTGCCTGCACCACCTAAATGAAAATCATGGTCCCCCATTGCTCTTGGGTTCAGGTTCGGGTTCAGGTTTAAGCTTGTACATGCTGCTCAACTAGCCAATCTGACCAGAGAATTTAGGGTTCAAGTTACAGTTTCAAAAAAACAATTTATAAACAGGTTAGATTCTTTAGGTCCATTCTTGTTATCCTACTAAGTTGTATTTGATTTCAATTTCAATTTTCCAGGCTGAACTGATCTTTGTTCAAAATTTACTCTGCTTTAAACAGCCCCTATTAATATCAGGCCCTGTTTGGATTCTCAGAAACTAGGTTGCCTTGGAATGATTTTTTTTTTTTTTTTTTTTTCTGTTTCCCACTACAAATTACTAGGGACAAGAACTCATGCACCAATGCACATGGAATAAGGTTAACTAAAAGTTTAATCACCTGGAACTCTATTTACCTGCAAGTGGTCATGGGAAAGAAAGTATACTATGTTACAAATATGAAATGGGAAATTCTCATCCTATTCTATCCAATTGAGGCAAACTGGTTCTAACAGAGGAGGAATATGAAGAGAGAACTACAGGCATCTTTGCTGATTAATTCTCCTGTAACATTGTAACAGAAATTGCCAGTTGAAGCTAGTGAAAATCTTTCATGCACTCATCCGTCCTCTTTCTTTTTGAAAGAGATTATGTTCAAGTTGACACCTTATGGCATTGTTATTGAAGCCTTTCCATTGCAGATATGCTTCAAGGCACGTCTAACATAGTATTCAAGATAGAATAGGGGCATAAAATTCACAAAAATAGTCGTATATTATACATGTATATTGTTCATACATGCACATATTTTTGTACAATACAGCTTCATTAAAAAGATTTGATTATTAGTCCTTACTCTTGAAAAGATCCTACAAACAAAATGTATATTTGAGTCTTTTTGTATTTCTGGCCAAGCCTTGGCACTTCATCAAAGTTGCAGCAGTTTCACTGCAAGCAAGGAGCAGGTATCTCCCAGATTCTGAGAACACAGAGAGAACGTATAATTTAAGAAATGGTGAGTCCTCAATCCTAGAAAGCATGGGTTGATATCTCCTCTATCAAAATGGTGGTCCCACTCCCGAGCCCAAGACATGTAGCTAAAGTTGTTTTGGATGAAGAGCAGTTGGAATTTAATTAATGTCGATGATTATCTCTTTGATTCTCTTATAATCAAACAGAGATTGTGGCATTAAAAAAGTAATAGCCCAACGGGCAAGACCCTAATTATCACATGTTAAAATCTATATTATTATAAAAGTTACAGAGATCAACATTGTCCAAGTCAATACATTCAAGCTGTAATGTAAACAGAATCCCATATAATCCACTGTTTTGCAACCGTAGCATGTGCATGTGGAAGGGAGAATCAGATATAGTCCATTACATTATTCTCTTCCATCTTATCTATTCACATTTTAACAGGAGCAAGCACTGCTTCTCATATGAACACAACCAGTTAAAAAGTTGAGAATATAGTATCATGACATGGAGCATCTACTGCTGCAGATGGGGAGAAAACAAAGTGACCAAAATTGCTCCTACTATGGGCCACCAAGATCGATGGGCTGCAAGTAGAAAAGCTTTCCTAGACTAGCCCATGACTACAGCTCCCAGGTTTGGACAGGGTCCAATGGGTTTGGTAAAGTAGGTCAAGGACTCAGATGCCAAGCTCTAGTCATAATGTGTACTTGCCAACAGGAGGAAATTTCTTAGTCGGCCACAGGTACAACCCAAGTGATGACAACTACAGAAAACCTAACCATTGGGCTTTTGAAGTGGTGGGTCAAATTGGCCCAGGGTCAGCTCAGGCCTCACTTCCTTCATGGCCAGTGCTATATTTCAGTGGACCCAACTGAGCCCGTTCCCCTGGTTTTACTTCAATGGAAGTTGGATTGAGCAGTTTACTATGATAACAATATGGCAATTACCAATCCAAACTCTCTGGGAAAGGAGCCTTCTACTTGTAGAAATATGGATATTTTCCACTGTTTTCTATAGGATGTCATTAGTGAACATGGACCACACCACTGATTAAGAATACTACTGGAAAATCTGTCAGGCAGGAAGATCTTAAGTCCCATAAAGAGTTCAGAAGAAATTAACATTCACATTCTCTAAAAGGGCACCATATGTTCAGGGCATCATCCGTTCATGGTAGGGACCTTAAGAGCAAATGGCAGAAATGATAATCAAATGGTATACCACATGTACAGAAATAGACTACAGAATGTAAACTAGATACTTGCTGCACAGCATCCTGCCACTCCTCTCCATCTCAACCACGATTGGAAAGATAAAATAGATACGCACTAGATTTCTCAGAGAACCACTCAAGATTTAAAAAAACCATTAACAGATAATAAGTGTAATATCTTGTTCAAATTGGGATCTCCAACTTAAGGAATTCTATGGACACATGGCGCAAAATTAGACGGCCTTGGCATTATCAGCTATATTCTGACTTAGCAAAATCCATGAAAAATATCAGCCATGATCTAAAACAATAAATTTAACACTGATCCTGTTCAAACCTAGCCGACCACATTGATGTGATAGGGCTAAGATATGATGTTCCTGTTCAAACCTCCTACTGTTCAACAAAACATGTCTTAGAATCTCTATCATGGAAGAATAAATCACTTACAGAAAACCACAGTTTACAAGAAAAAGATGCAGAAAATATTGAGTGACACCCTTACACAGCATTCAATTCCACAGCCTAGTTTGAGCAGCACCCAACTCTCTTCAACGCTGACACATCATCTTTGATATTTATCTTCTCACCTTTGCTGGGGACTGCAGCTGACGCTCCCTCATCACCAGCCTCAACAGCCTTCTTGCTCACAATACGGTATATCTGGGTCAATACCTCTGCAAATGCATTCTCCACATTTGTAGCTTCCAAGGCAGAGGTCTCCATGAAAAAAAGAGATTCCCTCTCGGCGAATGATTTCCCATCTTCGGTGGAAACAGCCACAAGGTGGCGGAGATCAGACTTGTTGCCAATGAGCATCACGACTATGTTAGGGTCAGTATGGTCCCTCAGCTCCTTCAACCACCTCTCGACATTCTCGAAAGTCGAATGCCGGGTGACATCAAACACAAGTAATGCGCCAACTGCTCCTCTGTAGTAAGCACTTGTGATAGCACGGTACCTGCACTCAAATGCAAATTCCAGCAGCAAAGCATCTAAGTTCATGGACTAGAAATTGCAAAATCAACATATTTGTGTGAGTCGTTCTCCAAGAAAAATCTAACAGGTACAAACACTCGGTTGGAACTACTAACTTCGACCCTGATCGGAGTTACATTCACTGTTGGAGCTTATAGAACTCTTTAATGGTTAGACACGTGTTTACTGTTATCCCAACACTTATCAAGATCCATGTTTCAATGTGATTAAGTCCAACAATAAATATAATGATAATCATATTGGAATTTAGTTTGCCTGACAATTTATTGAGTGGCTTGTTCCATAGTTCTCCAATCTCATGGACCGACCAGAAAACTGCCCAAATCAACTCAATCTGGTCTCATACTAGGTGACTGAGTCATGTTGAACTTGTTAGGACAATGTTGGCTGATCTCACTGTCCTAATGTTTCAGAATGACTAATACTGCTCTGGTTCAGTCGGCGCGCGGTCATCCTAAGGCAATTTATCAACACACACACAAATTACATATATATCATATAAAACTTACATATAAATCAATATGATACTTAAATGAAATCAAAATTGAAAGTAAGATTCCAATAAAATCTATGTACACTTTATGAAAATTCTACTTACATTTGCTTTTATATAATTTTCTATATATTAGTTCTTATGAATGACTTTATTTCTAAGAATATATATATATAAATTAATTTACTGACCCGCCTAGTCAACCTGCCAAGTTTTCTGATTGAATCAACCCAGCAAATGGCCAAGTCAAGTCAACCCACCGGCTCGGAAAACTATCATTTTGAATTTGCAGAAGAGGGGTCTCATGGTTTGGATTTGAACAAGGGCATAGAAAACTTCAATCATTCTGGATTGAAGTTTCTCTGTGGGCGCATGCCACACAGGAGAATAGGTTGCCCCAAAAATCAGCCTGACAAGAGTTTGATGGCTATGGAACATCCCCCAAAATGCATAAAAGCACATGACTGGTGCATAATTATGCAAGTCAATAGAAATCTCTGAAAACTTCCCAGCATAATTTGTTTCCAGAAGGCTAGTGAAAGCTTTTATGAAAACTACTTTCTCAGTTCATAAAATAAAGAAACACCATGGCACAACTCAGTACTCCAAATTTTCAATTCATTAGCTCACAGCCCATCTAGAAGCCTCAATTGAACCGCAGCAAAAGAATAAGACCCAGAACTGCCAGAAAGCTATAACAAATAATGATTGGCATAAAACACCAAAAATAGCCTATTAAGCACCTTTTAGCAGCTGATCTGCTTTCCCATAGACCCTAAGATATATTTAAAGCAACCAACTATCGCCATGTTCCTGATCTCCCCAATTCAAGTCACTCTTCTCCAGTCAAACTCCGTGGAGTCCCATCTGATGGCACACAAGGAATTCCCTTGACAAAAAGGCCCCACCATACCCAACCAAAGGGGAATTCTATGGATTCAATGACAGGACCCAAATGAAGTAGAACAGAGAAGTGGCAGAACAAAGGAACAACTTCCTACCTAAGCTCCCAAAAGAGTTAAAAGCACTTAGAAGAAGATGAAGTCCTTACCGTCAAAAGTTTCAGCCGAAATATGGGATTTCAACCTGTTCAGCCAAAATATGGGATTCCGACCAATCCAGCAGATATCTCCAAATTTGAAATTGAATTGGTGATTTGGGCCATATAGGACTGAAATCCCAACCGATTTCTTTCAGCGGCGTTGGTCATTTTCATCCCGGACCAAAACGAATAGTTTTGACTCTTTTAGCCGAAATTGACTTCTACGGTAGAAGCACTATAGATTTACAAAATGGAACTTCCAAATTCAATTGAATGAAATTTTACAGCTCTCCAAACGGTATCTAAAAGGGAATCTAGATATTAGTTGGCCTCCATAGTCAAGAATTAATAACTGTTAATGCACAGCAAGATAAGAACCTACAAGCATGTAAAAAAAATGTACCTTGGTTAGTAGTGGAAACCCTTCAAACTGCAAAGAATGATGTCATGTGGGTTCAAGCCACGTTATCTATCCACAAAAAAAAAAAAAAAAAAAAAAAAAAAAAAAAAAAAAAAAAAAAAAAAAAAGAGAGAGGGTTTTTCCACAGCCTATCAGTGCTCTAAACCTAAGATGGAAAGATTTTTTCTTTTTTCTTTTTTTTTGTCTAGTATCTATCCCAAAGCATCCAACTCAGAGATACTGAAACAAATGGAATTGAAATTGTTCTCCATGCCAGTTGGTACTCTCAAAACCTAAAAATGCAAGAACTCTTTCCTCAATAATTATTTATTTATTTATTTTTTGAATGGTTACTTTCATTAAAAGAAGAGCAAGCAGTACATGAGAGCTATACTGACAAGGTATACTCTTTCCTCAAAATTTATCGAACCATGCAACTCAAAAGGGCCTGAAATAAATGGTATGGCAAATTGCCTCGTGTTATGTGCTCCCATTATGAACCGATTGGTATGCAGTCTTTAGGCATAAAGAAATTTAGTATATGCCACCAGATCCATTGCTATATCTGTCATCCGTAAACCAAGTTTTTGAGCCAGCTGACAATCAAGATGACCTCACTTGATCGTACATCAGAAAGAAGGCATTCATCCTCAGTCCTTTACATCTGATGATTGGCACAAATTCAACAAGCCAAATTTTGACTCCAATGGTGTTTTTCAACTTCCACTGTACTACTATAATCATGGATGAAAATAGCGGCCGCTACGTCCGCTACGGGGCCGCTACGGGGTGAGAAAATTCCTACTTTTCAATTTTTTTTTAAAATGCATAATAAGACTCTTTTTTTTTTTCTTCTCTCCAAATAACATTTCTACACAACTCTTCTACTCTTTTATGTTTAAAAGAACACCAAAAAGCACATTATCTTGCCGAATTACAGTCGATACAAAGAGTTATTCTCAATGATTCTTCTCTAAGTACATCCTATTAGACACCCCCTTTGGTAGATGTATTTTTTTCTCTAGGTACTCTTAAGTCTTGACTTCATGACATAGTTTTTTCTTTTATAAGCCTTTCATTAGTTTCTAAGTTAGCATAACTAAGGAACATGAATACATGTGAAAAAAATGATCATTACTATTATTTTCTATTTAGACAGCGATACGGGACCTTATACAGTGAGGGGACCGCTACGCCCCCTTACTTTAGTTACTTTTGCAAAAAAAATACATTTTCTCTCATTTTCCAATATTCTAGATTTTCTAGAATTTTTTCATATTTTTTTGACGATTTTTCCAAATCGCACCGCTACGCCGCTACGTAGCGCCGCTACGCTACGTATCGCCCGCTACGTAGCGTTTTGGCGGCAGGCCGCTACGCCCGCCGCTACCGCTATTTTCATCCTTGACTATAATAGAATCTGTTACCATGTCAAAGCAATTCAATGTCCAATTTGAATTGTGGTGCTGGTTCTGTTCTGCCATCTCCGATACCAGAAGAATGGCTACATTCACATCTGCTGTGATGCATTACCAGATTTCCAGCCCCAACGATACAAGCAAATGTATATGTTAACACTGCAACACAAGATCACAGATAATCCATAACCTTCAAGATAATATGTGATCATTTTCGAAGAATAATCACGGCTTGGGTTATGTCAATATCTCACAATGAACTGGTTTTTAATGCAGGTCCTCCAACTAGCCAGTCTTGCCAGGCCAATTTTCACATGGATTTCACCACCCTACGACAATTTAAGTTGAATTTTATAGACATTGTGGAACAGTCCACAATTATGATGCCAGCATTGGAGAAGTTCTTCACACTCATTTGGTCACGCACTTTTGCATAGACTCACTGGCCCATGCCATTCTTCGCACTTACTCAAAGGTGTTGCACTGTGCCTGTGTCTCCTCAATCTAATGGCACTCTGTATTGCAGGAGACACCTCCATATTAGCTGAAGCCATCCATAATGCCTATACCTTGAGGGAAAAGTTGCACAATCATCGGGATGCATAGTACCAAATCCTAGGTCGAATCCTAGAAGGAATCTCAATCATTGGGTCCAGGCATCTGACAGGGCCACTGATCTTCTGGCCTGGATTCAACTGTGAACACCAATGATTTACACCAACAACCTGCAGCCTGAAGTTAAGCATATCATGGATGAGGAAACACCAACTCCTCATGGCATTGGGCACTTAAATAGGGGAAAAGTTAGCGATTAAAGAGGACCTTCTCATTGTCCATTAGAAGCATAATGGGTCGGTGCTAGTAGAGGAAAGCTAGCTACATCAAATCAAATTAGTTACTATCTTGAATTCTACCAGAGTTATTTCCAAAATAGCAGAATGTATCAAATCATCTTAAATATTCTGACTTAGTTTAATCTAAATAACCTCAATCTTCCTAACATGTAGTATTCTCTACCAATAACAACTCCAACCTTCCTAATATCTAATATACAATTGAATATGTCTTTTTCCAGAAAGGATCCTGTGATTGATTAAATATCGAATATAACTCTTTGATATTGATTAAATACAGAATACAACTCTTTGATCTCTCAAATGAATTGTTAGTATATCACTGAAAGCCCGTCATATTGTTTTGGTGGTCAGCGCCTGTTTGTGGAGTCCATCGCCGTCACATCACACTCATTTTGAGTTTGAAGGAGCTGGTGGCCCACTAGATAAACATTTTCATGATCTTTCCTAGAAGCATACAAAGAGGGATTGTGCAACTTAAAGAAAACCCTCATTAGAAAGGATTATATTTTTTTAAAAAAAAGAGGAGGAAATCAGTGAGGTGTGAGTGGCTAGGTAGATGCAGGAGGACTATAGATGGGTATAAGAGGATAGGGTTTCATCTAGATACAAGGTTTATGATAGTAAAAGAGAAAAGAGATGGAAGATGGGAGATGGGAGAAGGTGGTGGATGCTAATAGCGAAGTAGGTGATAGTTCCCACAGGAAACGTTTCATGGCCATCCTGATTATATGATCAAAGGCAGCCATAGCTCTGATGCATGAAAACTGCTCAAATTACATCTCAATCATATTGTATTCCACTGATAATTATAGGCTTACTTATAGAGTATAATGAGATAAAATAAGAAGGTAGCTTGGTGCAACCCCGGACCCACGATAAAAAAAATAGATCAATCTCCAATGAAATTGACCGAATCCAAAGATGGATTCCAGCACTAGGGCAAACTCAAAATCATAGAACGCACCATCATTGGAAGAAACTCAGAGAATTCTTTGATTAATTGTAATAAGCATAAGCAACTACAAAGGGGACTCAACTATATATAGACGAGTAGGATTGTTTCTTAGCGAACAAAAGTTTCTAAATAAAATAGGAAACTATCTAACCCTAATCCAAGAAGATTAGAAATATTTCCTTGATTAAACAAGGAATAAAAATAGAAATAGGATAAAAGGAAATTGCCGCCTATGATGCACGGATACTTTGAAATTGACAACGTATCGTGTTATATCATATCCGATATTTCACTTTTTACGTGTAAAATCCGTGTCCTTGCGGTGTCTATGGCGTATCCTATCCGTATCCATGCCGTATCTAGGCATCATAGATTGCCACAGTAGCTCTCAATCAATTGGGCATGTGGTCCGAACCCAATGGACCGGGTTGACCTCTGGGTCAAGGCGTTGGCCCAGTTGATTTCTTGGGCCTGACCCGTACTGCATCATAGCTAAATCTAATCAAACCGAATGCTATCTTAAATCCTAGCAGATTTATCTTTGAAAAAACAAATCCCATCAGATTTCATAATACTGTAACTCAATTTAAATTTAAATAACTTCAACTTTCGCAATATGTATGTTCTCTACCAGTAACTCTGACCTTCCTAACACATAATATTCTTTACCAGCTAAAGCACAGGAGAGAGGGTTATTTGTTTTTATGTTGTATTTTCAGTTTCCTTCATTTTCTTAATGGAGATCCTTCTTCATACATAATTTTGATAAATGCAATTCGCTACTTCTCAAAAAGAATATATATATATATATATATATATATCACGAAGAAGACGACCATGCATCCATTCCCTATCATTGCCTATACGGGTAGTTGCTACAAGTTGGAGCAATGCCCTGACTAATTGTGGGCTTTCACTGTATTCCTTGAGAAGGTTATCAAGATATCTGCTACAATTATTTACTTTATGCACCTGGTTTTTCAGGCTTCATTGTAGTTAAGCTATTTCTGGTACACCGCTCCACTGTGGAGCTAGATATATACCTCCACAATGGGTGGCCCCAGTATAGAGCCAGACAAATACGTACCTACCAGAAAAATATGATCAGTCATTGGACTGACCAAAAACTTCAAAAGGTTAAGCTAAAAGAAGCCTGGTTGTAAAGATAAACTTCCATGCTCATGCCTTTTATATTCAAGGAAGACAGAAAAATAATTACAATCTTAAGTAGCTCGTATATTCCAAAGCCTGATCACATATTCTCCACTATTTTGGCACGGAACATCAAAGTGGATCGTGCATTTTGAAACCAAAACTGAACTTGAAACTATCATATGTTAGGTTCAAAATGAACCGGTATGGTTGTTAGCATGGATGAAAATATCGGCCGTAGCGTGGGATTTATCGGCCGTCGTAGCGGCCGCTACGGGGTAAAAAAAAATTCCTACTTTTCAATTTTTTTTTTTAAATGCATAATAAGACTCATTTCTTTTCTTCTCCTCTCCAAATAACATTTCCACACAACTCTTCTACCCTTTTATGTTTAAAAGAACACCAAAAAGCACATGATCTCGCCGAATTACAGTCAATACAGAGAGTTCTTTTCAAGAATTCTTCCCTAAGTACATTCTATTAGACACCCCCTTTTGTAGATGTATTTTTTTCTCGAGGTACTCTTAAGTCTTAAGTCTTGACTTCATGAGATAGTTTTTTCTTTTATGAGCCTTTCATTAGTTTCTAAGTTAGCATAACTAAACAACATGAACACATGTGAAAAAAATTATCATTACTATTATTTTTTATTTATGCCCCCTTATCTTAGTTACTTTTGCAAAAAAAATACATTCTCTCATTTTCCAATATTCTAGATTTTCGACAATTTTTTCTTTTTTTTTTACGATTTTTCCAAATCGCACCGCTACACCGCTATGTAGTGTTTTAGCAGCAGGCCACTACGCTCGCCACTACTGCTATTTTCATCCTTGGTTGTTAGAAACAAGATAGCAAACCAAGAAAAGTACCTAGAAATTTAATTTTGTTATCTTATTGGTTTAAAAAAAAAAAAAAAAAAAAAAAAAAAAAAAAACATAGGCACCATTATGAGAAAATGATTTACCACAACTTACAAGTAACTATACAGGGAGCCCAAGTTTCACTTGTACTTGTCTCTAGAAGTATGCATCCAAGCTACTTTTTTTTTTTCTTGTTTTGCCAATTACATGCTATGAACTCCCCCACAGATACAACAATGAAGTTTATGAATTATTGCATTTATACATATTACATGTCAAGTTTGCAGGAAAAAATGACGTCTGCAGCATCCAGATGGCTTGTCTATGACAGCTGTTCTTAAGTTTCAGGGAGAAAAGATGCTTGCTTGCTTTTCAAAAAGTAGAAGGAAAAAAAAAAGAAGAAGCTTGCTTTTCTTAATTGCTGACAAGTTCACACGACAGCTTAAAGTATGAATGCATTCCTGTCAGAAGTCTCAATCTTCTACTCCATCTACTAAGTTAAAAAAGTGAACGGTAAATGCCATTCAAGGAGCCTAAATTTATCCAAATCAAAACCTTAGAATACTCTTAACATATTATAGAAGTTGGGTTATAATGCCCTAAAATTGGGTATCTTGGGTGTAACCAAAATCATAGTGATTTGGTGTTGCCAAGTATAATGGATGTTCATCAATTCCTGCGGACACCACTGATGAAGCGTAGACCTCATGGCCACATGTATTGGGCCCACTTAGATTTAGGATATTTTATTAACTAATTATAGGTCATTAGTTTCTGATTTTATTTAAAGTGTTATTTAGGATTAGGTTTCCTATTTATTTAGTTTCCTATTTTAATTAGGTTTCTTAGAGCTTAAGTTGTGTTTTCCTATTTATATGGCATTGTAGAGAATTATTTCTCAGAGTCAGATTAATGAAATTGGGTTTTCCCATTGAGGTGCATCCTCGTTTATTGTCTCTTCGGAGATTGATTGTGTCTTCGGACACGTGCCTCAGCACCCATTGTGCTTTTAGCACGTCCACCGCAAGCCCTAACATATTATAGAAATTGGGTTATAATGCCCTAAAATTGGGTATCTTGGGTGTAACCAAAATCATAGTGATTTGGTGTTGGGAAGTAGAATGGATGTTCATCAATTCCTGCGGACACCACACAGAAAAATTTAATTCTTACTGCATGTTTGGTGCAGTTGGGTTTTTCCCAAATCCAAGTAATTTAATATCCATGGCACAAGGAATGTTTATCCATTCTTCACTGAATTTGGGTCGTGTGGGTAAGCAGGAACTTGATCAGACAGCATCAAATCAGTGTTTGGATGAATCCACACACTGAATTAGAGCAGGAAAACATCTCTCCTTGTGCCTGACTCATGTGAGACATCCAGATTAGCCCTAAACTAATAACATACAATCCGAGAAGAAGAACAAGAAGCAAAATCAATTAAATAAACTATCATTGTTGTGACCAACTACCAATCAACAGTATCAGATCTCACTCACTCAAGTCTGAAACAGAAGAAACGAAAACCCTTCAAACCCCACTTCACTAAATCCTACACATGACCCTGTTCATACCTCAAATTAACGAATTCATGTCCAAATCCAACTAAAACCCAAAACCCTCACCAACCCACCTCAACACAAAAACCACCCAATCAAACACCCACAAGTTCACACACACAAAATCAGCACTAGATATCAAAAACCCAGATCAGAAACAGAAAAAGAAGAGATGGGTCATCAATAAAATCACCTCTCTTGCCCTGCCGTGTCCCAAATCTGGGCTTTGATGACCTTTCCATCAACATTCAAGCTCCGAGTTGCGAACTCGACGCCGATAGTGGACTTGGACTCGAGGCTGAACTCGTTTCTCGTGAACCTCGAGAGCAGATTAGACTTCCCAACGCCCGAGTCTCCGATCAATACAATCTTGAAAAGATAGTCGTAATCATCTTCAGTTCTGTAAGCAGCCATATCTCTTGTATACTACTATGAGAATAAGAAAAAACAGAAGCCCCACAAAAAGCAGTGTGAGTGGGATTTGCAGAGAGATGAAGAAGACAATGTTTCTCTTGAAATGTTTCACTTGTTTGCTTTCTTTCTCTCTTTTTACAGAGAAACTTGTGTCGGATTCTTCGGTGGATTCCAATGGAGAAGTGTCATAAAAGCAACTGGAAGTGGTGGGATTGGGGGGGCGTCAAGGAGGAAAAGACTAAACTAGTCTCATAGAACTGTGAGAAAAGGGGGTGGGCACAAGGGTGTTTTAGTCACATTTTGGCAGTGTGATCGCTGTCATCTTTATTAGCTTTTGATCTTGGATTTTCAAGAGAAAGCAGATGTACATAATGGCTTGGTCATCAAGATTGTTCCTGCACGGTTCATGGGTCCCATTCCCAGCCATTTCTCTTCCAAATAAATCACAACAACCGAAAGATCCCAGCCGTTGGGTTCTTTTGCAGTTGTAAGTCAGATCTCTTTTTTTTCTTTTTTGTCAGCTATCAAATGTTTAGGCACCGTAGGCCCCACTTTTATGGATCTTTTGACAATAGATTAGGAATGGAAATAGGTATCTGATTCCTTATTTATTCGGAAGTTCTTTACCGGTAAGAAAAATCGGATTTAAAACTTGTTTTAGGGTCTGATTAAATGAGTCCGGGTCTGGAAGTTATTTTAGATTCCGATTGATAAAGGGGCTCTATTATAATCCATATAGGTTTTGACATATGGACCTGGGGCTTGACATACAAGTCTTCAATGTTGCAAAATGTATCCCAAATGAGCTTTTGTTAGACATTTTTACATTTAATTCCAGAGGTAGTAGACTTGATGCACAATTATAAGTCGAGTGATAACCTTTTTTCAAGAAACAAAATAAAAATTAATAAAAATAAAAAGAAGTTAGAATCGGTTTTGGAACTAGATCCTGGTTCTTTGGTTGGACTCTATTCTGAAATTGGATCTGGGTCCTTTTATTGAAGCCGAATTTGGAATCGAAAAAATAAGTTCGCATTGCGATCAGGTCCAAAATCAGGATTGTTGTTTAGAAACGGGTTTGTGCCCGGGTCTAATATGATTCTTATCTAGAACCGACTCGTTTCCATCCCAACGCTAGATGCGCCAATTTATTGGGGAGAAAAGATAGAGAAAATAGATGTAGCAGGTGGATAAAACTGCCTTAGCTGGAAGCATCACCTTCAAGTTTCAGTATGAGGCCAGATCCTCTAAGGCCGGACTAAGATCAATTTGAGGTGGTTTATATATATATATTAAAAGGGAAGATTAACACTTATCAAACAGATAAAACAGGGAACAAGGCAACTATACAATAGGAAGAGCCCCAGACAACAAATACGAGAAACGGCTAGTCCACACACACGGCCCTGACGCAACAACATCCAAACTTAGCAGCTCTATAAAGATAAATCCTACAGTTGAAGCAGTGGAACGCTATAGTAGAGGCCACCGTAGAAAATATGAGCCGCTCAAAATAAACTACTTTTCGTATATAGGAGAAATCCAAATTTTAGCTCAATAATTGTTAGTCCCTTCGTAACATTGACCATTTTATAATAATTGTTGAATTCTATCTTTTAGATTTATAACACATCAATGTCAATATTCTCATCTTTACTATACTCATTTGATGACCCGTTAAACCGTAAAACTATTAAATGGATGATTTTGTTTCCTCTGGCCTTCATCTGTTATCATGAGAGCTCTCCATTCCACCTACCCCTGTTGAATGCCATGCATTTAGGTGGGCCTCTTGAACTGGACATTTGAAAAGGTTGCGATTCACCATTCAATAACATGTCTTCTTTGTGCCTTTTCGGGCTTTCAAGGATGCGGCGAGATTCAAGGGCACATTCAAGCTCGATAGGGCCTCTCAAATAGTCAGATCAAGTTGGGAGCTTTCTCTTTGGGTCTTTCTCTGCGGTCCCAGACCTGGTTGGACTGGCAGTGGCACCCCAATAATAATCATTCATATTGATACACTGTTCAACATATTATCATATTTATGGACCTGGTTGGATTTGGAAGTGACTATCAATTGTACCCAGAAGTCAGTCCATGGAAAAATTTTCCTCCAAGGTAAACACACAGACAGGGCCCAGCTTATCCACAGCCCCCAACCAAGCCATGTTTTCCCTTCAGTGTGTAAGGAACAAAGGTTGCTATTTTTGTCTGTAGCATATGTAGTCAGCCAAATTCAATAATCTTTCTACCTTCCAATCTTATCTTTTCCACGGTTACATCCAAGTCCTCCAAACACAAGGAAAACATTGAGTTCTTGTCATTTTCTCTATACAAAATGCTTGTAGGCCTTAAAAAAAGAGCTCAGATTGAGAAAACAGATAAACATGAGACACAGCTTCATGAACGCCAGATCTCATTAATGCATATGTAACACACAGCCGTAACGTTTTTACAGCACCCAGAAAAACAATTCCACAAACGTGCTATTTACTCCCATCGACACAAAAAGCTCCCAACTTCCATGGAATCTTCTTCCCTTAAACCACGGCCTCAGTTACTATTTAATCATGCGACCCACGCCCTCCCCATAATTGCATATAACCATACACGTCCTTTTCATCAATCCCTTCTTACTTCACCTCTCTCCACTTCACCATCTCCATCTCTTCTTCTCTCATAAAAATCTGAAACTTCTCTTATCTTTCCAACTCACCCATTTCAAGCACTTGAACTTCTTATCCATGTCCATCTCTCCAAACCCATCTCCTTCATTGTCCCAGAAATCTCCTGCTAAGGTACAATTCGTTCCCAAGACCGTATCCGACCGACTGCTTGGAAAGTTCTCCGACCAGTGGGAATTTGACTTTGATTACGAACAGAGCAGGCTGTGGTCGCCGCCGGTGAGACGAAGCGTGTTCCTCAGCTCGCCGGGGAACATATGCACCGACGAAGAAATGCTTGGGAAGCTCAAGAAGGCAACTGAGGCACGCCACAGGAGAAGATCATCACGTTTTCATGTTTGTGGAATTCAACCCATGTTGCATTTTGTTGTTATGAAAGAGAAAGAGATCATATCATGAGGTTTGTGAGGATTGTTTTCTGAGATAATTTGGATTTCTGGGTCGTTGGATTTTTCAGGTTTTTTGGTGTTCGTGAAAGGGGATTGGACTGGATCATGTTTTTGCAGGTAAATAGAATATAACTCTCAAGGGATCCTAGTTTTTCATAGTATTAATTAATGGAAAGTGCTACAAACAATCTTCTTTTGTTATTGGTGTACCTTTTTGTATATTAGAAAGGATAGGAAGGGAATGGTAAGGCTTTTCAATCTGGTTGTTTGGCAGATTGAAAATTGAGGTAATTAATTGTACATTCCAAACTAGGCATTCCTGATGAATTTGATTCCTTGTGGAAAATATGATTGCTCATTTTTAGTACTATTTATCTTCAAGCCATTTGCATGTAGTTGAAATGGTGGTTAGTAATTTTTGGTCTATTAAGAGTAGAGGAATATCGTGATGCAAACCCAAAAGTTGAATGTGATGTAGGTTATTGAGTGGGGTCATGGGAATTGAAGGTTTAAGGGCCTACTGCTTTAATGGTTCAATCACCCTAGAAAATGGGAAACCTGTTTCAGAACAGGAATTACCTGTCTGCACTCGAGTCTTTCAAATTTCGTACCTGAAGCTTGAAGGGTCCACCATTCCCAATCGCACCCCATGGCCATGGTTAAGAAAATCAAAATCCAGATTCAATTGCCAATATAGTCAAGTCTGACTGCATGGTCATCTGTGGGACAGTTTAAGGTCCTGAAATAAATTTACAGAGTCCTGATCCTCTAATCCGGAACCCCAATAAATTTGGTAGTGGGTCCCATTTGATAAAGTTGGAATTGTTCAAAATAAATTCCTCTCTTGCAAGATCTTACAAAATTGTACCCCAACAAAAATTGGGCCTATAATCATAATTTTTTTTATTTTATGTTAAAGGGGCCTAGAACTCACATGCACCCACAGCCAATCACACCCCGACACCCACTGCACCACGTCCTTGACCAGCTGAACAACAATATGGAAAATCTATCATCGACTGATCCTCTAAGGCTTTTCTCCATGGTGACCGTGAGGAAGCCAATGAGGCTCCACCACGTCACCGTGGGGTAAAGACTCACACAGTCGGGACTCCCTATCATCACATGATCATATACAGAATATAAAAAAAAATTCTTAGTACTTACACAAACAAATATGAGTGAAACTGATTAGGGGAGCTCAAATCCAAGTAATTTGTTGAAATATGTGGAACTATAAACAACCAACCTCGTCTAAATGAGTTAGGGTGGGTGGGGGTAGGTCCCCGTACGTTTGAAATATGTATACTCTTTTGGCTAAATAGACATGTGACTCTTTTGTAGGATTAGGATATGGATAAGGATTTGGAAGTGTCAAAATTCAATGGAGTCGAGTCATATTGACATGACTGAGTTCCACCATCTAATCTAAGTCACTAAACAAGGACCCATATGGAAGATGGTCACATATGTATCAAAATCATGGAGAAACACACACATGTAAAGCTCAGGAATGTACCTTCCAACTCGCGTACACTGAGAGAAGTCCTCAAGAAAGAAGTAAAAATATGCCCTATTCCATGTGCACTATGCAGTGAGGCCCCATCTCCCAGCGTACATGCAACCAAAATAGCTTACACCACAGTAGTCAGTGGCCCTTCTGCGTTGGATGTTTCCAGCGTTCCCTACTGTAACATGAACAGCTGTGACCACGTGTTCATGTGGGTGGGACAGATCCCATGGGCCAATTAAGGAGCAACTCTATATTTATTTCTTCATACATTTTATTTTCAAATGGTAATCATATCACTCTTCATATTGCCCCTTGATTTTTTTTTCTTCTGATCAAAGACAGCTGATCTGAACTATTCATTTGTACAACCCACTATAAAGAAGATTGGTGGGCACAATGGATCCACATTCCACAATGTATATGGTTCAGGATGATCAGTAAACAGAAAGTCAAAATCCTTCCTCCTTTCCTGCATTTGTTAGTTTGGGTTCTCTGCCATGGCCAATTACAGATAATCTTAAGTTACTGGTAATTAGTACAAACAATCAAATTCTAAGATTACAAACAGGACCCGACCTTTCCAACAGGCCAAAAGAGGTTAATGATTTGTTAGTTATGTACTTCCAGTCGAGACGATGTTTGAGCTATGGCATGCTCATTCAAGAATGTCCAGATCCATCAACAAAGTTTGATCAAGGCTTTGAAGAGTTAATGTATGGGACTCCAGTGTGATTGTGTGGACTCTCTGAAGCACCTCCTACTTCCATTTTAATCCAATTCAAGACACTCATTTCCACAATTGGAATAAGACAATGGCTTCGATTCTTGAACAAGAAGTATAAACCAAAGATAAATGTTAGCATGTCATTAATTTTGGAACTTATCAAACAAAATGCTAAGACTAACATATCTCTATGCCATTGCATATGTATATCACCATTTACAATCTGCTGATGCAGTTCATTCCCTAGTACTTCATAGGACAAGCTACACATCAGTTGCTGGACATCCGAACCACCCAATCTCTGATGTGCCTCATATCCTTGCTTCTTCCCTTCGCATGGTATCGTCACATCAACCATCAATATTTACTCATTGGATGACAGTAATCCAACTGAAACATTCAACAGAAAGACAGTATCATGAATATGGATGCAATCATGGGCCCTGTGCACTTTTAACAAAATGGCAACTCACATGTTGTGTATGAACTATGAACCAAATACACTAGAGAGAGAGAGAGAGAGAGAGAGAGAGAATCCACCATCAAGCAACATTATACCAGAGCAGGTGGTCCCACCCATTACCAATATCAAATTGTGAGCCACAAGTTTGGTGTATCCTTTTAATACTGAACTTTTTTAGGCTAGCTTTGCCTATTGGCAGGAGTAATACTATCAACCTAGAGACTTAAGGAATTGATCTCTGGGCATGTGTAGTATATTCAGGTGCCAGCAGCACTAAATCATGAGTGTGTTGTCTATAACAATGAACATTTGGCCTATAAGATAAACCACATAATTCATTCACAATACATGAAAGTTATCCTCGCTTATTAAAGCAAAAGAATTGTTTTATCATCATCATCATCATCGAAGTCTTGTTCCAACTATGTTGGGGTCGACTATACGAATTCTTTTTCTCCATTCTGATCTATCTTGAGCCAAATCCTCAAAAAAAAATTATTTATTCATAAAAATTAGAAGATCTAAAATTCAGTTTCTTTTTCTTCTACTTACAGTGCCAAAACTACTGAAGGAGATAATTTAGTCTTCAAACTAGCATGGGGCTTGCTTTCGCAACTTCTTTTCCTCTAATACCATCATTTAAAGTCTTGAAGTATATATATCTCATAATCCTTCTCAGGAGGAGGGTTTTCAGGGGTCGTGGCTCACTATATGGAAATACACTCTTAACCTGGACATGAACAGAAAGTTTAATTTAAAACACAGACGGGTATTCACGCATTCATAAATATTTAGCCCGAACATTGAATGGATTACATACAGAAGAGTGGTACCTGCCTCTATCTATATAGCTGCTTGTTTCAGGTTGTAAGTAGTCATAAACAGAAAGAAAAACAAAGAGAGTAGAATACTGCAAATTGCAAGATTGGGCAATCCTTGCAATTTTCAAATTCATAAATGATCTTTTTATTTATTTGTTTGGAGGAAAACTAATTTGCATCGTCAACATTATCATCAAAAGAGCTTTTTGCCCCTCTTTGGGGTTAGCTAAAAGAGTTCTACTCCGAGTCACACTTGAAAAAAGAAAACAATTACCAAGCTAAGAGCACAAAATCCACATATATACTATAAACTAAAAAGATGGAAAATGTACACAAATATGTATAAGTCATTTTAGTTGACAGATAAAAGAACAATATTGTATTCCCTAATTAAAAAATTGTATAAATGACAAAAGTACACAAATACTTAACCTCAAATAGTGCTTACAAGGGCAGTAACACATCTACCGGCTACCCCTTCCCTTGATATCTTCCCCTGCATGCCTTACATGATTGCAGATATGCTTATGGGAAACATTTAAGGTACTACCTTAAGTTATAAATTGAACATAATTAAAATGTTATTGGTATCAATGTTCAAATGTTAAAAAATATAAAGTTTATGAGAAGTAAGAAATTAATATAAATTTTAACTACATATCAATTAATTTATTTTTTATCAAGTATTTTAAGCATGATCAATGTTACGAGTCTAATCTCAATTGGAGTGACATAATGAGATTTATTAAGTATAAGCCTAAAATTAAGCCCCATTTACAAAATTGATAAAAATAATGTATAAAGTGCATAATTCTTGAGATTATTTTGGTGGACAAGTTATATAAATGTAGAGAGTATATTTATCATAATTTTAAATTGTCAAGTGAAATGAACTTGAGTTTCTCTCTAATCAAGAAATAAGAATCTCTCTTTTAGGTACATTTTGTTCAACGAGAGTATAAATTAAATGAGACAATTATCTTAATAATATTTAAAAATAAAAAAATGACCAAAATTATCCTTAAATGACTTAACACAAAAAAAAAAAAAAAAAAAAAAAAATCTTAGGGTTATAAAATTTGAGATTTAGAGGTCGAGTTTGAAATTGGAAGGTTAAAATTGAAGTTGGTTGGGTAAACATAACAACTTTAATATATATATATATAATAACGGTTGAAAAAATTTGACAGAGTCGAACTCATTTATCCAGAATATGCCTATGCAACCAATTATTTTTAAAAATTATATAAAAGATTAAAAATTATTTTTAAAAATTATATATAATATGAAAAATATATAATTTATATTTAATTTAAATTATATTGAGATGGCAAAAATTACGATCAAAATTAAAACCTATAATAATTACGGAAAAGGATAATTGGTTAATTTCAAAATGAAAGCACTTTTATTTGTTTAAAATTAGTTGAGAATTTTACTTCAAACATTCTTTTGAAACCAAAAGGAATAAACCCCTAATAAAAAAGATTGATAAAAACGTAATATGGAAACTAAAAGGCAATTATCTTAATAATATTGACAGGAGTAGCAATGTTGACACAACCTACCAACCTAACCCATTAGCGCTACAGTTAGGGATTGATCCTTAGTTGTTTTTATGGAAGGGGTGCTTCTCCATTAAGTTACTGGTGGGTTGGAAACTTGAGCCCACTTGGTAATTTAAAGTTGGAGTTCTTTTTTGTATTTCTTTTTTTAGGTTTGAGCTAACATTTCTCTAACTCAATTAATCAATGGGTTTGATTAAAGTCAAGATATGACTTATGACCTCCTAACCCAACTTTAGTAACTCATTCATTAACCTTTCAACAATTCAACTTGAATGTGACCTATTAATTAAATATTGAGTTAAACCTTTATAACTTTAAAGAAGCATTTGAATTGACATATTTATCATAATTAATGAATGGGTAAACTTTAGGGTGAGCACACATGCTATTGTGCACTATTCAACACATTCAATTCCATCTCCCTATCTTTAAATTATCACTTTTTTCATTGTTGGCCCTTATTATCTTCCTCTTTTTTTTTTTTTTTTTTTTGCAAAATTATTATCTTCCTTTTGATGTGATGATTTTTATAGTAATTTAATAAATGTCACTTGCCAATCATTAACCCCCTATCTTTAGACTATCATTTTTTCATAGTACTTGTTATCATCTTTTTTGTGTGGAAGTTTAAATAAGTGACATTTGGAATCACAACTTTTTTAATATCAATTGAATAGATAACTCTTGTCAATCATCTATGACTTCTTTAGATAATAAATAGGATATGCTCTTTCAATTAATTCAAACACTCTTCCTCACCTAATTTTATTTCATTTTTTGAAAAGTTAGTATATCATATTAACCAAATCAAGTTAAGCCAACTTTAGGGGTGCTTGAGTCTATGTCGAAGACTATATGAATTCTTTAACAATTTTCGTTTCAAAGGTTTTACTTCTACTTATTAATTTTTATGTATATATTATATTATGCATATATTAACAAAATACAATATCGTATTATATTTTTTTATTATTTTCTTATAGTCTTTAATCATTTCAACTACAATCAAATAACCTAGATCCAAGTTAAAGGAACTTGGACTTCTCTATTTTCCAAATAGATAGACTAAAAGTTGAATAAGAATACAAATGTAGCTTGAATCTAGCTTATTGATTGAACATATTTTTGAAAATCAATGGATCATGTTGAAAGGATTATTTTATACATGAAACATTACTTGATCATATTTTTGTTTATTTTCATATCTATTTCTTTTTATTTATGCTGATACTATTTTGAATTTTTTTTAATCTCATACTTTTGAACATCTTCCATAAATATGATGAGTTCATTTTTTTAAATATATCATAAAATTATTTATCAATTTATTTTTTATATCGCAGTCATAAAATCTTAACCGGAAATGGGTGGCATAGGAAAAAGGTAAGCCTAAACTTTTTTTTTTTTTTTTGGAGAAATTGCATCATAGATTAAAGTAATCTCATCTTCTTATTTTTTAATAAATAATAGTTTTTCATCATCAAAAGAGAAACAAATGAAAAAAAAAGAATATTAAAAAAGCAAAACAAAAATTAAAAAAATTAATTCTCTAAAGTCTACTAAAAAAAGATATAGAAATTGTTGTACATGATGAGGCCAACTTTAAAACTTCCAACATGGTCCATCTTTAGGAATTGGGATGGAGGGTCATATATAGAAATTACAACATGTGGCCCGCTTTTAGGAATTAGAATATGAAGTCCAGTTAAAAAAAGTTTGTTTTACGTGGAGCCCATATGTATAAATCACTATCGGGATCCACTTTTAAAATCACAAACCTTTAAGATATTCTAACCATAATAGATATATTAAAATTTTAAATTTACCTAAAAAAACTCATTTTAACTTAGTTTGGTAGAGTTATTAAGCAAGGTAGAGTACTTGTATCATCTGGACTCTTTAATCTCCTATCCATAATAAATATTTTTAAATTTTTAAACCCATTTAACAAAAGTGGGATCTCAATTTAAAATTTAAAATTTCTCTCCAATAAAAATAGAAATCAAAATTGGAGTTTCAATTTCGCAATTGAAATCGAAATTGAGCTCCAATTTTGCAATCAATTACGAAATCAGATTCTTATTTCAAAATCGAAACATATCTCTTTAATATATATAATAATATCACAGAGTCTCTAAGAGTAAGTGTCGATCACATTTTCTGACAATTACATTGAGTTGATAGTTTTCAATAGCAAGCTTCATCACACTTCAATTGTACAAGAGCACAAAAGCTCAAGAAGTTCACATGGGTTTGACCAACATATTCATGCAAATATGCAATTAATCATGCAAATTGTGTGGGGGCATTTCACGAGCATAGGATCCAGCGAATGATCCAGCCAGACCTGCCCCAATCCCAGCTCCTGGAGATGGGTCCGCCTAGGGGAATATACTGGCTGATCCTCCACCCTTTGTGCAGTTCGGTAGAAGCAAAGGGATGCGCAGTTCGGCAGTGGTGCCGAGATGAGACTTCGATGACGTCTCCAGCAACTCGGCTAGCCGAGGTGGGCATCATGTCAATCAAAAATTAATGAGGTTATGGCCACGCTCTGACAGACAAGATGGGCGCCGGATATAAGAAAGACGTGGGTCTCATTCAACCGTCTCATCAGCAATCAAGGTATGGTCTGATGGGACAAAACCCCTACCTACCTCCCACTAACGGGAAAAAGTATGGTCTGATAAGACTATGCATCCACCAACCCCCACTAAGGAAGGGTCTGAGAAGGCCAACACCTATAAATTTGCACAAGGCAAAACAAGCAGGGGGTAAGAAAATCCTAAATCCTCTCTCCCTCTCCATTCACTCACCCTTCGTTCAGGAATTCCGTGGCAGATCCCACTAAAGCAAGTTTGTATTATTTTAGGCACTTACAATTGGCGCCGTCTGTGGGAAAAGAGTCACACAATATGCCACCCAAAGCAAAAAAGATTGGCGAAACATCGCGAGCCATACCAGTGCCGCAATCTCCGGTGCTGCAAGAAGTAGCGACGTCTGGTGCACGGCAAGAAAGGCCCCCAAGGCCGTCGTCACCAGTGTTACAAGAGATACTAATCTCATAGGCGCACACAGAGCAACGAGCAGCGACACCAATGCGGCCACTACTGACGCTGCAGGAGCGACCCCCTCACCAGAGGAGGGCCGGGGGCCGGGAAGGAACCTCATCCAGCAGCTCCTCCCCGACGAGACAGTCAGCTTGCCAAACGTCCCCAGCGACGACCGCCTGTTTCTTGTCAGAAAAGAATAACAGGCAAATCTCGTCTTGAAAGAGAGTTCCGAAGGGACGAATCTTCGACAACCGTCGTATCCCGACGGACCGAGGGGGGAGGTGCTGGCTACGATCCTCGTGCTGAGGAGATCAGAGCCCAAAACGTCGTCATCCAGGAGAAGGACGAATTGATTCGCCAGCTTTAGCAGCAGCTACGGGCAGTGAACCAGGCTCCGCCTTCCGGACTCCATTCGACTAGGCAGGATTTGAGGCGATTCCTAGACAACAAAAAATGCCATCAGACCTATGAAGAAGGCTCCAGTAGCAGCCCCGACGACACCCGAGGAGAAAAGAAGCAGAAGTCACAAGATGAAGGCAATATGCCAGAGTGGCTCGACCAGCATCATCAAGCAAACCATCCAGCAAAATATGGAGGTGGCTGGCTTCGCCCGAGATCGGCTGAACATTTACAGCCCCGGGGAGCTTGGCGTATCTCCTTTCTCACGGGAAATAAGGGATTTCCCTCTTCCTGAGAAGTTCAGTATCCCGAGGTTTACCCTCTATGATGGGACCTCGGATCCAGCAGCCCATCTGAGGCATTTCACCCAATGGATGTCAGTGTGGGGCGACATCGGGCACCTAAACTGCAGAGTATTCTCCTCCAACCTAGGCGACCTCCCTCTCAGATGGTTCTGCGCTCTCCCAGGAGGGTCGGTCTTAAGCTGGCGGCAACTCACGGGCTCCTTCCCGGAGAAATTCCAAGCGCACAGGGTCATCCCAAAGACCAACCAGGACCTAATGGCTATGAGGATGAGGCGGGATGAGAACGTGACCCAATTTGCCAAAAGGTTCTAGACCATATATAGCCAGATAGAAGATGCCAATGAAGAACTGGCCGTCTTGTGCTTTAAAGATGCCCTGTTGCTGGGCATCGATCTCCGAAGAGAGCTCGTTCGATACCCTGTGGGCACAATGAAAGCATTGATGACCCGAGTAAACCAGTTCGTTGAAAAAGAAGAAGAGGAGACCAGGGCTCGGGAGAACTTTGGTCTCGAGCGCGGAGATGGCCACCGCGGAGACAGATTTCCCAGGAAGGACAAGAAGCTGTTTTCGAAGGAGGAAACGAGTCGCCAGAAGGCCTCAGCAAGCTCGGTAATGATCTCGTCCCCCACCTCAGGAGGAAAAAAGAAGTTCAAACCGTCATCAGATTCATACAAGGCAGTGAATACCATCTTCAAAGAGCCGATCTATAAGATCCTCACCAAGATCAGGACACAGCCATTCTTTACATGGCCTCAGCCAATGAGGGGAGATCCTTTTACCCGAGATCAAAGTAAGTTTTGTTCTTACCACAAGCAGAACGGACATAAAACCGAGGATTGCATGTCCCTCAAGTTTCACCTCGAGAATCTCGTCAAAGAAGGACACCTCAAAGATTATGTGAAGGAAGAAAGCAGCAATAACATCCGCGCTCGTCAGCGCCAGGATGACGAAGAAAGCAACAAGCCGGAAGGGGTCATAAACGTCATCCATTTGGCACCCATGCCAGCAGGAGACAATCAGGCACGAGCCAAAGCCAGGAAGGCTTCCCATAATAAACAAGTGCTGACGACCGAGCTGGAACCAGCTGCAAAGAAAGCTCGGTCCGAAAAGCCTCGGATCTGGTTTTCGGACCAAGATCTTCAAGGGGTCCACTTACCTCACAATGACCCACTGGTGCTCACCCTGAAGCTCAAATATTTTATGGTCAAAAGGGTACTTGTAGATCCTGGTAGCTCATCGGAGATCCTATACTTCGACTGCTTCAAAAAACTGGGCCTCAAAGCAGAAGACCTGCAGGAGTCAGGCACCCCTCTCGTGGGGTTCAGTTCGAAGCCAGTTTACCCCAAAGGAAGGGTCTCCTTGAGAGTTTAGGTTGGGGGAGCTAGCATGCAGGCCGACTTCCTAGTAGTAGACGTACCATCTCCTTATAATGCAATACTGGGGAGAACTTAGCTTCATGGCATAGAGGCTGTGCCCTCCACTCATCACCAAAAATTAAAGTTCCCGTTAGAAAAAGAGAACGGCAGAGTTGAGGTAGTGACGGTTAGAGGTGACCAAGAGATGGGCAAACAGTGCTTAATGGCCGTAGCGTCTGGTGAAAAGGAGCCGTCACAAGTACACATGGCCGAGCTTGAAGCAGAAATGGAGGATTTCGACCGAACTCCTGAGCAGAAGATCGTAGAGAATCTGGCCGAGATCAGAATCAACCCGCACGACCCCGAAAGGTACTTCCTGCTCGGCAGCCAACTCACCGAGCCAGAAAGGACCGAGCTCCTCGACTTCCTGTTGCAGAACAAAGAGGTTTTCGCCTGGACCCCCTACGAGATGCCAGGCATTGACCCAGAAATCATGAGTCACAAGCTGAATGTAGACCCCAAGCACAAACCTGTCATACAAAAAGCCCGGCGGATAGGGGTCCAAACAGGCCGAAGCTGTGCTAGAGGAAGTCGACAAATTAATGGAAGCAGGGGCAATCAGAGAGGTCCATTACCCTGAATAGCTCGCCAATACCGTGGTGGTCAAAAAGAAAAGCGGGAAATGGAGAGTATGTGTTGACTTTACCGACCTCAACAAATCTTGTCCCAAAGACAACTTCCCGCTCCCAAAGATTGATCAGTTGATCGACGCCACGGCAGGGCATGACAGGATGAGCTTCCTTGATGCATATCGAGGATATCACCAGATCCCAATGTATGGACCCGATGAGGAAAAGACTGCATTCATAACGCCCAGGGGCATCTATTGCTACAAAGTAATGCCCTTCGGGTTGAAGAATGCGGGAGCAACCTACCAGAGGCTGGTGACAAAAATGTTCCAAGCACAGCTCGGCAAGTCCATGGAAGTCTACATTGATGACAGGGTCGTCAAGTCCAAGAAATCACAGGACCACTTGACCGACCTCCGCCAAACTTTTGACATTCTGAAGAAATTCCAACTAAAATTGAACGCATCGAAGTGCGCATTTGGAGTCGGCTCCGGCAAATTCCTTGGAAGCCTAGTCACCAGACGTGGAATTGAGGCTAATCCAGAGCAGATCTCGGCAATACAGGCAATTCAAAGCCCGACCACGTCCAAGCGGGTCCAAAGGCTCACCGGGATGGCAGCCGCGCTCAACCGCTTCATTAGCCGCGCTTCGGACAAATGTCGCCCTTTCTTTCAGCTCCTGAAGAAGAGTTCCAAATTCCAATGGACTCCAAAATGCGACCAAGCTCTCCAAGAGCTCAAGAACTATTTGTCCTCGCCTCCCCTGCTGTCTACCCCAAAGCAAGGCGAGACGCTTTACTTGTACCTGGCTGTCTCGGAGCATGCTGTGAGCTCGGTACTAATCAGAGATAAAGACAGGCAACAGAAGCCCATTTACCATACGAGCAAAATCCTGTCTTCTTCTCTGATTAGTACCGAGCTCACAGCATGCTCCGAGACAGCCAGGTACAGGTAAAGCGTCTCGCCTTGCTTTGGGGTAGACAGCAGGGGAGGCGAGGACAAATAGTTCTTGAGCTCTTGGAGAGCTTGGTCGTATTCTGGAGTCCATTGGAATTTGGAACTCTTCTTTAGGAGCTGAAAGAAAGGGCGGCATTTGTCCGAAGCGCGGCTGCCATCCCGGTGAGCCTTTGGACCCGCTTGGCCGTGGTCGGGCTTTGAATTGCCTGTATTGCCGAGATCTGCTCTGGATTAGCCTCAATTCCACGTCTGGTGACTAGGCTTCCAAGGAATTTGCCGGAGCCGACTCCAAATGCGCACTTCGATGCGTTCAATTTTAGTTGGAATTTCTTCAGAATGTCAAAAGTTTGGCGGAGGTCGGTCAAGTGGTCCTGTGATTTCTTGGACTTGACGACCCTGTCATCAATGTAGACTTCCATGGACTTGCCGAGCTGTGCTTGGAACATTTTTGTTACTAGCCTCTGGTAGGTTGCTCCCGCATTCTTCAACCCGAAGGGCATTACTTTGTAGCAATAGATGCCCCTGGGCGTTATGAATGCAGTCTTTTCCTCATCGGGTCCATACATCGGGATCTGGTGATATCCTCGATATGCATCAAGGAAGCTCATCCTGTCATGCCCTGCTGTGGCGTCGATCAACTGATCGATCTTTGGGAGCGGGAAGTTGTCCTTGGGACAAGATTTGTTGAGGTCGGTAAAGTCAACGCATACTCTCCATTTCCCGCTTTTCTTTTTGACCACCACGGTATTGGCGAGCCATTCAGGGTAATGGACCTCTCTGATTGCCCCTGCTTCCATTAATTTGTCGACTTCCTCTAGCACAGCTTCGGCCTGTTGGACCCCTGTCCGCCGGGCTTTTTGTATTACAGGTTTGTGCTTGGGGTCTACATTCAACTTGTGACTCATGATTTCTGGGTCAATGCCTGGCATCTCGTAGGGGGTCCAAGCGAAAACCTCTTTGTTCTGCAACAGGAAGTCGAGAAGCTCGGTCCTTTCTGGCTCGGTGAGTTGGCTGCCGAGCAGGAAGTACCTTTCGGGGTCGTGCGGGTTGATTCTGATCTCGGCCAGATTCTCTATGCTCTTCTGCTCAGGAGTTCGGCCGAAATCCTCCATTTCTGCTTCAAGCTCGGCCATGTGTACCTGTGACGGCTCCTTTTCACCAGACGCTACGGCCATTAAGCACTGTTTGCCCATCTCTTGGTCACCTCTAACCGTCACTACCTCAACTCTGCCGTTCTCTTTTTCTAACGGGAACTTTAATTTTTTGTGATGAGTGGAGGGCACAGCCTCCATGCCATGCAGCTAAGTTCTCCCCAGTATTGCATTGTAAGGAGATGGTACGTCTACTACTAGGAAGTCGGCCTGCATGCTAGCTCCCCCGACCTGAACTCTCAAGGAGACCCTTCCTTTGGGGTAAACTGGCTTCGAACTGAACCCCACGAGAGGGGTGCCTGACTCCTGCAGGTCTTCTGCTTTGAGGCCCAGTTTTTTGAAGTAGTCGAAGTATAGGATCTCCGATGAGCTACCAGGATCTACAAGTACCCTTTTGACCAAAAAAATTTTGAGCTTTAGGGTGAGCACCAGTGGGTCATTGTGAGGCAAGTAGACCCCTTGAAGATCTTGGTCCGAGAACCAGATCCGGGGCTTTTCGGACCGAGCTTTCTTTGCAGCTGGTTCCAGCTCAGTCGTCAGCACTTGTTTATTGTGGGAAGCCTTCCTGGCTTCGGCTCGTGCCTGATTGTCTCCTGCTGGCATGGGTGCCAAATGGATGACGTTTATGACCCCTTCCGGCTTGTTGCTTTCTTCGTCATCCTGGCGCTGACGAGCGCGGATGTTATTGCTGCTTTCTTCCTTCACATAATCTTTGAGGTGTCCTTCTTTGACGAGATTCTCGAGGTGAGACTTGAGGGACATGCAATCCTCGGTTTTATGTCCGTTCTGCTTGTGGTAAGAACAAAACTTACTTTGATCTCGGGTAAAAAGATCTCCCCTCATTGGCTGAGGCCATGTAAAGAATGGCTGTGTCCTGATCTTGGTGAGGATCTTGTAGATCGGCTCTTTAAAGATGGTATTCACTGCCTTGTATGAATCTGATGACGGTTTTGAGGTGGGGGACGAGATCATCACCGAGCTTGCTGAGGCCTTCTGGCGACTCGTTTCCTCCTTCGAAAATAGCTTCTTGTCCTTCCTGGGAAATCTGTCTCCGCGGTGGCCATCTCCACGCTCGAGACCAAAGTTCTCCCGAGCCCTGGTCTCCTCTTCTTCTTGTTCAACGAACTGGTTTACTCGGGTCATCAATGCTTTCATTGTGCCCACAGGGTATCGAACGAGCTCTCTTCGGAGATCGATGCCCGGCAATAGGGCCTCTTTAAAGCACATGATGGCCAGTTCTTCATTGGCATTTTTTATCTGGCTATAAATGGTCCAGAACCTTTTGGCAAATCGGGTCACGTTCTTGTCCCGCCTCATCCTCATAGCCATAGGTCCTGGTTGGTCTTTGGGATGACCCTGTGCGCTTGGAATTTCTCCAGGAAGGAGCCCGTGAGTTGCCGCCAGCTTAAGACCGACCCTCCTGGGAGAGCGCAGAACCATCTGAGAGGGAGGTCGCCTAGGCTGGAGGAGAATACTCTGCAGTTTAGGTGCCCGATGTCGCCCCACACTGACATCCGTCTGGTGAAATGCCTCAGATGGGCTGCTGGATTCGAGGTCCCATCATAGAGGGTAAACCTCGGGATACTGAACTTCTCGGGAAGAGGGAAATCCCTTATTTCCCGTGAGAAAGGAGATACGCCAAGCTCCCCGGGGCTGTAAATGTTCAGCCGATCTCGGGCGAAGCCAGCCACCTCCATATTTTGCTGGATGGTCTGCTTGATATGCTGGTCGAGCCACTCTAGCATAGCCTTCATCTTGTGACTTCTGCTTCTTTTCTCCTCGGGTATTGCCGGAGCTGCTACTGGAGCCTTCTTCATAGGTCTGATGGCGTTTTTTGTTGTCTAGGAATCGCCTCAGATCCTGCCCAGTCGAATGGAGTCCGGAAGGCGGAGCCTGGTTCACCGCCCGTAGCTACTGCTGAAGCAGGCGAATCAGTTCGTCCTTCTCCTGGATGACGACGTTTTGGGCTCTGATCTCCTCAGCACGAGGATCGGAGCCAGCACCTCCCCCTAGGTCCATCGGGATACGACGGTTGTCGGAGATTCGTCCCTTCGGAACTCTCTTTCAAGACGAGATTTGCCTGTTATTCTTTTCTGACGAGAAACAGGCGGTTGTCGCTGGGGACGTTTGGCAAGCTGACTGTCTCGTCGGGGAGGAGCTGCTGGATGAGGTTCCTTCCCGGCCCTCCTCTGGCGAGGGGGTCGCTCCTGCAACGTCAGTAGTGGCCGCGTTGGCGTCGCTGCTCGTTGCTCTGTACGCGCCTGTGAGATTAGTATCTCTTGTAACACTGGTGACGACGGCCTTGGGGGCCTTTCTTGCCGTGCACCAGACGGCGCTACTTCTTACAGCACCGGAGATTGCGGCACTGGCATGGCTCGCGATGTTTCGCCAATCTTTTTTGCTTTGGGTGGCATATTGTGTTACTCTCTTCCCACAGATGGCGCCAATTGTAAGTGCCTAAAATAATACGGACTTGCTTTAGTGGGATCTGCCACGGAATTCCTGATGAAGGGGAGGACTTGGAAGGCCTGAAATAAGAGAGAGATGGGTTAGAGGCCCTGGCTGCAGTCAGTTGAAGGCACTCCGACGCCTAAGTTAGTACTGTTACTGAACGAAGGGTGAGTGAATGGAGAGGGAGAGAGGATTCAGGATTTTCTTACCCCCTGCTTGTTCTGCCTTGTGCAAATTTATAGGTGTTGGCCTTCTCAGACCCTTCCTTAGTGGGGGTTGGTGGATGCATAGTCCTATCAGACCATACTTTTTCCCGTTAGTGGAGGTAGGTAGGGGTTCTGTCCCATCAAACCATACCTTGATCTTCAATATGATTGCCGATGAGACAGCTGAATGAGACCCACGTCTTTCCTATATCCGGCGCCCATCTTGTTTGTCAAAGCGTGGCCATAACCTCATTAATTTTTGATTGACATGATGCCCACCTCGGCTGGCCGAGTTGCTGGAGACGTCATCGAAGTCTCATCTCCGCACCACTGCCGAACTGCGCATCCCTTTGCTTCTACCGAACTGCACAAAGGGTGGAGGATCGACCAATATATTCCTCTAGGCGGACCCATCTCCAGGAGCTAGGATCGTGGCAGGTCTGGCTGGATCATTCGCTGGATCCTGTGCTCGTGAAATGCCCCCACACAAAACCTTTCAATCCACGTAATCTGCATTCTTTGTGACAGAGTTTCTTCTAAGGGGGTTTCGGTCTTCTTATGCTGATGGAATAACATTGCAAATCCTGTAGAAAGGATCTGCCTCTGTGATCTCTCGATCGACCGCTACAAACGTCAACCAGATCGTGGCCTTCTTCTCTTTGCACAGAAACCATGACTGTTGCACAGAAACCATGAGAATCCTTTCACACTTTTCCTTTTTGCAAAAGGCCTGTAGGGATTATTCTGGCACAAAGGGGTGGTACACCCTCTGTAATAAAAATAAAATAAAATAATACATACAACACAATGGACCCTAACTGTAATTGGAATGACCATCAATTGGATCCAGCAAATGGGGCCCACTATCAAATAAGGCCATTTCTAAAACAAACTATTGGGCAATTTATTTCTAAAAACAAAAATAATTATATTATTAGAGTTGATATCCAAACCATGCATTCAGTGCAACTACATCATAGATCCAACCAGTGGTGGAGACTGGAGAGGGAGGGAGATGGGGTTCAATGAGGGGCAATTGCCCCCTCCTTAACTTCTTTATTTCTTTATTTTAAGAAAAAGAATTTTTGAAATTGAAAATGGAATTTTCATATTTTGCCCCTTTGCCCTCCCTTAACATTCTTAGCTCTTTTAAGAGGGAAAGAATTGTAAAAAGTTATAAGCGCATTTTTGTCTTGATTTCTTCCAAAACACAGGTGAACATGTTTCATGTGATCACGTCTCTTCTCTTCCTCTTGAAGATTTTTTTTTTCCGACTGAATATCCAGCCTTTCAAATAGAGAATGAATATTTCATGCAACTCCTCTTTCTCCTCCTACCTTCCATTCTTCTCACATGAGTTCTTCACTAGGTTTTTAGTAGGACTCACTTAGGAAAATTGAAAATAGACCTAGAATGCGGATCCTTTAGGGCTGATTCTCATGAGTAGGTACACTTGAAAAAAAAAGTCTTAACTACAAAAGAAATTCCTTGTTTTCCTAAAAAAAAAGTCTATGAAAATCTTAAACTGAATATAACATTTTATTCGAGTGTTTTAAAGTCACCAATCTGTCATTTGATGAGGTAGTTTTTTTTTTTTTAATGATTCAGATGTTTTATAACCCATTATCTACAGCTTTTGTATCTTTTTTTTTTTTTTTTGCTCTTTCTCTTTTTTTTTTTTTTTTTTTTCTTATTTTTACTATGGAGATGACATCAATGGCCTTGGCCTTAAAATAATTAGTAAGCCACAAAACAATTTTCCTCCTTTTCTCTGAAACAATTTTGGAGTAGAGGTAATAAAGGAAATTATGACTTAGGGAAATAAATCCATTTTTAAAGATTCAATTTTGGTAAGTTCCATGCATATTCAGGTTTGGTAAGTGTTGCGGTGACTTGTAAATAAATACCTACCGGGCACCTACTCCAGGCAATACCGAAAGAGTAATGGCTCTTTTACTCGCTCATCGTTTTCGGTTTCCTCCCTCTGTATTGCATTTTCTCCCTCTCCTTCTTCTCTTCAACTAGAAGAAGAAAATATTTTCTCTTCAATGGCGGGTGGTACTGTTGTATCTTCCATGATCATGGGTGGATTTAGCCCGTTGAAATGGGTACCCGGCCCGTTCCAAGCCCGAAAGCACAGGACTTTTAGAGAAATTTGAGCCCAGCTTATTTAAAAACCTGGCCACAATGGGACTGAGAATGGGCAAAGCATGCCCAGCCCGTAGGGTTGCAAACGGGACGGTTCCGATCACCATAGTGGACCCGAACCCGTTTTAAAATAACGGTTCCAGTTCCGAATCCGATTTTGAATCGGAACTTGTTTTGTTGGTTCCGGACCCAGTTTCGATAAGAAAACCCGGATCCAGGTCCACCTAGAGGACTCAAATCTAGTTCCAAAATCGATTCTATTTTCTCTTTATTCTTCATTTTTTCTTAAAATAAGCATATAATTCAACTTCTAGTAGTGCATCAAGTCTGTAACATCCAGTATTATACATAAGAATGCCCAAAAAAGAGTTGTTGTAAAGTACAAGTTGCAATATTAAAGACTCATAACAATAGTGCTCTGAGTGTTCACAAGGAAGTATGGTGTTTGCAGAAGAGGGGTGGAAGACTGTTGGAAAGCTCAAGGGAAGGAGAAGGATCAAAGTAAGATGGGAGGATCTCATTTCCGTTTTTATCGAAAACTTTCCCAAAACTACACGGGCTGATCAGCTAAGGAGCATGTATCAGTGTGAAATTTCAAACATGTATTGAAATCTAAGCCACTACCTATCCACTGGGGCATGTTTGTGAATTACAGATGTGGGCCTCAAATAGCTCAAATTTCTGCATTAGATGTGTGAATGTCATCAGATGATCATTTTCTCATCATAAAGTGAAGTATCTTTGGTACATTGGGTCACCTAAGGGACCATTTGGTCTGCATTGAATTGAATTCTAGGAATTTATGGTAAATGGCTTCCAACAAGATATCTAGATGCTGCCTTGATATCGAGCATTGATTATTACTCACCTCCAGTTCCACGAAATATATCCAAAATGCAACGTTAAATCTCATCCAGTCCTGCAACAACCTCATGATCTCGCTAGTCATAAAAAATAAAGTTGTGGAATTTGAAAAATAACCAAAATCATCAAAGTTCTACCCAATCACATAATGTGGAAACTGAACCTCATTTTCTTTCCAAGAATCATTTCATTGGCATTATACCATTTAAACATAAGTGGATATTCTTGCTCTAATGACCCTATGACAAGGAAGAAAAAAGAAAGGAAGAAGAAAAGAAAGAACTAATCATATCAAAGAATTCCAAAATAAGAAAGGAGAATCTAAGATGAAACATCAACAATGTGACATGATTAAAGGAACCTTAGAATGTTCTATGGTTTTGAGTGGAACGGATAAATGCAAGTTTTGCCCCTTCAACTTTTAGGAATGCCTCAAAGATTAAGTTCAGTCTCTAAACAAAAGAAATGACAATAAATCAAATAAATCAAAGATTTTAACTTTCCAGATTTTTGTTCTGAGCCAAAGGGTACATCAGATGCCTCCCAAATTGCAACCCCTTTCAATATCAATCCAAACTGGAGGTCTATCCAATCCATTTTGCGTTTTGAGACAACAGAGAAATCAGAGAAACATTAGATGATGCATCCTTTCCACAACCCAAATCAACATCAGCAGTCAGCACTAGTAAATTATTTCTCAAAGAAAAATAATAGTATGTAACTTGAAAAGTGGAACAGATCACCAATTCACCATGTACTCTTTTCAAAAATACTCAAATAGCTTGCAACTAAGGAACAGCCAAATGCAAAGTTTAATAAGAATGTCTTCATATTGTTTTTTCAAGAAAAATCATAGAGACTATATTAAAGTCTTAAGATTCAAAGTCATTGTTTCTTAATATAAACCATATTTTCATCAATAAATAGAAAATAATCAAGAAAACAATGAATTAAACTAAAACAGGTACCTTTCTTGAACCAAGGAAGCGAGTGATTGCTGTGGTACGAACCCTATTATCTATATTGAGAGCAGTAGCTGAGACGGCTTCCTACAACATATCAAAAGTTGGAATCAAGGACTTGACCGGGGCCCTAGAATTGCTGGTTAAAGTTCTTTTGCGGTGATTCAAATAGGGAAAAGCATTCAACAAATCATGAAAAAAAAAAAAAAAAAAGAACTTAATTCCCATTTGGGCGTTCACAAATTTGAGATACAACGGAACCTTCACCTTCCAAATCACCAGCAGGACAATATGAAGTTCAATTCTCATGAATTTGGTGGTATCTAAGATGAAAAGTATTGTTTGGGTGTTCACAAATTTGAGCTACAATAGAAGCTTCACCCTCTAAATCACCACAGTGACAATATGAAGTTAGATGCTCAAGGATTTGGTGGATTATATCAAATTCAAAAATAAATGGTGTCTTTCCGGGTGGGTTTTAGACACTTAAAGATGCTCTTTGGGGGGAAATTGTTGTACCAGATTTGGTGGATTATATCAAATTCAATAATAAATGGTGTTTTTCCAGGTGGGTTTTAGACACTTAAAATGCTTTTAGGGGGAAATTGCTGTACTACCTGGACTTTTTCATGCAGAAGAACAAAAGCAAGACAAGAAGTTTTTGTTCCTCCAATTATTCATGCAGGAAAGGCTTGAAATTGAAATCAAAACACAAAAGCGTAAATTGGAACACCCAAAAATCAGTTTTCTTGTAAAAATTTTTTTAACTATAAACAGACCAAAAAACGAATAAAAAAGAAAATGGAATTACATATAATTGAAGCTACACATAAAAAGGAGCTATTTCAAGAGAAAACCTACAAATCCAGATTCTGTTTATATATATATATATATATATATAAACAGAATCCGGGTGCGAAACACAAACAATACCCTTCATCTCTGCAATCTGGTTCCCACACCATGACCGTCATTAACGCGCCACAAAGAGAATGAAAACAAACCCAAATCAGCAATCATTGAATCTTCAAGATTTTGAGCTCAAATGACCTAGTGGGGCCACTTCAACTACCTTTTCGCATGGATGGTTATCGCATGGATGGTTAAAAGAGGGATTTCCATATGACTTAAAACCTAGCTTCGTTAAATGGTTATTGTGTGGGGCATTTCCGCAATACCGAGATAAGCCTTGATTTCGATAAAAGTACCGATTAGGTTTATCTTGATCTCGGTTTCCTGAAGCACGGTAGCAGTACCACTTTTTACCGAGCTTGAGCTAGCCTCGGTTTCCTTAAATGACCTAGTGGGGCCACTTCAACTACCTTTTCGCATGGATGGTTAAAAGAGGGATTTCCAAATGACTTAAAAACTAGCTTCGTTAAATGGTTATTGTGTGGGGCATTTCGGCAATACCGAGATAAGCCTTGATTTCGATAAAAGTACCGATTAGGTTTATCTTGATCTCGGTTTCCTGAAGCACGGTAGCAGTACCACTTTTTACCGAACTTGAGCTAACTTCGGTAAAAGTACCAGCTGAGCTTGTCTCGGTTTAATACAGCTCGGTAATGGTACCAACCCTACGCAGTTCGGCAACAGTGCCAAGATGCTTCAACAATACGGCTGTACTTGGCTTCGGTATCTCCCTCAGCTCGGTTTGATTGACCGAGATGGGTACTAAATGTCAATCAGCATTAATAAAAGTACGGCTACGTTGTAGAATGTGCTGATAGATAGGATGGGCGCCGAATATAGATAAGGGGTTGTCCTTATCCAACAGTCACATCAACAATTGTGCAGAAGGCCAAGGTATGGTCCGATGGGACAGTACCTCCACCTACTTCCACTAAGGAAACGAGGTATGGTCCGATGGGACAGTACCTCCACCTACCTCCACTGAGAGGGATCTAAGGTGACCACCGCCTATATATATGCCTATATATATGCATGAGGTAAAACCACCAAAGGTAGGAAAAACGCAATATACACATAGCTCTCCCTTTTTCTCCATTCACTCATCCTTTGTTCAGTGATTGCACTAACTTAGGCATCGGAGTGCCTTCGGCTGACTGCAGCCAGGGGCTTTGACCTTCCTTCTTCTTTCCCTTTCAAGTTTCAAGAGCTACTGTCTTTCTCAGAAGCTTTACAGCAAATCCTACTTAACTAAGTCCGTAATTTTTAGGCACTTACAATTGGTGCCGTTAGTGGGAAAGTTCAAAAACTAAGAAGGTCGGCGAATCATCAAAAACCTTACTACTGCCACTGGTATCGCCACCACAGTCGTCGCCGGTGTTGTAAGAGATAGCGCCAGCACAGGCGCGGCCGGCGCAACAAGAAACAATGCCAACACAGTTGCCGCTGGTGTTGCAACAACAATCGCCGCCAGCCTCTCACCAGAGAAGATCTGGGGGAAAATCTCGTTCGGCGGGTGCAGAATGGCCTGTCACTCAATTAGGATCATCTTCAAAGGGGGTGACAACACCTCCCCAGCAAGGCACTTTTCAGCAGGCACCTCCCCAACGGAATGCTCCCTCGGCAGGAGCTGGCGACGAAACAGGTCTCCGACACCTGCTAGATCTCGTCAGTTCCATTACCAGACTGAAGACGACAACGATGATGACAATAATCCTCTTCTTGAGGATATCATCATTATCCAGGAGAAGGACGAGTTGATTTATCAATTTCAACAGCAGCTGTGAGAAAGGTCGACAAGCCAGGCTCCGCCCTCTAAACCTCATTCGGTTGAACAGGATTTTAGGCAAGTCCTAGACAACAAGAGGTGCCATCGAGCCTATGATGAAGGCTCGAGCAACAGCTACCTAAACGACACCTAAGGGAGGTTGAAGCGAAGGCTAGAAGATAATGATGATCTGAGAGAGTGGCTTGACCAACAGGTCGAGCAGACTATCCAGCGAAATATGGATGTGGCCGGTTTCACCCGAGACCGACTAAATGCTTACGACTCGGAGGATCTCGGCACATCTCCCTTTTCTCAGGAGATAAGAGACTTTCCTCTCCCCAAGAGGTTTAGTGTTCCGAGGTTCGTCCTTTACAACGGAACCTCGGACCCTGTAGCACATCTCCAACACTTCACCCAGCGAATGTCAGCTTAGGGAGACGTCGGACACTTGAACTGTAGAGTATTCTCCTTCAGTTTAGGAGACCTCCCCCTCATATGGTTTTGCGCACTCCCAGAAGGGTCAGTTTCAAGCTGGCGGCAACTTAGAAACTCCTTCGTGGAGAAGTTCCAGGCGCACAGAGTCATCCCGAGGACGGATGATGACCTGATGGCGATCAGGATGAGGCGAACTGAAAACATTACTCAGTTTGCCAAGAGGCTCTGGACCGTCTACACCAAATCGAGGATGCCACTGACGGAGTGGCTAACGAATGCTTCAAGCAGGCTCTGCTACTAGGCAATGAGCTCCAGAAGGAACTTGTCCGGTACCCCGTGGCCACAATGAAAGCATTAATGTCCCTCGTGAACCAGTTTATTGAGGAGGACTTGGCTGCATAACATGGAAGCCGTGCCTTCCACCCATCACCAGAAACTCCAGTTCCCGTTAGAGAACGGGGATGGCAAACTTGAAGTGGTCACAGTCAAAGGTGACCAAGATATGGCCAAACAATGCTTGATGGCCATAGTGCCCGGTGGAACAGAGCCGACCCACGTGCACATGGCCGAATTAGAAGTAAAACTGGAGGACGTTGGCCGAGCTCCAGAACAAAAGAGCATTGAAGACTTGGCCGAAGTCAGGATCGATCCCAACGATTCAGAGAGATTTTTTCTGCTTGGTAGCCAACCAACCGAACCAGAAAGATCCTAGCTGTTGGACTTCTTGTTATAGAACAAGGATGTTTTCGCTTGGACCCTTTACGAAATGCCAGGCATCGATCCAGAAATCATGTACCACAAGCTGATGGCCATAGTGCCCGGTGGAACAGAGCCGACCCACGTGCACATGGCCGAATTAGAAGTAAAACTGGAGGACGTTGGCCGAGCTCCAGAACAAAAGAGCATTGAAGACTTGGCCGAAGTCAGGATCGATCCCAACGATTCAGAGAGATTTTTTCTGCTTGGTAGCCAACCAACCGAACCAGAAAGATCCTAGCTGTTGGACTTCTTGTTATAGAACAAGGATGTTTTCGCTTGGACCCTTTACGAAATGCCAGGCATCGATCCAGAAATCATGTACCACAAGCTGAACGTGGACCCCAAGCACAAACCAGTCATTCAGAAAGCTCGTAGAACGGGGATCCAGCAAACTGAAACCGTGATTGAGGAGGTCGAGAAGCTACTGGAAGCTGAGGCAATCAGAGAAGTCCACTACCCCAAGTGGCTGGCCAACACGGTAGTGGTCAAGAAGAAAAACGGAAAGTGGAGGGTCTGCGTCGACTTTACTAACCTCAATAAGGACAGGTTTCCACTCCCGAAGATCGACCAAATGATCAATGCGACTGCCGGGTACGACATGACGAGTTTCCTCGATGCTTACCGAGGTTACCATCAGATCCCAATGAGCAAGCCTAACGAAGAGAAGACTGCATTTATAACACCCAGAGGCATCTACTGTTACAAAGTGATGCCATTTGGGTTAAAGAATGCAGGGGCCACTTACCAAAGGCTGGTAACAAAGATGTTTCAGGCTCAACTCGGCAAAACTATGGAGGTCTACATTGATGACTGGACCACTTGGCCGACCCACGTCGAACGTTTGACATCCTCAAGAGGTTCCAGCTCAAGCTGAACGCATCCAAGTGTGCGTTTGGTGTCGGCTTCGGCAAATTCCTGGGAAGCCTGGTTACCAAAAGGGGGATCGAAGCCAACCCAGAACATATCTCGGCAATCCAAGCAATTCAGAGTCCAACCACGATGAAACAAGTCCAGAGGCTCACATGGATGGCTGCTGCAATCAACCGCTTCATCAGCTGAGCTTCAGACAAGTGCGGACCATTCTTTCGGCTTTTGAAGAAAAGTTCGAAATTCCAATGGACTCCGGAGTGTGATCGAGCCTTTCAGGAACTCAAAAACTATTTATCTTCACCTTCCCTATTGTCTACACCAAAACAGGGTGAGGTGCTCTATCTGTACCTAGCTGTCTCGGATCATGAAGTGAGCTCAATACTCATCAGAGAAGAGGACAAGCAGCAAAAGCCTATCTATTACACAAGCAAGAATCTCCTTGATGGGTAGAGGAACTCTCAAGCGTCCTTTGGGCATTTAGAACTACTCCAAGGCGCTCCACCTCGGCAACGCCCTTCTCCCTAGCCTATGGAATGGAAGCCGTGATCCCTCTCGAGATCGGCCTCCCAACCCTAAGGTTGGAACTCTTTGATCATGGCCAAAACGATGTAAATCTAGCCCTAGAGCTTGACCTGGCGGAGGAGCGAAGGGAAACCGCAGCTATTCGCCTAGCTTCTTATCAGTAACAATTGGCCAGAGGCTACAATCAAAGGGTCAAAGAAATGAAGTTTTTAGTTGCAGAGCTGGTCTTGAAGATGCTTCCTGCAGACAAAAATCCTAATGAAGGCAAGCTAGCACCGAACTGGCACGGGCCATTCAAGGTGATCTCGGCAGCATGACAGTCAGCATACAAGCTTGAAGACATGGATGGTAAAGAGTTACCACGGCCATGGAACGCTACACACCTCAAGAAGTACTATTTCTGAATTGTACTCTATTTTTTAAATCAATAAAATAAATTCTTATGGAAGGATTGTACTTTGTTGTTTATACTCGCCAAGTTACAAAACTCGGCGGTTATCAAGTTATCTCAGCTCGGTTGTGGAACCAGCTACACAACTCGCCAAGTTACAGAACTGGTCTTGAAGAATATGCTTCCTGCAGAAAAAAATCCTAATGAAGGCAAGCTAGCACCGAACTAGCACGGGCCATTCAAGGTGATCTCGGTAGCATGACAATCAGCATACAGGCTTGAGGACATGGATGGTAAAGAGTTACCACGGCCATGGAATGCTACACACCTCAAGAAGTACTATTTCTGAATTGTACTCTATTTTTTAAATCAATAAAATAAATTCTTATGGAAGGATTGTACTTTGTTGTTTATACTCGCCAAGTTACAAAACTCAGTGGTTATCAAGTTATCTCAGCTCGGTTGTGGAACCAGCTACACAACTCACCAAGTTACAGAACTGGTCTTAAAGAATATGCTTCCTGCAGACAAAAATCCTAATGAAGGAAAGCTAGCACCGAACTAGCACGGGCCATTCAAGGTGATCTCGGCAGCATGACAGTCGGCATACAAGGTGATCTCGGCAGCATGACAGTCGGCATACAGGCTTGAGGACATGGATGGTAAAGAGTTACCACGGCCATGGAATGCTACACACCTCAAGAAGTACCATTTCTGAATTGTACTCTATTTTTGAAATCAATAAAATAAATTCTTATGGAAGGATTGTACTTTGTTGTTTATACTCGCCAAGTTACAGAACTCGGCGGTTATCAAGTTATCTTAGCTCGATTGTGGAACCAGCTACACAACTCGCCCAGTTACAGAACTCGGCGGTTATCTCAGTTCGGTTGTGGAACCAGCTACACAACTCGCCAAGTTACGCAACCGAACTGAGATAACCGCTGGGCTTTATAACTCGGCGAGTTGCATAGATGGTTCCACAACCGAGCTTAGATAATCGTCGAGTTCTGAAACTTAGCGAGTTGCATAGCTGGTTCCACAACCGAACTGAGATAACCACCGAGTTCTGTAACTTGGCGAGTTATGTAGCTAGTTCCACAACTGAGCTGGGATAACTTGATAATCGCCGAGGTCTGTAACTTGGCGAGTATAAACAACAAAGTACAATCCTTCCATAAGAATTCTTTTAATTGATTTCAAAAATAGAGTACAATTCAGAAATAGTACTTCTTGAGGTGTGTAGCATTCCATGGCCGTGGTAACTCTATACTAACTATGTCCTCAAGCCTGTATGCTGACTGTCCTGCTGCCGAGATCACCTTGAATGGCCCGTGCCATTTCGGTGCTAACTTGCCTTCATTATGATTTTTGTCTGCAGGAAGCATGTTCTTCAAGACCAGTTCTCCAACTGAAGACTTCCTTTCTTTGACCCTTTGATTGTAGCCTCTGGCCAATTGTTGCCGGTAAGAAGCTAGGCGAATAGCTGCGGTTTCCCTTTGCTCCTCCGCCAGGTCAAGCTCTTGGGCCAGATTTACATCGTTTTGGCCATGATCAAAGAGTTCCGACCTTAGGGTTGGGAGGCCGATCTCGAGAGGGATCACGGCTTCCATTCCATAGGCTAGGGAGAAAGGCGTTGCCGAGGTGGAGCGCCTTGGAGTAGTTCTATATGCCCAAAGGACGCTCGAGAGTTCCTCTACCCATCTCCCTTTAGCTCGGTTAAGCCTTTTCTTGAGCCCATCGAGCACCACCTTGTTCGAAATTTCGACCCGACCGTTGCTCTGTGGATAAGCTGGAGTCGACTAATAATTTCTGATACAGAGCTCCTGGTAGAAGTTCCTGAAGTAATTGGAGTCGAACTGAGTCTCGTTGTCCGAGACCAGAGCTCGCGGTACTCCAAATCTTGTGATGACATTCTTCCAAACGAAGTTTTTCGTATGCTTTTATCCATTTGGTGAAATAATTGGTGGCTACTATTCCCTGGAGTTCGGCGAAGTGGTCCCACGATGTCCAACCCCCATTGGGCGAAAGGCCATGGGCTAGAAAGTGGGCTCAAGTCCTGTGCTGGCTAATGGAGGGAGTGCGAGAACTTCTGGCACTTTTCGCACTTCCTGGCATAGAGCTGGGCGTCCTTCTGCATATAGGGCCACCAGTAGCCTTGGCTTATAGCTCGGTAAGCTAGCGACCGACCTCCGATGTGGCTTCCACAGATCCCCTCATGGATTTCATAAAGGAAATATTCGACTTTGCTCGGGTAAACATACTGGATGTAAGGGCCGGTCTGTAGAGCTTGCCATCCGGAGACAACCAAAACCGAGCTGCTTTCAGCATGATTTTGTGAGCTTCATTCTTATCTTCAGGAAGCTGATCATCCTTTAGGTAGGCGATGATTGGGTCCATCCAGCTTGGACCGAGGTCAACACACAAAATTTGCCGAGGTGGCTGGAGTTCTATACTTGGTTTTTCTAGTGTCTCTACCTCGACAGTTCTTTTTCTCCCAGCCTCAACAGCAGAGGCCAGGTTGGCAAGAGCATCGGCATGAGAGTTGGAATCTCTGCCGATTTGTCTAAGTTCAACTCTGTTGAACTGAGAAAGTAGCTGCTTCGCGTGAGCGAGGTAGGCCGCCATCCTTTCGTCCCGTTTGATAGTCTCCGTTCAACTGGCTCGTCACCAATTGTGAGTCACTGAAGACCACCAGCTGCTGTGCCCCCCAGGATTTTAGCGCCGCTGAGCCCCACGATCAGGGCTTCATACTCAACTTCGTTGTTAGACGCCATGAAGCCAAGTGTTAAAGCTTGCTCGATGACAAGGCCCTCTGGAGACTGGAGGACTCTGCCAGCGCCAGCCCTTTTGGAGGTTGAGGATCCGTCGTCAAAAACCTTCCATGTTGAATCGAGGAACTACTTCCAAGTTTCTTCTTGTTCTGTCTCGGTAACCTTTTCCTCATTGCCCCCCAGTTCGGTTTCGAGCTGTCTCGGTGCCGAACTAGGAGAAATAAACTCCACGATGAAGTCTGCCAAAATTTGGGCCTTGATCGCTGTTCTGGGTTGATACTGGATATCGAATTGCCCGAGCTTGACAGCCCATTTTAAGATTCTTCCAGAGAAGTCGGCCTTTCTGAATAGGGACTCAAGTGGATGTTCTGGATGTTCTATAACAACCACTATGGTATATGTCTGGAAGTAGTGTGAGAGTTTGCGAGAAGCACTGACGAGTGCTAATGCAAACTTCTCCAATGGCAAGTACCTGGTCTCGGCATCAAGGAGGATCTTGCTTGTGTAATAGATAGGCTTTTGCTGAGGCTTGTCCTCTTCTCTGATGAGTACTGAGCTCACTGCATGATCCGAGACAGCCAGGTACAGATAGAGCACCTCACCCTGTTTTGGTGTAGACAATAGAGGAGGTGAAGATAAATAGTTTTTGAGTTCCTGAAGGGCTCGATCTCACTCCGGAGTCCATTGGAATTTCGAATTTGTCTTCAAAAGCCGGAAGAATGGTCGGCACTTGTCCGAAGCTCAACTAATGAAGCAGTTGAGCGCAGCAGCCATCTCTGTGAGCCTCTGGACTTGTTTCGCCGTGGTTGGACTCTGAATCGCCTGGATTGTCGAGATCTATTCTGGGTTGGCTTCAATCCCTCTTCTGGTAACCAGGCTTCCCAGGAATTTGCCGTAGCTGACACCAAAAGCACATTTGGATGCGTTCAGCTTGAGCTGGAACCTCTTGAGGATGTCAAACGTTCGACGCAGGTCGGCCAAGTAGTCCTGTGACCTTTTAGACTTGACGACCATATCGTCAATGTAGACCTCCATAATTTTGCCGAGCTGAGCTTGGAACATCTTTGTTACCAGCCTTTGGTAAGTCTCTGTGAGCCTCTGGACTTGTTTCGCCGTGGTTGGACTCTGAATTGCCTGGATTGCCGAGATCTGTTCTGGGTTGGCTTCAATCCCTCTTCTGGTAACCAGGCTTCCCAGGAATTTTCCGTAGCCGACACCAAAAGCACATTTGGATGCGTTCAGCTTGAGCTGGAACCTCTTGAGGATGTCAAACGTTCGACGCAGGTCGGCCAAGTGGTCCTGTGACCTTTTAGACTTGACGACCATATCGTCAATGTAGACCTCCATAATTTTGCCGAGCTGAGCCTTGAACATCTTTGTTATCAGCCTTTGGTAAGTCGCCCCTACATTCTTTAACCAAAAGGGCATCACTTTGTAACAGTAGATGCCTCTGGGTGTTATAAATGCAGTCTTCTCTTCGTCAGGCTTGCTCATTGGGATCTGATGGTAACCTCGGTAAGCATCGAGGAAACTCATCCTGTCGTGCCCGGCAGTCGCATCGATCATTTAGTCGATCTTCAGGAGTGGAAACCTGTCCTTGGGACACGCCTTATTGAGGTCGGTAAAGTCGACGCAGACCCTCCACTTTCCGTTTTTCTTCTTGACCATTACCGTGTTGGCTAGCCACTCGGGGTAGTGGACTTCTCTGATTGCCTCAGCTTCTAATAGCTTCTCGACCTCCTCAATCACGGTCTCAGTTTGCTGGATCCCCGTTCTGCGAGCTTTCTGAATGACTGGTTTGTGCTTGGGGTCCACGTTCAGCTTATGGCACATGATTTCTGGATCGATGCTTGACATTTCGTAAGGGGTCTAAGCGAAAACATCCTTGTTCTGTAACAAGAAGTCCAATAGCTTGGACCTTTCTGGCTCGGTTAGTTGGCTACCGAGCAGAAAAAATCTCTCTGGATCGTTGGGATTGATCCTGACTTCGGCCAAGTTTTCAATGCTCTTTTGTTCTGGAGGTCGGCCAACGTCCTCCAGCTCAGCTCTGCTTCTAATACGGCCATCAAGCATTGTTTGGCCATATCTTGGTCCGTGACCACTTCAACTATGCTGTCCCCGTTCTCTAACGGGAACTTGAGTTTCTGGTGATGGGTGGAAGGCACGGCTTCCATGTTATGCAACCATCTCCATTATTGCGTTGTATGGTGATGGTACATCTACCACCAGGAAGTCGGTTTGCATGCTGGCTCCTCCTATCTGGACCTTTAGGGAGATCCTTCCCTTGGGGAATACTGGCTTCGAGCTGAAACCTACTAGCGGAGTGCGTGATTCCTGCAGGTCGGTTTGCATGCTGGCTCCTCCTATCTGGACCTTTAGGGAGATCCTTCCCTTAGGGTATACTGGCTTCGAGCTGAAACCTACTAGCGGAGTGCGTGATTCCTGCAGGTCCTCCTCTCTGAGTCCCATATTTTTGAAGCAATCAAAATATAGGATCTCCAAGGAACTTTCGAGGTCCACAAGTACCCTTTTTACCACGAAGTTCTTCAACTTTAGGGTCAGAACCAATGGGTCGTTGTGGGGGAGTTGGAACCCATCTAGGTCCTATCCGAGAACCAAATCTTGGGCTTTTTTGTCTGAGCTTTCTTTGCAGCTGGCTCCAGCTCGGTTGTTATCACCTGCTTATTGTGTGAGGCCCTCCTGGCCTCGGCACAAGCTTGGTTGCTCCCCCTTGGTGCGGGAGCTAAGTGGATGACGTTTATTATGCCCTCTGGCTCATCGATGTCTTCATCATTTCGGTGCTGATGAGCTCGGTCATTATTCTTGTTTTCTTCTTTGACGTAGTCCTTCAAATGTCCGTCCTTGAGGAGCTTCTCAAGATGAGACTTGAAGGACATGCAGTCTTCTGTTTTATGTCCATTTTGTTTGTGGTAAGCACAAAACTTATTCTGATTATGGGTGGAAGGATCACCCCTCATCGGCAACGGCCATTTAAAGAATGGTTGTGATTTAATCTTGCCGAGAAGCTTCTAGATCGGCTCTTTGAAGATTGTATTAACAACCTTGTAGGAGTTTGCAGACGGCTTGGATTTCTTCTTGCCCCCCAAGGTGGGAGCCGAGATGGCCATTTAAAGAATGGCTGTGATTTAATCTTGCCGAGAAGCTTGTAGATCGGCTCTTTGAAGATTGTATTCACAGCCTTGTAGGAGTTCGCAAACGGCTTGGATTTCTTCTTGCCCCCCGAGGTGGGGGCCGAGACCATCACCGAGCTTGAAAAAGCTTTATCACGGTTCACCTCCTCTCTCCGAAATGGCTTATTGTCCTTCTTAGAGGGTCTGTCTTCGTGCCCGAGACCAAATCTTTCTCGAGCTCGGATTTCGTCTTCCTCTTGCTCAATAAACTAGTTCACCCAGGATATTAATGCTTTCATTGTGGCCACGGCGTACCGGACAAGTTCTTTCTGGAGCTCATTGCCTGGCAGCAGAGCCTGCTTGAAGCATTTGATAGCCACTCTGTCAGTGGCGTCCTCAAGTTGGATGTAGACGGTCTAGAACCTTTTGGCGAACTGAGTAATGTTTTCAGTTCGCCTCATCCTGATCGCCATCAAGTCATCATCCGTCCTTGGAATGACTCTGTGCACCTGGAACTTCTCCATGAAGGAGTTTCTGAGCTGCCGCCAGCTTGAAACTGACCCCTCTGGGAGTGTGCAAAACCATCTGAGGGGGAGGTCTCCTAAACTGAAGGAGAATACTCTACAGTTCAGGTGTCTGTCGTCTCCCCAAACGGACATTCGTTGGGTGAAGTGTCTGCATTCGCTGGGTGAAGTGTCGGAGATGTGTTATAGGGTCCGAGGTTCCGTAAAGGACGAACCTCGGAACACTAAACCTCTCAGGGAGCGGAAAGTCTCTTATCTCCTGAGAAAAGGGAGATGTGCCGAGATCCTCCGAGTCGTAAGCATTTAGCCGGTCTCTGGTGAAATCGCCCACTTCCATATTTCGCTGGATAGTCTGCTTGACCTGTTGGTCAAGCCACTCTCTCATATCATCATTATCTTCTGGCCTTCGCTTCAGCCTCCCTTGGGTGTCGTTTAGGTAGTTGCTGCTCGAGCCTTCATCATAGGCTCAATGGCGCCTCTTTTTGTCTAGGATTTGCCTCAAATCCTGTTCAACCGAATGAGGTTTAGAGGGCGGAGCCTGGCTCGTCATCCTTTCTCGCAGCTGCTGTTGAAGTTGATAAATCAACTCGTCCTTCTCCTGGATAATGATGTTTTAGGCCCTGATATCCTCAAGAAAAGGATTATTGCCATCATTGTCGTCGTCTTCAGTCTGGTAATGGGACTGACGAGATCTGGTAGGTGTCGAAGACCTATTTCGTCAGGCAGCTCCTGCCGAGGGAGCATTCCATTTGGGAGGTGCTTGCTGAAAAATGCCTTGCTGGGGAGGTACTGTCACCCCCTTTGAAGATGATCCTAATTGAGTGACAGGCCCTCCTGCGCCCGCCGAACGAGATTTTCCCCCAGATCTTCGCTGGCGGCGGTTGTTCTTGCAACACCAGCGGCAACTGCGTTGGCATTGCTTCTTATTGCGCCGGCCATGCCTGTGCTGGCACTATCTCTTGCAACACTGGCGATGATTGTGGAGGCAATACCGATGGCAGTAGTAAGGTTTTTTATGATTCGCAGACCTTCTTAGCTTTTAGAGGTATGGTGTTTTTGAACTTTCCCACAAACAGCGCCAATTGTAACTGCCTAAAAATTACGGAGTAGGATTTGCTGTAAAGCTTCTGAGAAAGACAGTAGCTCCTGAAACCTGAAAGGGAAAGAAGAAGGAAGGTCAGAGCCCCTAGCTGCAGTCAGGCGAAGGCACTCCGATGCCTAAGTTAGTACAATCACTGAACAAAAGATGAGTGAATGGAGAAGAAAGGAGAGCTATGTGTATATTGCGTTTTTCCTACATTTGGTGGTTTTACCTCATGCATATATATAGGCAGTGGTAACCTTAGATTCCTCTCAGTGGAGGTAGGTGGAGGTACTGTTCCATCGGACCATACCTCGTTTCCTCAGTGGAAGTAGGTGGAGGTACTGTCCCATCGGACCATTCCTTGGCCTTCTTCATGATTGTTGATGTGACCGTCGGATAAGGACAACCCCTTATCTATATCTTGCGCTCATCCTATCTGTCAGCACGTTCTGCAACGTAGCCGTACTTTTATTAATGCTGATTGACATTTAGTACCCATCTCGGTCAATCAAACCGAGTTAAGGGAGATACCGAAGCCAAGTACAGCCTTATTGTTGGCGCATCTTGGCACTATTGCCGAACTACGCAGGGTTAGTACCATTACCGAGCTGTATTAGACCGAGACAAGCTCAGCTGGTACTTTGAAGTAGGTGGAGGTACTGTCCCATCAGACCATACCTTGGCCTTCTTCATGATTGTTGATGTGACCGTCGGATAAGAACAACCCCTTATCTATATCCGGCACTCATCCTATCTGTTAGCACGTTCTGCAACGTAGCCGTACTTTTATTAATGCTGATTGACATTTAGTACCCATCTCGGTCAATCAAACCGAGTTGAGGGAGATACCGAAGCCAAGTACAGCCTTATTGTTGACGCATCTTGGCACTGTTGCCGAACTACGCAGGGTCAGTACCATTACCGAGCTATATTAGACCGAGACAAGCTCAGCTGGTACTTTTACCGAAGCTAGCTCAAGTTCAGTACAAAGTGGTACTGCTACCGTGCTTCAGAAAACCGAGATCAAGATAAACCTAATCGGTACTTTTACCGAAATCAAGGCTTATCTCGATATTGCGGAAATGCCCCACACAGTCCTCATTAGTGGTCAGGCCTATGAGGGGCCACTGAGCCCACTTATCATCAATCCAACACCCCTTCATACCCACTACCCTCCCATAAAATGGTACTTTCTCAAATTTATACTCATCAGACTTACATTTACTATTAAATTGATCATGCAAACACCAAAAATATGTATCTAATGGCAGAAAACTCTCTTCAGGTCCTTAAATCAAGTGTCATGAGGATTATCAAATGGTTGTTTTTTGATCCAAATCCTATGCCATACCACACCAAACATCCCCCCCCACCCCCCCACCCCCCCAATATTGTGGGTTTTATTGGTTACTAGTTGAGCCTGCACGTTCAAGGCATGTGCACAGATCAAATGGTTACACTAAGACAATCTAAAAGAGTAAACAGCTTGAAATATGAATTCATAGGAATGATCCCAATAGAGCTAGGTTAACCGTTCTTATAAAATACAGTACAAGCTTCATTAGAAAAAAGAGAAGATATAAGAACATGATGCATGTAAGGAAAGTGGCTGGGAAAAATCAACTTGTGAGCAATCTCTTAATATTTGAAATTCCTATTCTTAGACATGATAAGTTCACAACTTAATTCAATTAAATTTTAACATCGATTAAAATTATTTGTAGGCTAATCTTGCTTAAAGATTCAAAAATTGGAGTCTTTGTGTTTGCCACAAACTGCAACCCTTTTCAAAACAAACATAAAGAAAATTTAATATATATAAAAAGAAACACCGCAGCGACAATATGAAGTTCGATACTCATGAATTTGGTGGCATCTAAGATGAAGGTGTGTTTGGGTGTTCAAAAATTTGAGCTACAATGGAAGTTTCACCCTCTAAATCACCAGCAGTGACAATATGAAGTTTGATGCTCATGAATTTGGTGGATTATATCACATTCAATAATAAATGGTGTTTTTCTAGGTGGGTTATACATAGTTAAAGATGCTCTTTGGGGGAAACTGCACTACTACTTGGACTTTGATTTTTCAAAAGAGCCAATTTACTATAAAAAAAAACCACTATCAAACATATAATCTTTAAGCTCTTCAAACTTCAAATAGAAGATCATGAACTTCTCACCTCATATTTGATTTTGGGAATCCCTGGAAAGAACTTCCCTTGCCATCCATTAGAAGAATCACCATTGCAATTTGCAACCAGATGCCAGGCATATTGGTGAACTCGAACCAATCTACATAGAAGCAGAGCAACCATTGAAGTAATAATTAAAAAAATAACTCAAAAAACGGAAGTTAATACCCGAAGACAGGTAGGTGGCAAGCTTACATCAGTGAAGGGCACCAAACCCAAACAAAGAATCAACAACAAAAAAGCATCCACATCTATCAATGCAAAAATCCCCTTCCATCTAATCAGAGATGTCAAAAAAAAAAGAAAAAAAGAAAAAAAAAAGAGGAATCATCAAAAATGAAATCTTGAGTCAATGCCATTGGCTCAAGCCAAAAATACATCATCATTTTGAGATAAAAATTGTCTGGACAATAAATAGAACTTTTGTGATTTAAAAATTCAAAACGGAATATAAGGCCCAATCCTCCAAATCAATCACATGCCAAACTTTTCAGGTATTTTCATCATCTAATTAAATAAGATAATAGACCAACTCAAGTTGAACTCCAAAAATATTAATAGATTCATTCTTTTTAGGAAAAATGAAGAAAAGATCACCAAAAAAAGGGGGAATACAAGATAAAAAGATAAAAACCTCTTCGTCCATGAAATCACAACTTATAGATATTTTCTCTACTTCTCTTACTCAGATAATATATAAAAGTGTAAAACGAATTCAAACTCACAAGGCTCCAGAAAGCCCTCAAACGAATTCTACCCTAAAGCATCAACAACAATGAAATAAACCCAAAAGAGAATATAAATATCAATATATAACAAAAAGAGATACTGAAAGGTTAGAAAACATGGAGAGAAGTTAAAAAAAAAAAATTATTGGAAAAGTTATAGTGGCCTAAATTAGAATGCATGCAGAGAAGATAAAGGTGTAGACAAGAAGAATGGGAGAGGAGTAACGAAGAGACAAGAGCCTTTCTTTAGGATGCTTGAAGGTGGTGGTTAAAACAGGAAAAAAAAAAAAAAAAAAAAAATCTAAATCTAAGTGGGCCCCATGAGCAGAGAAGGTAGATAGTAGAAACTGCTTCCTTGAGCTTAGGAGGTCCAGACTGACCCAGAACCAAACATCTTACTTTTCCTTCTTTAACAATTTTTCTTTTCTTTTCATTATAAGGCTCTTACATAAACCCAAACAATCAGACACACAGTAAGAAACCAATAGAAGAACAGTTACTACCACATCAAGAAGAACAAAACTAAAAAAAATATATACCATGTCTTCATCTAACAAAATAACTTCCAAAAGTGAACTAATATCGTTCCACCACATTTGAAATTTAAAATCAAGAAGAATTAAACTATCAAAACTGTACCAATTTCTTCATCTTACAAAACAACTTCTAAAACTGAAAAAATATCCACAACTATGCAAAATAGCGACTCAGTGAAACTCACCGCACCATGTTAAGAACGAGTTAGCATGTCACTCTCACAAAAATTGACAAGCAATGGCTAATGGAACCATCTGAAAAGAAAGCCATACACTTCGCATGTGGCAGAACAGGTAATGAACAGGTTATTTTTCTTTTCTTTTCATTATGAGGCTCTTACATAAACCCAAACAATCAGACACAGAGTAAGAAACCAATAGAAGAACAGTTACTACCACATCAAGAAGAACAAAAATAAAAAAATATATACCATGTCTTCATCTAACAAAATAACTTCCAAAAGTGAACTAATATCGTTCCACCACATTTGAAATTTAGATCAAGAAGAACCAAACTATCAAAACTGTACGAATTTCTTTATCTTACAAAACAACTTCTAAAACTTAACAAATATCCACAACTATGCAAAATAGCGACTCAGTGAAACTCACCGCACCATGTTAAGAACGAGTTAGCATGTCACTCTCATAAAAATTGACAAGCAATGGCTAATGGAAATGGAACCATCTGAAAAGAAAGCCATACACTTCTCATGTGGCAGAACAGGTAATGAACTGGAAACTAGGCTAGCATCACTCGATCCATGATATGCATCAGATTCAAATGGGATTCCCCATGCACCATTTCCTACTTTCTTACGAATCTTCATCGAAGGGATCTCGTCAGGTCCTCTTCCAATAATATGAACCAGTCAATATGAACGTGATAAAAATGTAAAATCAGTGCATTATGTCTGATGTGTCTAGAGAGGAGGCTAAGGAACAGGGGCGCTACCTAGAAGTGAAGTATATGAAGCCTGCTCCATTGCATCACCACCTCCTAATATATCTTAAAAAAAGAAGATCGTTAAGTCCTCAATTGTAACTCAATGTATATGTTTCCATAGATGCGTGTGATCTATGATGCCCAGACATGGACATGGCAAGGACATAAATTTTACATATAAAAAGTGAAGTATTAGATACGATACGACACAATACGTTGCCTGTTTCGAAGTATCTATGTGCATCATAGCATGTGATGGCTTCAATCTTAATTTATTTTATAAAGGAATTCATGACTGAAATTAAAGACAGCATTCGCCTCCACCCCTTGATCAACCTATAGATAGATACTGAAAAAAAAAAAATGTTAACATAGGTAAATTGCAAAATTACATGGGGCCAAACAACCTTTACATAAACAACTTGAAACATACCATCACACCTTCCAAGCATACATTTTTACTTTTTAGGAAAAAAAGACGGTTTATAGCCACTTCTGGAGGCTTACTGCATTCCATGTTTCAAAATTGGAATTCTACATTATAGAATCACACTAAACCCACCTCTTTTTCTCTAGCTTTCAAAGGAAGGTATCCATGTATGAATAAAAAGTGTTTCCCTTTTAGTGTCTATTAAAATATGACTGCCTTTATGATGAAGTGGAAAAGTAGAACTGACGTAGATGACCCAAATAGATAATGATGATGACAATGTTAGAATGGCTCAATCTGGCATGCGTTGATGATGATAGAATAATACAGTCCAGAATTGGGTGTGCTTGGATGTACATCAAGTTGTAACTGGTTATGTCATGGAAAAGTGGACGGCAATCCCCAACACTTGAGGGATGCCAATATTCATAGCCACCTTAGGCGGGTTACTTTTTTCTTTCTTCTGAATTTTCTGCCCCATATCATTCACAGAACTTTACATTGATTATTATTTATGATCCACAGTAGAAAATGCAGGGAAAAAACGACAAACAAGAAAGAAAGGGAAAAAAAAAAGAAAAAAAAGAAGGTGCCCAATCTAGCACGGTTTTAGTTTTCTGCTGCCCCATACCAGGTCTGCCCTTGTTTGTGGAATGTGTCTGCCTTTGATCCCGGCTTCATACAAGCCATTTCTTTTATATCGAACAAAGAAAATGGAAATTAGAGGCCTTCAAACAGAACCAGAACCAGTCAACGCAGCTCTTGAAGTCCTAAATTCAATTCCTTCACCCAAATTTCCAAATTCAAAAACAGCACCCAAAACTAAACAAATACGTTACAAACTACCACAAGTATACCCCCGAGCTTAGAGAATCGTGTAAGAATTTCCGCCGCACAAAAACTCCATCAAAGCTTAAATCCATCTTAAAGAAACTTAGCTTGAACATTGACAAAGTAAAAATAGAAAATCCAGCTCACCATCTCATTGAAATATTGGAATTTGGAACATAACACCAAATTCGATCAAAACTCCTGCAAAATTGAACCCCAAGTCCACCTTGAAACTCAAATTCAAATATAAGGCACTAAAAATCAAAATAAAAAAGAGGACAGAATTGAAAAGGTGAATGTAAGTGCCTAAAATAATACGGACTTGTTTTGATGGGGGCTACTGAAGAGCCTCTGATGGAGGGGAGTATTCGGTTGACCTGAGATGAGAAAGAGAGATGGGTTAGAGGCCTTGGTTGTGAAGAGCCGAAGGCACTCCGACGCCTAAGTTAGTTTTGTTACTGAACAAAGGGTGAGTGAATGAAGAGGGAAAGAGGACTTAGCATTGCTTACCCTCTGCTCGTTCTGTGCCGTGCCTATTTATAGGTGTTGGCGTCCTCAAATCTTCCGAGTGGGGGTTGGTAGATGCACGGTCCCATCGGACCATACCTTTTCCCACAAGTGGAGGTAGGTAGAGGCTCTGTCCTGTCAGACCATACCTTGATCTTTCACATGATTGCTGATGTGACGGCGGAATGAAGTCCACGCTTCTTCCGTATTTGGCGCCCATCTTATCCGTCTGAACCAGGACATGCCCTTATTAATTGCTGATTGACAAGATGCCGACCCCGTCTAACCACTGCCGAGGTGGGTCTCGGTATCCGGCACCACAACAGAGATGCATCTCCTCGTTTACCGAGGTGCTCGGACGGGTAATCCTCAGCCGAAGTGGGACCTTTCCAGGAGCCGAGATCGGGACGGATTAGCCGGGTTATGTCAGACCCCGAGCTTGCAAAATATCCCCACACAATTGCCCCCCAAGCTCTGGGTCTCTGAATTCGGCTTCGGGACCAAGAGCTTCATCTCAGTGGGGGATCTTTCAGAAGCCTTATTTTCAAGATCTATATCTTGAGTATTTTGATGAGGCATTTAAGACCGCCGCCATCCTGTCTGCCAAGGACAATTGATTAGCGCATCCCCTTCGTTTCGTCTCCCCAGACGATTCGAGGGGACTGATGGGAGTGACTCTTCGCTTTTTAAGGGAAAACAGCCGTCGGTGACACGCGTCATCGTTTGGTGGTTTCTCCAATCGATTCTGGAGCAGCGTGCGCACTGCTCGAGGCAGTGGTTCCCGCCCTCAATATCCAAAAGGGCGATCTTCCTCTTTTAAGTAGGGGCGTCTCTCCCTCCTCTTACTTTTGCATTTTTGACTAAGAGCGATCTGCTGAAGAAGATCCGAAGGAAGCCCTGCTGCGAATCAAGTTTTCGGTCTTCCTCAACCAACGCGAGCCTCCGTGAGTTCCTCTTCCTTCTTCCTCTTTTTGTACCCCGACCCCTTAGGGTTTTTAGTCTAGGGTTTCTTTTTGGAAGAATGGGGATCTATAGGCATTGGGCAGATACCCCCGAAGCTATGGAGAGTTTCAGGGAGATATATGGCATCCCCGAAAATGTCGGTACCAGGTTAGACAACCCCGACGATATGTTCTGTGTGGGGATATTTTGCAAGCTCGGGGTCTGACGCAACCCGGCTAATCCGTCCCGATCTCGGCTCCTGGAAAGGTCCCACTTCGACTGAGGATTACCCGTCCGAGCACCTCGGTAAACGAGGAGATGCATCTCTGTTGTGGTGCCGGATACCGAGACCCACCTCGGCAGTGGTTAGACGGGGTCGGCATCTTGTCAATCAGCAATTAATAAGGGCATGTCCTGGTTCAGACGGATAAGATGGGCGCCGAATACGGAAGAAGCGTGGACTTCATTCCGCCGTCACATCAGCAATCATGTGAAAGATCAAGGTATGGTCTGACAGGACAGAGCCTCTACCTACCTCCACTTGTGGGAAAAGGTATGGTCCGATGGGACCGTGCATCTACCAACCCCCACTCGGAAGATTTGAGGACGCCAACACCTATAAATAGGCACGGCACAGAACGAGCAAAGGGTAAGCAATGCTAAGTCCTCTTTCCCTCTTCATTCACTCACCCTTTGTTCAGTAACAAAACTAACTTAGGCGTCGGAGTGCCTTCGGCTCTTCACAGCCAAGGCCTCTAACCCATCTCTCTTTCTCATCTCAGGTCAAGCGAATACTCCCCTCCATCAGAGGCTCTTTAGTAGCCCCCATCAAAACAAGTCCGTACTATTTTAGGCACTTACAATTGGCGCCGTCTGTGGGAAATCTGAAGATACAATATGCCACCTAAAGCAAAAAAGATCGCCGAAACACCGCGAGCCGTGCGAGTGCCGCAATCGTCGGTGCTGCAAGAAGTGGCATCATCTGGTGCGCGGCGAGAGGGGCCCCCAAGGCCGCCATCGCCAATATTACAAGAAGTACAAATCCCGCAGGAGCACCCAGAACGACGGGAAGCGACGCTGACGCAGCCGCCACTGCCGCTACAGGAGCTATCCCCTCGTCAGAGGAGCGCTGGGAAAGAGCCTCTTCTAATGGCTCCTCCCCAGCAAGGCAGTCAGCCTGCCAAGCGTCCTCAGCAACGAACGGCTCCTCCCCGACAAGGCAGTCATCCTGCCAAGCGTCCTCAGCGACGAACGGCTCCTCCCCGACAAGGCAGTCAGCCTGCCAAGCGTCCTCAGCAACGAACGGCTCCTCCCCGGCGAGACAGTCAGCTTGCCCAGCGTCCTCCACGACGACCATCTCCCCCTCGTCAAAAAAGAATCTCGTGCGGATCCCGTCTTGCAAGAGAACCCCCAAGGGACAGATCTCCGACGGTCGTCGGATCCAGACGAACCGAAGGAGGTAATCCCGACTACGATCCGCGAGTTGAAGAGATTAGAGCGCAAAACACCATAATCCGGGAAAAGGAGGAACTGATACGCCAACTTCAGCAACAGCTACGAGCGGCGAATCACCTTCCGGTTTCCATTCAGTTGGGCAAGATCTGAGGCGAGCCCTCAATAGCAAAAAACGCCATCAGACCTACGAAGAAGGCTCTAGTAGCAGCCCCGGCGACACTCGAGGAGAAAAGAGGCCAAAGGCGCAAGATGAAGGCGGTATGCCAGAATGGCTTGACCACCACATTAAGCAAACCATCCAGCAGAACATGGAAGTGGCCGGCTTCGCCCGCGATCGACTCAACGTCTACAGCTCTGGAGAGCTTGGCGTCTCCCCATTCTTACGGGAAGTAAGGGATTTCCCTCTCCCCGAGAAGTTCAGCATCCCGAGATTCACCCTCTATGACGGGACCTCGGATCCTGCGGCCCACCTAAGGCACTTCACCCAGCAGATGTCGGTATGGGGCGACATTGGGCACTTGAGCTGCAGGGTATTCTCTTCCAGCCTGGGCGATCTTCCTCTCCGATGGTTCTGTGCCCTCCCAGGAGGATCGATCTCAGGCTGGCGGCAACTCACAGGCTCCTTCCTGGAAAAGTTTCAGGCACATCGGGTCATTCCAAAAACCAACCAGGACCTGATGGCTATGAGGATGAGGTGGGACGAGAACGTGACTCGATTCGCCAAAAGGTTCTGGACCATCTATAGCCAGATCGAAGATGCAAACGAACAGCTGGCTGTAATGTGCTTTAAGGAGGCCTTGTTGCCGGGCATCGAACTCCGAAGGGAGCTTGTTCAATACCCTGTGGGCACGATGAAAGCACTAATGACGCGGGTGAACCAGTTCGTCGAACAAGAGAAAGATGAGACCAGGGCTTGAGAGAACTTTGGTCTCAAACTCCAAGATGGCCGCTTCGAGGACCGACTCCCCCAAAAGGACAAGAATCCGTTCCGAAAGGAGGAGATAAGCCGTCAGAAGGCCCCAGCAGGTCCGGCGATGGCCTCACCCCCCACCTCGGAGGGAAGGATGAAGAACAGGCCACCATCAGATCCATATAGGGCGGTGAATACTGTTTTCAAGGAGCCCATCTACAGGATCCTCACCAAGATCAAGACGCAGCCATTCTTTACGTCGCCTCAGCCAATGAGGAGTGATCCCTCCACTCGGAATCCAAATAAATTATGTTCATATCACAGGCAGAATGGACATATGACAGAGGACTACGCGTCCCTTAAATCCTACCTTGAAAAGCTCGTCAAAGAAGGACGCCTCAAAGAGTATGTAAAGGAACAGAACAGCCATGAAATTCGTTCTCGGCAACGCCGAGGTGACGAAGACAACAATGAGACGGAAGGGATCATAAATGTCATCCACCTGGCGCCCGTGGCGGCAGGGATCAATCAGGCGCGTGCCGAAGCCAGAAGGGCTTCCCACAGTAGGCAGGTGCTGGCGGCCGAGTTGGAACCAGCTGCAAAAAAAGCTCGGGCCGACAAGCCCCGGATCTGGTTCTCAGACCAAGACCTTCACAGAGTCCGTTCTCCTCACAATGATCCATTGGTGCTCACTCTGAAGCTCGAAAATTTCATGGTCAAAAGGGTACTCATAGATCCTGGCAGCTCGT